>CM076462.1:21388366-22029519 GCA_038419695.1 Scomberomorus guttatus
AGAGAGAGGCGTGGCGGGGCGGGAGGGGCGAATAAAAGACACTTTACACACGGTACACAGAGTAAAAGGACGGCCAAGGCGTGTGGTGGCTGGCACTGCGTTCTTTCATGGGTCATTGCTTTCAATATATATATAAAAAGAGAGACAGAGTGAGAAATGAGAGGAGGTTCCATCTATCAGGCTGCGCTCAGGCCAGCTGCCCCTCCTCCTCTTTTCTTCATCTTTAACACTTGCCACTCCTCTCCTGAAGGTCACATTTTATGCTAAACACAGAAAAAATTGGTTCAAAATGCACAAATAAATGTATTTAGATTGAGAGTGCATTTTTTATTATAGATCATAACACTCGAGGACACATATGTGCATGTCTAGTCTTCAATACTTGCCATCATTTGTTCATTTTCACTGTGTCTGGAATAGACGTGCCGACTACAAAGAGACAGCAGAAGAGAACATTGGGTTAATAAATAGGTAAATAAATAACAATTCCTGCTCTCAGGCATCATCCTGCATGAGCTCACAGAGCCTCTATTGCTAGCCAGTGACAGATTGTTCAATGAAGCTGTTCATTGTGCTTGCAGCAAACATAAATGAAATCAAATTACGGTATTCTTCATTTTTCTAGGACACTTCGAAAGCACCCGTGGCGCCTCTTTGGCCATGCAGCTTTCACTGAGAACATATAGGAGAGACAAAAGAATGAAACAAAAGAATAATTTTATCTAGAGGCTCAAAATAGAAGCTTGATTGTCTTCTGGAAGTCTTGTTGTATTAAAAGAGTCAGTGGGCAATTGGGCGATTTTTTTTTTTTTTTCAAACGCAACTCTGCACTGTCAGAAACAGCAATCTAGCATCCTCCCCGCTGCTGATGTGATGCCCCACATAATGAAAGTACACATAATGAAAGTGCACCTGTTCAAATTAACCAAAATTTGCAAGGTCACACTGATACACTGTAGACATCACATGATGCATTTACAGAGATGCTATCTACAATAAAAGGGGTACAGAAGCACATTGCATTCACACAAGAAAAAAAAATTAGACGCCTTATCTCGTAATTATGAGTTACTATCTCATAATTACAAGAAAAGATCTTGTAATTATGGGGTCAGGATCTTGTAATTATGAGAAAAGTTAAGGTAGCCTAGTTATTAATTGTCCCTAACCTAGGTTACAAGACACTGGGCAATAGTGCTATTGCATTTAATCTGCTTTTATTTCCTTCTTGGTATGAGAAATATGTTACTTAATGTGGATGGCATTAATATTGGTATGTCAACACTGTGAAGGCATCTCAAATCGTTGGGATTGTTCAGGCGAAAAGCCCAGTCTGACCTGCTGGAAGTTGCTCTCTTCCTGCAGGAGCAGTTAAACCAATACGGGATCCTTCATGGATATAAAGTCATGGATTTGAAATGCATCCAAGCCGGCTTAGTGGTATCACAAAGAACTGTCCGGTACCTGCTCAAAATCCTAGATCCTCAAGGAGTACAGCTGAGGCTACGGAATCGTCTATGATGACGTCTGTACAGAAACCCAGGTCCCAACTTCTTGTGGCATGTCAATTCATACGACAAACTAAAACCATATGAATATGTATTAATGGTGCTGTCGATGGATTTTTGCGTATGGTCATATGGTCACATCCACAAATAGAAATCCCAGTGTTAATGCTGGTTAGTTCATTGATGAAGTAGAAAACAGGAACAGCACTCCCACGTGACTCAGCTCAGACCTGGATACAGAGAACTGTTTAGTGGAGAAGATGCATTTATTTTTAAAAGGTAACCATGAAGTTGAGTTTTCTGAGAGATGCTACCAGCTCAAGTAATCATAACCAAAGGATTGAACAGTGGTGGGGATTTTTTAAGAAAACACCACGCACAATACTGGATCAATGCCTTTGAAGATTTAAAGGACTTGGACTATTTCTCAGGGGACTTCCTTGACAAAAATCTAATACAGTTCACACGTCTGGAAATAATTGAGGTAAGCCTTTCTGCTTTTTGGTTGAATTAAGATAGCGCTTTGAATTATTAATTAATTGTTAACTTCATGGTTCACTTCACTGGACTAGTCATATTTATTCCATCTTACAGTAAAACAATACTATTCATATGCTGAGTTGTACACTGCAGTAGTTATTGGACACTGTAATCATTTCTTCTATCCATACTGTTCATATTTCTGACACAATTCCAATGTAAGTAAGACAAATCCAGGAGTAGTTGTCTTCTAGTTTTACTCCTCTTAGGTCAAATTTCCCTCTTTATGTTTTCACTGAAAGCATTTTCTTGCTTAGCTGCTTAAGATAGTAAGAAAAGGAAGAAATAGCAAAAAGACTAACTTTTAAA
This sequence comes from Scomberomorus guttatus, assembly GCA_038419695.1. NCBI lineage: Eukaryota > Metazoa > Chordata > Actinopteri > Scombriformes > Scombridae > Scomberomorus > Scomberomorus guttatus. Next base: position 21,390,724 of record CM076462.1, read on the forward strand.
GGCACCAGCTTATGTTTTCTCTGTTGAAACCTTATATGAGCTTGAGAACAGAAGTACTGTATGTTGTCCCCCACCACTTATTAGAATCTCTTCACAGCCACTATGGAGAGAAAGAACGACTGCAGTATCTAGTAACTCTTTCAAGGTACATATGGGCATGGGATGTTTGAAAAGATGTGTGAGAAATAAATGTTAATAACCTTTTCTTTTTTTTTTTCCAGAGGGAGCTGCGGGAAGTTGCTCATCTGTTGAACTGCCACAGAATTCGCCGCAGCAGGAATGCAGTTTCTCCAAGTGGACGACCACTAATGATGTACAGCCTTCCCCACCTGTTTGGCACTGCAGACTACCTCAAGACAGTATTCCATCAACACATACAAGCTTGTGGAGAGGAATGCCTGCCAAGGAGCCCACATCCATGTGATGTTGACATTTGTTGCTGGTTGTTGGTTTTATTGGGTGCTTCCCTTTGTGAATATTAAACTTCCCATAATCCTACTAAGACCAAAAAAGTTCAAACTAAAAAGAAGTACAAAGTCAGTACATTACATTTTAACTAATTTTACAACAACCACTAACAGCGTTTGCCTTTACTATGACCACAGTACTTTAAAATTGAATACATTAAATCTGTCTAAAAGTGTAGTAGACGCACACATCCCATAAACTTCAAACAGATGCTAGACCAATGAAACACTTTCACAAAGAATGATGAAGGTCCGCTCACTGTAGCTCCCTTAGATGCAGTTTATTGATATTGAGACATCCATTAGTATTGGTATTGGATGTCTCAATATTAGTGAACTGCATCTAAGGGAGCTGCAGCGTGCGGACGTTCATCTTTCTTTGATACATTAAATCTGTGACATATTTGCACCGCCAAAATGAACATAAAATTTTACTGGGGCAGCCCACCAAAATAATATTGCCCCCACCAGAGAACAGCATTTTTAATCATTTGTATATAACATTTCTTTTGCTCATAAATTGGAAGAGAGCTGGAGGTAAACAGGGTCATTGTGTGAAAATTAGACATTTTTGGAACAATAACTCTGAGTTAAAAGTTAACCACAGAATGCACTTCTGCTACTTAGTCAACTCTCAAGTGAGGCGATGTGAGCCACATTTGCTTGAAACCACCACAACAATAAAATTTCAACTTCTGGGTAACACAGATCATTAACACATCAATGTTTGAGGGGCTGTGGCACATCAAAGACATACTGTTAAGGTCACAAGTAGAAAAGTATGAATTAACATGACAGACACTACATATACTGCTCTTTTCTAATGGAAAGAACTGCACCCAAGAAAATCAATCATTGTTTACAACACAGTGTGTTCTTTTCACCCACCCGTGACTGACAACTGGCCTCTGTATTTGCTATAACATTAACTGAAATCGGCAAACTTAAGAGCCTTTGAGCCTCACAGTCTGTTTACATTGCTCAGATATTAGTTTGCTGATACATGAAAACCACAAGGTTTTTATCTTATGGTAATTGTTTCTGTGTCAGGTATATTACTTACTGCAATAGTTTCACATAAAAAAGTGTAAACAATTTGAACAAATAATGCTGCATGGCAGACTGCAAAAAAAAAGAGATTCTCTGGAGGTTGCTGCATGGCTTATTACACTCAGTTAAATGGCTATCAACTCTACAACTTCCAGAAGTTACTGGTATAAAAAATACAAGGGCAGTTTTGACTCAGCATATTGCTTCATTCCTGACACAGAACATTTCAGAGTTTAATACACTCAGAATTGGCAACATGGACCCTGCCTGGTGTGTACAGTATGTGTATTCTCTTACTACACAATAGCCATAGTGTAGTAATTACTGGTCAGTACATTCTCCATTTCTACGTGTAGCTCTCGGTAGGAGTTGTATGTACAAGGTAACTCCAAAACGGATCCACAGGTGTGTGCAACTGGTCGACATGCCAGTCCCTCCAAAGCTGTAAATATGACTCCAACAGATGATATCTGAGCCTGTCACAAATCTCAGCATCCTTCTGAGACGTATGTACTGCTGTAGAAATTTGAGGGCTTGTTTCTCAGCTGGAGTCAATGGACTTGCTTCAATCAGCTTCAGGACTTTCCTGTGAGTTTGTCTTTGCTGTTGTGGTTATGGTGGTCCTCAGGGGTTGTCCTGCAACTGCTGACACGTTATCAAGAGCATACTTTGGTTGCTGAATTATTTGTTTGTGTGCTACTAGAAGGAGGACTGCTTTAAGGGTTATCTCGTGATGGAACCATTATCACTCCCAATAGATCTAATAACTTATCCTGGCCATCAATGTCTTCCTGTAAAGCAGTGGCTATGAGATCACTCTCACACTGACTCAGATACAACAAGATTCAAACAGTAAATCAGTAGACGGTAAATGCTGGGGCATGGTGCAATGGAAAGTATCCTTGGTCCAGAAATCCCTTGGCTAATATTCTTCCCACAGCCTTTCATTCTTCCTCGGTGACAGGGATGGCACTCTCATTTCTGCCCCCTCTGCTGCACAGTCCAAAAATTCTGTCCAAAAAGCAGCATAGACGTCCCTGCCCACACCATCTGCATCTTTGTCCTTTTCATTAATAAAGCTATACTTTAATCGGTAGTCAAGAATCAGATTTACTCCGTGAAGTTTGATACCCACTGTAAGTAGCTCATAGCCTGCATCAAAACTTGAATGGTCAGCATGTTCAACAGGGTCCTCTGAGACAGGAGTGGATGTGGAGTGGGCAACACTGATGATGTCCTCTGTTGGACTGAAAACTGGAACACTGTCATCCAGCTGGATCTCTGAGAGTGGGTTATAGTGTGCATTGCCACTTGAGTGGACAGCATGGTTTACACAATCTCCTAAGACAAGAGTGGATGTGGAAAGGGCAACACTGATGAATTCCTCTGTGGAAAGGAAAACTGGAACAGTGTCATCCAGCTGGCTTGCAGAGGATACAGCTACTAAGCCACCTATGAACACCTCTGAATCATAAGACCTGGAGATAAGATCAATTACATCAACAACAGCTGAATGGATATGATTTCTACCATGATTACAGTCTTCAGCTGCACTCGACGGTTATGTTTGTGATTTATTTACACTAACTGGCTTTTCGTGGTGCTGATCAGAATAATTGGTCTGCCTCTGCTGCTCTCCTATAGTGTCACCATGTCTGTCCATCTCGCTGTCCAGTTCTGTGATTTGTCTACACGACATGTTGTGCTTAGGTAAAACCGTAAAATCTGGTTCCTTACAGTCATAAACATTGTGAATGAAGATTTCCCATCTTCTTCTTTCCCATTTTCGACTCACCATGACATTAGGTCATTTTTGGTTGAGTCCTTGGATACATCAAGTACCCTGGTGCCCCCACCAGAACGCTTTCTCACTTGTTTTACCTCATGGAACTCAATTTTTCATTAACTCTTCCTTGTGTGTTTAGATCGATCAAAGCTTGCTTTTCTTGCGGTGCAAGGTTCCTGTTCACATTCCTCACCATGGCTTGTTGTTGCTGTCCTCAATTTCTTTTGCAGTTTTTCAAGAAAGGACATCCTTGAGCTATTGTCTTCTTTTCGTTTTTGTTTGTACAGACAGTATTGCCTCGTACCAATCCTGTCCACATACACTGGTATATAGTGTGCAAGGTAGGCATGCCCCTATGAGCAGAACTAGCTTGAAATGAACTGCCAGTTTGTTTGTACCAGAGTATATATACTGTAATATACAATATTGTAATCATGATTTTTCCAAAAGTTTTTTTTAACATTGTCATTTGACAAGTTTTACCAACAAGAGATATTTAGCCGAAGTAAGATACGATGATTCATTACACATTTACTTTAAGCAAATACATTTTATATTTTCTTACCAAATTATTATTATATTCTCTAGCAAAAAGAGAAGCAAAAGGCAAATAAGTTGCAAAACTAAGCAGTCCTGTTGTAATTAGTGCTTCATTGTGTCAGTAGTTGTATAATAGCCTTTGTAAACCTGCAGGAGACTTTCAGATGTTCAGTAAAGCCCTTTTTTTTTTTTCCTACAGCTCCAAATCTTTTCTCCACATTCACAAACTTTAATTTCTCTTGCAGACTACAAAGGCTAATAGGTCTTACACAACCACAGACTTTTAGTCCTCAGATTTAACGGTGCAGGAAATCTTCAAATTCAACACAAGCAGAGCCTAATTACAACTACTACTATTATTAAATCAGCCAAATTTCTAACTTCCTAATGCTTCTTGGGCCAGTTATTCAATGTTTTTGTCTGCTCATTAGTCCAATTTGTTCTGAAAACTTCTAATGACTAATACTTTAGTTACCCTACATAATAACTCCTAGGGAAATATTGTCTGCGTTCTTGTGGACTTACCTTGTCTTGTTGCATTTGGTTGCTCTACAATTTCCTTAGTTTCCTGCTGCAGTGACCGAACATTCGAGAAAGGCATTTACAGATATGGTTACATCAACCTGTTAGCTAGGCTACCTAGGCTATAAGCTAACATTAACTTAACAACAACTCAATCATGCCTGTTAGCTACGTCGACCAATCAAGGTAATAAAAGGCACAGTTGTAAAACCGTTATCTATAAACCTTAAGTCTACTAGTAACGAAATGTCCATTAATTTACAGCCTATACATTGGAAGTATCAAGCTAACCAAGCTGATAACTTACCTTTCCATGGCCGTGCAGTGGTTCTACTGAGCAGAGCAGTGGCCAGTATGTGGCACCTTTCTAAAGATCTTGTAATTACAAGACCTTTTCTTGTAATTATGAGATCTTTTCTTGTAATTACGAGATAATAACCCATAATTACGAGATAACGTTTTTTTTTTTTTCCTTTTGTGAATGCAATGTGTTTCCGTAGGGGGGCACACTGCAGGTAGATAAAGGGGAAGAAGGGCAGAGGAAGTGACAGGGAGCATAAAGAGGAAGGAAAAGAAGAGGGAGATCAAGGGAAAGACTCTGGAGGGGAGATATTGTGTGGGAGAAAGAGATATAGCAAGTGAGAAATACAAAGAGGAAGAATTACAGAGAGAGGCAGCTTAAAGCAGGACCACTGTCCCCAGCATTGTGTTTGTCATCATCTCCCTGATTCACCGCTGTGTTACATAAAGACAGGCAGAAGTCCTTGTTTTTATATAATAACCTCTAACTGCAGGACATGTCCATCTCTGTCTGATTAGGTCTTGTATTTTGGCTTTTGTAGGAGCAGGCCTTGGTATGAGAGCAGAACATATCACATATAATATGACCTTCTCACCAGCAATCCTAGACAAGAAACCAATCTCCCTCAACCTTAGCTCCCAGAAAATAAAAATCCTGTCTTTGTCTCATTCTTGAAGAATGTTGTATTGTAGGATTGCCAAACTCAATTACTGACCAACAAAGGAGCTGCTTGGTCAGTCAGTAATTGAGTGACACATTTTTGAAAAAGCACTTTGGCACGTTTATCCAAAGCATTTCACAATTTGCCTCTCACACATCCACACACCAATGGCAGTGAACTACCATGCAAGGCACTGACCTAACCATCAGGAGCAACTTGGGGATCTCAAGGACAATTCATCATGTGGACAGGAGGAGCCGGGATCGTACTGCCAACCTGCGATTAATGGATGACCCGCTGTGAGCCACAGCCGCCCCAATGTTGTTGCACTCCTAGGAGGTGCCAGAGATTTTTTCTTGCTGGAGCTAGTTATAAGTTATAAGAGCCAATTTCGCATACTACAAACACTTCTGATGCTTCACAAACTAACAATAAAAGCAAGTTTTAATTGAGAGACTACACAGTTCATATCTAGAGAAAAAAAGCAACACAAACATGCCTATAAAAAGTTTTCTGTGCTGCTCCTACTGACTGACTGTTGCTGGTTGTGGAGTTTTTGCGGGAAGCTGAGCACCACATTCCTTCCTCTGGCTGCTAGCCAGCAAACATCGCTAAGAGCACTGCCAGGAGTGAGCAGCACAAGAGGAGCTACTGCTGACTGTAACAGGTGGTCTCAGGTGCCCCCCCCCCCCGGCTGTAGTAACACGCCTTCTCTTTGTTTCCCCACACTTTCTCATTTTCAGTTCTGGGTTATGACAAGGTGGTTTCATGGTGAAATTATGCCTTTTTATGACACTGCTAGCATATGAAAGCAGGCTAATCAACTTTGAAAAGAAAAACTGAACAACAGTTTACTGAAATAAATACACCTCAACTGATGTGAGCAATGTAAAAAAAAAAAAAAAAAAAAAAAAAAATCACCCAGGTGATTCCAGTGTATAGAAGGTTGTTATGAAAATTGGGGTTGCTATTGGTCCGGATCAACTGGAGAACTAAGCCAAATAAAAGATGTTCACATTCTTTTATTCACTGTGACAGAGAGCGATGAACACAGTGAGCTGAGGGTTCGCAGTGGAGATAATGTTGCTAAATGTGTGTTATTGGAAAGAAGCAGATAACTGAGCCTTATTTCAACATAATGGTTGTCTGTACTATAAGCAATCTCCACCGGCATCATAGGAGAACACACAAGAAGCCAAAAAGATCCATATGGTATCTTCTTAACCACCAAAGTTACTTACATTGTTGACAAGGTGCACATATGACAGCTAAGTACATGTAACCTCTTAACGCACAACTAAAAATCCAGAAAACTCCAAAAAGGTCATTGTGGGTTCCTCCAGTCCTTCGGTCACGGTTGTAGTTTCTTCTTACATAGTTATTTAATTCTCCTTTGTCATAGATACTGTCGCACACTGTTTGCTGTATTTCAGTAAGATGCTGCAGGTGCAAACCTACTGCTTCTACTGTTCCATAGGCATCATTGCTGAAAGTGATTTATCACATGGGCTGCTTTCATTGATGTTGTTTTTTTTTAATAAAAACTAAAACATTTCTGTCCATATTCTAAGCTAAATAGGTATCTGCTAGGTAGTTATATTTTAACACATCATCTTAATCACAGTCCCCTTCAGATGCTCACAAATGTTTTCAGATTTTACATCCGACTAAATGATTTACTTGATCGAAGATGGATTTTGCAGTCAGAAAGTACCTTACATGTGCTGTAAGTGAAAGATTTTTTTTTTTCCTAAGGAAACTAAATGAGAATAAACTGTCAGTGGGCTTTGCCAAAATTAGTCTCCTGACACCTTATGTTTATCTCTCAGTGAATAACATCTTGTTACGGCAGATAATCAAATTTGAATGTGAAGCGGTGATTAGGCAAAGTACATCTACATTTTTCATTTTAATGCACACCAGCACACACAAAGACATGCACTGCATTCACGCACACACACACTCATGCTTGACCGTCTGAAATGCACCCTCATCACGATAGCAGTTTACATCCATCTTGTCTACTATTTGCTCTAGACAGCCATATTTAAATCTAATGAGCTTCCCTTAGACTGAGCTCCTGGCTCCAGTGAGGTTGTGCAAGACGTGTGGAACCTAATCCTCTCTCACACAGATCACTGACTTACAGCGATCAGCTAATAACTCTGCCAACTCTCTCATTAACCGCTCTCAGTAACTCTGGTCTGGCGCCCACAAACTCACAGCACAGACCTAACACAGACACTCACACATGTGCATGTACAGGATGAAAGTATAGAACTGTAAGCATACATGTAGACGCATATACAAAACCAAACAAATTTTCACTGCTGCACTCAGAGGGTGTTTTATTGACCAGATTGATTTGTTCTTACTCTGCAAACAAATTTAAAACTGCCTTAAACCATGATGCACAAATCATAACCGTCCCATGGTCTTAAAAAATGATAAAGTCAATATTTATTCAATGTAAACAGTATGTTATTTAACACACAATTATTTAAAAAATGATTGGGTCTAAATATACAACATTTAAAAGTGTGAAATTGCTAATAAAACACAATGTATTTACTAATTATAACATTAATAGCTAAGATGTTGTAATCCATAAATCATCATCATAAATTTAATGAAATTATTAATATATTAAAATTGTCCTGTTCCCACTTTTAGATGACAATGGCTTATATATCAGAATTTCCATATTTGAATGTGACAGTGATTAATTTTACCCATCAGATTTGGCTGTGATATACGCAGCTGTTTAACACCAGCAGCCTGTTCAGTGTTGCTCACAGCCTGACACTTCAGTAGTGGCATAGGGAGGGGTGCTCTGCTGCTTTCAGTACATCACAGCCTGTCGTGGACGGAGACGAAACACGACGTGCACCTGGCGCAGCAGATTTATTGAGATCAGTTCCACAGATCGACACATTTACCAACTTTTTATTTTGTTACGGATGCGTGGTAGTAGTGCAACACATTTGCAGGCTGTATACAGGATTCACAATCAGGCTTTACCAGCCAAATCTGCCTTTTCTGACTTCTGCTTCTGAAACTATTGTTTGCATTTCACTAGCAATAAAGGTTTTCTACATTTGTACCATCATAGTCCTCTTTGCAATGAGTGACAGCTCTCTCCACTGCGGCACTGCTCCAACAGAGCTTTCCTTATAAAGAGAAATGGGGGCGTGGTAGTATGCTAATTACCAATATGCTATATATAACGTACGCACGGTGGTAAGAACAAATTGGCTGGTGTGCATGTGTCATGAATCCAACGGTAATTTTGCTTGCACAGAGTAAGAACATTTCTACATTTCTGAGCACTATACAGTTTCGCAGGTAAACCAAAGTATTGGACCAAGAAAAACTTTGACTTGATGAAAAGGTAGATTCCAGGTAATTACAATTGATCCTGTGGGCAACAATATGTACCAAATTATCTAGCAAACCTTTCAATACTCGCCTCACCACAAATTTATGAACATTACACAGTCTGCAAAAATATAAACACAAGTAGTTGGCATTCATATCCATGATGGTGAGACACCATCAACTGAAGGCTGGTACTTTGAAACCCTAGTTAAAAATGCCCCATCCAAACTCCACACAAATGCACATTCACACAAATACACACAAACATATTTGCACAGGGGCCTCTTGATGGCATAATCAGCCAGAAGACTAACCTTTACCTGGAGATTCTGGGATTGAGACCTTGATGAACCAACCAACCAACCCAACTTGGGAATTATATCTGTTTATGAGTATACGTGTCACACACGTGTGTAATCACACACAATTTGACAAAGTAATTTTCTATTTGTATTACGGCAAATCCAGTTCTTCACTTTGAGACTGTGGCAATTTCCTCATCATTCACACCTGTGGGTGTGACCCCAGAGAATATAACCTTATTAATCTACTAATTACATCATCTCTGACCATAATGAACTAATGTGTCAAGTGGATGTCTCTCCCACGTATCTGCCAATCTCCTTTCATCAAGTGAAGTGTTTGGTAGGTGGATGTTGGTAATCTCTTTATACCAATTTTAATAGCGCCCATTATTCTCCCGTTCCACTGCTTTTCACAGTGATTCAAAACCTGCTGACAGCAGCAGCCGGCTGCCAAGCAGCAACTGGCTTACTCATTATTTCACAATCAGGAGTCATTTATTTACTCCCATCGCCACTCACAGTCTCTATGGGAGATAATGGAGATGTTTTTCTCATTAAAATGAGTCAAGGGGAGTGCGAGTTGCCCGGTAGCGAAATACCTGATGTCCCTAAATTTTGTTCACATTGGAATACATATGATCTTCCAAACAAGTGTACCTGCACTCCAGAATGACCCATCGGAGCGTAATATGCCGCTTTACAAAACTGTTACAAATCACGGTTAAAAAAGAAATGAGGTTTTACGGTGTGACAATGCTGTGGTTAAGGTCTGGTTAGGTTTAGGCACAAAAACCACTTGGTTAGGGTTAGGAAAAGATCATGGTTTTTTAAAAAAAATGTCCCAACTCGTGGTTGAAAACATGACACTTGCGGTTGGAAATGAGAAGCGAACAGCGGTCCACTTTTTGCCCTGTCTAGCCATCCACCCAACCCACCTCCTCCTCATAGGGAAGTCACCTTACACTGACGTCATCTGAGCTGTGTCACTTCCGCGGGTCATAATTACTACGGCTGTTAAATGACGTCTTTCACTCAAGCGTTACTATAGGTGGTTTTTGGCGACTGAATTTACGACCTACAGTGTTGTTTTTCTTGGGAGGACAGGTTCAATCTACCCTGCAGAAAAACATTAATCTGAAATTGCATTGTAAATAATAGCTGCTAAAATCTCACTGTTGCGAGAATTGTGGAAAAGTAGCACATTGTAAAGTCTGTACAAACTCATCTTTCACTTACTGAAAAGTTGGACGAAAGCTCAAAAAGCTCTGAGATATGTTTGGTGTTTCTGAGCTGGAACCACAGATTAACAGCAAGTTCAGGACTCGGATTCCGAACACTGTCTTTACAATAACTGCAGTAATTGTGGTTATTGCCTTGCCCTCCACCAAGAAACACACACACACACACATACACAAGCACAGAGCAGTGTGTACATCAGAGTTCTTTTTTTGAGACTATGGAGGATTTGGGACTTGCAGTTGGTCAAAGGTTAATGCTGTTTTTTGTTCATCTCTCCCAGCAGACTCCCTTACTTTTCCATTTTAAAATCAATACTCTAAATTCAGTAAACATCAAATTTCTCATTATATTCTCGTCATACTATTCATTACTGGACAGGTTGTCAGTTTTTATAGTGTAAAATTCACTTCTCATATCCATCAAATTTTTACATCCTGGTGGAAGTGTCTGTTTAGTTCTTTAAACATGCGTCTCTCTACCTACAGGAACTGATCATACCACCCGCACCCTCAGATCTGCTAGCATCTTGCTCCTCCAGGCCACCAGTACTAAGCTCCGCACCATGGGGGATCGAGCCTTCTGCCCTGCTGCACCACAGTTTTGGAACAGCCTTCCTAAGCATCTGAGGACAGTGCAGACCCTAGACTCTTTTAAAAAAGGCTTTTTCATCTTAACTGTTATTAGTATTATTTTCTATGTTGTGTGTTCTATGTTCTCTATTAACACTGTAGCACTCTGAGTTTCACTATGAATGAAAAGTGCAGTACAAATTGATTGTATTATTATTATTATTATCTGTTGAATTAGTTGTAATAGTATTCAAATACTTTGCTTAAAGGAATAGTTTTACATTTTGGGGAAAACTCTGCTTTCTTGCCGAGAGTTAGATAACAAGATTAATACCAGCAACCGCAGAAGTAATCGGCGATAGCTAGTTAGCTTAGCTTGGCATAAAGACTGGAAACGGGGACACTGCTAGCCTGGCTCTGTCCAAAGGTAACTCTACCGACTACCAGCATCTCTAAATCCCCAAAAATGAACTCATATTTTGTATTTTGTGTATTCTCGCTTCCTAAGTAATGTACAGACATCAATCTTCTCATTTAACTCTCAAGAAAACACAAGAAAAGTGAGAATAAGTGCATTTCCAAAAATGTAAAACTATTCCTTTAACATGCAACATCGGGCTTGTGCACAAAAATAGGGATATCTGCTAAAAGGTTAAAGATGAAATGAGACAATCTTGGGGAAAATTGGTGTTTTTTGCGTTCAGTTCATCCTCATTTACTCACAACTGGAGGTGACTGAAGAGGGTGGATGCAGCGTTACCAGCGTGCCGGCTTGGTTGTAAGTTTTAATTTGGGAAGGACAGCAGAAATCAGTGAAGTAGAAAGCAGAGCTCATGCGGTCCTTATCCTTGCAGGAACTTACTTCTAAATATTTTGTGTTCTGATTAAAAAGAGATGATTTGTACGATGTGAATGAGCCTGAAAGATTTGTCAAAACTCATCCAAAAATATCTAATATCATGGAATATGCATGCGAAAACACAGAATCACATAGTAAACATCAAATTAATAAACTTCTTCAAAAATTGACAAGTGAAGATGAATTTGGATCTTTAAATGGATTACTTTAAATCAAGTTCCCAAGCTATGCATAAAACATGTTGCATTCTGGCTTTCACTAAATATGAACCTCCTTACATGTCTGTGAGATTGAGTTTAAGTGATCCTGAACCAAAGTTACAAAGGATAAAGTGTCCCATGAGTGGGACAGTGTCGTTTTACAGGTTAAAGTGTTTACTAGTACTTTATCCATGCAATTTCATAATAGCAATATTACTTACTATTCTGTAGTGGCCTGAATGTGTTATACCTCACATTCATTATGTGGACAATTTGCAGCCTGGTTTCTTTCCACAAACCAGTCCAGGAAGAATAAAAGATGTCGCCTTTGCTGAATAATACACAACCTAAAAAAAATCCATACAATCCTGGCAAGGAAAATGGGTCTTTGTAACATTTAATTATTAGAAATTGCTGAGTAGAAAAGTTTTGTAATAATGGCCCTTCAGAGAAATACATAAGCATTTACCCTGTAAGGGAGAAGGCCTGGTTGTTTGCTTTGTAATTAAGGACGCCACATCTCCTGCAGCAACACAGCTCTCTCCTTCTCCTCCTCCTCCTCCTCCTCTCTTCCTCTCCTCTTGTCGGCAGCACTGCTCAGTGTAATCTCTGGTCCTAATAAACACATGCACACATGCAGATACATGCGTGCATACACACACACACTCTGACACACACATATTCTCTGTGAAATCCCTTTAGCTGGAAGAGCATGCCGTCTTAGCGGTGCAGGCCTTCACCACGCACTGCAGCGGCTATATATAGAAGTCATCATAGTCGGCTTTCAGGCCCCCTCATCTATTTTCCCTCTCTTCTTCTTTTCTGTATTAACCGCACCAGTGGTTTTCTTTTCCTAAAGTGCTTTCGAGCCGGACGGCCCATCCTCACTGCTGTCCTTGAAAAGGTTACGCACATGTTTCATTCTTCTCCATTTTGTCTGTCTCCTGCAGAGGGAAAGGGGGAGAGAGATGGCGAAAGAGATGGAGAGAGAGAGACAGTCCCACCTGATTGAGAATGATTAAAAGCAGCGGGACGTCACACCCTGCTGGTACTGATGACACGACAAAATTACAGCATGTTAAAGACAGTAGGAGGATGAGGAGGAGGAGGAGGAGGAAGACAGCAGGGTGAGAAAACACAGGAAAAGAAATTGCAATCCAAAACCTGCTTCGACAAATTGATGTTGAGTGGAGCCTGAAATCCCTCGTGTCTTACTACCCCTCCCTCGCCACATCAGTTGCCTCATTATACACCGAATGACCTCATTATTTCCTAGAGAAACAGGCGTTTCCCTGTACGACCCCCAGCCTTGATATGTAGGGCCCCTAGGATCCCATTAAAACGACGCTCTGTTTGAAGACCACTCAGAGACCGACATTGCTCCACTTGATTCACGGCTGTTAATGTACCAACTGGTGTAGTGCAGTAGCTCTCAGCTGCTTGCGGTGGTGTTGTTAAAGTTAATGTTTTATTACGGGATCTCTGATTTGCCATCTGGACTGCATGGTAGTGCAGAAATTAGTATGGTTACAGCAGTGCCACTGTCTATGCCTATCAACAGCTCTGGCTGTTGAAGATAATATGGGGCCTCTTTTGTCATCCTGTTTTTTTTTTTTTTTTTATCCTTGACTGAATGTGCCTTTTAAAACTGTTGCAAATCACAGATGAAAAATCAAGGGGACCTATTATGCTTTTCCTTATTTTCTATCATACTGTATATATAATGCCACAATGTCGGATGTTCGTATTAAATGTGGCCAAAGTGTCAAATAATGAGGTAAACATATATAGATGTAATCCTTGTAAGCAAAAAGCACCGGCTTCAGACTGCTCTGAATGCTCGATTTCCAGCGTTTTTTTTCCTACTTTCCGCCTGAGATGATGTCGACTCATGACGGATTTCTTTATATGGTCATCTGCTCCACGCACAGTGCGCAAGTTCACTCTTCCACTCCACTAACATTATGGCATTTTTCCATTGTTTTGGGGGTACTCATGCCAAGCGAATACTCAAGTCGAGCTGGCACGCTGTGAATGTTTTTCCATTACGCAGCAGGGCAAAGTAAAATAAGTAGTTTACCTGTTGGAGGTGTGCTCGTCGTCTGCAGCTCTTCATCAAACATCTCACTGTGGCTGTTTCTGCTTGTACTCTTCCTCCCTGCATTATTTCTAACTGATGCGCTGAACAAAGAGCTCCAAATATCTCCATATCTTGTTGTGTCGACTGGTTTTTAGCGCTGCTATTGAAGCTCCGCTAATTTGGTGAGGAACATGTTTCATTTCCTGTAAATTCTTCACAATAAAACTCTCTTGTTATTTAGTAATTTAAAAGCTTTTAATATGAAGCAGCAAAAGCAGGAAATGTTGGGTTTGCATCGGTGGTAACTTTACACAACTCTGATACTCTGATACTGCCCCTCGGCAAGCTTCTGGAAAGAACAGAGTGGGCTCATCGGGAGGGGGGCCTTAAAGAGACAGGAGCTAAGACTGCCTGTTAGAGACAGAGGCTGAACTGAGGGGCTGCATAAAGGGCCAGTATAAGATAAATAAGGAGTTTTTTGAACTGTGAATCATGCAAAGCTACTCTAGTGGAGTCCAAAAATAAAAATATAGAGCTGGAAATGAGCATAATGGGTCCCCTTTAAGGTTTGGTTTGGTTTAAGCACAAAAACATCAGGTTAAAATTACTACTTTGTTAAGGTTAGGGGATGCTATAGGGTGTTGTCACTTGAAGGTAAACAATGTTGTTTTGGGGCTTTTGCTGAAATGACGGATGCTGTCATTGTTTTTAGGAAAACAGTCTCAGCTTTTGGTTAAGATATCTATATCTGTATTATTTTTACCTCTCTTTTAATCACGTTAAAGGTGAATTTATGTGAAGGGAGTAGTAGGAGGAAGAAGAGAGCGTCTGGCAAGAAAAATAAGATGTCAATGTGCTGTTTGTGTTTCTTTCATGGGTTAGATGTTTGCATGTTATAACACCCGTTTTGGCATGTACAATTGGAAAATGGAAATACACTGGATAATGAAAGAAAAGCTCCTGATACAAGGGTGTGGACTCCGTGTCTTTCATGCCAGTCATTATTTCTCACTATCAAAACAACCCAAACTGCCTTTGAGCCTGCTTACAAAAATGGTGATTTTTTTTTTTTAATGATATCCTGGAAACAGCCATGAGATTCAATTGATAGAAGGTGATACTGTATGTGATGTTATTGTCTATTTTTAAGATCTCTCAGTTCTGTCAGAGTGACAGGAATTTCATAATTATGCTTAATTAATGCAGGAAAAACACTTTTTTTAATAAAATAATTAGAAAATATTTGCAGTGAGAAATGAGGTACCATAGTACCACACATTCTGTTTTGTATAGTGTGTTGGTTTGACACTTGTATTATTACTGTGAAAGGTGAGATGCAGCAGCATATTTTCTAATGTGTAGGTGAAAAACACTCAGATCAAAATCATTCCAAACTTAGATTTTTATTTTCAGCAATATTGAGCACTATTCCTAACTGCTTTGATGTGCTGAGTGAAATTCAATTTGGACAAAGAAAAATGGTGGTTGTGTGATGAGCAGATAGCAGATAGATATCAGTAGCTCTCACATTACATTTAAAACTATATTATAAAACAAAGCCAGATTACTTTGACTAAGAACCAGCTGTATAAGTACCTGAAGTATTTCGTAGGTTCAGAACTTGAGTTATCTAAATGCCAACAACAAGAGGAAACACAAAGACAGGAACAATAGAGGAGACAGGCCTCGGCGAAGCTTCGTTGGAAAGTTGGGAGAAAAACCTTGACATAAGTGCACAGACCATGGGCAACCAGGAAGTGCTAACCACAATAGCATCTTTGCATGCTGAGCTGTCCCAGGTAAAATTAGAAATACGCAACAAGACTGATGAGAAGATTGCTGATGTGATGACCACTTTGATAGGTGAAATAGCTGCATTAAAAGCAGAAGAGGATTTGGCCATCATTACTTTAAAAGGACTAATGGAAACCCAGTATAAAACATTTAAGGGAATAGCTGAATTGGCTACTTGCACTGCAGACACTGCGGTGGAGTTGGAAAATGAAGTCAAATACCTTTCCAATAAAGTCAAACAGCTGTCTGAGAAATGCCTGGATCTAGAGGGAGGGTCAAAGAGGCAAAACCTGAGAATTGCTGGGGTGATAGAGGGGAAGCAGAATGGGCAAAAGATAAGAGACTTTGTGGGACAGTTACTTAAAAATGTGCTGGATCTAGCAGGAACTCCGGTGATAGGCTGAGCCCACAGAGCCTTGCAGACACGTCCAGGAGACGACAGGCCACCACAACACCTGATCGTGAGAGTACACTACTGTCATACTCTCCACGCCAATTTGCACTATTACTACTAGTTCGTCCCCTTTTTTTTATTTCTCATTGTTTCTCCTTTCAGACAGTTAAAATGGTAAGGCTACGAATACGGGCATTGAGCTTGGTTTAAATATTTGTTTTGCACTTCATTTTCCAAAAAGATGTGCTTATACTTCATTCTGTTGTCAGAAGGAGAATAATGAAGGCCTGTGGTTGGGACTTAATAAGGGAAGGCTGTAAAATAGCAGTGAGCTGATCCCCTTGATATTGGTTTGTTTTCCATGTTGTTGAAGATCAAGATGGACTCATTTCATTTGTTTTACAAATCCTGGAAGGGGTATATACTATATGCCTGGATTCTGAATTTGGCTTTATTTTTTCTTTTTATAACAACTGCAGAGCTACCACTTTAGGAATAAGGGAGTTAGAGATTAAGAACTTATACGTAGGTGGTTGCATATATGTTATGGTTGATTTGATAGGTGTATGTTTGGGGATTCTTTCCCTACAGGTTCAGGTAGTTCAGGTTAAGGTGATGTTGTCATATGTTTCTTTGATAGTGTGTGGATGGGGGGTGGGGGGGTGGGGGGGTGGGACTGTTGAAACCATGGCTGCAAAGATTCAGTAGAGAACGGGAGGAAGCCAAAGGAAATTGCAGAAATCTACCTGCAACCTGAAATCTCAATGCAGGATAGCATTGATAAAGGGAAAAAGGAGAAGAAGAGATCTTTTGTACATGGAATGTGAATGGGGATGATGGACCAGTGAAAAAGGGTAAGGTGCTATCCCATTTAAAGGCACTACGAGCAGATGTGATTTTCTTACAGGAAACCCATCTGAAAAACGATGCTCACAACAGGTTTAGGTGTAGATGGATAAGCTAAATTTATCACTCCCAGTTTTTGGTGAAAGCGGGAGGGGCGGCCATACTGATCCGGAAGAATTGGGGTAAAAGGAAATTGATGCCTATTAGACTGGAAGATTATGATTGGCTTATATCACTTCCCTTTAAAGTAACATCAGAAAAAACTCATCTATATTTGGAAATTGTGATTACTAAAAATTATAGCTATTTAAAACAAACTTTCTTCCCCTACTAGACAAATTTAAAGATAATATTCAGTGCTGGAGGACACTTATAATTATTTCATTACTGGGCAGGGTAAATACAATTAAAAAACAAGATAGTTTTCCATCCACAATTGCTTTATCTCCTCCAAAATATACCCATATTCCTCACCATTTAAAAAAAAAAAAAGCTAGATTCAATATTTCTGCCCTTTGCATGGAATTATAAATCTCATAGAATAAAGAAAGTACACCTCTGTAAGTACAGATCACACAGAGGGCTTGTACTACCTAATTTTATATATTATTACTGGGCTACAGGCATCCGTTCCATTGCATCTTCTTTAAATGATTCTGCTCTGCTTCCTAGCGGGCTGGAGATAGAGCGAGAGGATTGCCTCCCATACTCTATTGGTGCAGTCATTTTATCTCCAGTTCCTTAGCAAAACATGCTATAAACACAACCCCATAATACACAACACAATAAGCTATCAAAACATTTCAAACGATCTCTTTCTTGTTGCCAATATCAGCAAATCCTTCTTTTCCTCCATCCATCCTTCCAACCTTCCATCAGCTTCAACAGAAATACGGTTTGGCAAAAAAAAAAAAAAAAATCAATTTGTCAGATTCCTCCAAGTCAGAAATTATGTATAAGTCTTCCCCAGTTTGAGAATGCAGGACCAGATAGGTTGGACGAATGCTTAAAAGGGTTTGCGGGGTCAGATCATATAATATCCCTTGTATATGATACATTACAAGACATAAGCCGCCCAACCACAATCAACATAAAAGCGGAGTGAGAAAAAGAATTGGGTACTCAGATACAAAATGACATGGGATGAGAGTCTAGGTTATATTCACACATGTTCCATAAATGCACGTCACTGTTTAATACAATTTAAAATCATACACAGATTACATTATTCCAAGGATATCTATGTATTGAAGTCTGTTTTTCCAATGTCCTTTG
The DNA here is from genome assembly GCA_038419695.1 of Scomberomorus guttatus. Lineage (NCBI taxonomy): Eukaryota > Metazoa > Chordata > Actinopteri > Scombriformes > Scombridae > Scomberomorus > Scomberomorus guttatus. The sequence goes on from CM076462.1 coordinate 21,408,990, forward strand.
ACATTATGTTTGTTTACATGGAAAAGAACCATGGCAATACTATGTGTGGTTATCTTTAAAAATGATGCTTCACTATAAAAACATTTTAAACGAAATTCAATTTGGAGGTGCTGATTTCCATCTAAGATGTTGAACAGTTAATCTGAAATCATTTTAAAAAATGAAAACAACTGTTATGCACTGACATTCCACTCGGCTCATTTGTAATTGAGCAAAGATTTTTTCTTTCATGAACATTTACTCATGATTAACTCACAAGCCCAAATTTGAGCATTATTCCATTAGTCCATTGCTCTTTTCAGTATAACCAGATTTTCATACTTTTCATGAGCAATAACACACAATGAGGTGTAGGAAGTAGGAAAATAATAGATGCAGTGGAGGCGTTTCCTCTCCTGAGTTCTTTATTTACTATAACAAAACACTTTGGAGTGCATTATAGTGCTTCTGTTTCTAGTCAGTTTTAATCAGTGGTTAGTAGGGGTGTGTATCTACCTCTCAGACAATTCAGTACCTACAGTATCTACATGCACAAACTATGCAATACAAAAACAATAAACAAAGCCAAAGAGAATACAATAAAATTGGCATTTTCATACCTATACTTTGTTTTCTCTGGCCTAAATCAGTGGCTGAGTTGGTAGACTTGTTGCATTTTCTTATTGGTTCAGTTTCTTTTCACATAGAAAAAATTTCAAGTGAACCCAAATCCATCAATAAAAGCCACATGGGAACATTCACTCTGTTCGTTGGTTAGATGTGTCTGGGGCGAGAGCAAGAACGTAAACACTGAAAGAAGGTTCTGAAAAAGGTCTTATCTACCCAAATACAAGAAGGCAGTGTATTCTGTTGCCCTAGTTCAGGTCGGATCTTGAATCATTCTCCAACTAGCTGCTAGAAATTGTTGATTTTGCTCATCTGCATCCCAGTTTCGCACATGGCTACGGGTGCCATTTAGCTCAAAGTAGTTGAGTGGATCACATTTCCGCCACAAACGATTTGCTCCAGAATTTGTTTGGAACTTGTTGGAGTTTAGGGTTGTTTTGGTCCGCACCTGAGTAACATAGCAGTGTTCAGGTCTGCCATAACAAATCATCCTAAGGGGGGAAACAAACCAGAGACCGATTCAACAGACTAAAAAAATGGAGGTTTGAAAACGCCAATTATTTCCAAATATCTTACTTCAAAATTTTGGCTAGCTTTTGGCTGTTCAAAATTACTAAAATGCTGCTGACCTCTGTGCCTGGTTCAGTTTCATAGCTCTGATTTAGGTATTTTCAATAACGTTGTACTGTATGGACGCATGTCACTTTACTGTGGCACACACTGACACACTGCTAAAGCTAGCGCCCTGTGTTGACTGCGTCTCCTAGTAACTTAACTGTTGCACACACTGATACACACACACATGCTAGAGGCACATGAGTGCTGCTGCTAAAAGAGAGTTACTTGAAAAGACTCTTGTCTTTTGCTATTTCTGTTTCGGATAGTGTGTGTGTACGAACGCAGGCAAATCTTTTACTCTAGTAACGGTTTTCCGAGACGGTTAGCGGTTAGGTTAGCTCAGTGTGTTGTAGTACTAATAGTGAAACACAAATGTTGTTGCTATGGTTACTTGCAGTTTAATGTGCCTTACAAACTGATTATGAATGCTAGCTTATGAAAGTGGCCACAATCAATATTTTTGTATTATCAACCAAGTCTTTTCTTTGTATAATACTTTGTAATACTTTTTTTGGGAACTATACAGTCATCTGTCTTATTAATCAGCAGAAACACAATACATTTTTCCAAGTAGAATATATCAGCCCCAGAGCTAACAAAAGAGCCACCATCCTGTGATTTTTATTATGATTACTCAAACAATTTTCACAGACAGCTTTTCAGATCTCTATTAGCGAACACCGGCTGTAACTCCTGCTTGATAGACAGTAGGAGTCTTATATAAAACCCATGGGGAGGAATGGGTCTTTCTGTCTAAGAGATGCCATGTCTACTTTTGTATCCTGCCAGTATTACCCGTTCCATGTTAACATTTAAATTGCTACCTCGCTGCAGGCTCAGAGATGAGCAGAAATGCCATTGTGTGATGACAAACAAACAATGCCTCTACCCTATCTCGATTCCTCTCTTTATTGGACAAAAAAGCGGAAAGGGCCATTTGCATTTTAGAAAAATGGCTAGAAAACCTCGGGCGCACACAAAGAACTGCCGGTGTGACGCTTGGAAATGTGACTTCGTGCGACAATATAAAAGTCAGTCCCTCAAAGGCTACATGCTTTTGCTCCTGCTCTCTGTGAACAGTCACTCGCACACACACAAGCCCAGCAGCCATTTGTTGTTTGAGCAGCATGTACCCATCAAATCCTACCGCCCCTTCCCATCCTTGCAACCTCTCTCTCCGAGCGTATATCACAGGGCTGACAGACAGCACTGGGGCCGAATCTCTCCCTCAGCTGTGGAGGTCTGGTCTAGTGAGTAATACTGATCTGTGTGCCATCAGCCACTACTGGCTTCACTTACACACTGCCTTGTAGAAAACCACTTTTAATTCAAAGGTCGAGAAACATTTTCTACCATTTGTAACACCAAAAGTAACACATTATTTAGTTGGCTGACCCAATGGTACACATCTCTGAAACTCTTTCATATAACACCGCAAGATTTGTTTTCTTAGCTTTAAATCTAAAACCAGACAGCAGACATTGAATCTTCTTTGGGCTTAATACTGTAGTTTAGATTGCCTTCACAAAGCCTCCTGGCTATCTGTAGACAAATAAAGTAGATTCACCATTACACTATGTTAATGTAAACAACGTCTCATATAACTTCATTACAGGTAATTACAATTTTAAGGGCTATAATACCTGCAAGTCTCTTACTTGGTGATTTGATTTCACAAAGCAACAGTGTTCAGAAGTATAACTGCCAGGCATATGGAGGACAGCTAATCGAGGAATGTTTATTAGCTTTGCAATTCTACCTTTATGAGTTTTCAACAGCACACACAGCAAGCCACTGTGTTCCACCCAGGACTCGGCGTAAATGAATGCTGTCTGAATTGCAGCAATTCATTTAGCACGCGGAGGAAGATAATGTTTTATCTGCAAAAGAAAAGATATTAATCTGTTATTTATGTTGATGACTGGCAGTCCCAGCTGGATCTGCTTTGCTATTCATAGAGTTGAGACTGAGTCTCCTCGCCTCAGCCTGTCCCACAGGCCGTTAAGGGCGTGATTTACATGCACAAACCATTGCCCTGCTCTGATCTGGTATGTGTGTGTGTGTGTGGTTTTGTTACCTCTTGGGAACCTTTTCTGATATAAACACTGACCTTGTCGGGACCAGTAGTCACTCATGGGGACCAAAGCCCAGTAAAGTTAAAGTAAGTTAAGGATAAGGCTCCAGGAAATTAATGTAAGTCAATATAACGTCCTCTGAAGTGATGGAAACACGACTGTGTGTGAGTGTGTGTGCATGTGTGCGTGTCGACGTGTCGGTAAGGGAGAGGTTGTGAGCTTGACCTGATATCGCTGTGTGTATAGTGTGGAGATGGCTTTCAGCACACATGTTTTCTTCACTCAAAGCTTCTACATTTCTCCCCCTCACCTGGATCTCTGGCTTCCAGCTCCACTGCTGATCCATCACTTTTATTGTGAAAAAATTAAAGCCATGTATACTGCACCAGGAATTTAAAAACATAACTTAGGACCAAAACATAGCTTACAGGAATTAAAAAACCCCTTGAAAGGATAGTGAGGCATCCGAGACTACTACCTATAATATGTTATGATGCTAAAGCACAAGACTTGCACTTGCAGTGGTCTGGCAGAGGCTTCTCTGTACAATAATCTAAAAGAGGCTCAGCTGTATTGAATTATCCTGCCAGTTTCCTACAAAATCAGCTTGGCTCTGCAAGAAATTTTACTTTGAAATGTTGTCCCTGAGAGATATATTTTTGGAAATCAAGCCCTGGAAAACCACTGTCAAACCTGTTTCTTACATGCAGCCTGCAGCATTGCCAGACTCAATCATCTTGGGAAAGCTCACCTATACTTCACATGCGGCTGGCTAGCATACATAGGAATGATGCAATCTATTGCACGCTTTACCTGGGAAATTTTATTCCCACTGGGCCATGATGGAAGATATTTCACCATATCCTGAGCCAGCAAGTTTCCAGAATGTCTTGCATGGAAATTCAGAAAAATATATGTATGAACTTCCACATTGCATGAGAAAAAGAGGCTTATGGCACCCAGCCGAGATGCTAACTGGGCTTAAATTCCAACCCGATTCTGGCTGATCTCTCAACATGACAAAAAAAACTGATCTTAAAGAAAATCTCAATTTTAATTATTTACCCCTGCAGGCAAGCACAGGAATAAGACAATCAATTCACACAAATCACACATTCACTGTTAATTTGTTTTTCTTTTGCTTTTAGAATCTCCATTTTTTCTAACAGTTATTATTGTGGCAGATACAGCTAAATAAAGCTAAATAAACACTTAACAAAAAAATTGTCTTAAGGATCCCCTCCAGACATGTATTAAGACATATAAAAATACTCTGCTTGGAACAATAATGTGTGTCTGATATGGTTTTGCTACAAAAAAAGGTATAATTACCATGTTAAAATCCTTAAAATAGCATCTACTCCTTCTCCCTCATTAAAAGAATCCAGAATCTATGAATATGCAAATATATTTCATCTCAGAAGTTTAACTGCTAGAAACAAGACATCTCCTTGTTCACTGAAAAGTCTAATCTCAGTGTATGTGCACAGGGGGGGGGGGGGGGGGGTGGCTTCAAGTTTCCACATCACACTTTTGATTGGCTTCCAAAGTCGTTGTGATATCACAAATCATGCTCACAGGTCCACCCCTTAAAAATCAGATTTTCAACGAGCACAGAGAAACTTTCCGCTTTCAAGAGATGAATGTGAAAACAGCCTTCAAGCTGTCAAACTCTGCACATACATCATTCTGCACAGCGAAGCTCAGACATTCAACTGTAGTAACAAGAACAAAAAAATATTTTTTAATGTAGGGGGACTTTAATGATCTAAAGTTCACTGTAGAGCTGCACTGGTGAGTACATTCCCTGTGTATTCAGCCTAATGAGTAGCAACAATGAACTGTGCTTTGTATGTACTGAATGTTGTAGTGTTCTCATTACATTAGCATTTGTGAGAATACTAATGGGAGTGTAAAAAAACCCTGGCTTCCCTTGTTGAGTTCAATAAACCTACTGTATGTTGATTAATCACCTTAAATTACAATGCTACAACTGTAGCACTCAGCCACAAACACACACACTCATACACAAACACGCACGTACATCCATTAAGTGGTGTGTCAAATATCCAGCCGTGAAATCAACCGCTGAATATGGAGTGCTTCCGTTCGGGGAAAGAGAGATCCATTGATCGCTGTCTCCTGACATAAAAGAGAGTATTGATGCCATACCCCACAAGGATTGGTGTTAGACGCATAGATGGTGAGGAATCGCACACCGCGGAGGAATCTGACCCTGGTGACCCCCCCCTACGTACCTTTTTCCCTCCACTGGGGAGGGATAAACTTCACAGTACACTCTGAGTGCCCTGGGAAGGCCGTCGCTCACTCCTTCCCAAAAGTCTATAGTTAACGAGGGGAAGATGTTACAGTAAACACACATTCAACAAGGGAGGAACTACCCCCGTACATAATATAGAGTGTCATCACACAATATTTCACCAATATTCCCACTCATCCATGTCACCTTTTCCACCTCCGTCACTATCCCCACTACTGAAACATAATGCCTTGTTAGTACTTTTTCTATCTCTTTCTGCTGTGGGACAAGGCCAAGAAACATGAACTGAATGAACCAAGTTAGTGATAATGAGCAGTATGATAATGGCCATACTACACTCTGACCCTTAACTCCTTATTCAAATTCAGTGTGATGATGGGATTGAATTTCTTCCAGCCGGCAAAATGAGTGAATACCCACGGTCATTAACACAGCCTTATCCAGCAGGGACCCATGAGAAAAATGACCTATTTGAGTCAAAAGTAATAGCTTGATAAGAACTGCAGTATCAAATTATTATGCTATAAGATCAAAATATTTCATCCGTGAGACACCGTAAATGACAAGCTGCAGAATCATGAAAAAAAAAACATGTTTTCTTGTTCTACCTAGTGAATCTAAACCTATATTTAATACACCTGCAACGTAGGCTTCACTCCCTAAAATGACTTGCTAAATATTGTGCCCACAAGCAAAGGATGTGACTCAGTTTTCATGTTACACGTCCCCAGTGGAACATCGGCTTATAAAGTGCTCCTCCATAAAATGTCTGCTGTTATGCCGTTCTGGCAGCCTCGAGGCACAAACTGTAGAGGTAGTTTAATCTCCTCAGACATTTAATTTGTTCCTATGTTAGACAGAAAAACTTCCCTCCTAAATGAGGCTTATAAGCACGAATCATCTACTTAATCAGATGATGTTTTTTTTTTTGTCTTTGGTTTGCTGGTTTCTGTATTACATTTCTTTTTTATATTAGATTTGCAAGTGCGATATTCTCGCCAACAGCCTGTCCAGTCTTCAATTACCACCTTAAACACACGCTGTACAAAAATACTGACAGTTTCAAGCAGACAAGCCGCGATAACAGGAGAAGTACTGTCATACTTCAAACGCTATATTCATCTGCAGCAGCACAGTATTTTGTGACAATTTACAACATACAGGCCCCTGCAATGAACAGAATCAAAAGCAGTTGTGTCACTTCCCAGTGGAGTGGGTGCTAGATAGCTGTCTGTCTGTCTGCCTGTGTGAACACACATCAAAGCCTCCTGTCAAAAACTTCTGATGGAGTTGGAACAGTGACATATTTCAGAGACTATAATCAGTCACAATATGACAGAGAAATTACCACCTTCCCTCAAGAGCAATCAGTTAGTTCCAGTGCCAATCAGCTCATCTGACGCTCACACAAATAGACATGTCACACAAAAAAAAAAAGAAATCATGTACTCTGCTGAAAAACTGAGGAAGCTCCAGAGACGTTAAGTCCTTTAGCAAAACATTTGTGCTAAGTTGTCTCATTAAAATACATATTTGATTCTCAAAAGCAGTGCATACACTCATCAGTAGTGCTATTAACTTCTCCTGTTTGCTTCAATATGATTTGTTGAATAACTTGTTTATCTTGCTGTGCACAGCAGGCCAGCGCTCCCAGTCAGTGTTAAATGATCCTTTTCCAGTCTGATGGTCTAACCAAGCTCTGCCATGCAACCAAGACGCCCGGAGTGACGAGGCTCCATTTGAGCAGAGAGATAAGACGGCCTCCCACTGGGCTGCCATCGCTGGGGGAGCGCAGCAGGGGTGGGTGAGGTTGAGGGTGAAGGTGTTGGGATGGATAGAGGAAGAGAGGGGCGGCGGCGGCGGTGGTGGTGGTGGTGGGGGGGATTGTTTTCTCTCACTTCCCCTGTAATCTGACCAAAGCAAGGAGACGAAGTGGAGGGTGAGGCGAGGTGAGTACTTGTAAAGTGAATGTGCCACACTGGCAGGCCCCTGGGAAGACCCTGTAAACACTGCTCAGTCGCAGCTCTGATTACAGAGGCAGAGAGAGGAGGGGAGGGAGGGAGAAACAGGGATGGAAACATGGGGAGGGGGGAGGGTGTGACAACAAGGGAGAAGGAGGCATGAAAACAAGAGGACAGAAAAGGACATGGAAAAAGAGAAGAGGGAGGGAGAGATGCTAAGTGGAAGGAACATGATCTAGAGATGGCTGATGAAAGAACAGGGAGAGGAGAAAGGAGGAAGAAATAGACTCATCAACAAGAAGGGGTGTGAAAAAAAAACAAATGGTGTGAGAGAATGATACTGTGAATGAAAATCAAAACCCTTGCTAAGTCCTATTTTTGTTTAGCCAGGGCTGTTTTTTTCCCACAGGTTGAAGTTCTTGCTTCTATAGGAAATCATCCACTCGACAAGCCCTGTGCTGCAGTGTATAACTCAGTCAGAAAGTCAAGACATGGATTTGCCTTCTAGAGTCAATACTGCAGCTACATTTCACTGAGTTCCATTTGATTTGCGTCAACATCAGGCTGTGTGCTCCCCTCTGTGCTATTGATCTACAGCAGTGGTCGCCAACCTGTCGATCACGATCGACTGTAAGATCTTTGAGACTTTCCCTGTAGCTCCCGAAAAATAATAGAAAAATAAATACACAAATACATTATGCCTGATTAATGTTCAGTTTTGCAAACGCCTCTCTCTCTCTCGATCCAACTGCAGATGCTGCATTAAAGCGACCAATGAGATAAGAGAAGAGTACCGGTATGTTACCTGTCGCAAACGTCAATATATGGCGCTTAGCCTGCAAAGTAGCTAGCTAGCATAGCTCCACGAAGGTACAATTTCCATCCAGAACGGGAAGAGGAATTTGTTTTTACCTTGGTGAAAGACAAGTGTGTATGTATGTTGTGCCACCGAACACGAGCACTTTCTAAAAGGGGGGGAAATCTGGAGCGGCACCACAACACCAACCACCAGAAATTCAAAGACAGCTACCCCCCAAAGAGCGCAAACCGTGCAAGGAAAGTCAACGAGCTGAAATCGGGGTTGAAGGCCCGGCAATTGCTTTTCACAAAACCTGCTGCTCAAAATAAGGCTGCTACTGAAGGATCATTTCACCTTTTGGCTAAACACAAGAAGCCTTTTACAGATGGTGATTTATTCAAGGAAGCAATGGCCATTTACCGCAGAGGCTGTTTTCAACGACTTCAAAAACAAAGACAACATCAAAACCGCACTCCGTGGTGTACCCTTTGGCCCTGCAACAGTGACAAGGAGGGTTGAGTCACTGTCAGAGGACGTGGATCGACAAGTGTTAAAGGACTTGTCACTGTGAATATTTTTCACTACAGTTCAATGAATCCCTGGATTTAATGGACACAGCTCAGCTTGTTGTATTTGTCAGAATGGCTTTCCGGGGAGACTAAGGAGGACTTCCTCACACTTAAAGGAGAGAACGAAAGGTGAGGATCTTTACAATGAGTTTAAAAAAATATGTCCATGAAAATAACATCCCCATTCATAAACTGGTGGCAATTACTACTGATGGGGCTCTGGCGACAGTGTGCGTGCTGGTTTTATAGCACTGTGCCGTAATGACCCTGATTTTCCCGACTTTGTGAATTATCACTGTGATTCATCAGCAGGCCATGGCTGGGAAGGTCATGGATTTTACTCATGTAATGACACTAGTGGTCAAACTGATAAACTCGATTCGAGCAAAAGTGCTTCAGCACCACTTATTCGAGGCTTTATTGGATGAGCTCGATGCCGCTTATGGAGTTTCCTCTCCTCACCTGGTGTGCGCCAAGAGCGAGTGCCTACTTTGGATCCACTTACTTCTGTAAAATGGTGTTTTCACAGATGAAAATAATCAAATCAAACTACAGGAACCGTCTTACTGGCAGACACCTCACAGACTGTCTCAGACTGACCAAACTACAAAGCACTCACAGACGGTGTTCAGTCACAGCCATCGCACTGACTTGAGTGAGTAACATGACTGCAGCAGTTTTGCATTGTGAAAAGTGAGGCGGCATAAGATGGGACATAGAACTGCACTTAGCTTAATTGCACTAACTGAGAATTTTGTTAGCACACATTACAGTTCTACTTTCTAAAAGGCTTGCATGAAGCTTCAGTGGATAAGCATAACAGTTAACAATGACACTTCCTATGATCTGCTCACTGCAAGTGCGTTGCGTTTTTTTTGGTTGTCTACCATGAACAAAATAATTTCCTCATACAAATGGAAAATAGGTCACATTGCTTTATTTTTTGTGTTGGAATGATATTAAATAATGACACTTAGAAGTTGGACCAAAGCATTTCATGTAATTCAAATACAATTAGCCTAAATAAAAGGCCTCATGCTTCAATAGGTATATCTTGCCTTTCACCGAGGCTGAGGTCAGGGATCTTGGACTTAAAAAGGTTGGTGACCAGCCTTTGCAACATGAGGACTTAGAATAGTGGAAGAAAAAAACGTTTGACATAATTTTCATTCCAGCGGTGACACCTAATTATGCGGCACAAGCAACAACACCGACAAAAAAGCAGTGCTGAGCTCACATTTATCAGTGCTCTTTGATACAAATATATGTAATTGGGAATAGAATGAGCATCGAGTCCTCACCTTTGGCTGCCTCGCTCACAAACAGTAAAAGGAGGAGAAACAAATGGGCCAATCAGCAGGCCAGACGCATTCAGCTTGTCAGAGTAAAGCCAAGGAGACACAGCGAGAGGGAGACTGAGTAATGAGAGTCAGTGTTCCTCCGTCTTTGGGCTCAAGGTTGTTTCTGGTCCTGATAGCCATCTGCATTCAGTGACGTGGGCCAGATGGATTAGTTTAATATTGAATTAGAGCTGTCTTTTTAAAATGCTTCTCACAGTTCACAGTTAGCTTGTATAATGTCTCATGTCATTCATCTGGAGCGGCCTCCCCCTTTGCTTCTTCTAGGCGGAAATCTGAACGGAGAGGGGAGAGGGAAGCTGGGTATAAGCAGAATGAGATTATGTAGGAGTTTTATCAAATCTTTATTTATTCCTCTTATTCTTCCGTACGTTTTTTGCAAGCTTTCTACTCCTCCATACGACAGAAACCATTCAAATATCAAAATGTTCAGTTCTTTAAGGAAATTTATGCTATTACTTTTCTTCTTTCTTTATTACAGTGATTTTATATAATTTTTTTCATCCTTCATGAACAGGTGTTCCATGTGGAAATGCATAACATATTAAAAGATGGTACTAATAGCGCCACCATGTGGTAAGTTATTACATGTTTTACGTTTTGGATAATAATTAATGAACAGTGATGCCTATCAAAACAATATTTGCCTTGGATGATGCTGATTAGACTGATATAGACCATGCCCATTTGCGCCTAAAACATTTTCTGCCATTTTGGATTTTTTGCTTCTGTTGGCACATATTTCATCTAATCTTCACCAAAATTAGTACACACCATATTTAGAGGATCCCGAACAGAACTTATTAATTCCGTTTGTCTGTAATTGGTTACCAAACTTTTGAAGGCGTGGCCTAATGCACTTAACGGGCAATAACTCCTCAATACTGAACTGGATTGCAACCAAACAGATGTAAATGCATACCGAAAAAAGTCTGATGACTTTGTAATAATCAGTTAAAATGTCCATTAGTGATAAAGGTGCAATTGTACCATTTTTTGTTTGTTTGTTTGTTTTTTCTTTTTAAACGAAACCTGATATTTGCTGTGGTATTCACAGTTTTCTGATTACAAAAGTGTTGTCAATGTGATGAATCAAACATTATCTCACTACAGCAGCATGCAGAGACAGCCTCATCGGATAGTGATGACATCATCAGGTGTACAGTACCTCATCACCCTTCTCCTCCTTGATGCTGGCCTGCTTGAAGCCCTCCCTCTCTGGCAACACCCACACCATCTTCTTGGCCGCCCAGTCAGCCTGCGCCACCCGGCTGTTGCGAAAATCATTGAAGAGGAACTTGCTGTCGTCAGCTAGTTCACTGTCAGCGGTTGAGTCAACCTGAGGCATCCGGGCGGCGAAGTCGATCGCTGGTGATTCAGAGGAGGTCAAGCTGACGTCTAGATCGTCACTGGCGACGGGGTCAGCCTCTGGCGAGTGGATGGGAGTCGAGTTGACCTCTGACCTTTGTTTGGCCTCTGGCCTGTTGACACCAAACAGTGTAGAAATCAAATAATGAAAACTGTGAACTAGGACTTTTCAATGAAATGAAATAATGAATAAAGAAAAATGCACTTATAATACACATTCTAGTAATATATGAGCTCATTAGATTATTAATACTGAAGCATCAGTGTGTAAGCAGCATGTTACTGTTGTAGGTGCTGCTGAAATACTCAAGTAATGTACAAGTACCTCAAAATTGTACTTAAGTACAGTACTTGAGTAAATATACTTAGTTACTTTCTATCACTGATGGTAACAAACTGTAGATCAATATTGCTGCTACACTCTATTGTAGCATTACACATTATACTGTAACTGTGACTTGTGATCACAGTGACTGCTGCTCAGCAAAGTCTTGCTTTGGAATGAAATGTGCATAAAAGGCTCAAATAATCAACCAGAAGTCCATCATTCACTCTCCTTTAGCTCTGTTTTGTTCTCTACCAACTCCTGAGGGAAATATCGGGCTCTTTAGCTGCTAAATGCTCCACTATGTTCACCAGCTCTGTAGGTCCATCACTAGGAGCCACGACCAACACATTACACACTGTCAGCTCATACATTGTTATTAAAATATCTATTATAGCCACTTTAACAGTGTCTTCACAAGCATAAAAAGCAGTTATTCATTATTTATGTAAGATCAAATTATCTTAATGTTATTTTACTCATACTGATATCAGCTATAAGACCTTGATGTCACATACATACAGGACTGTAGCTCCTGAACAGAGCCGGTTTACAGCAGTTTGCTTCAAACAGCATTACATAACATGAAGTGAAGCCTCTGTGGATATTCAAATTCCAAATGTCCAAAGGCCCAACCATAACAGGATAAGAAGAGGCCTGCTGACTGTTGACTAGCTTAATGGGTTAAAGTGTTCAAAGCATAAAGAGCACACAGAAGTCTGTCATCTATAAATGCTCTTTAACCTCTCAAAACCCACCAGAAACTTCTGAAATCACTCCTGTAGCAGTAAACACTTGTTTTCATCTGTGGATTCATCTGGATTTTGCTAACATGCCCCTGTTATGACATTTTAAATTGTTTTTATTTTATTAAATGATAAGTTTGCTATTATATAATGTTACCAAATAAAAAGACCAAAACCTTGACCTACTAAAAAGTATTGTTTGCCTGATATATCTTATTCCTCTGTGCTGCAGAGCTCCATTACTGTCCAACAACTGTTCACAAGCTACTGCCAGTTGCTAGAGGCTATGTGGCTTTGAGCTAAATGCTAACAACAGCATGCTAACATGCTGATGTTGTAACTTACCATATACCCACCATGCTTTTCAGGAGACAAAAGGGGGGGCACTGAACCACTTCCTGATTTTAAGATCTTGCTGACATCACCAGTGATGTCATGGGTGAGACCAAGTATGGGGGGGCATTTATTTTATTTAATTAAATGTTTGGTTTTGTATTTATGTTATTTGTACTTATTTTGGTTTATGGTAAAGACTATGCGGTGGTTCATGTGTGTGTAAACAATGTTAACCGGTACAAGTGACATTGTCATATACCAGTTGTTTGTATAAGGGAAAGGACACCCCTGATAGAAATGCAGTTCTGCCTTGATAGATTGGAGGGCCTATTTAAGGGGAGAGTTGTGGGTTTGAGGAATAGCAGAAAAGAAAGAGGATGTCAGTGTAGCTGTGTTAAGGTAAGTTTAATTATGCTTGATTTCCTTTGGTTGTTTCTGAGTCTGTCTCTTATCACCTTCCTTGAAACTCTGGCAAAGCTTCCTCACAGGTAAAACTTTATTTTACAGTAAAACAGCAAGTAAGTGTAAAAAGCCAGAAAGAGTTGCAGAAACGTTTCATTTTTCTTCTTTCCTATTTCATCGACTGTCTTTTTGACCCAAAATCCTTCAGGTTTTTGGGATATAGAGGTACGTTGGTGGCTTCACATCCTCGTTATGAGTTCAAATTGATGAGAACTTTAATTTTATTTGAGAGCCACAGTCAAAGTGTATTGGTGATTGTTATCCCAGATCACAGCGAGAAAATTCCATTTGAAGGTTTTATTACTTTTCGTTAAAATGGTTCACCGATGCTGTCTCAGCCTTCTCACTGGTGGGGCTGACTGACATGTCGCCACTCCCTCCATTTGTCAATGTTTTAAAAGGTCTTAATTGTATTACATGCAAATGAAGAGATTTGCTTTTTGCCCATTATCTATTCATATAAGAAAATGAATGAAACATTAGTGGGTCACCAAATGAGGGAGGAGAGGGAAAGGGAGAGGAGGGGTGAGAGACGAAAAGTGATCAGTAGATACAAAGTAAAAGAGAACAGGCAGCTTTACATTTTGTGCTGTAATGAGTCTACTTTTGGGATTGTACTTAAAAACAATCATTTCATCCCCATGTCTAAACTGTGTGAGTGTAATACTGAAGGTGAAGGCTGATAAGTGTGATTTCTGCAAGCAATCACACTATTGTAGCAGCTGGCAACGGCGGTGGCAGCAGCCGACAGCAGTTCTCTGGACAGTGAAGTTTTTTTTTTTTTTTGTTTTCACTTATTTTCATCCAGCAAATCAACAGGTGAGTTACTTTTTCTTTTGCTTGGTAGGCAAAATACACTACATTTCCGATCAATTTGCATTTTGCTATATGCCCTTACTTTTGTCATGATGATGATTTGGTACCATGCATCTGATCACAACATCAAACAAAACACTATTTTACGTGTATATATATTTTTTCATTAAGCCTGCGATCTATTCTTTGAGATTCTTTCTGACTTATTGACCGATCTTGATGACTTGGAGTTTTAGCTCAAATTGTTTTCCTGAAGTGAATTTTATTCTGATGAAATGCGAAAGGCATCGGACTTGAATTAAGTTTTGAAATCACTCTTGCTAACTAGCTACGTCTGTACTAAAATAATGTCTTGTTTCAGTGGCAAGTCAACATTTCTGAGTGCGGAGCTGGACTTCTGACTCTAATGCTTAAAATTACACTGTGAATTTCATTTTACTTTGTTTTTATATGCCAACGTCTCCAAAACGACTTAATTTTATTTAGATAATGTCCCATTGCTGTCTGAGTAGTAGTGTGTACCACTTTGTAACTGATATTGTTTTCTTTTATGTAGTAGTAGTAGTAGTACGGCCCTCATGGCCCAGGCGTGGCCCACAGGAGACCATTGAAGTGTGAAGTGATTTTTGGGACACTCTGATGGAAAAAGTCAAGCCCCATTCAACTAAATGAACCCTTTGGATTGAATTGAGACAGAGAGAGGGCAGGACAGTAGTACCAGAGTCTTCAGTTTGCCCGGTCTCTACTACAGGAAGTGGACTATCTTCACAACAGCAAAACTATAAACCAAGCTGTGTGAAACATTGCCAAGTTTAAAAGAGCAGCCATTCTGTGGCCTACATAAGTCAGCTAATGGTTTGATGCAGACAGCAGATGTTTGAGGAAAACACTAAGAAATGTATTAAATCAAGCACATTGTCAACTACAGTCTCTTTTTCTCTCTCTACATCTGCTCACACTCCCCTTCATACAGTTGTCACAGTTCAACTCTAACCACACACACCTCTTCCATTTCCTTCATTCCCCCTACCCTGAGCTGACTCCCCCAGACTGACAGTGTGGATGATTTCTCCTGTCAGGCTGCCTTAAGTGGGTACTGTCACACCATAGCTGCCTCTGTCTCTCTCCACCGCAGCACTCCCACTTTCTGATCCTGCCTTCACCTCCTCTGTGGGCTGCTCTCATCCATAGACTGTATAATAAATAAATGGACATAGCCACTGTGACATCACCCATTAGTTTGTGGACTCCCTTTTTTAAAGCGTCGAGTTCGCCATTTTGACCAGTTACCATCTTGGATCTTTGGAACCCGACGTGACCGTATTTGGACATGAAGGTGAAGCAAACTCTAACGCTACATGCATTGCATTGCTGCATGCATTTACAGTCTATGGTTAACTGTGACAATGCTAATTGCTGCTGAAAAACAGGCTTAAAACCATTGATACAAAATGTACTTACTGGAAAAACCTGAACATCCAACTCCATAGAGGGTCTTTTAGTACAACTGAACACACTGAAATAGCTACGGCTATACTCTGTGAATCTGGAGTTATGCCATGGTTATGTTAACCTAACCATAATTTACACAATGAACATCATGCTGTATTGAAGAAGACTTGAAATTAGCGATTGAGACCATAAACTGATTAGGAAAGTGTTTACTGAGGTAATAAATCAAGCGAGAAGTAGATTCATTTTCTCATAGACTTCCATACACTCGGACTTCTTTTTGGAGCCTTTGGAGTCGCCCCCTGCTGGCCTTGAGAGACCATTAGGTTTAAGTCACTTCCACATTAGCCACTTGCTCTCACCCCAAACTCTTCCCTCCTCCTCTCTCTTACATCTTTATCTATCCATTCTGCAGACTCATTCAGTGTCAAATCACCTCCTGACTCTTTCTCTCCCTCCAACACATATCTCATCCTTTCCATGTGGGCATACACGATGGACATGGGAGTGTAATAATTGGCTTTCAGGGGAAGCTCATGCTCCGATGGATGATCTGCGGGGGATAGCTGTTGTGCATGTGCTGGTTTTGCAGAGTCAGCAGTGGCCTTGGGTCATTGTTTTGGTGTGCTAAACTTCACTAAAAATCAGAGTGTTTTTATAGTGTTTACATTCTCACTTACCGGGGGTGTAGTTATGTGACCCACAGGCCTCTAAAACAGTTACTGGGCCCAAGAAAATCCAACTGTTGCAATGGCAAGTGGTAACCACAGCAGTTAGCACTGAGAGGCTGGGAGACAAACACACCCTACAACATATTTCTTTTACAGCCTTAGAGCTGGGGTAGGTAGTGTTCTCTCCCCTGTCCTCGCTGTCATAAGCCCCTCCCTCTAGACAAGCATGAGCATATGCACACGCTTCATACGCGCACAACACAACAGTTAGGGTTTCTCCATTGGCAATTTTTGGCCGCGGCAAGTCAAACCGTGCTGCGTGGATTTGCCTTTTCATTGCCAGTTTAAACATGCCGAGTTGTGTTAATAAGATTATGCACTGTTCAGTTTCCCCCGCAACACAGGCAATAGTCCGATGATCACATGTTGCTTTTCATTCTGCTTTATGTTGATATTCCCGTCTTTTTCTTCTCTCCTGTCACTTCCTATCCATCGGTATCCCACTGCTTGCCCGGCCTCCAAACTTTGTGTCATGCTCCTTGAGTGTACAGGCAGAGTGTGCACAGATAGGCAGGTCGGTAGGTAGCCTGTCCAATTATTTCATTCAGGCCAAATGAAATGATTGGACAGACTTATTACAGGCCTGCGCCAGCCACAGATGCTGGGTTTTATTTTCATGGTCAGAGTAATTGATCTATTGATAGCTGTCGGGATGTACAGAGAATTTCAACAACTATAACAAAAAATGCTTCTAAAATACTTCACCTACCCTAGCTTTAATATTCCCTTCATCAATCATCAAAAATGTTATTAAAGCCACTATTTTTTACGTTATTATAGCATCTTTCAAATAATTCTGACAGCAAGTAGTTTTTTTTTTTTTTGTTTGTTTTTTTTTTTTTTTGAAGAAAGTTTTGTCCACTATGAACAACTCAGGGCCTCAAGGTTGGATCCATGTTGGGCAGGGGGCAGCAGCATGCATGTGTCTTTTTGGATACTAACACTGTTTCACATTCCTCCATCACTCATTTAACTTAAATCAACATTTAACTGTTGTGGTTGCTGTATCCACTGATTGCAGCTGTGTCAGGGCATTTTTAGAATTGGCCCAAATACTTGACTCAGAGTCCTATTCTTGGACTGATGGCAACTCTGTACATAATCTCTTTTACATTTGTTAAATGCTATTTCTGTAAATAATTATTACTTAAACACTACTTACATGCTGTACTGATACATTTTCTATTTGTGTTGTAAATCATAACAGTCACATAAAGATAAGATTTCAAGCCTGGTTGAGCTGAACGTCTTTAATAAATGCAAGTTGCAGAGTTTCATTCAAAATGATACGTGCTGATGCATATACACTCACCGAGCACTTTATTAGGAACATCTGTGCAATCTAATACAGTCCAATACAACAGCTTTGCCCTAAATTCCTTTTACAAAGCTTCTACATTTTCAGTTTTTGTTGACATTGTCAGAAAGCTGATGATTCTACTTTTGTTTATCATTGAGGCCGTAGTGGGTGGCGGTGGTGGTGTACTGGAGTGCATTATATTAAATGTGAATCCAACCACTGACAGACTCCTATATAGAGGAGTAACGTGTAAATATATTTAATAGCTACAGCATTAAAGAGCCAGTGTGTAGGATTTAGGGGGATCTATTGGCAGAAATGGAATATAATAATATTTATAATTATGTCTTCATTAGTGTATAATTACCTGAAAATAAGAATTGTTGTGTTTTTGTTACCTTAGAATGAGCCCTTTATATCTACATAGAGAGCGGGTCCTCTTCCGCGGGGGCCGCCATGTTGCACCGCCATGTTTCTACAGTAGCCCAGGACGGACAACCAAACACTGGCTCAAGAAAGGACCTTTCGTGTTTCCCGCCCTAGGTTCTCCTACACGTTTGTAAGGGGAGGTGTATTAATTTCTTTGCAATCTGCAACCTCACTGCTAGATGCCACTAAATCCTACAAACTGGTCCTTAATGTCAGCCATGACTAGGATCAAAAATGGTTTGAAAGGATTCTAACTTCAATGTCAATTAGAGCTGCAAGAATTAGTAGATTAATTAGTTAGTCGTGCGACAATTGATTGGCAACTATTTCGATAATTGAATAATCGATTTAGTCTTTTTTTTTTAAAGGGAAAATGCTACATGTGTTCTAATATTTTATAGACAAAATGATTAATTGAGAAAGTGATCAGCAGATTAATCGATAATGAAAATAACCATTAGTTACAGCCTTAATTTCAATTAGTTCAAAAGCAACCAGCTGTTACATCAGCCCAAGTGTGACAACTCACTCATTTTGTTTTGATTAATAGTTTGCTAGCAGTCTAATAATTATGTTACTGACATTTCTACTACATCTTCCAATAGCAATTATCCATAAGATTCAGAGCTGCTATTAGAACTAAAGGACAAATGCTTACCCTTGCATCTGAATATCAGTGATGCAGCACAGCAAACATTTCTAAAACTATTACTACTTTGATAGCTTGTAAGCAGTGGAGACAGGCAGATACTGTGCAATAAGAGAGAGTCATGGATAGATACAAAAAAAATTAGAACAAGAGAGAAGAGAGCACAGAAGAAAGTGAATGGGACAAATTGGTTTTCAGCAGCGGAAATGCTTGCAATCATAATGGGAAAGACGGCTGGATAGATGTGTGTCTGTGTGTGTGTGTGTGTGTGTGTGTAACCACAGCTAGCACTCTAACCGGATTCTGATCCTTTACTGGAAATGTTTGCGAGAACCTGAGCGTTTGTGGCTGGCTGATACAGTAGCGGTAGAAACAAGACTGCTCCTTTTTGGTATTTCAAAAGTTTGAAACACAAAGAAAAAGTTTTCTATTTACATTTATCTCATTTTGTCATGAGTCAAAAGAAATGACACCCCCTGTTGCACAATTCTTCATTTGTTTTACAACCAGTGGTGAGGATTGACACGTCTAACCTAATTTACTTTTTAGATGTTTTTCTTTTGCATTCAGTGTAGTGCCAGGGCTACAGAGTCTTACCGCACTCTATATGGCTTTAATATCTACTTTCGGTTCACTTGTAAGGAGGACAGAAAAGAGGATCCATGGCTATTCATCCTTATCACTGCCGTTTTTGTCAATTTGTCATATTATCGATCAGACAGGGAAGCCGAGGCTCTGCAGCATCTGAGTGTAGGTGAAAGAGGAATAGAGATGGTACCTCTGGAGTTTGACGGTCACAGCAGATAGCTCAGGACTGCACTGTTGTGTGTGTGTGTGTGTCTGTGGTGTGTATGGTTGAGCGTTTTTGTGGGTTAGCCCCTTGATACATTCACTGTACAAGGAGAGATGGATGAGGCACAACAGAACAATATACCCTCTGACGCGGATGCTAATGGATCAGCCCCAACCTTCATTCACTTGGGGCCGTTCCGTGCAGTACTCACACACGCACACACATTTATAAATGCATGGACACAGGGATACAAGTGTTCAAGCAGTGCCAAAAGGATAAATGTTTTTCTTATATGGTATAAACACTTAATGGAAAAGTCATGAAACTTATGTGTTTGGCTGTCTGAGCATTTTGCTCCGATTTGTTAAATACTGTAAAAAGTGAGCAGCACTAAAATGAAAGAAGTTGTCTAGAATATTTTTACAACAGTGTTTCTTTTATTTCACAGCACCTTGTAACATCGGCCTTGCTGTATGTATGTACATAACCCAGAGTTGTTGGCTTAGTGCATGTTTTCCCACACCCATTTGTGTGTATGTATTTACAGGGACTCACAGCGCGACTATGTTTGCCATTATTAAATATTAAAAGTGGGAGTGTTTGTACTGTCTGATAGACCAGCTACTGCTAATGGCACTGTGTGTGTGTGTGTGTGTGTTAGTCATGAGATGAGGCACTTAATGGCAGGAGCTGCTTCTCAACTTCTCGACAGAGGAAAACACTGTGCTCTCAGCATTTCAACGGGGGTGGCTTATATCCCTGAATTATCTCTGTCTTGCTTTGGCGTGTAGGCTGTCTCAGCTCCTCAGCCATCTGTCTTTCTGCTCAGGTCTTTCTTAAGATTCACTGCCTGCACTGAGGCGTCACTTGGAGGGTTTACCGAATGAATTCCCAGAGGTTTTGGGGAGGTATGACTGAATATGAAGTTCAGTTTGGACTGGCTATACGTATGCTTGCAGTATGTTGTCTCTATGCCCGTATTCAGAACTGTTTTTCAAAGAAAAGTGACAAAGAATTCCTTCTCACAGGATGAGCTACAATTACTTCAAAGTCAATTTTGTCATATTTTTAAAGCTCAATTAACCAACAAACTTTTTTTATATTAACAATGGATTAAATGATTATGTTAAATGTGAAAGCAGCCACTTTTAGTGACAAACCCAAATCGAAAAAAGTCAATGTTGGCCAGAGACACATCTCAGAATGAATGCTAATGTTGTTCCATGTCTGCTGGATGTCCAATAAAAATTATTTGCCACATCATGATTAACATGTCAGTGTAGTATACAGCCAGTTTTAATTCCCTTGAGTGCCCAAAATATCAATGAATGCTGCTTTAAGCAAATTGGAAGTCCATTTTGATATATATTTCTCATCTAACAGAATTGACTACCTCGCATTATTTCCCTAGTAGCTCTATTTGACTTTATAAGGATATTGAAAAGGGTGCTTGTTTTATACCCATGTGCAGCCCTAATGTTGCTTGCATTCACATGAATCTGCCCATGCTTTATTATGATTTTGTTATCTATCTTGTATTAAAAAAAAAAAAGACAAAAAATTGATTTATAATTTTCAGAAATTGCTCCTCGCATGTTCATTCGGAACTGCCGTTGCTCATAAAGGGCACACCTGGGTATAAAACAAGGTCATCTTGTCTAGTACATATCAATGGATGGCTTCCATTACCATCCTTGGTAAAACATAGAGTTCAGATGGTCACAGGTAGCCAAAGCTGGTTCGTATGTTTGACGTTTTGGTACGATAGTGAGAATTCAAAAGCAAGGAGCAAGTGGGCTGATTGGATGATGATGGGCAGGTGAGGATCAGGTGAACGGCAGGAAGGGCTGAGGGCAGGTCAGGTGAGGAGAGCTAGTACTGGGAAAACATGACGAATGGAATGAAAATGTTGCATAGAGGATGAACCCGTGACAGCTGTGTTGATTGTTCTTGAATTGTGTGATTGCAGCTAAGATGGGGATGACGGTGGCAAATGTCAGCTTGTGGAGAAAAGTGAAAACATAAATAGGTGCACTACATGTGTGTGAGTATATATTATCAATTCTGATCTGCTTGCTTTAATGTAAACCCACAGCTAAGCAAGTGGGTATGTGTGCTGTTTGATAAGAGTGTCTAGTAAGGACTTACAGTGGGTGTCCTCCAACATATGTAATATTGATGTGTTTCATGACTTTTTGGAACTAGCAGATTCATAACTACTTTCTCTCTGTCTCCTGTGGCCATACATTCATTTTTTAATCTCTTTTCTGTGCCCCTTATTCTTTTTTTCCTTTCTTTTCAATCAATGTCCCACTCTATTTGCATCAGTCTGTCTCACATGCCACCACCTGGGGAAAGGTATTAAAGATTTATTATGAATTAAATCACAACCCTGCACTGTGGTATGTCAGTCTGCTAAAAAATTAAATTATTGTTTCAATAATAATGTTGACCCCGGTATGTCTTGTCAGAGGTAGAGTCAGTGAGGGGCCAGTGTTAACATGCAGTTATTCATACAGACATGCACACAAACACTCTGTATTCATGACATGATGTATTTTAGCTCTGCCATAATATCTTGCAACTATACTGTACCAAGCTCCGGGAACTCTGAGACGCCACATTCGTCCAGAGGGATGTTTTGTCAAACCACATGGAAGACTTAGCAGTTGGAAGAACTGCTCATGCTCAACAAGGGACAGACGAGAGGGACAATCCAGTGGTGACATTTAGCTGAGGAGCACTGCCCTTTAAAGAAAGTCAATTTAACAAGAACACACAAAGGTCAGTGTGTTTAGGCGGGTCCTCTTGATGAGCTATAAACTGCAGCACATTGATGACACAGTGACAAAATCCACTTGTACATCATTTGCTCTCTCTCTTACACACACACACACGCACACACACACCTCACTTACTGTAGCTGTCCTGGGTGATGCATTTGCCTGCAAACAACAGTCTTAAAATCCTTTTATCAAGTCACAATGGAAAGAAAAATGGCTATTTCACCATGTTGGCAAATTGTCCACCATGTACACCTACTGAATAAATAAATCATGTTTTTTTTTTTTTTTAAATATATTTCACAAGGCTGATACTATGAACTCCTGCCCAAGTGGCAAGAATTGATTTGATTTGATTGCGTGAAAGATTTCACAGCAGATTGCTACACTGAGTTTTAGGGTTGAGTACTGTTCATATTTGAACCGATACCGGTACCTTTTTTTTGGTACGTTACTCTCTCTGTAATAACAAAGTAATACTACTTTATTACAGAGAGACCATACGTAAACATATGGTGCTGTTAAACCAGAAACTCTGCGGCTACACCTTATTTTCATACAGTCTATGGGCTACACACAGCAACGGCGCGGCTATGCTAATGATGCTAGCCATGCTAACTAGCTGCTAGATCTGTCGCGTCTTTTTGTATCCTTGGGTTGGTACTCCCGTCATTGTCGGAGCCTCCGTGTGAGATGCTTTGGTTGCTAAATGTGTGTTTTTAAAACTTATTTCAGGGCTGCGCTCGGGGGCCACGTTGACTCTTAGTTCTGCAAGGTACCGAAATTTGCCACCAATTGATCTAATGTGAATCGGTACTCGGTAGTACCGGCGTAATTCGGTTGGTACCCTTAAAAGTATCGAGTTCAGTACCCAACCCTACTGAGTTTGCCATTGGCTTCACTTCCTTTGCTTTTCCTTCTTTGTTCTAGTTTCTTTTCAGTTCCTTCCCTACATTATGCACTACCAAAATATCCAGTTTCATACAGAAATAAAAAATTTCAGAGGCAAGATGCCATCAAAAAAGCTGTTTCAGCTTTAGTCGTCTTTAGCATGTGTGCCCAAATTCTGCTCCCATCTCATTGCGGCTTGTGACATTGGTGGGTGATGGATCACTATCTTGCTGCAGTGGCTCTGACTACTGTCATGGATCACTATGCCAAAAAGTGGCACCCTGCAAGATAGATATGAATTTTATGTAAGATATGATCAATATCTTGCATCCATATTTGACACTGATAACAGGTACATTTTAAACCTAATGCTAATGTGCAAATATGCTAATGTGCAGATATGAACTGGTCTAACCTGGCACATTATGCACTCCTAACAAAGACGGTGTTGGATTTTCATCATCTGCAATGAAAAGAAAACCCCCACTCTCTTCCACCGGCTTCCACCTGAGGAGAGACAGGTGGACTCGAGGCAGTTAAACCCCAGTGAATCAGGAGAATAGACTTCAAAGATAAGCTGATTTATACACAACTTTTCACCTCAGGAATGCTGATATGGGGATGTTAGCGTTTGGTGAGACAGGAATGTTGAAGCCGGCCCGGCTGTCTGTGATGTACTGCACGGAGGGGCCGTGTATTATTTCATCTGTCTCCAAATGCTTCTCTGCTCTCTTGTGATGTTCTCAGAGGGTGGGTATTACGTCCTATTTGATTTGCTTTAGCATCCTTTAGCATACATAAAAAAAAACAGAACAGAAAATTCTAAATTATACAGTAATTGAGCTTTGGAAAGCAGGTTTAATTAATACTACATTCACACACTGAATACCTTAATTGTTGAGATAACTGCAGCATATTCATTATCTGGGGCTTATTCAATTAAAATGTAAGTTTTGTTTCAATTCATAGAAATGTTTGAGAAAGATCTTTATATTCATAAATTCCTAGTGTCTTAAAAATAACAAATACCTACCAGTTGTATCAATTACTGTACTGTACAAATTAAAGAGACACATCAGAATATAATGATACATCTTAACAATGGAATTTCTATGGATAAGCACATACAGGAATTTAATTTTAAAAATATCAATCCTACTGAGAGAATCACATCGCATGTTCAGACGAACAGAAAGTTTTATCGCATAATGAAATGTGCTCTCCTTCCACAGAGGAGGATCAAAAATGCATTACAGGAGAACAAAATGTATCGGAACATGAAATTATTCAAGGATATCTGGCCCCTGAAGGATCGAACAAAAACAGGTTTCTGGAAAAAAAACACTAGAAGCAAAACAGGCCATTACTCAGACCTCGTGTTCATGTAAACAATCTCTGTATTTTGAACATAGTTTTTCAGATTTATTTCTACAGACCTGGATACACCTTCCCCAGTGGTATCCATCATCAACCACACTCTGCCCAGTTCTGTCCAAGGCTTCGCTTATTTTGTCTCTGCCACTACCATGTGATCTGTCTCCTTTGTGGATCTCAAAAAGTTTGACTCTGTTTTCTCCTCTCTTCTTAGCCTCCTCTCGGCTCTATCATCCCACTCTCATGCCGCCTCCTTTCCCCTCCGCCCCACCTCTCCCCATCTTCCTTTTCATTTCTCCTCTTCTGCTATTCTCGCTGGTGATGAGAAGCATTATTTCTCAGAGCTTTTACACCCGGGAGGCCACTGCCTGGCTTTTGGCGGACGTTGATAAGGGATGATGCTGCAGTTGCCAAGCCATACAAATTATTTCAGGAATAAAGAGATCAATAGCATCTTTTAGCAAATCCTCCCCCTTCCCAGACCACCGTTCATCCCAAGTTTATTTTTCACTGCCAGAATAAAAGTTGGAGGAAACAAAGAAAAATCAGAGTGAGGCAGCTTTTAAACTGTGTGCCCCAAAGGTCATTCATAAGAAACAAAGAAACAATAGCGTCAGCCTTTCTGCTTGCTGAAGTCGTCATTCTCAGGACCAGACCTGTGAGTGAGTGACTGTACACAATGCATTTACAGCTCCACTCCAGTTTCTTGCTTCCAGGCTTTCACATTATTAACACTAGTACCGCCAACAGGGTCATTTTTACCCCCCCTGGTGTTTTCAAATGCATGTAACTCTGTTCAAATAAAAACCCTACATCTCTCAGTTCATGACTTTCCCTAAAATGGGTTTATTAATCATCCAGTGAATGATGGTGGGTGTGGGATAAAAAGAAAAGAAAATTATCGTTTATACCTCCAACTGCCGAGGGGTCGTTTTTACCCCTCATAGAAACCACTGCATAATGCTGTGCTCAACATTAGCGCCACGTCGGTTGCTTAGCAACACCCATTGTTTTGATGTCTTTTGATAAGCAGGCTGCCATATCACGAGCTCGAGCTAGCTAGATCAGGCAGGCAGACAGGCAGCCGAAGGATGAATGTTCCAGGACACGAGTGAGAGACATACTGTTGTTGTGTCTCATTTGATTACTCTGTATAAAAACTGTAATGACAACAATTTGTGGTTTTAAGGGGAGTTATATGCTGTATCACCAGCCATACAGTATCTGGCAACCTGCACTATAACCACAAAACACTCCACAGCAGTAATGAGCAGACAGATAAACTCCTCCTTAAACCACAAATTGTCCTTTTTTTTTCCTGTTTGAGTACAGATTAAACAAACAAGATACAACGTGTTAATAGAGCCAGGTTAGCTGGTTTCCTTTGCTGCTAGTCTTTATGCTAAGCTAGGCTAACCACTAGTAGCAAGAAACTTGTTGTCTTATGGCAGGCAGCGTATGAATATTTGAATATGAATATCTAATTGCATTAATTTTGACATCACTCTACATAGATAATCAGTCTCATTTTATTTACAACTGTTTTTCTGCTATGACAAGTAAGACAATGATATGTTTTTTTTAAACCCGTGTTATCTGTTACAGCACAATGACAGTAACATACACATTAGACATATATTCCCCAATACCAAAATACATGTGTTTGGTGTATTTTTTTTTGAGCACATTTATTGTGGTTGTTGGAAACACTAAACGTTCGAAGAGGGCAAACCTGCCACCATTTACTTACTGCAAGTTGTGGTTTTTGTAACCAACAAGCCACAAGTAAGCTTTGCAGGCATTTTGCGGCTCAGTCTGAATTCTACAGCAGCAGATTGCTGCCACAGTGACAACACCCAATCTCCTCACTTTCTCATTATAATGAGATACTGTCGTTGTGATTACAGATTTTTTCCTCATTATTGTGACATAGCAACTTATTTTGTTAGAACAAGAAACTTTTTTTCTTGTCATAACAACATACTAACTTTTCATTAGAACAAGAAAGGGAAAAAAAAAAGATTCAAGCATACAGGGAAGATCTTGTAGTCTGCGGTCATTAGAAACAATGATTGTGTGTGTGTGTGTGTGTGGTTGGGAGTTGTTCACTAATTTGTAACTACTGATGTTAAAATTTGCTAATGTGATTTACTCAGCAGTGAATGGTTTTTATAGAGCCTTTGTGGAAGGTGCATTAGAATGGAACATATGACGACAATTCAGCATTTTCTCATTAGAATTAACTGAAAATAAACAGCCGCTCTACAGAGAGATTGTAGTACTTCAACACCAGCTTGGACCTGAATTTGTACCAAGATGTCATGGTCTTTTTTTTTAAAAAACACTATACCGATATGTTTTGAAAATGTTCTCACTGTATGTATACCATCCACTGTGCTCAACAATAGCAAGATCTCATCCCATGCATATATTAACATGTTAATGTTTCTTACCAACTTTTCTTATTATAGTGAGGACAGTTTCATGTTATAATGAGATAAACCGATATGTTGTCATCATTTTTTTTTTAAAAAGGGTTGTCATTATAATGAGAAAAATGTCATTATATGAAAGTATCATATTCATCTTGTATCAGCATGTCATGAGAAAAGATATCCTGGTCTCCTGAAGATTCCATCCAGCTCTTCTATATGGTTTATTAGCTGAGGTCATTGTAATGCCAGTGTCTGGTTAGTAGCACCATATCTCTACATATACCCTGCTCATGCTCCATGCATAATGATCTACAGAAGCTGTCATAGATCTTTCCGTGTAAATGAAAGAAATGGCCGGACATAATGGGCTTTCTACAGCCCTAAATGAGACATGGATATGAATGATGGAGCATTACGATGGTAGTCTTTGTCATTTTTGGCCATGTTGCAGCTTCATATCAATGTGCTGAATGGCCCATTACTCATCATTGGAGATCAGTACGTGTGTGTGTGTGTGTGTGTATGTGTGTTTATGTGTAGAAGTAAGTGTGTGTGTGCAGACACAAAGATGGGGAGATAAAAAGGACAGACTTTTGCATCTCTGAGGTTTCTGTGTGTAGGCAGGCTATTGTAAGGACATACTGTACGTGAACTCAACACATCGCCCTCTCTGCTTATAAAGACTCTTATTATTCCTTTTTTCCCTATTATGTCATGTATCTTTAGAGAATAAAAGTAAGATAATAGAAGGGTGACAGCGGAAAGACCTCTTAATGATTTTTAGAATCAAAACACACAAGACATTTCAGCAATGGTGAAATTACAAAAAAAAATATTCTTTTGTCGGAGACAATATCTACCTGCTTTAATTTTTCTCTCTCTTTCTTTCACGTTGTCTTTCTGTTGCCACAGGACGTTTCCTATCCATATCTGCTTGGTTGGATGTTTAAGTTATTATCAGTAATTATGTCAAAGGCACAGTCTGACACAGTTGCCGCCGAAAAGAGCAGCTTCTGTCAAGATGTCCTTGAAAATGGCAATTAACCCCCTAACTGCTTCAGTGGAGCCGCTCAGCGGTTGTGACTGTAGGTTGTGGCTGCTCTGCGGCTGCACAGAGCTCTAAGTGTATAAGTGTAAAGCGTTGGTGAAAAAGATTAAGTCGTACCTGAGAAGCCTAGAGGTTAGGGAATGGGCCTGTGACTGAAAGGTTGCCAGTTTGGGTTTAGTAAATAAATAAAAAGGGCTCACTGCTCCCTCAGCAACTGCTGCTGAGTCGTCCTTGAGCTGGGAAGAAACCCCAAATTGCTCCAGTGGAATTGCTCAGCAGCTAATGGTAGAAGATTGGTGGTTGTAGACAGCAGATGCCAGATGTGGACATGTATAAGTGTGTGTGTGCCGGACAGGACTCTGCTGAAAAATAACTGCAATCTCTGTCAAATATTCAACATATTTGCACATTTAAAGGAACAATGTGTAAAATTTAGTGGTATCTAGCAGAACGGACTTGGCAGAAATAGAATATAATATTTGTATGTTTTAATTAGTGTATAATCATCTAAAATAAGAATTGTTGTTTTTGTTACCTTAGAATGAGCCCTTTATATCTACATAGGGAGCGGGTCCCCTTCCAAGGAGGCCACCATGTTGCATGATGTTTCTACAGTAGCCCAGAATGGACAAACCAAACACTGGCGCTACAAAAGGGCCTCTCGCATTTTTTGCGAGTTTCATGGCCATGGTAGATTCTCACCGCTAGATGCCACTAAATAATACACACTGGTCCTTTAATGTACTTTAATACAGTATTTACTGTATTACAAAACTACAAGACAATCATTGATCTAAAAGCATAATTTCATTGAAGAACTGTAATAATCTTATATCTAACCTTTACTTATATAGCATTTCTTTAAATAAAACATGCTTCAACATTAATAAAGACAGAAGCAGATGATCTCACTCAATACCTCATGGTGGCGATGGAGGAAAAGCCAGAAGCTCAACAAAGTCTGGAGGATACATCATCTGACGACCATGAATATCTGTATAAAATTTATGCCAATCCATCTAATAGTAGTATTTCAGTCTGGACCTAAAGTGGTGGACTGAACATCCAACTAATGGTTAAAATATTGAAATAAAATGTATACAAGGGGGGAAAAAGGATGACTGAGCATGAATAAAATGATAAGCTAACCGATCTCATATAAATTGTTTCATTCCTGTTACAATATTGAGAATGACTACTCAAAGAAGAAGTACTTCAAGTCATTATTTATTGTGAGACATTCCCCAGAACAAAGCAAAAACTGTATTTCTGCACAGTGTTCTGTCTTAAACCCATCATTTGAGGTGTAAAGCCTACTTGTCAGAGAAGGCATACCTATGACCTTTTGTATTATTGAAACCAGCCAAGGTATGGCACATCATATTATTTGATGTCCTCGCCTTGATCGGTGCAATCAGTCAGGCATTAAATCTCTACTTTATAGCTATTCTGAATGTCATTCTCTCTCCTTCATCTGTTTGACAAGGAAGGTCTTTAGCTTTGAGTGAGCAAAGCTGCGAGGCATCACATCTGTTCTGCAGTGTCTCGGCACAAGTAGAGAGGTAAAATCTGCAGACAGAGGATGTTTTCTATTCTACATTTGATTTACTATTGAACCTAACCATTGCTAGTAGACTACATGCCACCCAATGTCTTCATAAAGGTGACAGAAAGGCATAAGAAAAGCTGGCTGTCTACTCTTGTTTGATGGTTATCTCTGACAGTGGGGCCATTACATTATTCCACCTATTGTGTAGTGTCAGTGCCATTCTTTAAGATTTTTTCTTTTATTATCATTATGGAAGAACAAATGGAAATGATATTGCACATAATAATATAAGACCGAACACTCAAACGATTGCTTTAAGCATTGTTCATCTCGGTCACCATGGACAACAGCTACGAGCCAAGCAGGGAGAGAGAGACGGCAGAGGATGGTGATACTGCCCAGCCAGAGCACAACAAAAACAGCACAATGCAGAAACATGTATTACTTTATATGTATAGAGAAGCACCGTCACATTTGGCATTCACTGGGAGTCAGTGTAAAGCAGACAGGATGCGTTTCTTTTCTCACAACTCTGACTGCAGTATGTTATATGACAGACATGTAGTGCAGGTAAATTGGAGAGGATGCTGCAGAAAATTAAAGGATCATTCTGCTTGTTTTAGCCCACTGAACAAAACGTACTGTATATTTGACATTATTTTTGACAAGATATAATATGCAGTGGTGGATTAAACATCTCAAGTAAGTCTTGCAAGTTGATTTTCAAACCCTGAACAGAAATGAATAGAAGCAAGTGGTCCGTTCTTGAAAGAAAATATTCATTTTTCAAGTTAATTAATTGGCAAAAACACCTGTATGCACACACTACTAATGTTTCTGTAATTTTTAATGCAGATTGAATTTGAGCAGATTTGTAAATATGGTGAATTACAGCCAGGGGAGGATTTAGGGGTGAGGAATCCAACCTGTTACTGCACATTTATACCTGTCCAAGCCAAACTATTCAATATACCAACTGAACATATAATTAGATTTGTCAAAATGTGTCACTTTTTTGCATATTTCTGTGTCTTTGTGGCAGCACATGATACGGTTTCCTTCCATTTACATCTACAACCCCTCAATATCGTCTTGCCTTATTTCGTCTTAAGTAGCTTTAAGGCTGTTGGGGACGACTGTTCCAACTGTTCTTTGAAATCATTTTAACTATTTTATACACATTCCCAAAATCCAGCTTGAGATATTTGTTATTTTTGGGATCTTCATTAGAATTTTAAATACAGGTTTGTAGGTTTGAACAATGTTTGGCTGCACATTGAGTTTCCCACTGGTGGGCAGAACGGACTTGGCAGAAATGGAGTATAATATTTATAAGTATGTTTTCATTAGCATAATGACCTAAAAATAAGAATTGTTGTGTTTTCATTACCTTAGAATGAGCCCTTTATATCTACATAGGGAGCAGGTCCTTTTCCACCTCCATGTTTCTACAGTAACCCAGGAACGGACAAACCAAACACTGGTTCTAGAGAGGGCTTTTCGCATTTTTGTTGCCCCCGTAGATTCTTCTACTTGGAAGGGGAGGGTGAGGAGAGGGTATTCAGTTGGTTGCAATCTGCAAACTCACTGCTAGATGTCACTAAATCTTACACACTGGTCCTTTAAAGGGCCAGTGCCATTTTTGGCTGGACCGGCCAAGGACCAGCCCTATAACCATAGTTGTCTGTGAGTGAGTGAGTGCCTGAGTGAGTGATGAAGTTACACCGTTGGTCAGCTGGCCGAGTGTTGGAGTTTCCCCATTGGCCGTTGCTCTTTCAAAAAGTGGAGGACAGCAGCGCAACGCAGAGCGACTGTGTTTCCTGCTCCGAGCTCTGACGCTCACAGCTTCGGTATTAAACGCGGTGAAGTCGGCTAAACTCCTGTTTAAACAGACGTATACCAACATCTCTACCATCTCCTCCTCTACTGTCCAGCGTGATTGACTTTTCAGCTGGCAGCGCTGTCAGCAGCCAGCAGGAGAGACGCTCCGCGGTCCGTTTGGATTTTACAACTGAACTAATACCAGGACACAAGCTTTTTATTTCTCTGACATTTTCACATCACAAACGATGAACAACAGCATTAAAACACGAGTCTTGCAGGTAAATCATGCGACTCATGTAGTTGTTATATCAGTTTAGTGTGAGGCAGCTGCAGGTGCACTTGATTTGACTGTAACTGCGGTAACCAGGCAGAGATGAGCCTCTTGAATTTGCCCCCAAAATGCTGTCAAAACTTTCATTTACAATTTCCACCGCAGCCTCCGTGATCATCGGCCTGGGAAAGAAGCAGAAAAAAGACGGATAGGGGCATGAAGGAGAGTGCACAGTTAAAGCACCCCAAATAACCATCACTCTGACAAAACACTCAATACAGAGTGAAACTGATGAAAGAGCAGGTTAACAGATAGGTAATTAGATTAGTTATAATTAGAATTAAAATAAGTTCTCTTTCAAATCAAACAGCCTAAGATGAGTGGGAGGTATTGTTCTTGCAACTGCATTTTTAAAAAAATTTTATTCAAACATAGCTTAACCATGTCATGTGATGTGCTACTTCATTGCTGATGAACATTTAATATCCAGGAATTCACATTATAGACACCACAACTGACTATCACTGTAACAAATTGCCACAATTTCACACATTGACCATACACAGTCCAGCCATATACTAGGTTTTGACCGAGTCTTGTTATTAATGTAGAGTGAGCACTCGAACCAAAATGACTTTGAGAACACTTTATTCCACTGACTTACAGGTTTGCTAACAGCTCACTCCAATACCTCTTTTCCAATACCTCTATTCCATTCAGAGAAAGTTCATTTTCAGTGAAGTGATTTTAGTCAGCTTGGCATTTGTTTTGTTGTATAGCTGGTATAATCTGCGTTTTTCAGGAATTTTAACACACTGTCAAAGTTACAGTCCATCCCAACGAATATTTATCGACTTTTCCTCCGCAGTTTTAGCAAATCTGAACCAAAAGCTCTGCTGCGGGTCTTTTATTTACTTGTATCAAGACACTGACACTTATTGTATGTCCATCTGGCAAACAAGAATACTTATTATTCTTTCTTCACAGCTAGACAATGGTAACTACAATCATCATGTTAAGGACACAGCTGTTGCTGGGCAAAATGAGCTAAATGCCTGAAATGGTGCGGTATCAAACCTCTTATTAAAACAAATGTGGGCAGAGTGGGTGGTTACAATGATCACTTATTCACCCTCTGAAACCCTAATTATAACAATAGCTGACACCATTGTTCCCCTTTTTAAAACTTGGCTTTGAGGCTGCAAACACCTGCTGGAGTGAATTATGCTCATGATGAGCAATGAGAAGCACAGTGACTGACATTTTATCTGAGTTCACTCAACACCGCACTTTTTTTTTCTCTTAATTTATCTTTATTTTGTGTCATTTCCCCCTTCATTTAGCAACATCTGTGCCTTTTGGTTCACCTCTCTCTGGACTTCATTTATGCGTTTCCAGGTGAACAGTGCACGACAGAAAGAGCTTAAGAAACAGCTACAGTGAGCAGAAGAAAGGGGGAGAAAGAGGAGGAAGAGAAAGCAGAGGGGTGTGAAGTCTCATTTAGCTTGAGCAGCAGCAGAATCTTTCAGCTTCGGTGGTTGGTGTTGATAGAGGAACAGGAACAGCCGGGCTCCCCCACAGAGAAAGGGACCAGCACAGCGAGATGAAATGGCTCTTTCAAAACACCCTGATCACGCATTACAGCAAATTACTTCCCATCACACGGAAAAAAAGAAATAATAAATAAAAGAAATCAGTGTGCATTTTCATTGGACCATGGTACTAAAGTCTGTGAGGCTGCAATGTGCATGCTCACAGCCTGGGATGATTTGTATTATACAAATGAGATCCGGGAAACGTGTGTAATTATAAAGTAAAACTGCATACATGCAAGTTTTAAGATGGGGTTCAAATAAAAGTTGTATTTAATAGACGCATCCAGTGCTTTTACATCTCGAGATACACTTGATGTATTCATTAGGCCTGATCCATATTGCTAATTAACTTCCCCTGTGCGAGTCTTATCTCAAATTGCCTGTGTGCTGCACAGATGTTCAAGAAGCATCTTTAAAAACCCTGGGCCTTGTAACTGAGTCCCTGTTAAAAAAAAACTGGTTCAAAAAAAATCCTGCCTCAGGGTTTGTTTTTTTTTTTTTTTTTTTTTTTTACCTCATGCAGAGACTTACAAGGAAAGTTGGATGGAAGCAGTGAATGTCAACAGCTCTAAATTTATGAGAGGATATTATGTATGTGTCAACGACACCTCTGTAAGTGGCAATTCAGGGGGCCCAACCTGAAGAGACACAGAGTAACATTTGCATATTACGCACCTCAGAAAACTCAGCCTTTGTTTTTGCCATATAGAGTAGCTGGAAGGGCTTTTATCTTTATATAGATGTTACCAAATGTAGAGTTAAGTACCATTAGGAGGAATGGTTCACATTTACACCTTTAACTTTTTGTGTTTAGTCCTAAAACCATCATGACCAAAGGCTCGGAGGTGCTTCGACGACTTAAAAGGACTAGAAAAGTGGGCGTACAAGCAACAAGCAATGTGTAGTGGATTTCTAACCTTCATTCTTTAAAAAGATTGAGGAATAGAACAGGAGGCCACAGTGTGGGCATCTCTTTATTTACAGTAGATTGTTACATCCCCGTCAGACCAACCGACAGTGACCCCTGTCTGGGGGTAGAGATTGACCCGCAGAGATGTTAAGATGTGTCTACATGGGTCAGCAGACCTTCACAACCCTCCTCCTGACCAGGTCAACTGTTACAGGAGTGGGTTACTTGGAAGGGTTACCCGATAATTGGTTGTAATGTGAGGTGCACAAGTATAACGTAACCCTTGCATACTACAAATATTAGGGAAGGAAATTAACTAATGATATTGACTTTTAAATATCATTTAACCAGGAGAGAAAATGTGCACATGTAAACGAGCAACATAGAAGAAGCCTGCACAGTATATGAGCAGAAGAAGACATGAAACTTTTGTAATACTGTAATGTAATTTTATGGTTTAGTAATGCCGAGTGTCTGAGGGTGACAACCAGCAATTAACTTGCCAGTTTTGACTGACATCAATTAACCCAATCAGAGCCTCAAACAAAAGTCGCCCAATTTTTAAAATTTCTTTTAGGAGAGGGATTTTTATTGTCCATCTGTCCATCTGCGGCATGGCGTCTGTCTCGGAGGTAAGGCAGACCCCATGCTGCCTCATTAAACATACCAGTGATCTTAAACAGCCGGTGGCATGGTCAAACACATCGTAGCAATCACAGACCATCTGGTACCTGTCTCAGTAATCTGAAGTTTGTAATTCAGCCACAACCAGTCTCCTCTCCTGTCACAGAATCCCAACAGCTGAAATGAGCTATTTTTAATTTCAGATCATTGGCTAACAAATCCTTCTTGGTTAATGAACTGAAAAGAATTTGCATTGTATATTTTTTTTAGTTGAGACCAGGCTAAATGGCACTACTGGTGTAGAAACAATGACAGAGGCTTGTCCTCCAAACCATAATTTCAGTCAGTCAGACAAAACAGTAAAGGAGGAGGGATTGCAGGCATTTTATCTACACAGTTTGTGTGTAAAGACATTGATGTAGGTGAATTTACATCGTTTGAATATCTTGTGCTGGAACTCAAAGCAGGATTATCAGTACTTATCATTACATTATATCGGCCACCAGGACATCCGTCACCATTTCTACAGGAATTCTCAGATCTGATCTCACTTGGTGTCACTATATATGATGAATGGAGACCTGAACATTCATATTAATAAAAAAGAATGATGCTAAGGAGCTTGTAAATTTACTGGATAGCTTTGAACTCACCCAACATGTAAATGAAGACACTCATCAGCATGGTAACACTCTAGATTTAGAAATAACAAAAGGTTTAAACATTGATAATGTTTCAGTATTTGAATTGCCTATTTCAGACCATGACTGTGTGTCTTTTGATGCCAACCTAACCATAACACTATAATATGTAACTATTCCGCATTAAAATGTCTAAAAATGACTATACATATGTTATATATTTTGTTGAGTTGTGTACTTGCATTATCCCAAATGTTTCCAACAATTTTCAAACCCAGGTTCCGGTCAAATCAAGGTACTGGTCCATTTCATTTGGTCGCCTATCAGTGGCATCATACCCCCTCTGCCAAAGAGTATACACACACAAGATGCATGCATTGGCGTTGTGGTTGTCTGCCACAATGGTGTCTACCAAAGAGTATACACATACAAGATAATACGTAGGCAGAAATTACATATTGTGCGTTTAACAATGATTAAAAGGGATTTTTTTGTTTCCAAAAGAGATTCCTCGATGGCTGAGCTGAAATTCTCTGATCATTTGAGCCATACAGTTATGACTGTTCTTTAAATGACGTGGTTGAAAATTTCAACAATATCTTGTCATCTGCTTTAAATACTGTTGCCCCCACGAAAGGTTAAAAAGAGGTCGACTGACAGAATCTCCCCATGGTTAAACAATAATAGTGTTAATGAGATCAAGAGAATCTGTCGGGCAGCTGAAAGAAAATGGAGGAAAACCAGGCTCACAGTTCACTGTAATATGTACAAAGAAGCCATGACTGTCTATAACAAAGCAATATGTCTGGCAAGAAAGGATTAGAATATTATTCTCCACTATTGACCAGCTACTCAACACTGCCCCCCCACACAGATGATCTCAGCAAATCCTATAAAAAAAAATGATGTAACCATGGGAAAATTCACTCGTATTACATTAACTCAGCTTTGCAAGACTGTCACTGAATGTAACTCCTGCACCTCATGTGTTGACCCTGTACCTACAGCATTTTTTAAAGCCTGTTCGACAGTGTTTCAAGTCATGTTCTGAAGATTATAAATGCATCTCTTCAAACAGGCATCTTCCCAGATGCCTTCAAAAGAGCTGTTGTAAAATCCTTACTAAAGAAACCAAACCTAAATGGTAATGCACTGACCAGCTATAGGCCGACATCCAAATAAACTCATTTCTTAAAGAAAACAATATCCTGGAAGAATTTCAGTCAGGCTTTAGAACAAACCAAGAACTAAAATAATCCTGATGATAATAAGGTCTCATTTCTTATCCTCTTAGACCTAAGCACAGCGTTTGATACGATTGACCATGACTTGAAAAGTTGGTTGGTCTTTCTGACTGCGTGTTAAACTGGTTCAAAACATACATCAAAGGGAGAAAGTTTTACATCAGTCTTGGATGGATCATGTGTCTGAGGAACATGACAACTGCTTTGGGGTTCCACAAGCGAGCTGCCTTGGTCCATCATTACTCTCACTACATGTATGCTGCCACTCGGTGACATCATCAGAGAGGAATGTTTCCAAAGTTATGCGGATGACACACAACTGTACATCTCTGCTGAACTAAATGATGCTGCAGCTATAAACTCTATTACTACCCGTCTTCTACCCGGCAATAAATAAATGGATGAGCAATAATTTCTTAAAGTTAAACAAGGATAAGACCGAAATCCTATTAGTCAGCCCCAAAACAAAAAGAGAAATGCTGTTTAATAATCTGGGGAAATTAACTCCCTGGATTAAATCTGAGGTTATCTATTTTGGATTCAGATCTAAGCTTCACGTCCCACATTAACAAGCTGACGAAAACATAATTTTTCCACCTCAGATACATAGCTAAAGTACGACCATTTATAAATCAAAAAGATGTGGAAAAACTAATTCATGCCTTCATTTCAAGCCGACTTGATTACTGCAATGCATTTTTTTACTGAGCTCCCGAAAAATGTGACAATATACTGTACATAATGAAAAATGATGGATAACATTTCATTAAATGTAAAAGGTTATCACTTACAGTACAAATCAAAGGTTTGGACACACCAAAGCGCTTTGCAGTGTTTTTACTGCTGCTCACTCACCCATTCTCACACACACACACACTCACACATCAATGGCGGCAAGCTACCATGCAAGGTGCTGGCGCAACCATCAGGAGCAATTTGGGGTGCGGTATCTATAGTGGGATGGTGGCACATATTCTGCTTTATACTGTATTTATTAATAGCACAGATAAAACAAATATATAAATATGCATGTAAAGATTTAATACAATTATAGTAATTCTCTAATTAATTTTCAACACAGCAAATCCATTTGGTGTATACTTAATTCTATATAGTAGACCAGAAATCAGCTTTTTTTTTTAATTGGGGAAAAAACATTTTTCTACACTGTAGAAAGTCTACAGAGGCTTTCTACAGTAAAACTACCAATTATAAATTACCCAATTATTCCAGCTGTGCTAAGATATGCAATTTAGTATTGAAGAGGTTGTGATGTGACTACCAAGCAGGTTAATGTCATTTGTAAGGAAAAGGCCTTTTGCAAATTCCCAATTGATTTTCGAGCATTGACACATGACCTTTTTACAAATGCAAAACAGCATTTATCAACCGTAGCCTAGACCATACTGCATCATTGATCCAGCTGCGACTGGCGTGTCACAACATTTTAACTGCACTTAGCTCTACAAATCTCTTCAGTCATTGTTAATTCCGCTGAAGGCTGTTCACCCCGCTGAACTGCTGGATCCCAAGAGTTTTACTTCAAGGCTCTACAAACATTAATGTAAGCAATTTGTGGTAAACATGACCTCTTTTAAGGTGTTTGTCCCTGTTGAAGTGAGCATGTTTTAAACTAGCAAGACAAAACAGATGGCTGCAACAGATTTGAGCCAGCAGCTGGGCATCACATGCCATTAGCTTTAAGCTGCCCCCTCTTGCCACCGCACAGATCATAATTGTCTCACCCCATCTTGTACATGCAGATGTCTTCTTACTTTATCAAGAAGTCCCAGACACAGGGCTTAACCTTCTGCTTGTGTGTGTAAAGGAGCTGGGTTTGTCGCTGCAGAGCTGCTTCCTTGTAAGATCTTGCATATGTGTGAGTTCATACCTATGAGCACGTCTGTGCTGCTTGCACCTATATGCCTGATGATTAATGCATGCAGGTTGTGGTTTAAGCTCAACAGGCATGTCTTTCCCCCCTCAATGCTTTGTCTTCACTGACTCCTGTAACATCAGCTCGTCTGCTGGAGAACAGGTTATCGTCTGGCTCCCATAAATGTGCCTCCCGGGTGCCGAGGCCCTTGTAGAGGCAGGGAGTACTGAACAAAACACAGTGAAGTAAAGTAAGAAGTAACCAAAGCAAGCACAGAGCCTGCATGTGAGCAGAACAAAATGCTGAAGAGGTTTTTTAACCGCTTACTCATACACTTCCTTTAGTTCTGACGTTTCCTGATCTTAAATTGACAGGTTTTTAGTGTGAACATAAGCTACGACTGTGTACATCATTTTTTTTAATTAAGAAGTGGCTTTGTGGCTTCCTCTCATTTGGCGTGAGATTTGTTTGGGCAGCATAAGAGCGAGAGGCAGAGCCTGAAAGTGGGTGTCTCTTGCCAAAAACAATATTGAGTCAACAGCACAAATTACTAAATTGTGAGCTCAAAAAGTATTAATTTAAAAGCACTTTTTTTTCCTCAACGACACTTCACAGGCTCTGTACAATTCTTTTTTTTTTTTTTTTTTTTTTTTTTTTTTAAACTTTTTCCTCCAATTTATCGTTCCCAATGTTTCTTTTATGAGTCTGTGTCTTTGCCAACATGATACATTGTAAAAACATGTATATGCATCAGCAGGGAAATCTACCGGCTTTTCCCCAACCCAGAATTATTATTTTTTTGTGAGAGAGAAAAAAATTATTCCGCACTTGCATCACAGTTTGGGGATAGGAGTTATTCTGAGACTGTAGGAATATTATATTATGATAAGGGACTTGGGGTCACATAATGGGAGCAGGGACAGACATTGGTCCTGGAAGAGGTGGAATCCATCTGAAGCTGCACCTCATGGATGGATGACCTGGGAAGATATGGTCCCATTGGTGTAGATAGAAATGCTTTTTGTCAAATCCAATCTCCTTGTCTGACATTATGTTTTGGGAGGAGAGAAGAGAAAGGGCAAGATGATGAGTTTCAAAGAAAAAGAAAGAAAAGAGGGTACAGTATACCCTTTGAAAAGGAGGGTTCTGGGGTTCATTTGAGGCTCCACAAAGATCAAAAAGGAGCAAGTAAACAGTCCACAGAAGCATTTCTGAAAAAAAAATTATATCAGGATAGCTCAGCAAGCAGTATGCATTGAATCTTTGCTGAGCTAAAGTCAGTAGAGAGTAAACATTACATGCTTTGAAGTCTTTTTCTCACAATGCAATGTGGTAAATTTATAAAAGTCCCAGCTATATGATACATTTATTAAATCAAATTTTTGACATATCTAATACTAGTTAGGTGAAATGGGAAAATAAAGTGTGTAAACGTTTTTTTCCTGTTACATACAAGATAGGACACTTTAGGAAAATGTTTTTGGTTCTGCGCAGTCAGCTGTATATGATGGTTACAGACAAACTTGTTGAAAAAGTGTTTCTGGTTTATGATGATTCATCTATCTCTGAATAGGTGCTGCACCTTTTTCACGTGTCTGCAGTTTCGCAACAGAATGTGGATGAATTCTCCTGTCTGTCATTCGGCAGGGCCTCCTCCATTTGAAACGTGTCACCACTGAAATGGATTGGTTATGCTTTCTGATAATATAGCCTGTAGCCCAAATTTTTACTTTTGCATATTTAAAAATCCCATCAGTTCTCATTTAACATTCGCTGAATATTTCATTACACTGTGCTTTGTTCTTAGGATGAGATGGAGTCCAATCCAAATGTTTTGCTAGTATTAAAATAGTTTAAAGGATACCGCTGTTAAACTAGTATTAAGAAATTCTCTTTTATATTTTCTGCTCCATTGTTACCAAATGTCATTCCAATTATATACACTATGAAGTTTACTTTACATTTGGTAGCCATAAATATATGATCAGAGGAATTCTGTTTTCTTGTCATACATAATTAAACCTTTTTTCAGTTAATATATTCTTAGTTTGACCATAATTTGTTCTCATAATTATTCTGTCAGCCTACCTTGTAATATTTTCCAACATCCTCCATAGTAAACCCATGGATCATGTTGGATATATTACACTTTCACAGATAAACAATTGCATTGACATCACTTTTCACTGGATTTAAGCTACTTTACAACCAGTTACTTTCAAGCCAGGGCTGTGGCTTGAACACTTTGTAACAGCCTGAAGGAAGGAGGCAAAGGAAAGGGAGGGCGAAGCACCACCATCGATTGATCCGCTGGTGTTTGCTATCAGGACCGCTGCAGGGACTTGAAGTCTCTGAGATAGTGCAGATCTAGGATCCCATTAGGACACACACAGTCTGCTCTTCCCACATCGTTCTCTCAGATCTGCTGTTTCAGAGACCATCAGGATGGCCTGACGGTATCAGCCTCCTCGGCCGTCTCTCTCTCTCTCTCTTTCCCCTCCCTGCTGCATCACTAAAACACCCTGCCTCCAGGTCCCTGCTGGCTCTCAGATGCCTGTGATCACGTTAGCCACTGCATTCAGACACCAAGGGTAAAGGCATTTCTGGCCTTCATTCTTTAAAAAGATTTATTTTCAGGTGGATACAATGTTTAGCCCCATGGCTTTTGTTTTTATGGCTCTCAATTCCTGAAATTAGATTTGTGAAAATCTTTACCATATTAACAAAGAGCGCTAATACACGCACATGCAAAGAAATGTCAAAAAAGTATTACAATACTGTGCTTCTCGACATTTGAGCAAATCCAGTGTTGGACTGACGTCTCTGTTTGCATTCATTTTAACCTCTACCCTCGCAAGCCTTTCAGGGCCTGCTGCAGAGAAGCATCCCCAGCACCATGCTTCATGATGGGGATGATAAGTTTTCGGATAAGTTAGGATAAGTTTGGTCTCATCAGAACCTTCTTCCATCTGACTTCAGAGTCTCCCATGTGCATTCTGGCAAACTGTAGCCGAGATGTCATGAGAGTGCCTTTCTCTTTTCTCTTTCTTCTTCCAATAAAGCTGCGACTGGTGAAACGTCTGGCAAACTGTTGTATGCACAGTCTTTCCAATCTCTGGAGCTTGGAACTCCTTCAGAGTTTTCATACCTCTCTTGGTGGCCTCCCTCACTAGTCTCCTCCTGGTACACTCACTCAGTTCTTGAGGATGGCAGATTGACAGCTGTGCCATACTCTTTTCTTTTCTTAATGATTGATTTAACTGTACTTCAAGGGATGTTCAGTGACTTGGAAATTCTACTTGTATCCATTCCCGGACTTGTGCTTTTCAATCACCTTTTTGCGCAGTTGCTTGGAGTGTTCCTTTGAAGTCATGTTGAAGATTTTGCCACAATACCGACTCACCAAATGTTGGACCTTCCAGAGACAGATGTATTTATGAGACTATCCTCCCAAGAAAAACAAGTTGTTTCAGAAAATGCTCAAGAATGACAATTGTTTTTGAGCACTGTCATATTCAAATGACAAAGCCCTCTATCTTTCTTACCAACAGTCAACAATTTCTTTTAACCATGATTGCGGTCATTCCTAAACCATAGCCAAGCGGTTCTTATTGTAACCATGACAACAAAGGTCCCCTAACCTTAACTAAGCAGTTTTTTTTTTTTTTTTTTACCCAAGTTGTAGCCAAAGCTTAACCACAGTGTTGTCAGATCAGAAAATGGTTCTGTTTTTGAAACAGCCATGTTGTCGTGTTGAAAGTGGCATTAGATCAGAAAGATGTGATGTTTTGTCCTGGAGGGCATGGACCACTGATGTATTTTTTTTGTTTAATTCATACAAATTGTAGTGATTTATATCATATTTACATTCAATTGAAACCAGTTGACTACACACAGGAAATCTCCATCTAACTAATTA
Source organism: Scomberomorus guttatus (assembly GCA_038419695.1). NCBI lineage: Eukaryota > Metazoa > Chordata > Actinopteri > Scombriformes > Scombridae > Scomberomorus > Scomberomorus guttatus. Next base: position 21,451,648 of record CM076462.1, read on the forward strand.
TGTGACTGTGAAGTTAAACTGGAACTTTGTTTGGCCACTTGGGGCAGCAGAACCAAACTGTGAACACAACAATGACATATCGTTACCTTCTAAGTTGATATGGTGAACATAACAAACAGTTGCTTATTTACACATCCAGCAGTTACGGAGGAACATCATCATTCTTTCAGAGTCATGTTTCTTTCCATCTGGCGATTGCAAGTCCAATATTTACTCACTTTTAGCTCTGTCTTTGATCTCCACCAACTTGTAAGAGAAATATCTGGATCCCTAGCTGCTAAATGCTATGTTTACCAGCTAACATTATTTTATAATTATTCATTATAGCCACTTGAAACTACTCTTATCAAACTGGCAACCTTCCAATTATGAGTTTAAATTTCTAACTGCATACCTCTTCCATCAAACTCTTGCTTATACATCACTCCTCCTAAACATTTCCACTTTAAATTTAGAATAATGGGTTCGCACGTTGTGTATAGGTAACTCTGAAGTTGCAGCAGCGTGGTTCAGGAGACAATTAGAGTTCAAGAACTCAATGTTCCACTAGACTGAGGACAAACAGACACTGAACCTAACACAATGCAAATGAGTCCAATTAACTGCAATATCACTGCACAAGGTCTGCCTCTCAAGCAATCAAGTAAGCAGAGTATTTAATGGATTTTGGCTGAGTTGCAGAACAGAGTATGCAAGTGCGAGTGAGAGCACTTATGCAAGCAGTGTGAAATACTTGTGCAGCATTTTATTTTTGCCATTATTTACAGCTATACAAAAAGCCTCCTTGGCACCCACAGTATTATTTTCTAGTATGCCATTGTGGTCATGGGAAATGTAGTTCTCTACATGGAATAGTTCTTAGTGTTCTTTTTCTACAGCTCCCATGCTGCTTTGGTTTACCAGCGTCAGCCCTCTCGACAGCACAAGCTAAGCCTCCCTCTTTCCCTGGGAAAGGGGAGGAGAAGAAGACAATAGGTGAAGCAGAGGAGAGGAAGAGAGGGAGGTTGGTCGCTGAGAAGGAGCCGAAGATCGAGTCGAAGATGTGACTGAACAAGAAAGGTGAGAGAGGGAGCGAGGGGTGAAAAATAGGGAGGAAGCTGGTAGGGTGCAAAAGAGTTCTGAGAGGATATAGACAGAGGTGCGTATCCCGGTGGCTTTTGAAGTGGGTTATGAAAGTAGGCCTTGAGTCCTGTGGAGTGTGTTCTTATACTACTGAGCTGAACAATAGGGGGCTCAACACCTCACCTGCCATGGAACACACAGTCTGACATGTGTCAGAACATCAAGCTAAACATAAACACTCGTGTGTGAGCGTGTCTGTTTGCCTTTTGTCAGAGTGTTCAAGTGTGCATTTGTGTGTATGCCAACGTGTGCCAACATGTTTCTTTATCCTTTACTTGGGTTTCAGTGTGTGTTTGCAATGTGTGTGTCAGAGAATGTGAACCTCACAAACTTTGAGATAAAATGCTTAAAAAAGTGAGGTAAAGAGAAACTTTTACACTGTTTTCCTGTGTACCCGCAATAACTACAAACCTTTTGAGTTTGTATTTTCAGTCCCCGTGGGAATACTTTTCCATATGTGTCAGCATTTGTAGTTAAACCTCCTGCCATCCAAATGATATCTACATGTAATTATCCCAAAACTCAGTTGGAAAAAGCTTCTCTGGGTTGCAGTTTGGTTGCCAAGAGCCCATTGGATCAAAGTGCCAAGCTGGCTCAACTACACAATAACATTAAATTAAACTGTATTTATCTGGGGAGCTTTCCAACCAGCTCTCCCACCACCTCTCTGTTTCTCACACCTATTTTCCGCTTCTTCTTACGTTCATTTTTCTACAAACTTTCTACAAACATCTTTTCCCCTCATCTCACTCTCTTCCATGTATATTCATGTCCCTGATATCACTCTGTGTGCCAACCTCTACATATCTTATATATGTGTGTTCTGAGTTGAAGAGGAATGCCATACAGTATCTGACATATCAAAATTCATAAAAACCCATTTTCTTCCTCTCAGAAGAAGAATACAACCATTATTTTGATAGTAGAAAGTTTGGGAATTGCAAGGTCACATGTCACGCAGTGTCCATTCATCAACGACCTCAACTTCCTGTTTATTTCTCCAGGATGAGTTATCGTTTTGAGAAAAGCTCTGAGGAACTTTATCTTGGGTAATTGCAAATTGAAAAAATGATCTAAAATAAAAGCAGATTTGGTATTATAAAAGACATTAAGTTGACATATTAAAGCTCATGCTTAAATTACCTCCTATCACAGCCACCGTCTTTTGCTCCCTAAGAGCAAAATGTAATGCATTCTCAGGCTGCCTTCCTGTTGTTTTTTTTATACATAATGAAACCAATTTACAGGTAATTGCCTCCTCTCTGTGCCGCTGATTTGTCCAGTGTCTAGTAATGACAGCGCTGCGTGTGGAGTGATAAACCACAGGGAAACACAGAGTGATGCGGTGTTGTATTGTGATTTAAGTTAAGAGGAAAGCAATTCTCTGGGGTAAGTTCTAAGGACATGTAGCACATTACAGCATAACAAGCGTGAAGATGAAGCATACATGCATTATTTATTTGCATTTATCTTCTATGTTCAACCAAGGTTACCCAGTGGTAACTATTGGCTCATATTTTCAACTGTTGCTTTTCCAAAATGTTGTGAGGTCTATTTTATGGAGCATAAAGTAATCTTCAACACCTAATCTACATTTGTATTGTTTCATTTCACAGATTTTATGAGAATTTGTTTCAGTCTACTACTACAAATTCTAAAGTTTTTTTTTTTCGGTTATCAAAGAGACTAATATTTTGTTGTTTCCTTGCAGTGAATGTAGAATATATTTAACACGCAAAAAAATACTGCAGAAAACAAAATGAACAAAGCTGGGCTCTGCAGGTGGCAGTAATTTGTTTTGCCAAATTCGTTTCAATAGAAAAGTAATTACTCCCTGGATTATGTTCAGTGGCAACGTTTTTTCTTTTTCGGTTTTGTACCGTTGTATGTAATTTTGTACTCGCAGCATTGTAGTCGGAGTGGATGGAAGGCATACAAAGCACAGGCATTTTGAGACCACATATCCTGAGTCCTGCGCGTGCCTTGGTTTAGCACTTTGGTTAAGGTTAGGGAAAGATCGTAGTTTAGGTTAAATGTTAATAAATTCTACACGTCAATTTCAATATTCAACAGAGAACACAATCTTTCCCTGACCTTAATCAAATGCTGTGAGTGCCTAAACATAACTATAAAAAACAATAATCGTACTTCAGCTGCTACGAGTGGATATTTTAGGAAAACAAATTGATGAATTACAGTGGTAGGGGTTACTGACATCGATTGTCTGAGACACATTTGTGTGAACATGTATGTGTGTGAGCAGCGGCTGGTTAGTTAGTATTATTGTGCGTGTGTGTGTGTGTGTGTGCACCACTGTTTTGTTTTACTTGTCTTATCGGTGTCAGAGCAGCTCTACGCCCCCACCTCACACCATCCGCCACCATGGCAACCAAGCTAAATACTTACCCCCCTCCTATCTTGTTACACACCCTGCCCATCTTCCCCACTCACATGGTCACCTCCTCACTCTCTCACCAAAATGTCCTAAATTAGCTCTGACCTTCTCTAATGAAAAGAGGAAACAACACTGTGGCTTATAACGGTGGCGAGGCTGCGAGCCTGTGAAATAGCATGCTGTTATTTACCAGCCCCCCAGTGGCAATTATGAGGCGCACCCTGGAAGGCTTTCCAGCACTACTCCAGCTAGCAGGTGGTCCTTTTAGATACAACAGACACAAACGACAATGAAGTAAACAACCACTATTCAGCTGCTCTTGCACTGATGTAAATTGCACTGCCAGTGCAGAGAACGATAAAGACCATATGTGAGGGGGAAGTTTATGCCTTGATATCAGTTCCCATGCTGATAAGGGTTTCTAAGTATGTTGAGTTTTAATATATATGAAACAAAACATATGTAGTCTGCAGGCTTGGAATTTCATCATTTTAGGGTCAAGGCTATTTGTCCTTCGGTGTCACAAAATTAGGGCACAGAGGCCATTGAGTGAAATAATAGGATTTGGAGTCTACAAATAATAACTTGACACAAATGACATGAAAAAACATAAATTACTCACTTTCAATATCAATAAAACACACACACACATTTGCGGTTGTCATATTATATGCCTCCTTAATGTTATGCCTCTTACTAAAACCTACAGTAAAAAACAGGAAGTAAATCACTCCTCTACTCGCTCTCTGACAACTCTCAATTGCCATACCTGTTCTTCTAGGAAGGGAGGGAGGGTGATGTGTCATAAAATCAAAGAGGTCAAATAAAGGAATGAAACTGAACAGCAGGAGGGGTCTTGTTGGGACCAACAGAGTATTAAACAGAGTATTAACACACGCTACTCTGTGTGGGAGAGAGAGTCTTTAATCTGACGGACAGAGATGGGGAGATAAGTGGAGTAGGGCTAACCATCTGTGGGTCAGGGTTGAAGTTCAGCCTTGGCCCATATGGTCGAATGTCTCTTTCTCAAGAGGCCAGCTGCCCACTATCTTGCCACCGCCTCCTTGCTCTCATATGCAACAGGGGCGCCAGTCTCCTTGCATTCGCTACATTGTGGAAAACTGCCGCTCCACTTGAGATGTGGAAACAGGGAATACCAGGATGATCCTGATGAGATGGAGTAAGGAAGGCCTCCCTCTTGTGGTGCCGCACAATGTCGCGTTTGTCTTTCAACCACTCCCTCTCCACCTCTGCCACATTGCAGCCATTACTGGTGAGAAGTGGCTCAAAATGCTCACACAGCTAACGCAGCTCACTGTCTCCATACTGCTCAATGGCATTGACGTTATCTTCAGCTGGCATGTTAACAGGATGGAAGATCTCAGCAGCCAGGATCTGTGGAGACTGTAGAGAAACGCTGACCGATGCATGCAGTGATGTAGTGTAATATTTCACTCCTCTGGTGATGGAAGGCCTCAGCGGATGATGATGAGGTGCTGATCTCCACTCCCTTGTTCCTCAAAGACGTCAGTGCTGCCTGTGTTGGTGAAGGCAATGATGACAGGGCGCAGGTATGGACCAGCAGAGCAGCCTGGGAAGCCATGACCCTACTCCTAACAGAGGAAAGGGACAGCTCATCTGCCTGGAAGTCTAGGGAGAGCTCTGTCAGGTCCACCAGCAGATCCTGGTACATGGCCATGTGAAGGACAAACTTGGATGATGTTAGTTGCTGCCAGTAAGCCTTGAGCTTCTGGTTATCTGGTCCAGAATCATCCTGCCTTTCCAGAAGGTGTGCTACGATGCGCCTGTAGTTGGAGGCGAGGGAGGATAAGGCCTTCCTCCTGTGGTCTGTCCATCTTGTGCCCTGAGAGCGAGTTGGCTTCATAACATGCTCAAGAGCCAATTGACGCAGTCATGTAGACATACCAGTCTCAATAAACATGCACCAGTGCCTCCTCATGCTTGTTTGTGTTGACCAAATTGCATATTTTTATTTTATTTTAGTTAGTTTTGTAAGTACACAATATCATTTCAGTTTTCATTTTCTTCTAAAGTCTATTTTTTAAAATTTTATTTCAGTTAAGTAAAATGTTTTTTCACACCTAGTTTTAGTTTTTAGTTTAGTTTTAGTTAACTATAATAACCTTGGTATAAACAACAGCATATGAATAGAACATGAATGGGTTGCTACAAAAAGAAAATTCCCAAAATGTATTGATAAACATAGCCGCAAGCAGCAATTCTCGGTTTCAAACCTTCTGTTTAAAGAAGGACATGGCAGATGTTGGAGCTGTGACATGCTGTAACATGGGTTTTGGACTTGTTATGTATATTGGCAGTGTCTTTTTTTTTTAAAAATTGTAGTGCCTGAACTATATGATTCAGTACTGCAAAGTTTTTCTTGACCTGTGTGCAAAGGGCCCTTTCCCTGACTCCTTTTATAGTACATATGCTACACACTGCTTTCTGTTTCATAGCAGAGCCAGTCATATCCCCAGGAGTCCACAGTATGGGCTGTTGCTGTCCTGCTTTTGGATGGGGCTTTTGATGTCAGTGGCACTGGCTCATCTAGTGGTGTCACAGCCAGGATTATCAGTTGACCTGCCTGGGTTCCTGTCTGTGCCGCTCATTGTGTCTCTCCCTGTGCTTCTTGTTGTGTCTCCATACTCTCCAGCTGTGCCTCTAGATGCGTCTCGCCCTGTGCATCTACTGTCTCTCCTTGTGGCACGTGTTGTCTCTCTCCCTGTGCCTCTTGTCTCTTTCCCTGTATGTCTCTCTGTGCCCCTGAGTGTCTCTCCCTTTGTGCCTCTCCTTCTGCCCCCTGTTGTCTAAGTCCTTGTGCATCTCCTTGAGCCTGACCGGCATTACTCTGACTGCAAAGCATTAAGGAATATATAAATCAGTGGAATTGTCTGGCTTAGTGATATTCTGTATCAATCTAAAGAATACTATGTAGGTTTGTAATACAGTAAACTCGCTGTATTCCGTAGTAGATACAATCCCATCCTTGAAGCAGTTTTCTGACATCGTTAAACGCCCGATCTTGCATGAGCAACACTCGGTGGATAGTCAGGAAACATGGAGATGGTGGATCTTGATAATAGTGCAGCTTTGCTATTATGGCTCGGGGGTTTGCCATCTGATCTCTTTGGTTGGACTGTCAATCTGTCAATCAGCACTTCATTATCCATTTCCAGAGTCTCTTCGATCAACTTTGAGACAGAAACTGGGGAGGTTGAGTCAGGTTCTTCTGCTTCGTTCAGTATACGAATATTTGATTTTCTCATTCTCCCTTCAATGTCCAAGCATTTAGTTTCTGTATGGTGTTCTGTAGAGATGTTACATCGTCCGAGCAAGCGGAGAGGCTGCTTTCCATATCTGACACTGGTGTTTTAATTGTGTCCAAGTCGGAATGTAGTACCACTATGTGTTACTTGCGATTTCCATTTTAACCGCTTGTAATTCCAATTTAATCACACCAAATTCCACAGCCAGTGTACTCTCCAGCTCAGTTTGGGAAAAAAGCAGATATTTCCATTTTGAGTGAGGACAGTAGCTCAGGTTTCATGTTCATCATATCGGTTTGCTCAGCTAGCTTGGACGTGTTGCTATGTGTTACAGTGCCTGTCTTGCTAGCAGTGGCAATCCCCATGTACTTGTGTTTACGTAGGTTACTCGCCATTTACATGAAAAAATACAAAAAATGGAAACCAGTTTGGTTTAAAGGAGTTAAATCAAATTTTCACCCAACACACAACGTACTCCATTATCTGCTCACTAGCACCCCCGCTGCTCGCTAGCGCCAAATGATTAGTCAATTGATTGATTGGTGGATTGAGAGAAAATTAATCAACAATTTTGATATTTGACAAATCTATTCAGTCCATTGTCAATCAAAATGGCCAAATTTTTTTCTCTGATTCCAGCTCAAATGTGAGGACTTGAAATGCAACGCTACATGGACATTGGCAGCAGCACAAGCGCCAGTGACAGTATGGACGGGTGGGACGGGTCTTAAGGATTTAGGGCAACCTAGATGCTGAACAGCCTAAAACTCTAAACTTATAAAACTCTACCTTTCCACTTAACTCAAGTATCAGGTTATATTGAAGTCTTGGTACTTTTACAAAGACTATTTGAAATGCTGCTCTATCACCTTTGAAACATAATCCTTATTTTAAGTAGTTGACTTCTTAATTAAGGGCGAGTGCCTTCTGCTCTCTATAAATTCATTAAGTCTCTGAATTGAATTTAAAATGACAATTGAAGACTCTAACATCAATTTCTGTTGGTTGTTCATTTTCCTCTTTTTTTCCTGTGACTGATTTCGTGAATCTTATTCAGTTAGTTAATTAGTTTTAATAGGTAATGTGTCTGAGGATGTCCAAATTAAGAGAGCTTGCATTAGTTTTGTTTGTTTTTCACCTCAGTTAAATTTACGTAAAGTCCCTGCTCTTTCCCAGCCTCTGTGCCCTGCTCTGCTCGTACATACTTAACCGCCTCTTCTGGCAAATTCTCAGAGGCCTTTTTGACAAGCACTTCCAACACTGCTCACGTGCCTCTGGTCAATACTGAGGAGAGTTTTGATCATTTTAATTGCCCTTTTGACTGCTCTTGATGGTACGCTTCCTTTGAAGAAAAAAAAAAAAAGCCCTGCCACTTGAAAACACTCTAGCTAGTCTTGCTCACTTGTCTCCTGCAAGAATAAAAGCTCATCTCCCAGCTGTTTGTTCTGCCAACGTTTTTGAAAGGATTTGATATATGATATACAAGTGAAAATAATGATTGTTGGGAAAACTGTCTCAGAGCACTTGACAGCACAAAACCATTCTCCTTAGACTTACCAAAGACCTTTCATGAGCAGCAGGCTCCCTTTGTAGATCTCAGTGCAGCATTTGGCAGTGTAGACCTTACAGTTCTGTAACAGTTTTAAAAAACAGCTTAGTGACAAAGACGTGTTATAGCCTCTATGTTTGTGGGGCAGTGGTGGCCTAAAGGTTAGAGAAGCGAGCTTGTGACCGGAGGATCAGGATAAATCTGGGTGGGGAAAGTGAAGAAGCAGCCCTTGCCCTTCCCTCATTACCACCACTGAGGTGCCCTTGAGCAAGGCCCTTAACCCCAACTGCTCCAGTGGAGCTGCTCAGTGGCCGGCAGATCAGACCGTGGTTGTACTGGGCAGCTTCTAGGTATGAATGTGTAACTGTGTGAATGTGATCAGGGCTTTCCTGTAAAAGAGAGCATTGGTTTCAGTGAAATTCCCCTAAAAAGGTTTAAAAAAAAAAAAAAAAGTTCTCTAGCTGCTGCAAATTACTATCAGAAACATAGGATAACATACTATATACATTAGACAAATGCAATGAGGTATAGTAGGAGTATAAAGATGTGCAAATTCACCATGAACAAAGTTGTTAAAGGAAAAAACAGAGCGGAGTTTGGTTGAGACAGAAACTATAAAGCTGAGAGTTCTGAGAAGTCTCTGATAGACAGAGGTGAGGTGTTGTAGAGAGTTATTGCTTCGGGCAGGAAAAATTTCCTGTATCAGTCCTTGTGACAGCAAAGCTGAACCAGTCTGTCAGAGAAAGTGCTCCGCTGTCTGTCCACTAGGTGGTGGAGAGGGTGGTCAGGATTTTCTCCATAATGGATACCAGTTTGTTCAGTGTCCTCCTCCCCACCACAACTTCAAAGATGTCTGGTTTGCAGCCAGTTACGGAGCCAGCCTTCTTAATCAGTTTATTAAGTCTGTTAGTGTCGCTGGCTCCAATGCTGCTCCCCCAGCAGACTACAGCCAAGTACTGTGCACTGACCACAACAGATTGGTGGAAAATTTCCAACATCTTGCTGCACATAAAAGGGCCAAGACTTATTAGTCGGGTATATTCTTGACAAGGAAATAAACAAAGTCGTGCTTCTGTTTTTGGAGAATATTAAATAATACATATGACATTTGTTCTTGGACTTGCTTTGATGTTCTACTTTTGTTTCTCACTTTGTTCCTTTTGATTTTACCTATTTTGTTTGTGGACACTGTGATTTTTAGAGTGACTTAAAACAACAATCTATGAATGAATCTCTGAAAAACTGCCAAAAGGATTTAGTTGGAAGACATTCCAGGTCAATCACTGTGCCATGCCTGATCCTGGATTTGGGAAACCCCATATTTAGGAAACAAATCTGGGGCCAGATGTATAAATGATGCGTACGCACAAAAAACATGCATACGCCATTTCCTGCACATTAACTGGTCTATAGAAACACAGAATGTGCGCACCTCACACATTCTTCAGACCAGGCGTACGCATGTTTTTCTAAAGCGATCTGAGGGTGATGAGATGAAACATAAGATAAGAGACAGAATCTTTTAGTAAAACATAGTTTGTTTTGGGTGAGAACCAGCTACACTGACTGTGTGATTTTTGCATTTACATTTTACATTTTGCATCCGTAAAATGTCAATCAAAGACACATTTACAAAACGTAATGTTGATTAATCATTTTTGTGTGATTCATTGTATCATTCTTTTAATTTACATAAGTCAACATTGTATTTTGCTGTTAATATTCTTTTCATTTTATCCGCAGTTGTGTCACACCTTGTAGAGTCAGTTTACATATGAGCGCTACAAACTAATCATTGATTACATTTCTGAGATATCACTGCAGACGATGGTTTACAGGTCCATCTGATGAATTAATGATATGGACGGTATAAAGAGCCGCACAGCCATGCATAACGGTGGGGGTAATGACGGCTGTCCTGGCTATTGTTGTCTTCTTTCTCGTTTGTTTCATTGACAGGTGTACAGACTGGTGGAGCAGACAGCATGTTGATATGAAAACAGCTGGTTAAGGGGGGGGGTCTTCATCCATTTATAGATAATTGTGGGAGTGGAAATGAGGCTTGTGCATGTGCGCCCAGTTCCACAATGACTGATATTTATAAAACACAACCATGTAAATTGCTAAAATTTGAAACACAGGAGTTAAAATTCTGTCAGCCTACAAATATATTTATCAATAGTATACATTAAATTGAATTATTGAACTGCTATTTTAAATGGATAGACAATGGAGATAGTTGTACTGAGTGGACTGAACAGTGTGAAACAGGAAGTCAAGAGATTGCCTTTTACTAGCGTCCACATTCAGTATTTCCCCTCTGGCAATATCCATCTCTATCAAAGGTAATATTGTCCATCTGAATTGCTTCCAAACAATTACAGAAGAGGGTATGAAGGAAAGTGTCCTCACTGCTCAACTTTATGGAGGCGATATAGACATTTCAGTGAATGTAATGCAACACCAACACCATGACTATAACCTATTGACCCATACTTCAGGGTGTGCTTTTCTTTTTTCCTTCTTTTTATTGGTAATGTCCGAACCTCATTCCCAGGGGTCGGGGAATAGCCTCACTGACCTATCAGATAAGAGTCAACCCCGCAGTGATAGAGCAAAAAGAAAAACTAAATGAGAGCAAACAAAATGAGTACATTTCACCTGCTTTATCTCTACTTCAGATCACCCAGCAGCTGAAAATACTAAGGTATTTTCTGACCTCTACACCCCACACTGATACACAGTGAATAACCCGAAGAGCTAGAGTAGTGAAACCAATATACAGAAATGATTTAATACACAGAGGAATAAGAGGTGAAAACATCTAACATGCAAGGTTTGGTAAGTGTGAATTTTTATTAATTAGGTAAGGACATAGGAGGAATGTAATGCATTTCTTGGCACAGTCAAGAAGACTTAATTGATACCGAACATGTGTGAGAGCCCACGCATAACAAGATAAACTAAGAGCAGATTTCTAAAACATTCTGTCCACCAGTCAAAAATACACTCAGTCCTGTTTTTTGTCTGCCTGAATGTCTATGTGAGCCCCTTGCGTGTTAACATGAGGTCATAGCAAGGTTTCAATTTCAAAAAGCAAAAAGATTGGCAGTAGTCAAATGCACATCTGGACTGATGCCAGCAGGTTCTGGCATCATGGAGGTGAGGAGTCTAATGGCCCAGTCAAACCAGAAAGTGGCACAACAAAATGCATCTATTTGCAAAATATGTTTATATGTATCTTAAATCTAAAAATCTTAAATCCTCTAATTAGACAATAAGCTGACGGTTTATTCAAGTGCATTAGTACCATTGATTCCTCTCTTGACGAGCAGTTTATAGTCCGACAGATGAGCTTAAATCAAAGTGGATGATGCAACGCAGCAAATAAGCTACAATAGCTTCCTGTATTTTGGACACTTCTGCTCTCCGTTCCCTCAAAGGTCAGCACTGTCAAGATGACTTCCTATTGGTCAATAGCCAAAGTTGAACTTGACGCGAAAATTGCAGCATCCATTTAAAGGAATTGATTTTGCCACAAAATTTCACACAGAACTATATGACACAGTCAAGTTACAGTATCGACAACACAGAAAGGACTGTGAAAAACTGCTGGCATCATGAAAAACAATAGCGACTGAATTATATCCTTCCATATGCTGATATTCTGCATTAATTTGATGCCAGTACCTTGTAGTATGGATACCATATGCTGTACACAGTAGAGGGTCAGGTGTCTGAATAGAGACAACTCTCACCCTTTTGATACGAGTCTGATTTGAGATTAATTGGTATCCAACAGTGTATGATCATCACACAGCAATTTATTATCTCCAGCTGCTCTGCTAGAGCGCTCACTGGAATGCTAGCAGTGACATCCACCTGCCTGTCCGCTTGCTTTTAATCTCTTCTGACAGTGAGAGACAGTCAGGGAAGTGACAGCTCTCACAGCGTGGTGGTTCAGCCACATGCAACAGGAGAGACACACTGGAGGAAGCGCCTATCAATCCCAGAAGTCATCTGCTGTACATCCAGTGACAGCTCACAAACTTCCACCTTGCAAAAGTGCTAACTCACCATCCATTTATGATTTCAAATTTGACTAATATCACATGGCTTAAACACTCTGTGTTTATCTGTCTTCCTTACATTATCCAAATGTGTTGGACCCCTCCTTTATCTCTCACTACTGCAGCAGCCAATTATCTGCTCTTACTCAAATTCAGCTGGGATGCTAAGTGACACGAGTCAATGCAGGCTGTGCTATCGAGACTGCCTACATATCCACCAGTCTTGGCACATCACCGCCAAATTGACAGGTAAGCTTCTCTCGCAGAATGGGAGTAATGACGAGGTGCCTTATATATATATATATATATATATATATATATGGCTGCGGTGGTGCACCACAAACACCAGCAACCACGTGTTTTCTCATGGTTACTAGGCGTGATCACATGATTGAGGCTATCATGTATCATTTTATCCTCTGCGAAAGCAGAGCAATTTACACTCCATTTACTGAATCACCTGCAGTCCTCAGGGTTAGTGACCCGTGTTAAAATTCCACTTTGACATCTTTCTCCGTTTATTTCATACGAGTGTCCATTTAACTGTTCACTGTTCACATCAGCCTGAGTTCCAATTAACAATATGCATCATCCAAATGATTGTTAGTTTGGCTTTTCCGTCACATGCTGGAAACACCTTCCCAAAAAATTTAACTGGCCTGCGAGTCTGCGAGTCTGCGAGTTTCAAGCTACAGTACGTGCATGATGGAGGATTTTCTGCACCAAAAGCTGTGTGTCTAAGGAAGGGAACTTTCTGCTTTCTACATCACAAGCTCTAATGGTGGTCTAGTGCACTTGGCATCCATTTGTTGTAAAAGCATGCAGCACTATAAAATCCAATCTATGCAAAATAGGGAAGCTTTATTTGCTTGTATAGTATACTGCATACACACAGAAACACAGTGTGTGTGTGCAAAAACGCACACAAATTTGCACAAGCATAAGAAGCGGCATGCAATCAGAAGACACACACACACACACACGCCCTACTGATAAGAACTGTTGACCGACTGACTCGCGCACAATTGCACATCACCCCACACACAAATGCCCCCTCGCGTACACACACCCGCACAATTCTCATACACACAAATACATGTAATTATTATGCAAAGTATGTACTGCAGTAAAACACTGGGGTTGAGCTAATCAAATGGTAATGATTTTCCCCAGCAAAACTAATTATAAATTCTTCAACTCCAGTCATTCAATAACATAGCCATTAAATCATAATAGCAGAGGCCTATTGATATTTTCCTCACATAAGGAGCAACATGTTCTCTCATAAGAGATGAAGCTTTGAAGCTGGTCTTTGAGGTTGAACTTCAAAGAAAGAATAGGGGCTAAATGATGAAGGTGGGGAGTTGAGAAGAGGACTCCAGCAGGGTAAAAACACCTAGACACGGCTGCAAATACACATACAAACATATAAACATTCATATAGCATTCATTTAAATATATCAAATGCACAAAATACTACATACTTGTATAAGTAAAATATAGAGCACAGTGTGAAGCTGTAGTCACACAGACATACGCTGGTAGTAAATATTATATCCAAGATTTTTTTTTTTTTTTTTTTTAAAAGCAGCTGTCATGAATGCACCCTGTACAGTTCAAACGTATGTTAGAATTGTCGATAATAATAAAATGATCAAATAAAATCTCTTTCGGACAAACTGAAAATTGCAATCCAGGGCTAAACTTCAACTTGTTCAAAAGTTAGTGACCAAAAATTGCCTCAAATATGGCATGATGGTGGCACTATGTGGAGTGTTATAAATTTAGGGTTATATCGAGGGTGAATACAGTTCAGAATGAGTAAGACACTAAAATTGACCAGACATACACAGACTATATCCCTGAATTCATTTTTCACCCACAAAGCTCTGGGAAATAAGATGTTTAATATATGAAAATATGCAAAAGCTACAGGCTAATGTCTGTGTTGATTCAGTTAATCAACACAGACACCAAAAAACGGCAACATGCACATAAAATGCAAATCATGAAACTCAAGTCAAATCGCTTTTTAGTGGATGTGTGCACATATTTGGAATACAGATATGCATGAGTAAGTGCCAATTTCTCCTAATGAATATTTGGTCTTGTCCAATTTTGGTTTAAAAACTGTTGTGAGCGGACATCACTGGGAGTCTTCCTTTCCATGTTCAATAAAGGACCACCTGGATCTGACTTCAAAAACAAGCTTTGCTGTGTAATCTGTGGGTGTTCTGTTTTAGATTTTTCATACAAAAACCTTTTTTTTTAAAAAAAATTCTTTAATTGGTTTAGAGCAGATTGTCCTAGAGGGACGTCCTCTGTCCATAGAATCAATGTCACTGGCCATTTTTAACAGTTTAGCAATGATGTGAGCTTTATCTGAGTTAATAAAAGTTACTAAGGGTTTATTACTGGGTTGCATATCTTCATACATTTAGTCATTCATGTTTGATATATAGGACGTATAAAGCTGCACACTGTGTACATAAACTTTAGCACAATAGCAGGATAGGCCCGTTGATGATGTTAACAACGTATTTTAACGTTGCTGGAACGCCCAGAGAGGACGTCCAGCTGATGGCCAGGTAACGTCCCAGATGTTGGAACAACTTTCATTTTGGAACTATTTTTGAACCATAACAGGATGGGACGTTCAGACAACGGACATTCAACGTCTCAGTGTTTGCTGGGTAGATATGTAAAAGGGGGGAAAACTGGCTGATCAATACCTCATCATTGGTGTTCTCTAAACAAGCAACCTTCTCCACTGCTACCCTGACACACCTTCTCAGCTGGTTTCATGTCAATTCACACCTCGCATATAGCCTTTTTTCTGCTGCTGAGGGCTAAAGGTATTCAATTGAAACAGAACATTGTCCCCCTTTTTATTTCGAAGTGCATCCAATCTGCACTACACTTTTTATAGGCCTATTAAATTAATTTGTTTTTATTTTGGATGGTCAGAGTGTGCGCTTCATCCAAAAAGTGAACATGCAATTAAAAGATAAGGCTGGTTTTTCTGATTTTCTATGTTTTTCTTATTGTCAACAAATGTCATGTCAGAGCCAAACCAACAATGAACTCATCTTACGCACAAGTATGTGCATGTGTGTATGTATCCAACACCTGATATATTGTGTTCCTCTGTGCCGTAGACATCTTATGTTGTCCAAAAACTATTAAAAACACATCAATGAGCCACACCGTTGCACTGGGTGACATGTTCCCTCACCACAAAGAGCACAGTCAGGGTAGTGTGTTTAGAAACCGCTCAAAAGACTAATAATAAGTTATGTACCACTCTTCAGTGCAACGGGAGCAGACACAATGCAGATACTTCTATCTACAGAGCTATTTTGACTATATCTGGCAGAGGAAAGTGTAGAAGATTGATCGGTTTATACGTGTTTACACCTCCGCCCACCAGGCAGAGCCTCTTTTTTTTTTTTTTAGATGTACTTATGAGGTCAATGCAATTAACTTCAGTTGTAGCTGCCTTATGTGTGTGAGAGAAGCATGCAGTTTTTTTTAACCCTGCTTTGCCCTGCCATGTTCCAGCCATTGTTTATGCCTCATTTTGTGGTTGTACTTTTGATGGAACATTAGACAATACTGGAAGAGCAATTGATGAGCTCTAAAGAACTATAATAAATCTGAACTTCTGATTACGGTATCTACAAACTGGGCTTTTACTGAAAGTACACACAGTAGCAGCCCCTCAGTGACTTTTAAGATATAGTCACTGAGTGACTATAGCAAATAGTCACACAAACTCACTTCCTGTTTTTTCATCCGATTATTTTGCATGTCACAGCCAAATATCCATCTATTGTTCCTGTCTCAGCTAACGCCTTCACCACTTGACCCTCTGTAACAAGCACTGCAGTTTTCATTCAATAGAATATGTAGCAATCTCCCTCTTCTTATCCATTGCTTATTTCCTGCTGATGTCTGGAGTTTCCAAGCTGTTTTTTTTTCTCTCCCCTGAACGAATAAATCAATGCACATACAGGCCTCCCTAATGCTATCAAACCCTTTTAAATTGGTCCCAAGCAGATATAGATGGTAAAACATATGTTTCTTAGGGTTTCAATCTGTTTATATTCTTCACTATTATTGGTTTCTGTCTCTTCTTCTTCTTTTCCCCTCTCTCCCCTCCTTCTGTTTGTGTTATATATTTGTGTGTGTGTGTGTGTGTGTTTGTACTCACATCTTGTGTGCATTTGTTCTCACATAAAGAGGTTAAAACTCCAGCAACACTTGTAGTATATTGAAACAACTTTATTGAGAGACCCGTTTCGGCTTGTATCATCACTCGCTCACTCCATCAATAGCATCCAAGTGTTAGCTGTGCAATTTACATGTGTGCTTGATTGCACATTAGACTGTAATTTTTTGGGTAATTTCACAGTCAGTGCTCCCCTGGGCCTAGTTTGCACCTCACACTATCAAGGTTTCTTGCCTCTCACCTGCTTTTCACACATTCTTGTTTGGCCTTGTGAACCTGAAGTCTGTTGATGTAACTGGTGACTCCACTGTGATTCACTGATGAAAGAATACAGAAATGAATAGGAAAAAGCAGGATGAGGATGAATAAATACAATGTGGTCTTGGTGTATTACAGGAAAGCCTGTGGGGTTTCAGTCACAGCTGCTGTACTGTGTCACTGTATAAGCTGTGACACACAGTAGCTGGACTTGGTAAGAACTGTGCAAGCCAAGGCAAAGTTAAAAAAAATCAATCTTGTAATCCACTACGTGAGCGTTGATTGCATGAATACACAATTGGAAGTCGAGGCTCCTGTGCCAATTTAATTTCCTTGGTGACCGCAGGTGCTATCATTTATCTCATCCAAAGAGACTTCGAAAGCAGATAAATACAGTTCTTAGAATGAGGTAAATCTACCTTACCATATGTGCCCCGTTGTGCTGCCTTATGGGAAAGAGAGGGGAGTCCGTGTTTGTGTTTCTTCTGTGATTTAATACTCGGACACCAAACTTTGCCCAGACGAATTTCATTTATCAGTTTCAATGGAAGGGTGTTGCGTGCAGGTGCAGATGTAGAAGTGTTTCTTTAACACCGAGGAGAAAGCAGAGGGGAAACTGAATTGTGGTATGTTTGAAAGAACATCACATCATGTTAATGTTTTACAGCTATATCTGCTCTCGAGGGGTAATAACCATATACGTACGTAGTCTACATGATGCAAATGAAGCCCTGTACAGCTAACGTAACTTGACAACATCCCTGCATGTGTGCTCGTGCATATATGTTTGCATGTGCATGTGTTTGATTAGAGCGGCAATCCTGCCCTGCACTGTGTGCACACCCCCTGGTGTTTCTCCTGCACAGAGTTGGCATTTTAATTCATGCTTGCGTGACTGTACTAAGGACTCTGTCTGTTGCTCCCTCGTCTTTTCTTTTCTCTGTCTTCATCTCCTCACATTTTCCCTCCCTTTACAGAACTTTCCCTCTTTATTTCTCTTCCTTTTCCTCTCCGCAAGGCAAGACAAGGCAAGACAAGGCAAGGCAGGTTTATTTATATAGCCCCATTCAGACACAAGGCAATTCAAAGTGCTTTACAAGGGCAAAATACATTGTTAATAAGACATTAAGAATAGATTAAGATTGCATTTAAAATACATTAAAACAAGAAGAAAAAAGACATTAAAATTGCATTTAAAAGACAATAAAAGCAAAAGGCAAAAACAAGCAAATAAATAGCTAAAGATTTAAAAGAAGTTATGTGTGCAAAGCCGCAGTAACCAATAATGTTTTAAGCCCTGATTTAAATGAGCTGACAGTTTTAGCTCAAGTATTCAGGAAGCTTGTTCTACAGGTGGGGAGCATACCTGTAGAAACTAAAAGCTGCTTCACCTTGCTTGGTTTGGATTCTTGAAACATTGAGTAAACTTTAGTGCTTTGTAGACTAGTAATAGGATTTTAAAATCTATCTTTTGACACACAGGAGGCCAGTGCAGTGATTTAAGGACTGGTGTAATGTGCTCCATTTTCTTGGTGTTAGTGAGGCAGCAGCATTCTGGTTGACCTGCAGCTGTCTGATTGATTTTTTTGCTAAGACCTGTGAAGACACCATTATAGTCTAATAGTCTAACCTGCTGAAAATAAACGCTTGCATTATCTTTTCTGTATCTTGTTTTTAAAAGATCCTTTAATTCCTGTTTTTAAGGTGGTAGTAGGCTGATTTTGTTTTTATGTGGCTGTTGAAATTTAGGTCCGAGACAATAACTACACCAAGATTTCTGGCTTGATTTGTAGGTTTTAGTGTCATGGAGTCAATGTGAGCACTGACTTTTAATCTTTCTTCTTTAGGACCAAAAACAATTATTTCATTTTTTTCTGTGTTCAGTTGTAGAAAATTCTGGCACATCCACTCATCGATTTGTTCAATGCACTTACTCAGCAAATATAAGGGACTGTAGTCATGTGGTGACACTGTTATGTAGAGTTGTGTCTCATCTGCAAAAGTACGGTAGGAGATGTTATAATGTTCCATAATCTGAGCAAGGGGGAGCATGCAGATATTGAATAGAATGGACTCTTGAGGAACTCCACATGTGATTTTAGTTTGCTCAGATTCATAATTGCCAATTCACACAAAGTAGTCCCTATTATATAAGTATGATTTGAACCAATTTAGCACAGTGCCAGAAAGTCCCACCCATTTTTCCAGTCCGTCGAGCAGTATTTTATGGTCAACCATGTCAAATGCTGCACTGAAATCCAGTAATACCAAAACCGAAATTTTTGATGCATCACTACTCAGCTGAATGTCATTTAAGATTTTCACAAGTGCAGTCTCGGTGCTGTGGTGTGGTAGAAATTCAGACTGAAAAGCACTGAAGAAATTGTTTTGCACCAAGAAAGCGTTGAGTTGCTGAAAAACAACCTTTTCAATGATCTTTCCTTAAAAAAAAGGTAGGTTTGATATGGGCCTGTAGTTATTTATTACTGAGGCATCCAGATTAGACTTTTTTTTAAAGCAGTTTAATAACTGCAGTCTTCAGGGCCCTTGGAAAAAGGCCTGACTGAAAGAACTATTGACTATTTGCAGTACATGTGATGTTATGCAGTTAAAAAAACATCTTTGAAGAAGCTTGAAGGCAGAGTATCAAGGCAGCAGGTAGTAGGTCTAAGGTGTTGGGCAATTTCTGTCAAGTTTGCATAATTATAATGTGAAAATATACCAAATTAACTAAAGTGGTTTTATGCTGAGGCACAGGTGACAGCCATTTTGCCTGAGATGGAGTTACAGACTGTTTGTGTTATCCTCAGAATTTAATCTGTGAAAAAAGATGCAGAGCCATTGCATGACTTGGTGGATAGTAGTTTGGGAGGGACTGGTGCTGAGGGGTTTGTCAGTCTGTCAACAACGGTGAATAAGGTGTGTGCATTATTGTAATTTTTATTAATAATCTCTGAGAAAAAGGACTGCCTTGTCCTTTTTGGTTCCAATGTATATATGCAAAGTCTGTCTTTATAGATTTTATAATGAATCTGGAGTTTGGTTTTTCGCCACCTGCGTTCTGCTTGTCTACACTCTCTTTTTTGAGCTTTTACCAGTGTGGCATTTCTCCATGATGCTTTATTCTTATCAGAGACAACTTTGATTTTCATGGGGGCAATAGTATTGTGACGCCTACAAATAATAATTTGTAGGTGTCACAAAAAATTATAAATATATTATATATTATTATATTATAAATTATTAATAACAAAATCATTAATTAATAGTGACTTGCCAGTCAGATACCTGATATTTAATAAAGCTAAGTTTAGTGTACTGGAGGTATTGTCTGACACAGTCTGTGGCTGGCAGGAATGGCAGACATTGGAGCTGCTCCTCGCTGTCTGGGGTGGGCTGTATCAACAGCAGTGGGTCCATGCTCAGTAAGCAGTGTAGAATTACATATACCTAGGGAGAAAGTAGTAGGCACTCCTAATGACAAGGGGGAGCTAGTGTGGTTTGTAGGGGAGGGAGAGGTTTGCTGGTGGAGACCGGAAGTGACCAGGAGTGGACATGCAACGGATGATAGTCAGGGTCAGGGAGAGTTCCAGATTGTGTGAAATCAGTTAAAGTGCATGAGCCTAAGCCACTAGGGCTGTACAGGTTAACTGCAGCCAGATGTGGAGGCTAAGAGTGCAGCTAAAACGACCCATGCTGTGGTTGAGTGGGGGAATGGGGCCGGAGATAAGAGTCAAGGAGTTTGCTGAAGTCACGTTTAACAATTTCAGAGGTTTAACTGGGAATGTCATTGCAGCCAACATGGACAACAACATACTGGGTGAGGGGGTGTTCAGCGAGGATGCTGGGAATTTTTTTCCATGATATCACCTTAGCAGTTGGAAAGCAAAAAGTCGCCACAGATTTTCTCTTAACGTTCCTCACAATTGAATCTCCAATAATGAGTGTGGTTGCAGGGGGAGTGGTCGGTGAAGAAAATTGCACCCATGATGACGGAATGGATGGAGAAGGGTGGACAGAGAGGGGAGGAGGCAGGAGCCCCCTGCAGCTCTGGTGTAAAGTGTGGTATGATGGTGTCCATGAACTTTTCAGCTTCCTGGATCTGGTAGAGCGAGGAGATTCTTCCTTCCAACTCTGCAATCCTATCAGCAAGATGGGCGCAGCTGACACAGCCGGACAGCGGTGACGTTAGCGACCAGTTATGAAGGGTAGAAGCAGTGGCGAGTTAGCTCCCATGCTAAAAACAAGCTGGGTTATGCTAGCAGCAAATTGACTTGTGGCAGGCTGTCCCGATTGGAAAACTTATGACTTAAACTTCGAGTGTCCGATAATTAAAATCTTTTACCTTGGTAAAACATATACGTAAATGAAACTAGGATCAACTAGGATCTATCACTCATCCAGATATCCTATTTCCCACTCCTCCCTGAGGACTTGCATGATGCCTACGGCTAATCTGTAATTTTATCTACCTGAACTGAACCTTTGTGACCACTCACCCCTGGGGACTTTGACATACTGTATAACCAATCAAGAGCCTCACTGGTCATGGATGGCCACAGATGCTCATGACAGTTCTAGCCTATAAGCTGTAGCAGAATATGAGCCAATACATAATTCATAGAGTCAAGTTATATGCCCTTGAGCGATGCTGCTGAGAAAGTTAAGTGTAGAAAGCAGCCAACCAGGAGGGGGTCTGTGTGCAGCTGCCAGCGCAACAGATTGCTTGTCGTAAGATTTGATCTAGGAGCTAATTGAACTTGACGTGAGTTGAGGAAAAGTGCATCATGGTGTGTGCTGAAAAGCAGCAGGATTGCTCTGAGTTTGAGCTTAATGTTCCTAAAATGAGGAGTGCTTTTTAAAAATGGCTGCACTAAGGGATCTCTGGTGGGTCTCCTGGAGTGAGTGTGCATGTGTGTAAGCGGGGGGTAGATTTGGCTGTCACACACACACACACACACATAAAGGTGTCTGCCTTCTGTTTTTTTCATTTGTTTCAGTATTATGTTGCATATTGTTTGTCTGCGTGTCACACACCTTCTGACCCATTTTTTCCCCACATATGCACATAAACAAACATGAAAATACACTCCTACAGTATAACTAGTGTACACCATGAACAAAAATGTTTCATCAATACATTTTCTCTACAAGGTGAACAACCCAGTCACTAGGGGTGAAAGAAGTATTCAGATCCATTATTTAAGTAAAAATAAACTACTAGCAGCAAAATGTAGTTAAAATATGAAAGTAAAGGTTGTGGTTTGGTCCCTCTGACTGATATATTATTACATATGACATCATTAGATTATTAATACTAAAACATCAGAGTGGAAGCAGCATGTTACTGTTGTAGCTGCTGGAGGTGGAGCTAGTTTGAACTACTTTATATACAGTTAGCTAGTTTAGTCCAGGGGTTCCCAACCTAGGGGTTGGGCCCCTCCAAAGGGGTCACCAGGTAAATCTGAGGGGTCGTGAGATGATGAATGAGAGAGGAAAGAAGAAAAAACAGAGTTCTGATACACAAATCTGTTTTCAGTTTTTGGACTTTTTCGCTAATATTTGATTTTTGGTGAAATATTCTCAGCGTCTCTGCACCCTCCATTGTCTGGATGCTCCAGTGTCCAGTGCTTGACAGCCCGCAGGACAACAACTTCCTAGCCAATAGTCATTACACTGTGTAACAGTGGTGACACACCTGCCTCATCAAATCCAGCCCAAACCACCTATATGAGTAACCCAAAAATACTCAAGTCAAGGCCCAAAAGAGCTACATTCTGTAATTTGATTGTGAACAAGAAACATCAGGATACACATTCAAAGATGTCACTCATCATTGAAAACAGATATAACAGCAAATCACCATCTTCCATACCAATGCATAGATCATAATAAAGGCATTTTCGCTGCCGGAAGAACTTTTTCTCAACCAAGAAACCACATACATGTAGCGAAATGCACCTGGTGAAATAACCATCAGGTGAGCTGTTAACTAGAACAATGCAAATGGGATTCCGAATTTTCCAAAAGAAGTGGCATGATGGGGTTTCAGTGCATCCATGTGAAGTCGTTATCATACTGTCCTATTTCATCCGAATCAGACATCAGATATGGTAAGAAGAAAGTGAATTTCTGACAACATGAAGAAAATGTGTCTTACTAGAAAGCAAAAGGCAGAGTGTAAGAGCTGCCCACTCAGTAAAGTGGTCACATTTGGCAATGGAACATCAAAAATATATGTGTCAGTACTGGAAACATGCACCCCATATTATTCTCGATTAGAGAGAGTAGCTGGGTGTTTTGACAAAAAAAGAAATACTTGCCACTGCCCATGCTATAAGCCAAGGAATTCCTGTCCTGAACCAAACCCGACCTGAACTTTTCCTAAAATTCAGAAGTACAGACAGTGATGTGTTTGACACCTTTGCAGAATCTGGTCCGTAGGATGTGCACAGTACTGAGGAAATTCTTCTAAATCCACCTGACAGAAACGCTTTGACTGCAATTGTCCTTTACTTGCTGAACAACAAGAAATTACCAGCTGTTCTGCCAAAAGATGTTTGTTCATCACAACATGGAGACACTGCCCAAGCACCTCATTCCACTGGAGACCTTTTGCACAGTATGCCTGGGAAACATCCCTCTTTCAGAACCAATCTTAATTATACAAAAAGCAAAGATTGTCACGTTCACTGGCATACTGGAAGGTGTGTATAATTTAGAAATAAATTATTGTTTCTTAATATTTTGCATGGCCTTGTCTTAAAATTTTACATTTTAAGATAGGTTTATTTCATAAGGACAGGCCATACATCTAGTTAAATTGTAAAATAGTTAATTCAGTATTATTTACGTTCCTTATAGATGTGACCACATGCTGTAAAAGGTGTGGAGTACCTGGAAATGTCTAAAGATACCAGGAATGGACAGAGGGGCTGCACAGTTTCGATGACCACACAATATTACACTGCATCTTTGCCTGTTCTTGAGATAGTCTGTACAGATAATCTTCACTTATGCATTGATGCGACTCTAATGCACCCATCCTGTTTTAATAAACACATGACTTACATGTCTTATCAGTTTAATCTGATTATTTTAAAGATGATGATGCAGGAATTTGGACAGTTCTGAAGTCTTTATAAGCAAGCATACAGTATGTTTGTCTATCAGTGAATTACTGCAGAAATTAAACAATTTTCTTTCTTCTCCTAAAAATTTCTCCAGTCAAAACAGTTAAATATGGCAACAGAAAAGCAAACATGACATACTCTGTCATTATCTAATTTCAAATGCTATTACAGAATCACGCTGCAGTTAGACAAACCAAAAAAGTATCTGAACCATGACTCCCTTCTTCGTGGTTATCTTCACTTTGAGGCATTGACAGCACATGATTACAATTTTTCATGTGTACACTGTGGGGTCCATCCGCCTGTCGTGATAATGGACTTGCACAAGAAGGGAGTTTTTAGCATGCCAGGTAAGTAGTGGTCTGTCTTCTCTTTTAACATGACTAATACCACCAAATAACACTGATTTTCAGCAAAATGTCTCACAGTGAGTGACATTGAGGATCCCCTGCCAGAGTGTGAAGGTCATGTCGATATTGAAGAATTCTGTTGACCAAGAAAGTGTTTGCAGAGGCCTTTTACAAGGTAAGTTATAGATATGAATGGTTCTATAAAGAGAGTATTCTGCAGCCATATTTAGAGAGATAGAATTATATTAAATGCAACAACACTTAAGAAAGCTTTTGTTTTTCAACTACGAAGGTAACCGTGAGAATCCATGTAAAGCCTCGTACCAGAGCCAGCAAAAAAGTACTCAACACTGAGTACGCCAAGCTCACAGCAAAGAAGTCTGTTGTAGAACAGGCAGACATTGACATTACAGAAGAACGGCTCTCAAGTGAACTAATGAAGTTAAAAGTAAAATTTAACATTTATTTAAATGTGACTTTAAATTATTTTTTATAGACTTTCAGTACATTGTTGAACTGGATGTCTACTCTGCTGGATGTTTTTTTTAACAGCTTCTAGATTTGGATATTAACTAAATGTCAAAAAGCAAGACAGATTATGGTAATTTGTCCTACTTTTCAAATAATTAACGGCTGGTGCTGCATCTACGTTTAAACACAGGTTGAGGCTTTGAGGAAACTTGTGAAAGAGTGTGGTGTCGACTCAAAAGGCTCCAAATGGATCTTCTCCGTTTGAGGGAGGAGATGAAAACAAGGAGCACTTATGAGTGTTTCAAAAAGTTTGGGCAGCATCTGGTAAGTGTCCGACATATATGTAGTTCCATCATTTATGTAATGACGTAAGAAAATATTGAATTTCTGTAAACCTGTCACTATGAGTCTGTACGTGTACCTGAAGACAGCCAGGTTAATGGTATGTATTTCCATTTCAAGGTGGCTGAGCAGTGATCATGTTTCCTTGTGGCATTATGAACTCGGTCAAATTCAACTTAAGAGCTGAAAGCCCCAACATTTCCCAAACATTGTCATCTATGATTCTGCATGGGGATTAGTAACTCATACCAGCCTACAGGTGCCAGAGAGACTGCCCTTTCAATCCATATGAAAGAAGAGTGAATGCAGCAACCAAAGAGAGTATTGCATCTGCCAAGAAAGGGGAACTGAAAATGAATTTGCCATGGTTGCAGTTGAAAAAAGACCCACCTGATCTTAATGGCCATCCTGCAACTGGTTCTGCAGAGCACTATGCATTGAATGGCACATTTCATCAGTACAACACGAGATGAAAAGGATGTTCTGAGAGTAATTGGACTTGAGCCTGAGCTATGTGGGTGGCTCAACTCCCAGAGAGTGGAGCAGCTGTTCTCTGGCATGCGAAAGAACAACTATTTTATGAACTCTCTCTCCCCAGCAAGCCACATCTTCCTTATGTGTAGCATTTTACATCACCACAATGAGAGAGTTAACCAGATGGCACTGGGAGGGCTTAAAGCAAGTTTCTAATGGAGATATCACCCCAGCAATAACAAAATTAGCATTTTATCACCTTAAAAACAGACAAAGTCAAGGACCTTATGACAAAACAAGATTTGGAAAAATGTATTCATGATTTTATCTTCAGCAAAATTGATTAATGCAATGGACTTGTGACAGGACTTCT
The DNA here is from genome assembly GCA_038419695.1 of Scomberomorus guttatus. Lineage (NCBI taxonomy): Eukaryota > Metazoa > Chordata > Actinopteri > Scombriformes > Scombridae > Scomberomorus > Scomberomorus guttatus. The sequence continues at coordinate 21,477,703 of CM076462.1, forward strand.
TAAAACACCATCAGGCACCTGCAACTTATTCAAAATTCAGCAGCAAGAGTTCTGACCAAACCCAAAATGACAGCGCACATCACCCCAGTTCTTAAATCTCTACGCTGATTGCCAGTTTGCCACAGAAGTCTTATTATTATTGTATTACTTATTTATAAATCTCTACATGGAGATGGCCCTGAATATATGACTGATATGCTTGAGAAATATAATCGTGCGAGACCTCTTAGATCACTAGGGAGTGGACTGCTAGTGGTGCCCATGGCAAAATCTTAACGAGGAGAAGCAGCTTTTAGTCATTATGCAGCACAGGGAATGCCCCAACCCCTGCAACTTTTAAATCCAGACTGAAAACCTTACTGTACCCAAGCACTTATAACTAAATGCTCTTAAAACTCAGGGTCTTATTATTATTTAATCTTTTTGTTTATTTATTTCTATTTTTTGTTCTTTTATGTTACTTCTCAGTTATTTTCATTTTCATTTCTATATACATTTTATCTCTTTTATTTTGCTCTTTTCCAATTGGGTTGTTTTAACCTCTCTGTACAGCACCTTGAGTTTACCTCTGTAACGTGCTTTATAAATAAAACTGCCTAACCTTGACACACATGGAAAAGCCATTTTGAATATGTATGCTTTAATTTCCTTATTTTAGCACATTTACATTAAGATTAGTTTTGTTAGATTGTTTTCGGGTTCATCAAATCATTTAAAAAAAAATATATTATATCTTATCATTGTAAAATGCTTAGAACTGTCATTGTCTTGCAGTGCATGTGGATGTCCCTACAGATGTGGACATAGCAGACCACTGTGGGGAGCAGTGTGAGGCTCCGACAGTGAAAACAAACCTCAGGCCCCGTCGCACCTCATGGACACTAGCAGTGCATCATCCCCTTCAAGAGCCGTTGGTATGTGTTTGTTTTGCTTTGTCACAGATTTTTCAGATCAGAAGATTATTTTTTTCCACATTCATGATATTATGTTGTCATTTCTTTTCTATTGTTGTAATTCTTTTGTGTTTTTTTTTTTTTTGTTTGACAGTACAAACTGTCTCTGACAATCACAGTAGCTCCTTCTCATGTTCATATTATGCGAGAATGGTTCACCTGTCATTTCTTGATTCTGTATTGATGTCTCATGTCTACTACGTGTTCTGCAGCTCAAAAAACACTTTGTATTCCTCAACAGAACTTTTTCAGGCCTGGATGACATTTATCTGCATATTTATCTTTTTTTTTTTTTTTTAAATTAATTATTGGTTTGTGTCACAACTTGGGCTATTACTACTTTACTCTATTCCTCATTTTGACACTTAAGCACCTTACAAACCACCAAGCAAGACCCTATCACACTAACACACATCTCTTAATCTTTAAGCTTTTTTCCTTTACCAGCATTGGGCTCGTGTAAATGGAACAAGGCCCAAATGATGGCAGCACAATGTCAGTACCCTCTGATATTGCTTTAGTTGTTTCTCTTCTCCTCAGAACCACCTAAAGCAGTTTTTGTTAACGTAATAGTCATGCTGTTGCAATAGAGGATTCTCTCTTTTTCTTTTCATTCAGCTCGCTGACTTCACATGCACACAAAAACAAATTGTACCAATACAACTTTGCTATATTTGCAGTACTCTTGGTACAATTGTAAATATAACGTCAATGCTCATACAGTAGATATGGTTGAAATAAGTGCAATTTGATTTTTGATTTGGTCCAGGAAGGGGCCTCCTCTGTGGTCCTTCCCAAGATTTCTTCCCTTTTTTCCCCTTTTACCTTTGTCGTCCTGTTTTGTTTGATGTAAACTTGTGGGCCTGTTAAGCCCTTTCAGAGTAAAAATAGTGAGTTGGGCCTCCAAATAAACTTAACTTGAAACTTGAACTGTAAGATTATTCTACTCTGGTCTCTTCTTTAGTATGACATGCCTTGTTTAAGGAGGTGGTGGTGTAGGGAGACTGAAGGGTACCAGTTTAAAAAATCAAGATGAATTCAAGATATTATTGGCAGTAATCTGTGACAGAAGGGTAAATTTGAATTTTCTAAAATTTACTACTACAGCCAAGGTTTATCCCCTTTACTAAGCAGGGAATACAGATGGCCAGGGGAAGTCTGGACCCAATTTTCAGCATCTCTAAGAAGAGGAAATATGATGAGGTCACCATGGTAAGAATTATGACCACATTTTTACAGACCCAAAAAACTTGGTCTAAATTAATCATCATTGTTGTGCTTACATGTACTAAGCTATTATGTAATATGCACCTCATTCCCTTGACGTAAAGGAGCCTGTCCTCTCAAGCCCACGCGAGGTGGAGGAGCCATGCAGAGTCAAGTCCTCTCCGGAGGGAATGGTCATTGGCATTTTGATTTCCTTCAGTTTTTAGAGGTGAAGCACCTCTATGAGCAGTCAAACTCACTCACTCACAGGATCACAGTTGGTTATAGGTGTGCTCCATGTAGACATACTGGCTTGCCACTTCTTACATACAGTATCTTAATCCGAGATGCGACAATAACTACAAATATGCTATCTGCAGGCGCAAATGTGAAGGCTACAGAACAGGCAACTAAAGAGTGGTCCTTCGCCTCTGACACTCTGTCCTCCTTCCAAGAGGATGATGAAGACCTATTATTGAGCCTACTGATAGTGACTCAGGTTTTATATTTACAGCTGCCCGAGGAAATTCATCCTTGTGGTGCTGCAATCTGCACCCTGGCTCTCACATGCACACGTTTCTGGAGGATAGTGAGAGAGGAATCCTTTCCGAAGGAAGCACACTTCTGCTGGCTTGACAGTAGGTCGAGTGTCTTTCATACTGCCGTCCTCCCATCTTTTTAGATGCAAAGCACCTCTGAGCTATAGGTGAAAGTCACTAAATCATAGGATCATGGTCAGCTATAGGTGCACTTAATTTGGAGATGCTGGCTTGCTGCTTCTTACATTGCAGTGAGGGCAGAGCAAAGGGTTTGTGGGTGGCAGCTGTAGGCTTCTAAAAAAATATTAACCATCAAAGCCAAACTTAAAATCATGCTTGTGCTTCTGCAAGCACTGTGATGGTAATCCATTGACAGATTTAGCTATAATATGTGCTGTGGCTTCGGTCAGCAAAACCAGCGTATGCTGGTCCAGTTTTGGAGCGTACCAAATCATTCGGGAAGCACACTCTAATCCAACATGCATCTAAAATACAGCCAAAACTTCTCAATATGCACAGGTGTTCAGTAATCTGTTCAGTTAGTTATTTATGCCTCTGTTCATTTCGCGGAAGATTTTTAAAAGCTAGTGATGGTTAGTTAATGTAAGAAGTGGCAAGCCGGCACGTCCAAATGGAGCACACCTATAGCTAACAGTGATCCTGTGAGTGACACTCATACAGAGGCTCTGCATCTAAAAATGCACTGGAACTTCCAGAGGAACTTTGGGCTTGTCAATCTGTGTCCCACTGAATGTCCCACAGATGCCAGCAACACAAGTAGATGGCCCCTGGAGTGTTCACTTGCCAATGTTAAAATGTAAAATGTGTGTTGTACATAAATGTCACCTAACTGATTGTTTTCTATACCAGTTCACCACAGTGTTTCCTTTGTAATTTTTGTGCAGCTGTGGTGCTTTTGAGTGAGGATTCTCCATTTGTCCTTTATCTGTCTATGTTTGGACTTAAGTTATAATTCAAGTCAAGGTTTTAGTGCTAAAATGATTTTAATCATAATATAATCATTACTTCTAAAACATTAGATTATTGTTTTTGTTTAGTTTTAGATAATAAGTGTTTATTTTAACTTCATATTTCTCTTGCAGTGGTGGTAAATTCCTTACTATTCCTTCCTAAATGAATACCAGATACCAAATGCTACCAGAAAATTTCATGTAAAAAAAAAAAAAAAAAAAATCTGAACCTACATTTTACACATGAACCCTTCTGTTCTTCTGTCATCAGGTGTGGTGAACTGGAACACATTTTCAAAGGAGTATAATCTCCTGTTGCATTCAGAGCAATTCTCTTTACAAACACTGTGAAGGCTAAGGGGGATGTGGACAGAGAGGAGAACTGCAAGGATTCTACTCTGTAAATGATCAAGCCAAATGCTGCAGCATTGACTGTTTTTATGTGGCTGGAGGCACTTTCTGAGTAACCTCTTCAGCTCTACCATCAGTGAGTTCATTACTGTACAAGTTCCCAAATATGTCCTGAATATATGAATTACAGGGAAATGTGTATAAAATGATGCACAAGGAATCTGATTTTCTATTTGATGTAATGCTGCAGCCATAAAAGAATGACATCTTGGCTTTAAATATTTCACTGTACTATAAACATTCAAATGTTCAGCGAACATCACAAATTGAAATCCATTATTGTAGGAGCATCAGCGGGTAGATTTTTCCTTGAAGATGTGTCTAAGCTGAGTAACCTGGAAATTGTTTGTACCTGGTATAAATGACAGCATTATCAATGTGCTGTAGCTTCAATGAAGTGCTGCAACCAGCAAGACACAGAATGTGACCTTCTTATACAACAGAATATGTGGCATTTTCATACAGTGTGGAAAAGTTTTGTTGTTTCCCACCCTGACTTTGAAGCTACTCAAAGGGAAATCAGTTGAAGGAGTTTTTTTTCCAAGAGAATAAAGCAGATACTGCTGGTGTTGTCAAGCAAGTTAATGATAAAAATGTGTCCAAACTGAGAAAATCTGTTCTCTGAAGCTAGTTGGTTACATTTGCCTCATTGACAGTCATTTACATATACTTTGGCTAATTATCCTTCTGAGCTTGTCTGCATAATTCTGACAACACAGCAGGGAGAGAATGATTGTCATACATTTTAAATATTGCCAATATTGACATTGACAAATTGTACACTCATTCATTATGTGCAGTAAATGTATTCTTATAGCCCACAGGTAGGTATACACTGCAAACGCCAGTAACTTTAGCGTGTGGTTGTGCTAGTAATGGAGATTTATTGTATCTTCTTTATAGATGAGAAAAGTACCAGAGGGCATACTCATCCAGATATTTATGACAGTTGGACATTTATGCCAAATAACACTTTCAGTTATTTAGTACTCTGCAGTAGAGGAGCTCCATGCACACTGCTCTGCACAGTTTTGCCTTTCTCCTTTTGCACCTGGTGAGAAGAATTTTAAGTGTGCAGACAACTCAGCTCACCAGTACTTTATGTGGTGAAATGACATACAGTGACATTTTGATTTTAAAAGAAAAAAGCTAAATTTAGATTGTCATGCACTCATCACATCTCTTTTAAGCAGCTGGTGAGCTAGTAACAAGAGGACAGTAATGACTGTTTTAAGTTTCTCCTTTGTTTAATGATTTGATGAATAATTACCACCACTGCACAGAGAGAAAAACGTCATGATTTGACGAATAAAAAATTATTATAAAATGTATCAATTTAATGTTTTGATAGCCTAGTTTGCAAAAATCTTTTTTTTTTTTATAAATCACAGGTTGTTTTGATCTGTCAATAATTAGGTATACTCTTCATTCTTTATGCAAATTATGTGTTTTAAATGCTCATTGAACATCATATCTTATTCTTCAAAGTTAATTTTTCCTTCAGTTATTTTTTTTTCTTCGTAGTAGCTAATTAAAATCGATTTGAACAGATGAAAGAAAACAAGAATGCTGCAATGAGAAACAGATGAAAGCCAGGGTCACACACCTTTAAGAAAGAAGGGGGCGTAACTTGAAGTGGGTGTAACTTGAAGTCTTGCAGGTTGCAGATGGATTCTTTTGTGCTCGAGGCACTTTTGAGGCACTTTTGAGCTTTTGGCATTTTGAGGGAATAGAATGAGGGTAGGCTATAATAACCATTTTCTGGTTATGAAATAACATAAATTATATATTTTATTACATACCATGTATTTTGAGCATGTGGAACAATGAGATACATTTTTGTTTGGAACCCCCAGCCCCCCAGTTCTCGTGTATATGCACTTGTTTACGACCTATGGCCATAAATAATTTTCATGCACGCATGTTTCCTGCATTTTACAAAATATGAACACAATATTCTTAATAACGCCCGAAATGATTGGTTCTTGGTTCCTGTGATAGGAATGGGATGCTGTGATGAGTAAATTGTTATATTTGGAATGTTAGCAAGCACAGTTTACATTGTTTATGAGTTCTATGTAAAGTGTCATTTACGCAAACCCAGATAATGATTCATCACCTTTATAGTGCACTTCAGTAACTCATTTAAAGATAAATGATTTAGCCGGCATTCACTCCTAAGCCCAGCACACTTGTTGCCATAACGACGCTGCGTACTGGCAGCTGCCGTAAATTGTTTTGTTTTTAGCGTAAGCTAGGTTCCGCTAGCTAGGGATAAGACATTCAAAAGGTGACATAATCGTTTCTGCAATGTTTACAGAGCCTCTTTATTGCCTTTTTTGAAGCCAAACTGCAATTAACACAGTTTAGTTTTAATGAATAAATTACTTAAGTAACGTGACTTGTAAGCAACGTAACCTGTGGCTGCTAACGATCAAAACGTTAGTTACGTCACTCCGAGAGATTTGGTAGCCTGGACATATTTGGCAGTAAAACAGCAAATAACCTACAGGTGTGAGAAGATTTCAATGAAGCTTCGCATTTTCAATCAAATGTATTTGAGTATGAAAAATAAAGAAATGGCTTTCTGCCATGCTATTCAGCTCATGTCTTGGCTGTCTATTGAATTCTGATCTCATTCAGCTGTAAAGGAATTAGTTATAAACAGACTGACAGGTAGCTACAGTGTGTATTGACTGTTTCTGTTGTTGAATGCAATGATCATGGCAAGCTGCATATTTATAAGGAATATAGAACCAAAAGGCTCAATCTTCCGTCAGTAAATGTGTTTTGTTTGTTTTTTAACTTATTTTGGCGCGCTCAGGGCTCCGCTGTAAACGCCCCGAGGACGTAATAGAAACTGTTCGTGACAATTCAGTGGGGAAACTCCAACACTGGGCTGGCCGACTAATGGTGTAACTTCATTCCTCAGTGAGTCAGTCAGTCAGTCAGTCAGTGACGGACAGACATTCAGGGTTATAGGGCTGGTCCGTGGCCGGTCCAGCCAAAAATGAAAAAAACAAAAAAATTGCATTTTGAATGGTGATTGTTTATTGTATGTGTATGTTGCAGTTTTATACTGCGTATGATGCAGTTGTTTTGACTAATGGTGTTTTATAAGCCCAAGAGAGCTGGGCATCTAATAATGTAATGTAATGTAATAATGTAACCAAAATGAATATATTCTAATATATTCTATATTCTTAATTCAATTGTAGGAAGTTGCATAAATGATTGACATCCACACACTGTAGCAGAGGACTTAAATCAGTTTTACAACTGTTATACTTTCATGGTTCAGAATTGTACTACCTCCCTGGGCTGGTTCCCAGGAGAGTTCTTGGTAGGTGGAGGGTATCGGGGAGGTGAAGGGTTCCGGGGGACTTGTTTTCTTGGATCTTTTACAATATACTGAGACAAAACAAATGTATTAAAAGTGTAACTTTGCTGCTTGGTTTCCAAAAACAACTCTGCAAATGCTAAAAACTGCTTGGAAAATCAAGGGTGAAAGTAGAAACTTTAAGCCCTTATTAGAAAACTGCTTAATGAGTAAAAGTTGCCAATAAAACACAAAAACTCAAAGTATTCTTTTAACCAAAGTCATAATTACAAATTACATACATCTGTAATAAAATTCTATCAGGAGTAGCCATCTATCTATTGGATAGCTATGGGTAAACCTTTGCAATCAGTGACTCCTAATTGATCTATGTGTTTTTTGCTGTAATAATAAAAAAATATAGGGGACATACAGAAGGCATTTTATTTATGAATATAGAGTAATACTTACTTTTCAATATGGTCTCAAATGCAGCCATCAAACTCTTTTCAAGGATGGGTGGAAGCTGAAAACCTAAACTGTATTTGATTTCAGCCACCACCCTCCCCTCAAACTCCTTCCCAATGATCAAAACTGGGAAGTATCCCAGACTGGAGAAACAGTCTAACTGAAAAAGAGAACATGAGGGCATTATTCAATTGCATTATCCACTGAGGCCCAGTTCACAAAATTGCTTTGGTGAGCAAATAACTCATGCAAATTGCGCCTCAATTGTGGGAGCAGTTGTGGTGCAAGTGCTTCCTGTTCACTAAACTATTTATGCAAATGAAGTGATTGTGCAAAAAAAAACACCTCCGATATCTCATTCAGGCAAACGGCTTCAATGTCAGCATGCTTTGTGCCTTTTATCTAATTCACAGCAGCTTTTAAGCCTATGTTTCAGCCCAAGTCCATCAGCTAATGGTACAAAATCATACGGTAGTACATCCTTAAAAGTAGAACTGGGAAGGATAAGCTCATGCATATCTACAATGGCACATAGGAGAAAAGGAAAGCTGCATTTTTCTGATAAAGTTGAGATATCAATATCCAAAGTTATAAAGGTTATACCATAGATAATTAATCTGAGAGGTTCTATGCCAAGTCTTAATTTGCAAGACCAAACCCACAAGTCATTGAAATTTGCAGAATAATTATATGACAGATACCCATTTAAAAATCTGAGTGAGCATAAAGCATAATTTTAACTTGTATGGTGTTAAATACAGTAATTGTGGACAAACAACGCACCGTGGGAATGCATCATGCTCCTGGGCTGCAGCGTGTCATGGAAAGCTTGGCCTTCAGCATCTAGCTGAAAAAAAACAAGACAAATATCGTCAGAATGGTGTGTTCTGATCAACTATTTTGTACATTGCTCTAGTGAACAACTGGTTGTGATTATTAGCCAATGCGATAGCATGTTGTTTACTTATGCTTGGTTCTCATGTGTTAACATTTGTTTTCTGCACACAGCAGCAAGGCCAGGCACCCCATTAGTTCAAAGATTTAGAGTGAAAAAAGAAACTCGGTGAGGTCATCGGCTTCTACAAAACATGCTTGTCCCAGAGGAAGAGGCTGTTGCTTCAGTTGACATCATCCTGGCTGCAGAGTGTCCTTTATGGCCATGGAACAAGGGTATGGGCTTACCAAAACTCTTAAATTATGTTCTTTGCAACCAACTTTTTTTTTTAATCTTATATTTAAAATATTACCTTATCTTTTGATAACACTGTCACATATAAGCTGAATTATAACGTATATGAGTTCCTTTTCTCATTACAGAGTCAGACATTCCTTTAAAGAAAAAAAAGTTAGCCTCTGATAAGGTCGTGCTTCTCCGTCGGCTGAGAGAAGAAGATGGGATTCTTCTCAAAGAACTGCAACGGCACTGGCAGTCACTTTGCCGCTACCCAGACGACTGGACGACTTATTGGAAGACTGTAAGTATATAATTTGATACAAATCATCACAAAATCATCTTATTTCATATTTGGGAATAAGAAAGATCAAACCACATCCACATTTTTGATAATGTTACAACGCTGTGCAAATATATGAATTTAGTAATATTTCATAAGATACATCAAAACTGCATTCAGTTATTTGAAAGATTACAATGTCAAAAATCATAGCCTGGTCTTAAAAAATATTTTGACAACAAGATCAAATAAAACATACATGCGCCCGTTAGATGAAAAGGTAAAACAATCTTTCCGTTGATCAGGTTGTCCTCCAAGACACACTCTCAAGGCCTATGAGGGACTGCGGTGCATTTTGCAAGCCCAATTAGATGCAACTAAAAAAACAAAACAATGGAGGTGTATTATTATTTTTGCCATTTAAATAAACCATTGAATAAATAACTGAATTGAATCTTTTTTGATGCAAGAAGCCCATACCTATAATATTATTGTTAAAAGAGCATACTAGAATCTTCCGTCTACTCACACATTCAATAGTATGGTTGATAATTGAGATAATTGAAATATATTCCACATCCACACTGTCAATCTGTTTACAACTAATTCCTTTACAGCTGAATGAGATCAGAATTCAAGAGACAGCCAAGACATGAGCTGAATAGTATGGCAGAAAGCCATTTCTTTATTTTTCATTCCACTCAAATACATTTTATTGAAAATGGAAAGCTACACTGAAATCCTCTCACACCTCAGTAAACACTTTCCCAATGAGTTTATGATCTCAATCGCTAGTTTCAAGTCCTCTTCAATACAGCATGATTTTGTAAATCATGGTCCCATTTAATTTAAATTTGACAATAAAGCATGGTATGCTTCGGAGCGTGGCTACATTGTGATTGACAAGTCACTACCACAGCAACAACACTGGTTAGGTAACATAAACATGGCGTAACCCTAGATTCACAGATTATAGGCGTAGCCGTAGCGCCGCTATTTCAGCATGTTTTCAGTTCATGAAAGTTAATTGCAACATTTTGGTGGCCTAAAAAGTCTTGTTCCGTGTTTGGTTGTACTAACAGACCCTCTAAGGAGTTGGATGTTCAGTTTTTCTGGGAAGTACATTTTGTTTTAATGGTTTAAGCCCTTTTTTCGCTAGCAAAATTTAGCATTACCATTAGCATCATCACAGTTAACCATAGGCGATATTTTTTTTTCCCAGGATGGCAAAGTCATGACCCACACTACTCTGCCTCTAAATTGGCTTACCCTAATATTCTTACCCTAACCCTAACCAGTCTCACTCCTCATGCCTAAACCTAACCAACCTAACCAACCCAACCAACGAAAGCAACGAGCACTAGCCAATCAGAGGCAGAGTAGGGCGGGTCATGACTTTGCCATACTGTGAAAAAAAATTTGGCAAACCGTAGACTGTATATGCACCGTGCGGTCAAAATGGCAAACTCGAGGCTTTACAACGCAAGTCCATAAACCAATGGGTGACATCACGGTGGCTACATCCATTATTTTGATACAGTCTACGGGCAAAACGTGGGAAAGAAAATTACATTTACAGAAAAAGAAGTGCAGGATGAGAAAATGAAAGAGTGAATGGTGAATCAGTAGTTGGCAGCAAGGGTGCCATGTTTTTGTTCATCTCCCAAACCAGTGGGTGGAAGGAGTCGGGTGAGAAGGGGAGGAAATTATTAAAGTGTGCTCTTGGAGTAATTAAGTCGACAGCAGTTTGGCTCCAGCAGCTCCATTTTGAGTGTGTAATGTATTTCAATAATGACAGTGCGCGGCGGCAAACTGGCTTGTCGTCACGCTCTCTCTCCCAGCTAATCCTGTTACTGCTGACCAGTCTGACGGGGCGTGAGTCCAGCCCTGCTGCCTGCCTGCCACTTTTGTGGGGATGGAGGGATGAGGGAGGAGATAGACAGAGGGAGAAAGAAAAAGAGAGAAGCAGCTTGCTCATTTTCCTGTGTAGTTTCTCAATTGTTTGCTTGTGTGTGTGCATTCCCGGGCTCGTGTCTATCCGTGCGCCCGCGGTGTTGATTGTCATTTGTGTGTGCGTGTGAGATTTCAAGTGCTCGCTTGTGTGGTTACGTGCCAGCACGGACGATGGTGCATATCTACCATAAATGTTTATTCAGTCCGCAGTGAATACACTCCAGCCCCTCGCTGCTTACAGAGGGGGTTTTCAGCATCATCTCAGGCTCTGAGCCCATCCACTCTGCTCCGGCCACAATGGCTAATCCTGACACAGGCAGCAGCGGCTAGCAATCAGCACTCACAGCCCAGAACATAATGGAAGCCTGCCTGCCTGTCTGGCTGGATGTCTGTGTGGATGACTGGCAGGCCGACTGCTCATCTGGATGCTTGCCTTTTGTGCCTCTGTGGCTGTTTTGATGGCTGGGTAGACAGTGTGATGGACCACTGGTTATGTAAAGTCTATCTGTTTATAAAGGAGAGGAAAAGCACACAAAAAAACCATCGTGAGATGCTGATCACAGAAACTAGGGTGAAAAAATGAAAAGATGAGAAGGCTTGGGCCTTTTTCAGGATGACTGAAATGCAACCTAATGAATACTTTCAAGCTTTAGTGTGCAACTTTAAAAAAAAACAAAAAAAAACTCTTCCATATGTATGTCTTTCTGACTGCTTAGTCTGAGCCTCTGCAGGAACAATGAGCTGATGCAAGAGAACTGGTCATTTCAGTTTTCCTAGTTCAGCATCTCTGAGATAATTCATGCTTACACTCTCTGTAGGAGAGTAGTCTGTGTAGTGACAGATTTTTTTAAAGCGTAGTCTGGTTATATTTTATTATCATATAACACACAAGGGCTTTTTAGCCATGCTAGCAGCAGGGATGGTAATGTCAGTGACTTGGTCCACCACTTTGGTCTAGACTGAAATATTTCTCCTGGATTTATTACCATTTGTGCAGACATTTATGGTAACCAGGTGATGAATCTTTGTGACTTTGGAGATTTTTACGGCTAGTGCCACCATGAGGTTAAAATTTTTGATTTTGCATGAATGTTTCAACACCTGTTGCATGGACTGCCATTAAATATGGTACAAACATTTATGTTCCCCCCAGGATGAATTGTAATAACTTTGCTTTATGACCATATACCTGCAAAACTAACATTTTGTTATTATGTTGTTATGGTTGTTATATTTTTTTTCTCCAATCCTCTCTTCCTTCCTTGTATCCTGAAAGATACAGTTAATGTGATTAAAAAAATGTTTGGCTGGACTACTGGGTCATTTTTTGGCTAATTAAGCATGGTCTCTTTGTAGTTAATTTCTATAACAGTGAAAAACATATTTGGTATTGACTGACTGACTTTTTTAAATTTCCTCGGCTTGTTTCTACTGGAAGATTTTTAAAATAAATAAAGTAACCTCTGTACCTCAGGCACATTATTCACAGTCAGTTTGTGGACAGGCAATTTTACCTCTCAAAGCCAAATACATTCTGTATGTGTGACCAACCTCCCATAACCTCTTCAAGTAGCAGCTACCCAGTAATATTGCCTTTAACTTGTTGTGTTTGGGTCTAAAATACTGCAAAATACATTTTACCGAAAAGCTAAGCTGTATTACAGTAGATGTGTTTTTCCTGCAGTATGTTTCAAATATTGGATCACAGCAAATAGTCTTTAATGGGAGGAAATAGGTCTCTCCCTGGGGCTTGTTACACAGAGGCAGCCCCAGCGCCTCAGCCCTCTCTCTCTTCTCTTTCTCTCTTATTCACTCACTCTCATTTCCCCACCTCTTTTGTCTCTTTCTATTACAATGCCGTTTGATGCTTACCCTCACTACAGTTTGTGAGCACGCACCATTGTGCACGCTAAAGCTTTCCCATAATGAGGCCAGAGGTTGTCGGGAGGGGGGAGGAGCAGGGCGGGGTGGGGATAAATGGAAAGATGTGAGATATGCCGGAAGAGGCGGATGAAAGGGAAGAGAGGCGGATGAATTGGCAAAAGAGCAGTAACTGTGTGAGGGGGAAATAAAAGATTTGCTGCATGTCCAAGGTCTGCTGTCAAAGCTTGACGATGGGCTGAGGCAGTAGCCATTGTGTTAGCGCAAAATAGTTCAAAGGTCCCCGAATCCTATTTACTTTTTCCATCCAGAATGTGACATGTAGGACAAGGTTTGCACTGCAGCACTTGCAGTATCCACATTCTCGGGGAATGAAGATGGTTGTGTAACTTCAAACGTTAGGCCACAAAACAACACAGCACAGGGACAGTAGCTTTCTTACCGGAGCCACAAACAAAGATAAAGTCCTTTCATGCCAAAGATCTCCATTCCCGTCTTTCTTCGCTCAAAGGGGTGTGAAAAGATACTTTGCATAATCCAGTCACATCCGTATGCAGCGAGCTTTATAGAGATAAAGCGAGAGTAAACAGGATTCCCCCTGACTGCTGCTTTCACCTGCTGGAGGTGGACTGCAAAACCAAGGCCACATTCGCAGAGCTAAAGGCTTTTCATGCGAAGGGCCAGTTTTCGGCTGAAAAACTTACACAGTGATGAATTAAATATGACGTGATGAATACCATCTGACTGTTTGTGCAAAGGCTGCAAAATATGTATGAGGGGAAAAATTGCGATCATCACACTTTTAGGGGATTTTTTTTTAGAATTTTAAATCAGTTTGACTTGACATGGATGGGGCATCTTCTGAATGCTCTCTTGCGATGTGTTTTGTGTGGATTTGAAATGCAAAAGGCTCTCATCACTTCCATTTGCTATTTAGTTTTATTGTTAATTATGAAATTGCTCTGTAATTGTTTTATCCTCTTGTTGGCCATTCGGGAAACTACCTTGTCTCATCTATTCTTTCCAACATGCTGGCTTCACTTATTAATTTTTTATTTGGCTATATATGTTCAGTTAAAACACTCAAGCATTTTTGCTCCTTTCCTCCACATCAGTTTTCATTTATTTACACCTTAGCAAGCTCCCTCTTCTGCTCCAGCTGACCACTTCTCATATATACCAATCTGCAACAACAGCCCATCAACAGCACCCAGAGGGCTTCAACATGCAATATTAAATATTTCCATTAGTGCCGTATTGTTTGGGGGAACCATGAGGAGTGTTTGTACATCGGGAAACAGACATGAACCATCATCACAGAGAGGAAAGACGAGGAGCCGAGAGGAATGGGGTGAGATGGGGGAGAACGCAAGGGAGGGGATAACGGAAACAAAGACAAAATAGATCAAAATTGAATAAAACTCAGCATAACAGTACATGAGAATATCAGCATGTGTTGCTCTTGCTTCACTTTTCTGTCTGGTCTGAAACGAGACAGCTTCCCATGAGCGTGTCATCGAGGGAAATTCCAGCACAGCGGGGAGCTCGACTCATCCTCTGTCTATTTGACTGGCACACAAAAACTGAAACACACAGACATATATTCAATCTACACCGCTTAACAAGGTTGGTACAGCTAACCGGTTACTGTGTCTGTCTGTCTCTGTTTACGCCTTTACACCTCTTTGTCAGTCAAAACATGTTTAGCTGAACAGATTTAAAGCCCCAATAATCGGCGAAGACATGGAGCAACATTAGCATTAGCATTTTGAGTCATGTTTCTTGTCATCTGATGAATGTAACTCCAATATTCACTCTACATTTGGCTCTGTTTTGGTCTCCACCGACTCCTGAGGAAAATATCTGGCTTTTTAGCTGCTAAATGCTCCACTATGTTCACTAGCTAAATGCTAACTTAGTCTGTCTGTCTGTGCTTTGGTGCTGGGCAGGTAGCGTACAGTGGGTTAATAAGAGCTTTTTCTGGGCTGAGTCGAGTGATAATTCTCTATGTGTTTATCATTTTGAATGACCCCATTCACATTACTCATAGTGATTTGATCAATGAATAATATAAAAAAATATTGATTAGTGCAGCTTTAATAAAAGATGCATGCAGCCTCTGTAGTAAGTACAATAGATGTAGAAACAAAAAACATGCAGCAGAATTTATGGGCTAAGATTGACTTTCCTTGGGTCAAGATATGAGCCAAAACTGTACTATTAAAGGGGTTTAAGTAGTGTTAAAAGGGGGAAAAGTTTACTCTCATGCAAAAAGGCTCGAAAGTTACATGATAAGAAGTGAGTCGAAATCTTTGGCTGGCTCTGAGGTGTGTACCTGCATCTCCTGGACTGACCTCTTTATTGAAAAGTCAAATTTCAGTTTGATTCAGGGCCCTTCCACAGACTCCCATCGCACGAAAAAGAAGCAAAGCAACAGCCTTAAGAAATTGCCTACAACTACATGAAACGTCTCTTAAAAATAGATTTTAACACTTGTATGTTTTTACACAATTAATCCCAGCATCTCAGTGGCAGAGTGGGCTGAAAGATGGTACTTGCAGAACTTTCATTCCATCAAAGGCTGTGGACACAGTTATCTAACAAAATCAGCAATTAACTGCAAAGAAGCTGAGACAATTCAGTGAATAAAGCAACCTAATTAACTCTCACCATGTGAATGTTTTTTTTTTTTCTGGCAAAACACTTCTGATTGTAGAACAGACACCAGTAGACTGCGTGTGTATGTGGTGCGGCGGTATGTGTGTGTGCGTGTTCACCGCGCTTTTTGTGCTCACCAGTTTTCTGTTTTCATTAGACACATAAGGACTCTCTGCTGTCCTCTGCCCAGCTGTGAAAGTAGCAGCTTACAGCCTCCAGGTGTACTGATGCACCGTTAATTCTGTGGCTTAATGTTCTTTTCGGCACATACACACACACACACGCTGACACATATAAGTGCAGTCTTTCCACTCGAGCTTGCAGATACTAGCATTACGAGCACCTGGGATGGGCTTTCCATCAGTGTCTCCCGCAAAGTGGAGCTTTGTCTTTAGTGCCATGTTAGGAACACTTGCATGGCTGTGTTCACGCATAATCACATATGTTTATAATTCTATGTAATTACTTGGATAATGACATTGGAAAAAAATAAAGTCTGTCGGTAAGAGAATATTGATCTCACCGGTCGACTCATCCAGTCTGCTTTGATTATATTCATACACACTCAGGCTTGTCAGAAGTCATACTTTAAACTGAGACCCTTGAGGAGGAGAACTATCTCTGCAGGTGACAGCTATCAATCCAGCCCAGCCGGGATCGATGGAGGGATAGCTGAAAAGCCCCTTTTTTTTCATCTTCCCTCTGACTTTCACCCAAGTCTCTGTCTCTCCCTGTGCTCGCTCTACCTCTTTTCTTTTAACGGCGCCTCCTTTCTCTCGAATTCTCCAAGCACTAACACACTTGTCCAAGACGATTATCCAAGCCCTTTTTTAAGAGTAGCGCCGCAGACGCACCAGCACATCTTTGTTTTTCTTTCCCCTGCTCCCTTTTCCCGCTATCACCTTTCATTCACGTAGATTTGTGTGAATGTTATGAAATACACTTCAGAGTGAGGGAGCAGATCGACAGCGGAGGATGGACTTAGGCCTGAGAGAGAGCAAGTTTTTGGCACCTATTGTAGCTCCCCGGAGCAAATTTCAAAACAATTTTCCAGTGATGTTGATTTTCAGCCTGCAAATACTTGTTGAATGTTTTGGCTGTGTACACAGGCTATCACACAAATCTACTTTCAGCTGGGGCTTAGTAGGAATCTATTTATGGTTGGCCTGATTGGAGAATAGTTTTGACTGTTAAAGGGGACATTTCGAGTATTTCTGTGGTCTGAGACAGTTAGTCAATACTTCCCTCAAAGCCAGAAAACAAAGACAAATGGAACGTCAAATACAATGACAGGATTTCTGGTCAGATTTAAATTGCATGCCCAATATAAACTCAGTTTTTCTCCTAATCTAGGACTTTGACAAATAAAAAATGAAGTTTTTATTTAATCATGGAAAAATTAATGGTCAGTGTCTCTCCATTTGCCCACCGACAAGATTTCCATCTGTCTCCGTCTCTGCCCTCAATCTCATTCTATCTCTCTCTACTCACTTCAGGACAAAGTCAGTATGAGAGTGTTTTCTTCCCCTCTCTTTTCCCCGGGGGATACAGACTCGGCTCTTCCCCCCATCACCTCATCATCATCCATCTGGGAGGCAGGATAAGCACTGCATGGGACATTAGGCCCATTACCCAATCACGACAGGCTACCAGCCCAGCCCACCGACTCTCCCCTTGCTCTCAAACCGTGCTCCAATTTACTGGAAAGGACGCTGTGCTTGACACACGTTGCAAGGGAGCGTTGCACTCTATCGGTCTTTCATTAGGTCTCGCATCACTAAATTACTTTGGAAAGATCTCTGCTTCTTTTCTAAACAATCAAGCTCGCTCTGTCTTACAGATAAAGAACACTCTTTTGTTTAGCCAATTTTTATGATTGTATGAAGTGCAGCAGTTTTTGTATCTCATTCATAAAGTTAAAATGTTAGAAAGAGAAAATATAGTTTAGAAGAAGAGAAAAGAACACACCAGAGAGTTAAATAAGGAATAAAATCGATAAATTATATTGATAAATAAACTTGATAAACACAATAAAAAGATCAGATAAAACATTCACCCACAATGACAATGGTAATGGCTTCATTTATGTCTTCATTATCAGCAGTGCTGCTAGAACATGCTGTGACTGAAGGTCGGGGTGGAGGAGGCCAGAGGTTGAGGAAAAAGAAGATCAGGAGGAAGTGGTGGGAAAGATTTTAGGATAAATGAGGCATTTGATTTTGCTGGCTGAAATAACAAGCTGATTCTTCAGCGCCTCAGGACGGAGTCTTGGAGGTTAAGATTTCTGCTTAATGTTTGTATTTCCAAAATAGTGTGTTTT
Source organism: Scomberomorus guttatus (assembly GCA_038419695.1). NCBI lineage: Eukaryota > Metazoa > Chordata > Actinopteri > Scombriformes > Scombridae > Scomberomorus > Scomberomorus guttatus. The sequence continues at coordinate 21,495,836 of CM076462.1, forward strand.
ACTTCTAACGTCGGGATGAGGACAAACCGGTCTGTCTGGGGAATGTAACTGTATTTCAGATAATGAGTTTGGCTGCGGTTGCTGGAGGGTAAACTTCCCCAAATCCAATAAAGAGCAGGACTGCTAACACTACCCTAAACTGTGATACAGCATCCAAGACCAGCTTCCACACAGAGGAGAAAAAACAACACAGTGAATGTGCTATCATAACTGTTTAACGTAAGTGAAGCCCCACAAAATAATCTAATAGCAAATTCTCCTTGGCCTCTAAGTAACACTCTGTTAAGGTACCTCTTTAGATAGTAATGCGTTCTCTACACTTTTGATCTTGTATTTCTGGTTTTGGAAAGGCTAAAAAAAGACACTATCATCCAAATGCTTTATATATGGTGTATTGCCCTTTAACAGACCTGCCTAGTTATGGTCACTAAGCCATAACAAATTGAAATTTCTGCAATTTGTTGTTGTTGTTAGGTGCATGAATTAATTTGTGTGTGTACAGTATGTATATATATTCCTGTATATTACATTGTGTGTGTTTTCTGGGGGATGGGGGTCTGAGTGTCATTCTTTGACAGTGTAGCCTGGATCTATCAGGGATTTAGTGGTTTTGATCCACAGTGTGAGTGACCGTCGGGCACACAGACAGGACAGAGGGTGTAACCAGCCTCAAACCCCCAACTAATCTACTCACAGCGTTATCTCCTGCTAAAGGAGCTTATAGAGCCACTGTCTACCCCAGGGGGTACCCCAGATGTACAGTAAACTCCACAAACACATGCGCTAGTGTCACTTTCTCTTGTAATTATAGGTCGTATATAACATCTCTCTCTAACTTGATGTGTGGGACAAAAACTACCACAACTACAAAAAAAAAAGGGAAAACAGCAAATACATATTTGCAGGAAAAATCCGATCTTATTTCTTGTTCCTGACAGGAACAACACATGGCAAGGGGCACCAAGGGAAATCTACAGAAGTTCGGCTTATTCCCTGTAAATGCATTATTTCATGAAGATGTAAAGGTTTTCCAACTGTTCCAATCCCTTCGCCTTCCCCATCCACCCCTGTCCCTAGTGTTGGATATTTAATACATTGTGGAATTGCAGACAGATGATCCGTAACTAAATATTCTGTCCCACTTTGCATGCCGGGATGGTGGTAATGCAATAAGCCTGTGTACGTAAGCACAAGGCGCACCATCTGAGTACTGATCCCAATTCGGCTTGTCTAGTATGTTGACAGGGTGGTCAGCCCAGGCTAAAGGATCATAGACTCTGGTAATGGATTTGGATAAATCTACACAGAGGTATTTTTAAATTCTGTGACACTTTAAATGGTACTCACCAATATCCGAAAACCTTCAAACCTGGACTTTTTTAGTGAGTAGAATAGTTCAACATTTTAGTAAATACATGCTTTCACTTTCTTGTCAGGATTTAGATGAGAAGATTGATACTACACATGTAGCCTGTCTGTCTCAAATATGAAGCTCCCGCCAGCAGTCAGTTAGCTTAGCTTAGGAGAAAGACTGGCTGGCAAAGTTTGGACCAAGCTAACTGGTTCCCCCTATCAGCACCTCTAATTAACACGTTATATCACTTTGACAAAGTGTAAAAACAACAAGTTGTGGTTTAACTTGGGTTTATGTGCTAGACTATTTATTGCCCAGGTGCGGTGGCTGCCAGAGTCAGGCTAGTTGTTTCTCCTTGCTTCCTGTCTCTGCGCTAAGCTAAGCTAACCATCTCCTGGATGTAGCTTCATACTGAATGAACAAATGTGAGTGGTGTCACATCACAGCGGCATCTTCTCATCAAACTCAAAAGTGAGTAAGTGTTTTTCCCAAAATGTTGAACTTTTTTTTTTAGCCTTTTTTAAAAAAAAATATATTTTTAAATCTCTGTATTCATTTTTAGGAGTACAGTCATCTAATGAGTCCCCATTGGAAAGCATCTTTTTGTTCTTTGTACATTATCCACCCACTGATGCTGCAGTGTGAATGTAGGCATTCACTGAAACATATACAACTTGTTTTTAGATTGTGAGCAAGAGTTATTCTGACGCTGAAAATGCCTTTCACACTCATCCAACATCACTGATTATTTAATGTTAATTTTGTGTTGTGGGTCGCATTTTTTAGCAAAACCATTCCAGTCTCAGATGGATTTTAAACCACTTTGCCAAAAATCCCTCCTTGTTTTCAATGTCAAAACAAATCTAAAAACAGGAATTATGCTGGCAAAAGAATAAGAACTACAACTTGGCAGCGTTACAATTTCATCATTATGAAATATGTACGCCACGTCTAATTGGCATCCTCCTCCTCTTCCCTGCAGTTTTCACGCAATGATTCAACCAACGGGCCACGGTGCTGATATGAGCCTCAATGACATATGTAAGCATGTGGAGATGAGAGCAGGTGGGAGGCTTTTCGATCCAACATGAGCTGTTCATGGGTGTTTTCTGGCTGTTTTCGCTGAGTCCACACTCCCACCCTTCAGAGGTGAGAGCCAATGAGTGAGAGAGAGCGGGGAAGTGGGAAAGAGAGAGAGAGAGAGAAAGAGAGCAAGCCAGGCGGGGATGACTCTCTTACATAACGTCAGCTGCTGCTGCGTGACACGTTTGGTCACACTCCGAATCACTACTCTTCAGTCCACCACCAAGAGGTGTGTATGTGTATTTGTATAGGCGTGTATGTGTGTCTATGTGTGTGAAAGACAGAGTGAGATGGTGCTGAGAGGGTGGTCTGCAGTCCTGCCCATGGGTGAGTGAGAGGATTGTTATTGATTGCACAGCTGTCGCTTTTAATTATGTCTCTATCCAATCAATGCAAAAGGCGGCAGGAGCTAAAGTGACATTTCTCCACTCTGATTACTCATGTCTCCTTTGTGGCTCAACTGTCCTTTTCTTTCACTGCTGCATCCCATCTGCAGTCATTTTTAGTCCGATTTTTTTTTTTTTTACCCAGCATGAACCCATGGTTTCATTATTTGGGGATGCACAATGGCACAAGTGAGCGAAACATTCAAATACTCCAAGCAATGTCTTTAGGATACAAAGTTAAGCCAATAACTGAAGATGTGCATTTATCAATACCAGGGCTCTGGAAGCAAATGTCACGTTCATTTTGTGCATAGACGATGTTAGATGACTGGCAGTTGGAGCGCATTCAAGGCCTGGATAGACAGTTGAGTCATCTGCACAAAAGATGAGCAACTGTGTTAGCAAATATCTGGTTCTTTGATTTAAAAAAAAAGTCAAAGGAACAAGCCTGTGTACATAAAAGAAAGATTATGACTTGCAAGGACCTTTTTGGTAGGAAACATCTGATCACCAAGCTTAAAAGTCTATTTTTAAGCATCAGGCAGAAGCTAAAGATTATGCTCTGTCTAAGCCAGTCCCCCTTTTTAGATTGTGGGTCAATTTTGGATGAATTTGGCAACTATGGTGCAGTAGTTTGTCCCCAACTTCTATAAAAAGTCTTCCATGTTTGCTATAGTTCTGATTCTGGCAGTCTTCTTCTTCACAGCAACTACACAGATGCTAAGGATTATGGTTGTTGTAGTATTTAGAACCATCCGCCCTTCTAAACTGACGGAAAAACATGATATCTAACAAAGTTGAAATAATTGAAATTCAAAAATTGATGGCCATTACACAAACATATGGCATTGGTAAATAATCTAGTGGGCTCCAGTATTTCTATTTTGAGGGACACATGTTCAAGGACTTTCCAGGAAAGAATTGTGTCATTTGGTGCCAATTAGGAAAAATAGGAAAAGGTAAAGGTAAATTACAGTAGGGGAAAAAATACTTCAGGACCACTTTGCAACTCTTTAGTTCAGTGCTTGTTTCTAATGTCATACTGCTTGGATATTGATATCAAAACAGTTAAGATGGGCATAACTACATCCACTCTAGTCTGCATTCACTGTGCAGATAAGATACCATTTGAAACATTAGTGTATAATCGACAGCACATTGTCTGCTCCTGGCCTGCTGTAGTCTTCACCTCACACTCTGCGAGCACAGTGTACACCATATTTGTTGTAATCCATTTGAGCGTGCATAAACAGTATCAAGGTAATTTATAGAGAGGATATTCTGGGCTTAATGTGTGTATGTAGCTACTGTGTCCTTTGAGTGGCAAAATGAAATTTACCCCTGCAAGCTAAAACAAATTTAACGAAAGAGGACTCACAATGGCAGTATGTTTGTAATTGTGACTTTCGATGTTTACCCTATTAAAATTGAACGCCGCGCTAAATCAAATGTTCTTGTGAATAATAAAGCTCGGGACTGATGAAGTGGGCACTGCTGAATTAAGCAGGCAGTAATTAAGGTGGTGGTGGGCCTGAGCTAACAATGGAAACAGTACAATGCACTACAGTCCATCAAGATTAATGGCATCTCCTGTTGATTAATTCCGGGTCAAAGAATAATATGCACTCACCAAAAAATGTTCTTTCATTCTCTATCTCTCTTCATTTCTCTTTAACACACTCTCCTTGTAAGTTCATCTTTCTATGTCTTTCCATCTTTCCCAGTTGCTATCTCTTTCTTTTTCCCTTCTCCGAATGATTGAGGTGTGGAGGTAGCCGAGTCTGAAAGACATAATTGGATCTTTGAATTCTTTATGGATACAACATTCCCCCTCTGACTCGCTGCATTTCCACATTACTTCTGCATGATTCGAAAAGCTTTTATATCCACACTTTTTAATTTCCGCAATGTTTAAATTGCATCACAGCTGTTGGCATCCCAAGTGGTTTCATTACCTTTTCTGGCAATATACATTTGCAGTCCAATTCATCGCTCAAGGTTATTTGCAATTAGCTGAAGCATGCCTCTGTGTACATGGAGAAACGGCATAAACACCCGTCCGGCAAATATGGGACAATGATTTTTGGCACAGTCTATCCCGTTGTGTGTAGTTTCATTTGTCTTGTCTCCTACGGTGAAAAATGAGTATGTGTAATATAGATGTGACAGCATGGATTAGCAGCACTGAAAGATAGACAAACACTCCTGGTGAAATTGGGAGGTAGTTTCAAATTCCTCCACTGCTGCGGGGGAAAAAAACATGTGAGTTCTCTGAGGAGAGCCATAATTCCCGCCTCTCAGCCATTTTGTTGTTTGGGATCACACCAGGACAATCATGGCTTACTGACCCTCATCCGTTTCCATGGGGACAGAAATTTCTGCCATTACAGAGATTACAGTCTTATCTGCTTTTGTTCTATTTTGAAATAGCTCATGCAGACTATCTGGAGGCCCACTGTTGCTACTCCAACGGCTATTATCACAGATACAATATCTACCACTGATATCACTACTTTACCACTACTGTTAAACCAAGAGTCCAGGGCTGCACTACTTCGCCTGAAAGTTAGTTTGCATTGCCAAAGTGGAGGTTAGATAGCTGGCATATTAATTAAAACTGCGCTTAGCAACAACAGCTTTACAAAATGACTGAAATTAAATATCTGGAATCCTAACCCACAAACACCAAACTTATTTTAGTTGTTTTCGATGATTTTATAATAAATTATCTGAAAAAGTCCAGCTTTTTCCCTCCTATTCTGTTTTTAGTGACATTCTGCATTTCAATTTAGCACTTTCCATGGGTCAGAGAAGTGACCAGAATTACATTTTGGCGATTTGTGTGAATCTAAATCAACACTACAAATCTCTTACCAACCCAGTTTTCCACATTAGTATGTTTGGTGAATGCACACCCCAGTGCAGCCCAGTGCATGTGTTCTTTTCATTTAAAGGCCCAGTGTGTTAGATTTAGTGGCATCTAGCAGAACGGACATGGCAGAAATGGAATACGATATTCATAAGTATGTTTTAAGTAGTGTATAATCCCATGAAAATTGCAAAGAGGCCTCACCACCTGTTTCCCATTCTGTAGACTGCACAGAAAAGAAATATGTACAGTATACAAGGATGTGACGGGAAATACTCTTGTAGAGAGGTGATTTAAGATTGTTTCCACAACTGAAGACATGCTCATCAGAATCAATCAATCAGTTGATTGATTAGTCAGTGTTCCCATGGGTATTGCATCTAAGACGATTAAAAAAAAGCCCTGTCAATGTTCTCATTTTGTGCCGTTCATGTTGATGGGGAGTTGGTCGTCTCAGCTCAGTCACAGTCTTTACTGTGCATGAGCTATGAGCCCTTTTCTGCCCTTTTCTGTGCTCGGTGAGCAGCTTAATTGGAATGAATTGGCTCCATCTTGATGTCCACTTCTCTTAAAACATTCATGATCTTGCCTCCTTCGGTGGGATTTACAGACACTAATCCCAACCATGCCCCCAACCTCTAAATTAACATTAACATTATCTAAGGCTCAAATTAGGGTGCAAAAAGTGATTTAGACTGATAAAGACAATTATTTTCACATAGAAATCCTGCTGAATGCTGCCTGAAGATACTGCAAGAAAACATCAATCAGATTTTATTTCTGTCACTACAGTAAAAGCCAACAAGCCCTCGAAATTAAATGACAAAGTATGTCGTTGCTCCATGCCGTGTAGACGATCTAACGCTCCTATCAGCAGTCAAAAATTAAACATTTAATGATCTAACAACTTAAATGTTAAGATTTGGTTTGGTTTAGGCACTAAAACAACCTGGTTAGTGTTTGGGAACGTGCATGGTCATGGTTAAAAGAAACCAACACTGAATGTTGGTAGGAAATGGGATACAAACTGCTGTCTCTCGTGTTAAAGTCCAACACTTTTTTCACGCTGCAATCCACCCTGCAACCTCCTCTGTTTGCAGATTTTGTTGCTCTATAACGTCACACAGTTTCCTCTTTTGCTCCCGGCGGACAAGAATCAAAAGTCCTACGGCAGCTGGCGGCGTTTGTCACTAGAACATAAACTCATGTCATTTATTGGGCTTTTTCTGTAACGACTAATGCTCGTTTTCCTTGGTAGGACAGTTTTGTAAAAGCACGTGTAGCCTGTTGTTGGCTTTCACTTCCTCATCAGTAAGTGTGGGTCTGCAGTACTGAAAATATCTTATCATTGCACTCTATTATGTGGCCATGGCAGCCTAAACACACGTTTAAGTCACAGAAAAAGGGCATGTTGATCAAACCCTTGTCACAGCTAATAATCAACACTTATGGAAATGTGGCATACGGGTAGAAAGTGCATGTGTTGTAATTAAGAATTCTATGAATAACCTTGTAGAGTGAGTTCATAGTTGCTTGTATGCGCTGCCCTCATTTTCATACCCCACTCCTCAATAAAGTGCCTCCTAATGACCTCCTCTTCACTCTCGCTCCTCTCTCCTTCCCCTGCTTTGTAGACCAAGCTCTCACAATCCCCCAGGGGACCCGAGAGAGAGTCTGCGTGCTCTGTGTGATGATCAGCGAGTCTTAGAGAGATCCTGACAGCCAATCATCTGTCTTCTAGTGCCGTCCTGCTTGGCTTCACATTTCAGGAGGGTGCCATTTCTTATATTCCTGCCCAGAGAGCTGTTTCATGTTTGGAATGGACTGGTGGTTTTTCTTTGCCCTGACACGCTGCGGAAAGTGACTCTGATAGATCTGCGCTGTGTTTATTAGGGGGGGAAATCTGCAGAGCTTTGTTTCCAGCCATCTATGGATGCTCAAGTGTAAAAAAAAAAAAAAAAAAAAAAAAATTCACCCCGCTTCCAAAATCAGCCTAGATTAGTTACAGAAGAAGCATTTCCTTGTACTTTTCTCCCCTCTCCTTCACCAGCCGCAGTGTAAAGAGGAAAGTTTCCCATTAAAAATGTTCCCAGACCCGGCTCTGTTAGTGTGGAGAAAATACATTAGGGGAGTTAATGTGATTTTGGCTGAGCAGATTAGAAATGTCTTTCATGGTCACATTCCAATATTAGTCCAGAGCTAAGCCTCAATATGTGTTTCTTTTGTGCTTAACCTCATAATGTCAAGAGACCCATAGTCACTTCTGGCATGGATATTCACTTGCGCTGCCAGCAAAGTTAGCTGCACCACTCCTCTAAAGCCATGTGGAAAAGGAGGGGTTAGGGGGATAACATGTGGCAAGGAGGAACATGGGTGTGAAAATGGACATTTGATACATGTTTTTAGCCACGACGGCTCGGAATGGCACGTTGAAATGCTCCCCCTGCCCCCACTCTTACTCACTCCAGTTCATACTCGAGCACATGTTGCAAACTCCCCTGATGAGTGACGCGGCACAGTCAGAGAGGCAACGTGTGCACACAAACAAGCAGACGAGTCGATGGCCTCACTGATGATCTGTCCTAACAGACTGAGTCCCGGTCGTCAGCGGGAACCAAATCCTCAAAGTAAACATGAGCGGTGACTGATCCACATGCAGTTTAAATGACCTCCGTGCCGCCGCTGCGTCTCACCGAGGGAATTCAAATGCCTCAATCATGCTGCACTCTCTCCTAACTCAATCCAAGAGGGATTAAGCAACCAAATCAATTAGAAGCTGCGGCTAAGAAGCAGAACTCTCCTACTACCCCCTCCACCTCCCCGACTTACTCTTGTGCAGCCAAAAACAAAAGGTGCTTTAGTACATTATATATAGTAGGAATGGTCACTGGCTTGTAATTATAATTAATAACAGTTGGGTAATTGGAACTACTTCCCTGCTATGTATTGAGCCTCTCTACAGCACGTGACTCTAAACCAAAGGTCTATTTAATTCTATTAAAAGAAACGCTTTCAACTACTACTTAGACAGTATGGCATAGACTCAATAGAGGCTGTTCAAATCTCTTTCTGTGTCTAATCCGTGACTTTTCTACCCTCTCTCTTTCTCCCTGTTTTCCGTTCTCTTTCTCGAATAAATCTTTGTCTGTATGCAGAGCCTGTTCTTGCCTCTCTTTACACCTTTCTCCCCCCCCCCCCTTTTTCCCCCCACGTTCACTGCATCTCTCTAGCCCTGGGAAGAATACAGAAGTTCTGAGGGAAACAAGTGTGCTCCGGCGGCAGGATGAGAGGACTGGGGCTGTTGTTGAGTGAATCCTCGGTTTCCCTTTCTGTCTGTCTCTCTCTCTCTCTCTCTCTTTCTCTCTCTCTCTCTCTCTCTCTCTCGCTCTCTCTCTCTCTCTCTCTCTCTGTCTCCTCCTAGTCCAAGAGAATCAAAGGAGATCAGCTTCCTTAGAGCCCTGTCTTAGAGGGGTTTGACTACAGAGGAAGGAGAGCGAGGAAGTGGGGGAGGATACTCATCTGATAGAAGTAACTCGGAGGGCAACACAGACAACATGAGATGAATGTAATGAAAATGTATCCACCGTTTTTGTCTTTTGTTTTCAACAGTTGAATTGTATTTTTTACGTCAGCTACCCAATCTTGGGGAGGTTATATTGTGTTATTGTGTATGTGTCTGTGTGTTCGTCTTTTCATGACTGTCTGCCAAAATGTCTGATCAGTTCTCAGAGATAAAAATAAAATAAAATAGAGTTGGGCCATAACACACATTTTCTCCCCATTATGTTCCATTTAAGTAACTTCAAGATTGGAAAAACCATCTTGCTCCACACTGTCACAGTATAACATATATATTCCGTAACAGCTTCTTCCAACCCTTCTTCGAAGCTATATAATCTTCACAGTGAGTGTCTCTTCAAACCCAAGGCTCCGTGATTTTTCCGTCAAATGGAAAATATTCTAGATGTCTCCTGCATCATTTTATACACATTTCCCACCAAATTCAGCCCGACATATCAGGCATCTTTGAAACTTTGGGATCACCACTAGAATCTCAAATGAAGTTTGAACAATGTTTGACTGCAGTTTGAGTTTGTACTGACTCACCAACTGGTGGGACAGTGGACTTAAAAGTTGTTATCCTCGAGATTTCCATCCAGGCTGATTTGAAGACAAACGTGATTACTTGTAGTAACAGCATTTGCTGACTTATATTACAGTAAACACTCCTCGAGCGGCTACTTGACATACTGTATGTACAACAGGGGAGCAGAGGAGCAAGTGATGTAACAGTAACACTGAATTACATGCATGCGTGGTTTCCTGTCAATCCCTTGTGCGTTTAATCCAGCAAACAATGAAAATTTAGTGAGGTAATGACAGTATGTAATACAGTGAATGCCTACTGTAGAAAAAATGCTGACCTAAATAGTATCAAAAACAGCATTTGAGTTAATCAAAAATCTTAAGGATTATAACTTTAAGAGGTTTAAGATAATTCTAAAGTCCATTGACCTTATTAATTCATCTTGGTCATCATAAACACACCGTGCTAGGTAAAAATGTGTTCACTGTACCACAACATACAACAGAATGGGGTTTTGAGGACGGAAGTGCATACTCATTAATTAGGTAATTACTTAATTAGCAATTAAATAAGTAGGGAGATAAAGGGTGTGGATTCAGCCCAATATGATGAGAAAGAATTAGAAATGATTTAATCTCATGTTTAACCAAGGGATACATCTCAAATGCAAAATGTGCATCTGTTAATGGGCCCATATTTTGATTTAAATATGGAAAAACTCTTTGATTGTTCCATCTTGGTGTGATCTCCCACACACAGTGGCTCATACTGACTATCTGTTGTTGGTCCGTCTGTTTGTGCCCTCGCCCTGCAGCCCTTCTGTATTTGTTTGTATGTTTATTCCTCTCTTTGTCACTATTTCTGTGTCCATCTGTCCGTCCATCTGTCTGCATGAGTAATCAATAGTCTCTTCATTAGACAAATGGAAGGAGATGGGAGGAAGCTTCATCAGGAAGCCAATCAGATAGCGTAAGTGGGAGGGAAGGACTTTTCAGATCCAAATCAACTGCTATGAATCACAAGGGCACAGCTGATTCATAGGGCACAGCTTGATTTAGGGCTAGATAGGCGTGATTCAACAACAAACTGGTTGCACTAAATTGCACCTCAGTTTTATACTGAACCGTGCTTGTGCTTTTGACATTTACTAATGACTGCAAACTTCAGTGTTATTTACATATACACATTTTATTTGCACACGTGGCCCCACTTGTGCACGTGTGCTCACTGACAATCGCGTCACTGTATGTTGGTCTAGTTGTATAGATGGGAAATTGAAAGGTTATACTGACAAATGGAATTCACAGAGTTGAGTCTGTGTTGAGAAATGTTTTGGGTTGTAACAATAATTCTACAAGTAAGCAGGTTTTAAACATTCATGATTCCAAAAACCTTTAAAACAAGATTATGTAACTTTTGAAAGCAGTAACACATCATCCTCTTGCTGTGGAAATAAAACACTGAATTCAGAAGAAATAAAACGCATACTTGCACAATTTAATACACTTGGTCACACCTGCCCCATCTAGGCCCTTTATTATGGAACTTCCCAGACCCTGCCATTCCCCACCTGTCCACCAGAGTCCCTTAGACTTTCCTGCCCTTTGCCAGTATTTGGATCCTGACCTCTCCCTGTACACCTATCCCTCATTCCCTCATTAAATTCCAGTACCTATACCTTCCACTCTCCTTTGCCAGATTGTCAATGTGCTTCAAAGCCATTGTGGTCCGGCCATTTCTGCCTGCAGTTTGTACCTGTGTTTATAATCTGTCTGTTCGATATGAAGCTGGAGCCAGGAAATGGTTATCTTAGCTTAGCATGCACACTGAGAACAGGTGAAAATGGCGAGCCTAGCTCTTATCTAAGGGGAAAAAACAGCCTACAAGCACCTCCAAAGAACACTAATTAAAAATGCTTTATCTTTATAAACTAAAGTGGTGTGCAAGATGCAGTTTCAAGAGGGGTTATGTGTCAGACTACCGTGGCTGGGAGCAGTGACTCCCCGCTTTTACACTTTGTTTAATCTCTGCAAACAAGAAGTGAACTTTAGAGGGAGACTGGAAGCAGCTGGAAACAGTTAGCCTCTGTCCAAAGGTAACTCCTTATAAAATCACAACTTGTTTTTGTACAGATTAAATTAATGAGATGCAACATGTTAGTAAGTAAACTTTAGAGGCACTGGCAGGCAGATTTTTCTTAGGACAGAGCCAGGCTACCTGTTTTCCCCTGCTTCCAGTCTATATGCTGAGCTAAGCTAATTGCCTTTGGGCTCTAGCTTCCTGTTTGGCGTACTTACATGAGAATAGTATTGATCTTCTTATCTAAGTATCAGCAAGAAAACTGATTAGTGTATGTCCCAACTATATCATGTCAAACTGTATCTTCAAGACCGATTTGAACAATTTGAACCGATCCAGTAAATTGGCAAACACAAGCCAAACACATGAACACACTAAATTACACTTTTCGGGCTCCTTTCTTTCTTCGTGTCCTCTTCATTTAAATGCTGTGAAGTCAGCGATTGTTACAGAGGAAGAAAGATCACAGCACATAAAATACCAAAGGAGGTGAACCCAAGCCCTCGTCTGGGAATTTATACATGACTATGAAAAATGGCTGCCTCGCAGACTACATCACTTGTTCCCACTGCAGTCTTGGCTTACTGAAGCGCTTCATCCTGAACTGTTCCATTTTCAAAGTCACTGCCTAGTTCCATATTCATAACCATTCCTGTATGAATGTCCAATTCCATTTCAGCCCACAGACAAATCACCTGCTTAGACCCAGAATGCTAACCCTGTTCTGTGTGCATTGATTGATCTGTCTTCTATCTCCCCACAGCAGCTTTATTTCAAATCTGAAAGCAAACATTAGCAGCCCGAACATTACCCTTCTCCCTTATATTCTATCTCTTTATCTCTCTCTACATTACATCTCTCTCTCCCTCTCTTGCTATCGCATCCAGGAATCATCCGTCAACGCAATGAGGGAATAATAGGAGCTCCCTCTCGCTAGGTCGAAGTGACTGCTGTACCTTCCATTACGACTGAGACATGAGTGATTGCCTTGGAGATGGAAGGTAGGGAATATGAATGAACTGATCTTGGTGAGGCAGAGAGAGGGTGGTGCTGGTGTTACTGGTAGCTACACCTTAGTTCGAGACTGGGAGTGGTAGGATTTTCCCTCTCTGATGCACTACACCTCCACTAAAGCTGAGAGTCATTCCAGGGCTTTGATATAAGACGGCGTCCCCTCTTCTCTAATACGCATTGGCTTTATTTTCCAAAGGGGGGCAACTTCAATGAAATGTGCCTGTTCTCTTTTTTTTTTTTTTCTTTCTCTTGAATGGCATCAAAGCTCTTTTCCAAGGGCCCCTTGAAAAACAAATTGAAAGCATATGGCAGTGGTGCGTGCATGGTGAAAAATAAAGAAATGTCCACATGATTTATGTTCCATATGATTTCCAGTACAATTGCTGAGAGAACAAAAGAAAAAATGACTCGCACTCCAGCATTATATTGTATGTTCCTTTGATAAGCAGGCATTCTCTCTGCAAATGAAAGAAATGTGTCATCTTTTTCGAAATTCTCAAAGCTTTCATCACTTTGTTTGTCACTCTGTGCCTGCTTTTGTTTCACCCACTCTGCCTCTGAAGTAGTTTGGAGGGGCAGAGGGTTTCATTGTATCTTTCTGTGTCTGTTTTTCTTTCTCCTTTTCTCTCTTTGTCATTCTCCTTATTCAAAATCTGGAGCCTGGCCTTTGTCTCTGTTCCCACACACAAAAGTTTGAGTAACCAAGACATACCATCTTTCTTTCTGCAACTCTGTCTTCAAGAAGGCGGATGGGTGAAAGTCATATCTTTGTGTGCTAAAACCTTTCTCTGGGGCTTGAACCTCTGCCCAGCATTGATATATATCATACAGTATATACAGTATAGTAGTCGAGACAGCTCAGTATATTTTGTTGACAATGACATAAATAGGGAGTTAGTAAATATGAAAAATCTTTTTCTCATAAAACTTGTATGGTTTTGGCAAGATACATTTTCATTTCTCATATATTATTAAAACCATTAAATGTGTATCTAGTGTCTTTCAAGGTGATGTAAAGGCTAATATAAAAAATAATGTTTGGTATCAAGTGTAAAAGCCTTTCATCTTCCCATGAATACAGCACACGTAAAGGACCTGAGCAGTGTCTGTTTATATGCATGTGTTTGAGACTGTAGATGGCAGATCTGCAATGCATCTGGCTCACATGAATTATTTGTGTGAGGCAACTGTATGCCAAACTGTAAGTGTCTGCGAGTGTGCGTTTGTCTGCGTGTGTGATCTCACTTCACGCAACCATCTGGCCAGAGTCTGAAACACTTAGGTATCACACAGTCGGCTCTGCCAGGTGTCAGGGTGTCTGGGCAACCAGGTGGCTGGAGTGTCTTGCCAAGACCCTTACCAGTCTGGATCTGTGGCGTCAGATGCTATGCTAAAAGCAATATTTCACTTTGATATAGAGTTTTTTATTTTCTGTTACACTCACCTTGACATGACTAAATGAACAGTTGGCCTTTGGCATGAGCAAGATGGGCATTTTTGTTCAAGTGCAGCCCATTCTTTCAAATTAATATGCTGAAATGCACAAACTCAACTGCAAACATAACTGTGACTCCTACTATATCATAATAATAGCATGTTTGTAATGAAGGCTGTGCACCATATACTTATTGTCATTTTATAAGGGAATAAACACTGTAACTAAAGCCTTGCATTTCTATAATTAGACTTATTTCTGACTTTAGTTTATCTTGTTCTTCTGCAAAAACTTTTTGGAAGTTTGTTTTCATGGCATATGAGGAATAATACTGTGGAGGCTCAGGAGACACGTAACAGGGTTGTGGAACGGAGTCAAGATAAGCTAAGATCTTTGCAACATATGGCCTATGCTGTAACCCGCTGAGTCACTGGGAGACCCTGACCCATCCTACATTTTAGCAATTCTACTGAACTCTGTGGTGAATGAAGTGAATGAATGATGATGAAATATCAGCGGTCCGTACTGTAGGTCTGACTCAAGTGTCAAAGCCCGAACACAATGATTTCCTGTCAGCTTGCAAGCGAGGGTGAATTCTTAAGTTAAGGATCTGTTCCACTTTTGTTCCAAAGCAAACTCTGTTTCAATGATACTTTGACTTTCAAAGGCTTATAGCGTGACAGTATGTATATAAACTCTTAACTCTTAGCTATTGGCACCTTTTTCTTATTGGCAAAGCCTACTCCAAAGTATATCTGATTCATTTTTCATTTTACTCTCTATAGTTTATAGTTTATATAGTTTATTGGTTGAAACATGGCACAAAAAGTTCTAGTGGGATTTGGTTTGAGGTTAATGGGGTTGTATGTGCTTTCACACATGGGGACATTAGATGATGGGCTCACAGAACGGATGTGACAGGGAACACACTGAGAGAAACTTATGGAGCCCACTGAGTGGACTGTGGGATAACACTTGCAATTCAATTTAGTGTACACAGGGATCATTGTGCTACAAATATTAAGCTACTAAAAGATTTAGTAAACTTTAATTAGGCTTTAAATAAACAGGTCACAATGAAGTGCTTTTGAATAAAGGTACTCAGCAAAGAGTGCATATTCTGTGTTATATGTTCTTCAAATGGCATATTTTAAACATGTGCTCTGGAGTGATAGATCTAATCTTAGAGAAGCAGTTTCTCATGGTGAGGACGGTGATTGATGTGGTATTACGGCACTGGCACCTCTCTGGCGATTGTCTATTCAAGCTCCGAGGTATGTGGTTAAAAAAACATGCAGGTACCCTGCAGTGCAGTGAGTGTGCTCTCTGTCTCTTTGTCCCCCTCTCTCTCTCTCTCTCTCTCTCTCTTTTCCCCTTCAGATGTATGTAGGTGTTTGGACTACAGTCCCTGTGTCAAGATAACCAAGCCTGACAGGTGCTTCTCCTCATTATTCAAATAGATTCTCACTGGTATGAGAGGGAACGATAGAAGAAGTGCCTTCATGTGGCGTGCTCTATAAGTTGCTGCATATATGGTATATAGTCTTATATACTGTGTATGCACAGCCCCCCCTACCCTGGGCATTGATGGTTACATTACACTGACATTTACAATGAAATATCACCCTCTTATCATCTGCATACCATCACATTTTTCCCCATAAGCTGGACCTATTGATCTAAGTATCACATCCATCCTGCTTAGCACCAAAGCTGCGGACCTCGCACGCAACAGCTCCCAAACAACGGGAGATAAATGAATGTCCATTAAGGAGGTTAGCTGGGCCTGTTTGAGGGCCCAACCTGGCCAAATTGGATTCTAATAGATGTCCTTGATAGTGTAATCACTTTGACCCGCTAACGGCCTCTTCTGTGACCGACCGGCAGCTGGGATTTGAGGTAAAATAAGTATGATTAGGATCAATCAGCATCAATGTGTGTGTGTGTGTGTGTGTGTGTGTGTCTGTGTGTGTGTGTGTGTGTGTGAGAGAGAGAGAGAGAGAGAGAGAGAGAGAGGAAATGTGACCTTCAGCATGAAGGTGGTAAACCATGATACAGCATTATTAGTACCCTGATGGATTATTGATAACGCCATAACAGGTGGCACCCACTGTCAGTAGGCTTGTTGATATGTATTGTTCTGGCTTACAGTAGAGGAAATGATACCCTGATCCACACACATGAATCACATGGTTGTGAGCAGCGGTGGAAGAAGTGTTCAAATCCTTCATATGCATTCAAATTTTTACTTGAGTCAATGTACAGAAGCAAAATTAACTTTAAGTGTCAAAAATGAAAGTACTAGTTTTGCATGGCTCTTGTAACTGAATATATTATTATATATGACAATTTTACATCATTAATGCTGAAGCATCAAAGAGTAAGATTCATTATACTAGTGTACCTGGTTGAGGTGGAGCTAGTTTTTACTTTATATACTGTTAAGTATTTTTACTCTAGCGGTTCCCTACCTGGAGTTTGTCACAAGATACATCTGAGGGATTGTGAGATGATTAATCGGGTAGGAGAGAAGGAGAATCAAAATTGTTCCACATAAACTTGAATTCATCTTCTTTTATCTTTGCTTTTTGGGAAATATTGGATAATTGCATATCTTTTGGCCTCGAGCGGTTATTTAAATAAAACCATCTGAGCAGTTTAAAGAGGAACTGCTCACAGCTCATATAGACATCTGAAATGTGACAAAGGCCCCAACTAGACTCTGATTTATTTTGTAAGGAGTTGCAAGCTGCAAGGTTGGGAACCACTGGTTTCATCTTTAACAATGCACTGTATTTTATGTAAGTATTTTTATGTAAAATCTTTGAAGAAGAAAAAAAAGAAAGAAAAATAATTAGTTACTACAGCTGTCAAATAAATGCAGTGGACTAAAAAGCACAAATTTTTCCCTCTGAAATGTAGGGGAGAGTAAGTATAAAGCATCATAAAATGGAAATACTTGAGTGAAATTGCACCTACAGTACTTGTGTAAATGTATTTAGGACATCTGGATGTCTGTTATAGCGAGTATTAAGGATGAAAGAAATTAGGCTTGTTTTAATCCAATAGCCAAGAAAAATCTCACATATGCAACTTTGTTTTAAGCAGCAACAGCATTTCCTTGCGTATTATCTCTGGTTTGTACAACATGTCTCGCTGTATATATTATAAATAGCATACCATACACATTATAGGACAGATCATATTATGGTGTCCTCCTCATGATCATTAGCCTAAGGAGACTACATGATGGATGTATTTTTAAAGCCAGATTGCCATATAATATTCTGTGTCACCTAAAGCAGAAGCTACAGTGCTATCAGTCTTACTCAACGTGATAACTGCTCCTCCAGGTACCAGGGATTTACTTGGAACTTAGTAAAACAATTTGCTCTTATTTTCCACCGTGTTCATGGAAAAATCTTCAGAACAATCTGCAGCTTACAGTATTGAACTTCCCTGTGAGAGCATGGTTCAAAGCCGTGATAAAAAAAACAACACTGTAACTGAAAAGAGCAATTGCTTCTCGTTTAGGCTGGATTTTTTTTTTTTTTTTTTTTGAGATGCTTTATCTTAGGCTATGACTTTTGTAATGACCAGGCCTCCACACACAGATGGTATATACAAACACTGCACCTATCAGAGAGACATGATGGATGGATGCAGAAATGCAGCGATTAAATTAGTAATACGACAATGGGAACAATCAGAGGAGATAATGAATATTTGCAGTGTGCACAGAGAGCACACATATATGGACAATGGTGGCAGAGTGTCATCTGTCTGTGGTGTAAGTATAAGCCTTGTTCAAACTAAAGGCTAATAGGTTAGTAGCCTAGCTCATTTGCTGTATCGGTGGTAAGCGGAGGCTTAGCACGCTCCTTTGTGCAGGACCGCAGTTAATATCATGCCGAGAGGAGTCAATTAAGGATCAAACTCCTCTCCGAGCCTTCCACTATCAGGGCAGACAGTGAAGCCACAAGGCCACTGATCTAGCTGGAGTACTGGACATGAAAAGCCCTGGAACTGAAGAAAAGCTTGGTTTCTTTAGAAATGAGTGACAGTGTGTTCTAGTAAGGGGGGTAGATCAGACCACTGAATTTTATTTTATTTGTAATTTTTGAAACATTGGGTCTTTGATTTCTGACAAAAGTAGAGAAAAAGCAAGCGTATCATTTCAAGTGGGGGGTTTGATATTGCTGGCTGAAGTGACGACTGTTGCCGGCAGGTTTTATCAGCTGTAGCTAGCTAGCCATTTAAGCTAACGTTGGTTGAAAACACTGTCTGTGGCAATATTCCCAGCTGAAAAGAGAACACAATTAAAGCTGTCTTAAATATGCACTTAGCGGCTTCATATTGTGCTAATTAATTGAGGCTAAAGCTGCGTGTCCCGGGCAAAAGGTCAACAGCCTCAGTAGCTGATGATTCATGTAAAAAATAAGGGAAATAAAGAAAAAGCAGTGTTCTTGTATTGCAGTGTAGCACTAGTTAGTCTTTATGTTATCAGTATCATAATATACATGTAAGAAAATTAAATTCTAACGTAACCCTTTTTAAATATAACCTGTAACTCCACAAACTAATGTGGTTAGTTAATGATATCTTTTGGCCTTATACCTAGCTATAGTATAGCTAGGTTACTACATGTTGCCAGTCAGCCAGACATGCTAGCAATTGCAGCTCACAACAGAGCAGATAAACACACTATTTAACCCATTCATCACACTTTTGCTGTTGTATTTCTGGTTTTGGAAAGGCTAAATCAACAACAAACCCTATATCAACCTTCAAACTCTTTCAATTCAGCTATCACTCTTATTAGAGCCCTATGCACACAGCTTCAGCGTGTGGAAGAATCCAAAGCTTGACAGGCTGGTTTCTAAGCCATGATTAGACACCCACATAGCAAAATTGATGTGGCCCAGATCCGGGCCACACCCAACACTTTCGGCACATTCATCCGGCCCACATACTGCGTGGAATAATGGCACTTGAGCGGTCTGCTCCTGTATCCCTGTTCTAGGCCACAAGCAAGCCGTATGTCAGCCAAGAACAAACCAGATAAACCAGAACTGGCCCACATGCAGAAAACACATACCTGAGAAAAAAAAGGCCCGCATTTGATTTGGGATATTTGGGCCACATTTGCTATTTTACATGTGGGCCATTTCAGGCTCACATCCATTTTGTCCAGGCCAGAAGAAGGCCAGCAGTGCCGCATCATTGCCTGAACTGGCCCACTTCTGCATGCTATCTGGGCAATTGCTATTCTGAGAAATAAAGAAGAAAGGTATAAGATTATAAAGAACAGGGAGAATAATCTAAAAACACAGTGAAATACAGGAGGCCACTGAGAGATAAAAAACAAAGATGTAAAAGGCGACATGTCACTAGTGAGAAACCTTGTTGCAGTGCCCGTTCAACCTGTCACATCTTGGAGTTTGGAGCACGCTCACATGTCACAGCTACGTACAACACAACTGCTGCATAATTCCTCCACATGATGACTAAGCATTGTCTCAAACCACTCTACATGCAGTAGGAACGTGCTTAATCTATTATTCATACATTTTCTGCATCATAGCATATATAATACATAGTAAATATTACAACAGTTGTTGTGGCAGCAGGAAATTAATTTCATGATTACAGAACAAGTAGCTGGGGTGTTATTAAAGTAAACCAGAAGCTTGTATTGAATTCAGTTTGAAGAAATTATCAAAGGGTTATAATTCATTTATTATGCCTTTTAGTACAGAGGAAAGGAGGGTAGAAAACCTTGTGTGAGAAACTGAGCGTGCTAGAGGCGTTTTTGTCTTGGATTTTAGTGATTTATTTGCAGAAGAGATACTTTCATTTATCATTGTGTGCGCACGCATTTTTGTCAGGGTTGTAAAGGTTGGGCACACTGTGTTCAGTGGATCATGAATGTTGTGTGCATGTACTCTAACATTTCTTCACTTTTTTTTTCTCTCTTTCGCTTTGTTGCCTGTCTCTCTCTGCTGTTGCTCATTAGAAAGAGCTGTTGATCTTTTCGTCACCGTTCCATTTTAATTAGACCCTAAAACCTGCTTAATATGTCACCAAATTAGCTTCGATATGAAGCTCATGCATGGACCCAGTGATGTATTGGCAATCTGAATAAGTCAGCATGTGTGTGGTCAGCTTAAAAGACTCATGTGTGACACAAAAATTAAAGCTGAAGAAAACATGTTTCATGTTGTCAGAGGTTGGCAAATCAACAAAAACCTCTGCAAGCACTATAGGAAAAGTCAGATTATATTCTTCAATTTCCTCTTATGGTTATAACAAATAACATATTTCAGCTTCAGTGCACACTAGTCATGGCATGAACCTGTTGACAATCACCATCAAACCTATATTAGAGCACATGGTCAGACTTTGAAATTGGACAAAAAAAGGGTTACATTTTATTACCACCATCATTTTCATTAAAATCATTTTTTATATTGATGAGTCAAGTTTGTCATATGTTTTATCTTTTATTGTATTGGCTTAGGTTGGCTCCTAAGCAACACGGAAGTAGGGAATCAATAAAATTCATCAATGTATTAGAACTAAATAGAAATAGTCTAAGTAGCACGAATAATGACTTTAATCATTTATAACATTTCCTTTAGCAAACAAAAGCAGGGAGACCTCAATCCAGTTATCTGTTCATTCTTTTTTCACTTTATCCAGGTCAGAGCTGCAATTGCAACAGGGTAAACACAGCTGCCCAAATGTTGTTTTAGCCAAGCAGTCCCTTTCAATGTAACAGCCTCAATTTTAGACCAGATGCAGAAGATTATTTAATCTGTTTGTGATTAGACTTCCCTGCTTTATTTAACTCAGCTCATCATACAGTTGTAATTCACCGGCTCTAGTACTGGGTTAATATCTCTGACTTAGCACTATGTTGGTTTAGATCCTACCTCTAAAAGAATGTGCTGTGTTGAGGAAAGTGAGAAGTTGGTTATAGCAACAGATACCACCTGCGGACCCCTCCATGGCTGTATTTTAGGCCCAATCTTTTTCTGTCTGTATATTTTCTGCACTGAATATACCACACTGTGAGGGCAAAGCACATGCATGTTTTTAGTTCGTTTTACTTAATGCCCTGCATAGTATTTAATCTGAATACTTATAATAGTATACTAATAATAAAAAGAATGATAGGAATCCAGGTTTCCCTGCCCTAAAAGCTGCATTAAAAGTAACACTTGAGTCAAGATGTTGGGGTTAGTCAATTAAGCACGCTCTGAAAAGTTTGTTTATATAGACCTAAAAATATGTCTTATCAGCAAAAACGAAAAAACCTAAAAACACCTATTTGGGTGTACAGGACATTTAGGAAATGCCTTGCATAGAGCAAGTTTTGTATGTCTCCAAACATTTTACAATTAGGTCACACACAAATTGTAAGTACATGTATTTTGGCTCTTCTACCTCCAGAAATCTCCAACTCTCGGTGGTCTGTCCATTTTTTTTTTATTCTTCAAAGAACAAGAGAAGGTCATTGATGCTTTTCTTCTTATCTCCCTCTAGTACCGCCTCAGTCAAAAGTCACTCTCATGCCTCAAGCTATTTCTCAACGCATCAGCTAGAATTTGAATCAGTGCCAGAGAAAGAGAGTCCTCTCATGTATCTCCCAATTTAGCATCTTGCCATTGGTTGCCAGTTAGATTTTACATAGTATGTTTAAACTTGGTCTGTTGCCCAGATATGTAAAGACCTCTCCCTGTGCCCTGTAAGTCAGAGATCAAGTCAAGACCCGCAAGGCAGGACCCTCCTGACTGACCCTCAGTCTAGACATAAAGGCCCTTCGGCACTCCTTTAAAACTCTGCCTGTGGAACTTAGATATGCTAATGTAGTGCAATCTCATGTGAAGCTTTTGCTTTTATCCACTTGTTTTGATAATTTTTTTTCTTGTCAGTTTAATCTTCTCATTATGCATGTATTAGGTCATTCTTGTTTTTGTATTTCTTTCTGTAGCGCTCGGTAATCTCTGCTTTCAGATCGGTGTTATATAACAACAAGAACAATATCATCAACACCTTCATCATCACCATCTCGAGCAGCAGAGGGCTACCCGTAGAATAAGTGGAAGGATAAAAATAATGCTAGTGAGTGGTGTATGTTAAGCATATTTAAATATTTAAGGCTTTATGTTGTATATAAAGCATTAATTGTCGAGTCAGGAATGCACAGTAACAAAGTGTAAGTAACAAACATATAGACTCTGGATCAATAGCTGTATTGGCCTCACCTGGGTGCCATGATCTCCCATTTTGCATCACAGCACTAGATATATTTAACCTACAGGAAGCCGTAGACACATTATACACTGCATACTGTGAGTTATAGCCTGATTCAGTGCCATCATTACCATCAACATTATAGCAGCAGCAGTAGGTGTAGACCTAAGAGCAATATTGTATGTTATTTTGTGTTATAGGCTTACTGCACTTTACCATGGTGCTTATGTTCTCTTCTGTGGCATACAGAAATAAAACCACCTATTATAGAGACAGCACAAGAACATTTTCAAGTGAGAACAGAGCTGATCTCTCCTGTTCTCTCCTCCCTGCACAGTCATCTTGCACTCTTTCATGCCTGAAAGGAGTTCAACATCTTGGACAGCACCCTGACAGGACTACAGGCACATCATGCAAAATTCCAGTTCTGTCCGGAGTTCAGTACCCTGGACAGCACCCTGGAATTTGCATGTTGCCCGGCAGTCTTAATGTCAGAGAGCTGTCCAGGGTACTGAGCCCTCGATGCTCAACGCTAACATATCTGGAATTTCACCACAAAACAAGTCACATTTTCACTCTGTGCTCCCTTGTAGCCATTTCTGGAATCTATTGAACTACAATTTCTGGACCAGAGGCACCTTCTGGGCAAGCCTATACTGTCCAGACTGTCAGCGGTCACCTTGTACCTTGTGGATCTACCATGTCGGCCACTCAGCCAAACAGACAGACCAGACAAGCCACCTGAAATTATGAGATTAGCATATTTAACGTTTTGCAAATGTATGTACAAAATACACTGGCACACTTGGGCACACGTGGTCTGCACACATGCACACTTTGCCCCTGTCCCGTTTACAATTACAAATAGTAGTATTTTACTGCAAATATCATATGAAAGCCTAACTAGGAATAAGAAATAAAGAGTTTTCATTATTGGTAATTTGTCCTGAGGGGCCATTTTCTGTATTTTCTCGCCAAAATGAAATGATATCTCCCCCCACTGTGTAGACTCCTGTGTAGAAGGCGGGTCAGAGCGTCAGTGTGGTAGAAATCCAGGGGCCCATCATCAGTTGCGCTGAGTGAGCCGAGCTGAGAGATGCGCGTTCACTGAGCCGGGGGAAGGAGGACCGCTGCCGTTCCCTCAATAATCTCCTCATCACCAGCATCAGCATCTCACCACCCCGGACAGACTATAATTAATAATACTACGGTTTCTGGATGGAATTTTGCCCTGGAATATTATAATTTGCAGTATTTATACACAGGCTTTATCCATCCGGAATCGTCTCTCTGCACAAAAAGGTAGGAGCACATTAAAATTGGGCTATTCGGTTTGTTTGTTTTTTTGTTAACCCCGTCCCTCATGCATAAAGTGCATTGGGAAGGTGTTTGTGTTGTGGGATTCGTAAGCTTTTCTCCAAGAATTTCCCTTTTCTGTGGTTCTGGTGTGGAATTGGTGAGTTTGGGATGACATGCGGATTCAAGCGCTATGGGATGGTTTGGATGATTAGTTTAAAAGCTCTCATCCGCAGTTTAACCACAGAGGAGCGTGTGATGGGGGGAGGACGGGGGGGACACATCTCAAGAGACCACGGAGACTTATCAAAAGCTGAATTTGTGTAATATATATTTGTGGTGAATGAGCGAGGAGCGTTGAGACGGAAAGTTTCAGCTCACTGATTCGCGTCTCTCAGTGGGGGCAGCTCAGCACACCGCCAGAAACACAAAAGATGAAATAGCTGGAACTGCGATTTACGAATGTTTTTTTTTCTTCTTCTTCTTCTTCTTTTTGCAAATATACCCCGAATCGTGTTCAAATTTCGGTTCGTAAATTTGAAAGCAAGGGCTTGTAAACCATTGAGCAACAGTCAGACTGCCACCGTGCGAGAAGCAGAGGGAAAGCTGCGCGCTGCTGGAAAAACGCTGCCTGCTATTTAATTCATCGGTGCAGAGCTGCGGGTCGGATTTCCACTCGGTTTTGAGCGTTATTCGTTAAGGGGGAGATTTCAAACGTCAAACTTCCTGAACAAAATTACTCTAATATACCTGTCGTAAGGTTGGTTATTACGCCCATTTTGTGAAAGCATGTCCGTGTGAGACAATGCAAATGCAACGGGGCTTTCAATAGAGTATCATTTTATATTCCTGCAGGAACTTATTTCTGATATTGCAGAGTTTATAGTGACCTCATGCCTACCTTATCATATTTCTCTCTCAGGGATTGTTGGCCATTTTAATAACTAACACATTTCTGTAATATGTGTGGGTTGTTTTTCTAATATAAAGCTTAATTACGGTTAAATAGCCCACTAAAATTGGATTTAATCATTTTTAATAGTATGTGGGGTTTTGCATAGATGTTAATTGGGTGTCAGTCAGAAGAAACATGTTTAATGTATCAGTTTATGCTGTGACAATATTGGTCCTATGGGCTACATTGTGATTTTGTGATGTGTTTTGTGGCAAATTAATTTTATTTGTCCTAAAGAAGAATCTGAGTTGGATTTGTGCGGTTAAATGATTGAGAGATAGAGTTACACGTGATCAATACACACATCCAAACACATTTTCTCATTGTATAGTGAAAGGAAATGGTGAAATTTGCCCTTGTTATTTATTTTGGCTGTAGGTGACCGCTTGGTGCCCCCCAAAGGCCCCATGGTGGTCCTTGGACCCCGTTTTTTCCAACCAGTGGACTAGCAGGTCCGGACACACTGCCAATGTAGGATACCCTTGTCTGCTGTGACTGATGTCGGATTAAATCGTTCCTCCAGGCTGAGGCTTGTGATAGACAGGGAGCACAGCGGGGGATAGTGGGGTCTCCAGTGCGTGATGGGGGCTAGGCTATATTACAAAACATGTCAATAAATCTGCAGCACCGAAGCTGGATGCATCAATGCATCATTTATGGCCAGTCAGTGACGGTATCCCGTGCAGGTCATCTCATATCCTGCACTATTTAATAATTCAACGAGTATGTATCCCGGAAAATGATGTGCTTATTGTAGCATTACTTATAAGTCTATCAAGAACAAGAGCTAGCTAACGGTACTGCTGAGGGTGGAGGACAAGGTAGCTATACCTTTATAATTTGATAAGCTAACGGAGAAAAAAAAGTTTTTGTCATGCTAATTAACCACATGTAGTTATGTCCTTAAGTAGCCAAAAATAGCTTATTAATCCCCCCCCTCCCAGAGTGAGGACTGCTAAGTGTGCTACCAGGCGTGAGGTTAGCTGAAGGGCATAATTTTATATCAAGCTTGTGAGAAAAAGTGTCAGTAAAATATTTAGTGTGAAATTTGACCTGTCACCACATTAGCCTCATTTAGCTTAGCCTACAGGCTAGCTAACCTTACACGCAAAAATGCCCAGCAGGTGGACAGTGCTAACATTAGACATTGGAGGGCATGGACACCTTTAATGTCAATTGATTGAATATGAGGCACTGGCTAGTTTTCTATTAGAAATCTCCATTGGTGCTTTAACAGAAAGAACTTGCTAGCATTGTTAGCATTCCCTGTCAAAATCTATGGCTCATAGGGACACCTGATGTCTCAGTTAGGCAATACACACAATAAGTCATGTTAATTGAATAGAGGCCAGGGCCAAGTTTCATAGGAGACTGGCATCTCAGGTTTCATGGGCATATTGAGCTTTGCTTATTGAAGGGACACACAGCACACAGCACATCTCTATAGTTGGCGGGTTGGATTGACACAGCTGTGTTCAGGGTTATTTATCACCACACAGAACCTTTTAACCTCTCTGCTGTCTCACTGAGTCAGTTTTAGGACAAAGACAACGATCCAGCCAGGCAACCCAGTGTTGTCAGAGAGATACACGTATGCACACTCCTGCACAGGGACACACATGACTGCACACATAGTGCATTAGCATAGGTATCAGTTACTAGAATTCAATAGCTCGCCTGCTGCAGCAAGATTAACTATTCAGGGCAGGTGGTTAAAGGGCCTATTGTGTTGCATGGTTCTGTGCTACTGTCACGATTGGACAATGCGTTTGTCTGGTGGGCAGCCCACTGCCAAAACAATTGCAAGGGCAAAGGGCTGGGAGAGTACACACACATATAAGGTTTCTCCATGTGAATCATTTCTAGCTCTGCTGGACAAATTTAAACAGAACTGAATGAGTACAGGTGTAGCAAGGAAAGGCTCGTTAATATTCCATACCAGCGTCATCTGAGTTTTGGTGATGGAAATAATTTGAATAAATATTAACCGACAGAAAATTTGAAAAATGTTAATAGTGGCGGGATTCGAATATGAAGTGGTACCATCCTAACATCTTTCTGAATAGCTGTTTATGATTGTAATCCCCCAAAGACATGCAAATGAGAGAGAGAGAGAGAGAGTGGCGGTGGATAATTAGTCATATTTATCAGGATCCCAGCAGGCCCTTACAGATAGCAGGCTAACGTTTGAGGCTAAACACATGTTCTGGCTCACCTCAATGGATTTTCACTCATCACAGAATCAACAACAGCAGTCTACTAGATCTTTTTATTTTTTTTCTCACTACGTTTTCTGCGTTGTGCTCACCAGTATTCGGGAATTTAACTCTCAAAATAAGGCTGTAAAACTCTGACTGATTATTTGAGTTGATCTACAAATAAAATGGATAATTGGTAGAAAATGGAACCCTGCATAAAATGCTCGTAAACCTTTAATGGATGTTATTAGTGGATATTTAGTGGTATTTAATGGCCACATGGAGAGTCAAATCTGCATTAAATGGTCCTCTCAATATCCTCTTTCAGTTTGATCTGGATCCATAGACATGATTTTGTTTAAATCTATAAGACATTACTGTATATTTTGTTTAAGTTGTTGGTGCACAAGCCGGCGCTGCTTCCTATATTCTGATTTTTCTAAGTAACATTTTTCATTTGAACTGACTTAATTATACCAACACTACAAAATGCAGCCTTAAAAAACAGTGCCAATCAAAATTAAAACATTTTCACAAACTGCTGTATTGGATAGCATTACATTAGATTTATGATATTGTATCTATTTTCTGTATCTTGTAAGTTTATGTATTCATTACCAGAGAACCAAATCACTACTTTGTCATGCCACCTGACATAAAACCAAAACAAAAAATCCATCTAAAAATACATATTCATGACCAAACCTTTTCTTTGTTTGCAGTTCTGTCTGGCAGTGTGTCTGAAGCTGGAGATCAAACCATGGGGCATGGAACTGGACCAACGATGAAGGTTGTGTTCTTCAATCCAGGAAGTCGCCTCAAAGAAAAATCCCAAGATGCAGCTCTGAATCACTGACAGAACACACACCTTCATCCAAGCACTCTCACCTGCCCTCTTTATGTGGAAATTGGATATTTTCCCATATATCTCTGCTTAGACTTGGATGGAAGATTAGATTCCATCAATTATCAACATTAGATCCACCGCGAAAAACAAAACAAAACAAAAAAAACGGATATTGCATTCTCCGCTTGACTGTAAAATTATTTATGTGGAATATAACATTCAGCAGATAAATCTTGGAACACAGACATAATCAGATGTTATTATCACTTTGAGGATCTATCCCCAGTTCTAACCCTCTTCTGGTGCAGCCTGTTATTCTCTACGATGAATCCCAACAGCCTACCTGGGCATGTCCTCTTGCTGCTAAGTACCGTGCTGGGCCTGAGCGTAGGCTTGGAGTTTACTGGCTCTGAAGGTCAGTGGGCTCGCTACCTGCGCTGGGATGCCAGCTCCAGAAGTGACCTGACATTTCAGTTTAAGACTTCAGAATCGGACGGCCTGGTGCTCTACTTCGACGACGGCGGATATTGCGACTTTCTGCTTCTCACTGTATCTGAGGGTAAGCTGCAACTTTGCTTCAGCATCGACTGCGCTGAGACCACCATCACCTCTGACAAGATGGTCAATGACAGCCGCTGGCACTTTGCCGCCATCAACAGGCACAATTTGCGGACTGGCTTGGCCGTGGATGGCCAGACCAAGACGGAAGAGGTGCGGCCTCAGCGACAGTTCATGAAGATCGTTAGTGACCTCTTCCTCGGAGGGCTCCCGGGGGACATCCGCCCATCTGCAATCACCCTTCCCTCTGTCCGTGAGCTATCACCATTCAAGGGAATTATCACAGACCTCAGTTATGGAAGTAAGCTGCCCACACTCATCAATAGTCAGAAAGTACGCTTGGAGATGATAGGCCTTTGCACAGAAAACCCCTGTGAGAATGGCGGGATCTGCTCGCTGGCAGATGGAGAAACCTACTGTGACTGCTCCAAAACTGGATTTGTAGGTCGATACTGCACTGAAGGTAAGAGGGCTGGCTCAAGAGCTTTCTGTGTCGAGCACTGAATATTGATTCAAATCTTTGTAAAAAATTCAGAGAGATTCCTTACAAATTTAGAACTGACCTAACAGCAGGTCTCTGCCTCCAGGTATACAGTGTGAAATTGTTACATTAACCCCTCATATCTGCTTTTAACACTAGATATATATTGTTAAAATCATTCCATTGTGTGTGGCTTAAAAGTCAACGTATTTTGTTACACCATGAATCTCAATACAGACTGCTGAATTATATGAAGTGAAATGAAATTTCCATAACTGTGTTGCTATTCCCGCTACACCTAATGTGATTTGTGCCACCCTGAACTTCATTTATGAAATGCCTTGAAAAATGTGCATTGATTGCAATGTAGCATTCACACAACAGCGTAATTTATATGAGGCACGAGCAGCTATACTCCCATGTGTTTAAAAGATTTAACACAATTCACACTGGACATGAATATTTCTTTGTGGGTTTCTGCTCTTACAGCTCCTTTTAGAAAGTCTTCATATTTCATGTGGGAACTAAATTGGAGGTGATGTGCTCAGCATTTCCTCTCCCTTCACAGTTATTACTTTTGATGAGGAAGCGGTGGATGTGGTATTAGCTGATATGACTAAAACTACAACACTCAGTTCTCTTTTCTCCGTTAAATGTATTCAGCTCCTGCAGGTTGGTGCAGGGACCCGAAGGTACACAATGTTTGGATGAGAAACAACTTCATCTATTTTTTTTTTTTTTTTTACTTCTGCTGTGCCAAGGTCGTCTCTTTTCGGGGAGTGTAAAGGGTTACAGCACTTTGACAATATTCTACTCTAATCTATCTCTGCACCTTTCAAGATGTAGGCATAGAAAGCTTTTTTTTCCCCAGCAAATACTTATGTATACTCTCAAATGGCCCAGTGACAGTGATGTAATGCAGGACCCATTTTTTAAAAGTTGCCACTGTACAGCACTTTTACTTGTGCTGTACAGTGAACTACTTTTATTATTTTCATGACCCTGCTGCTGGTTGAGGGTTGCTTAATGTTAAAACTGACATCTTTCAAAACACACTACTGCTTGTAGCCTTGAGATCAATGCCTACTGATGCCAAGAATAACTTGTTTCATTTCCTCTTTTTTGATACTGTACATCATTTTTTTTTTTCATATAGACAATACATAGTTTCACTTTAATCTTACGTGCTTAACTGTTTTCTTCATGTGTATGGACTGTAAATGCTAACTTTGTGTGACCAGACCCATGTCGAGTTTCCTCCACTGCTGACCCATTACTTGCCTGTCTAGATCAGACTGACATGGCTGAGGGATGACTCCATTTTGCCAAAACAAGACAAAAAACAAATCAGGGGAATGCTCACTGAATGCTACAGCACTGATTGCAAGCTATTTTCGACTGTGTCTAATACAATTAAGATTAAGTTTCCATTTTTTCATTTAAAATGCATTTTCAGATTTCCGTGCTGTGGTTATTTCTGTATTTGTTTCCATCATTTGCTGCTCAAATGAAGCTGTTTGAAGCTTAAATCCGAAGCGTTAGCCTGTGGCACTGTTCAGGACAGCACGCGATGTGCTGGTTGCAGAGCAGTCAAGCGAGCGGACTGGACTTGCCCCCTTTTTCGCTTCATCCTATTTGCTCATTGCCCCTGTCGAGGAGGAGGAGGAGGAGGAGGGATGTTTGTCTGAGAGCTTCCTGAGAGCTGACAGGGGAGCTATGACATCCTTGGGTTAAAACAAGCAATGTTTTTAAGAATGCGGTTGCGATTCAGTCAGAGAGCTTTGACAAAGAAAGAGATGGTCATATCTCAGCCCCGGGGCAGAGCAAGTGTGACGAGTGACTTCACCACAGCCCTGCTGTACCCCAGTTTGTCCCAGGAGGTCAGCTGTTGGACAACAACCACCCTTAGCTTCCTTCCTTTTTGTCAGTCACACAAAACACCACACATCTATTCACACACAGTTCTGTTTTCAGGCTATAAAAAAGCATGGCAAGGAGGGGAAGGCATGTTAGCTCCCTATGGCTGATCTGACTGCTGTTCTTTTCTGCCTTCCCATTAACTGATGTGGCTGATTGTTGATTATGCCACAGAGACAGGGAACCATAATTAGGAGGATAATGAGGACAGAGATTGCTAATTTGCCCGGAAAATGCCTGCACAAACACTGCCGTCGATTCAAACTGTCTGTTGGCAAATACAGCGCAGGAATTTTTTTTATTGTTATGTCCACATGTCCACAAGTGTTGAAATACTTGTTGTTCAAGCAACCCTCAATCACAGAATGTTTTGGGGGGGTGGGGGGGGGTATTCTAAGTGATTAGACTTTCACCATTTGGTTGCAGTTAGATGTGAACAACTGCTTAGCACATCTGTCTTTGCCGGCATGCTGTTGATTATGCTGTACATTAATGAGCAATGAAAGCAATCTGTCAAACCTGTGAATATTTATATGTTACATTATCAGGCGGCAAGGCCCAGGCCTCACATGCACGCATGCAGACACATTTGCATTTACAGACGTATGCACAAACACACTCACGCACACGGAGCAAAAAGGCCCCCGAGCTGCTCGTTAAAATGGGCAGATGGCTGACTGACTGAGTGGACTGGGCCTTGGAAGCATTTTGCCAGCCGTATTCTTAATCGTAGCCTGCTAGCCCACTGGCCTACAAGGAAAATATGAGGAACGGGCATGAGTGTGAGATAAGAAATTAGAAAATAGGGTCGGGGAAAGTGAGGTAGTTTGTATCACTTGTGCTGGGAAACATCCCGACCATTCCCACAGTGTTTGCCCATTTTTAGGTGTGCATCAGGGGGATAGCTGGGTTAGCCCACTGCTGAGGCATCATTATTTTCGTACTGCAGTGATAATCACAGGACAGTCCTGTTTCTCCGAGCTCCTGCGGCTCTTCCCGAACCATCCAGCACGGCTCGCAGCTTAGCACCATAAACAGTTGGCCATAAAACACATGTTCAGTCTCTCCTCCCATGTGGATCAGGATGTATCAGTGTGACTAACTGTGTCAGGGCAAAGAGCTGAAATTAGACACCACTCACCACTCGCTCTCCACACAACTTTTTCAGGCAAATCCGCCGCGTTGATAACAAACAAATTCTTCCTTTTCTGCGGAGTCATCTTTAATATCAACTTGATTTTGCTCCTGTTATCATCTGTGCAAATATCAGTACCTTTTATGGTAATGATCTGGATATTGTCCCTCATTCTGTTCAATTAAATTAATGGGGGTGACATTATGAAGTCTCTTGAATACCTTCGGGTTAGCCAGCTACAATGAGATATGCATAAGGTCAAGGTTATTAATAGCTACACTGGATTGTTTAATGAATATGTAAAACGACTGCCAATTTCCTCTGTCGGAAACCCCACGTCCTGCATTTGTAATGAACAGTTTAAGGCCCCTTTGCTTAAAAAATATTCATTGGCTTGATGGAAGGCTAGTAATTGAAGGCTAGGGCAAGCAAACTGTTAAGCAAGTGCTGAAATGGTGCCTTCAGGCTTAGCTTTGGGGATTAATAAACAGACATGGAAAAAATGACAGTTACAATAATCTTACTATAAAAAGTAGGTCAGGGGGAAAAAAAGGAAAAAATGGTGTAGGGACTTGCCTGATTCCAGTGCAGAGGGCATTTGTGTCTAGTGCCCGAGCTGAAAATTATGTTTGGATTTGAGTGGTGAAGCTGCTGGTAAAATAGAGCAGGGGATTACGCTCGGACCACATGTCCTCCGCAGCACATTGGCTTGTTCTGGACGCTGTCGCATCAAGAGAAAGGGCTTTATCTACATGGGAAACTGAGGGTTTAACACGCACGCATAGTATATGTACATTAAACGGAGTGCACAGACACGGAGAAAAAAAAGAAAAGCACACGTTTGCTTGCTCATTCAGGCACATACAGAACATTCAGGGGTACCGAGTCCCCCAGTTCTCGAGAGCTGGAGCTGCGCTGCTGTCCATCAGCTGGCCACTGCCTCCCTTCCCCCCACTCCCATGCTTTGTCCTTCCCTTTCCTCTGCCAATGTCATCCTTCTTGTGTGGGAGGAGAAGTAGCAGCCATTTTGGACTCCCGAAAGGAGACAGGGGAAAAAATCTCACCTCGCCTTCACCAGCCGCTTCTACAATATTGGTCTCCCTGTACCTCCTCTCAAATTTCTGTCCTCCGTTGAGTTTCTTAAATTTAACATTTAACAAGGACTTAATGCAGTCAGGGAGTAAAAAAATAAAGGATGAAAATCCCCAGTAATATCCAGTGATGGGAAAGAGGCCAGGCCTCTGTACAGCCTGGGCAGAGATCAAGGAACAGCACTGAGTCAATTTCATATCTGATATTGTGTATTAGAGCTGACACTTAAAATGTTTAATGTAGTTTGTCTTCATTAAGATTTGTTTAATTTCCTCTTGTCAGCCGTTGATGCTCTCAAGGGGCTCTGATTACAGAAATCGTATTCATTTTAGACTACAAACACCAGGTTTGAGACATAAGAGGTTGCTGTGTAATAGCTCAACATGTAACCAGTGATGCAGCAGACTAAAATCACTTGGTGTGCCTGCTCGAATGTGCCTGAAATCAGACTGGCATGTTTGATACCCACAAGGTGTCATCCACGGGGTGAGATCCTGCTAAGGAAGTTTGCCGCAAGCGATGGAGCCTAATGTGTGACTTATACTCTCTGACATTCCATACTGTGAACTGCTGGAATCCCACAGTGAGCATTCCTCTGAGAAACCACAAGGGGTGTGTTGAATTAAGGTCAGCATTGAATAAAAAACGTGGATGGGTGGATTGAAGGGTCTAACGGGGAGGTGGAGGAGAAAGGTATGGGTCTGACAAGGAGCGTCCCAAAATCCACAAACCTCACAACACCATAAATCCTCAGGGGTGTGGATTTATGTCTCTTTTACGTGTGTGAGGCACTCTGTGTGATATTAGATGCAGAATATTATGTTACTGTAACAATATTCGAAATGTGAGAGAGTTGTTTGCCAAAGGTGTAATGTCAATCTGGTTCCCTTAGCAGACGGAACAGATGAAATTTTATGTGTTTCTCTCCACAGCGATTTATACTGAAATAGTTATTTTGATCAGGCATGTCAAGGGGCAGCTCTTTGCTCCTTACATGGAAGCGAAAAATGCTTAGAGGTGTGGTACTTTTTGCATGTTAGATCCACATGCAAAAGCATCTGAAGTGTGTCGCTAATGCAGAACTTCTCTTTGCTTTCTCTCTTTTCCTCTGAAAACTCCACAGCAGTCCAGAGAAAACCAGGTGAGTCTCAAGGAGGACTAGTCATCGTTTCAGTTAAATTCAAAGCACGGTTCATTCCACATTAACATATGTAATCTATTTTTAAAAATATTTAAGAATCCAGTTTTAAAAGGCAAGCTACAAATATGTACCAGTAATCCAGTTATATAAGTTATAATTTACTTTTATTCAGTAAACAATCTGCAGAGGTACTTTATATTCACGTACTGTGTTGCTCTATTTATCAGTCATTTGTGTGTGTCAACAGAAAAGCTTTCAAATGCACTTGGGGAAGCTTTGCTTTTAGTGTGATAGCCATGGTTTGCCATCATGCAAAGCATGCATAATGACAATACAACTGTAGTATTGGTGTGCTGCTGTTCTTAAATTTTCTCTCTGTCCCTGTCTGTCCGATTTTTCTCTTCAAGGCCTCGCACACCTGAAGGCAGAGCAAGGTACTTTCTTCTTTTTCTTTGTAGATCTCTATTATTTTTTGCTCACTCTCCGCCTGGCTTGGTTTTGGGGCGCAATTTTACGCTGTGTGCCTTCACTACCTGTCTGTGTGCATTTGTGTGTTGCAATGCTCCCATTGTTGCTGCAGAGAAGTGGGAGGGTTTGTGTGTGTGTGTGTGTGTGTGTGTGTGTGTTGGGGAGGGTTTGGGTGCATGGCGGCATGGCATGTTCTCACCCCCCCCCCGCCCACCCTCTCTGCCTCTGTGTCTCCTCACCCTCATTTCACCCAGGTTTCTGTGTATTACATAATTGTGTACTGTTCTCCGTTCCACAGCTAACGTGCAGTGACACACTCCACTGTTCATGTCCGACCTTTGCCGTGACGGGATGGGGGGAGGTGTGGGGGGGGGGGGGGGGGGGGGGGGGGTGAGAGCAGGGAAGCGGGACGGTGGATAAGAAAATCACTGGAATTTGGGGAGACAGCTTAGAGGAAGAAGAGTAGCATGGAGACAGAGAGGGAAAAGATGAAAATAAGGAACAAAAAGTGGCATGATTGAGAAAGAAAAAAGCATGTAGATGAAACAGCCCTAGTATCCCCATGAATTAATATTGGATGAATTTCCAGCATGCAATGTATGTTCAGTGCCAATGCAGGAAATAGTGTAGTGTGCCTTTCATGTCAGTGTGTGAAGCTTTCCATCAGTGTCACAATATAACACTACAAAAAAACCCACTATATTTCCCCAACCTTAACCGCAAGTTAACCGTAATATCATTGTCATGACCACGATCTTTCCCTTACATAAACTACTCAGTTGTTGTTATGTACAGATATTATAGAAAAAAATTATTTTAAAAACGTGACCATCAAAGTTCATTCTTGACCTTAAAAACAGCAGCTGACAAAACAGTCTCACCTCAAGGTCCAATTAGGAGCTGTCCTGGAGCTTACCATCGTATCCCATGGTGTTCATCAGTAGATGAAGTTTGCTCAGTTGTTAGGGAATTGTACATGTTCAAATTTCCATTTTTTTCAGAGCATTTTAAGGACTTCTCATGGAGGATGAGGTTCAAAGTTCATTATTGACCTCAGAAACAGCAGGTGACAAATTACTCACATCTCAAGGTTCATTAATAGCTGTTCCCCAACTTTCAGATGCATTACTGTTACATGATTTAAATAAAAAGCTCCCAGTCTGAAAAGTGAAGCCAATGTGGAAGTGCCTTAAACCTGCATTCTCTCTAATGGCCAGCAGGGGCCGACTCCACTGGCTGCAAAAAGAAGTCCGATTGTATAGAAGTCTATGAGAAAATGACCCTACTTCTCACTTGATTTATTACCTCAGTAAACACTTTCCTAATGAGTTTATGGTCTCAGTCGCTAATATCAAGTCTTCTTCAATACAGCCTGATGTTTAATTTTGTAAATTATGGCCCCATTTAGAGTAAAATAGACGATAAAGCAACGTATGCTTTAGGGCGTGGCTACATTGTGATTGACAAGTCGCTACCACGGCTACAACGTTGATCACGTACCGTAACCATGGTAACCCCAGATTATACCACAGAGTATAGGCGCAGCTGCTGCTCTTTCACTGTGTTTTCAGTTCATGAAAGTAACATTTTGGTCTCTTAAAAAAGTCTTGTTCAGCGTTTGGTTATGATAAAAGACCCTCTAAGGAGTCGGATGTTCATTTTTTTCCGGTAAGTACATTTTGTATCAATGGTTTTAAGCCTGTTTTTTCGCTAGCGGAAATTAGCGTTAGCATTATCACTGTTAACCATATATTGTAAATGCACCGTGCTAACCAAGCTAGCAGCTAGCGCTATGGTCAGCGCCACCCTCTCGTCCAAACGCGGTCACTTCTGGCTCCAAAAATCAAACATGGCGATGGTCAAATAGCTAAACTCGAGGCTTCAAAACGGCACTTCACAAACCAGTGGATGACATCACACAACACAACTACCCATAACCAATTGTAGCCATTGTACAACCCACAAGAGGTCAATATGGTATAAGCTTCCAGCAACATCACTTTCTGGGGTGACCTAAGTGTAAAATCAAAATATGAAGAAAGAAGAAAACATGATAAAGTGGTAAAGTGTCAGTTGTGTGTGAACAGTATGGAGTGTGCTGCACACACGTGCTTCTCCCATTCCTCCACCATTTGCATGATTGTCAACATTTCGCATGAAAGTGTCAGTTGGCAGTGTACAGGCCTACTGTAGACTAACAATAGCTTATCCCCACTTTTTGCTGTCTTTCTCTGGTGCTCTACGCGGGATGACACTCTTCCCTCTTTTATCTCTACGGATCCTTTCTCCTCTCCAAAAACTGTAGGTAGAAACAAAGGTACAGCAGTCCCTTTTTTACCCTCTTTTTCTTATCTGCGTTGCAAGAGCTGTGTGTGTGTGTGTGTGTGTTTGCGCTTGTCTGTGTGTGTGTTGAATTTGCGCTTCTGCTGCCACTGGTTAATCATTCATTATGTGTGTTCATTAAATGCATATGTGCATATGCTCAGGCTGTGTGTTGGAGAGAGACTGTGAAAATCAGGGGACTGGATTCTTTCCTGCTAACGAGCACCCACATTTACTCTTGCATGAAAGATGAGTGATTGAGCGGAAACTGGAGTGGAGACGGAAAGAAATATGGTGTCAGTACTGGAGACTAAGTAATTCTCACTTGATTATCACTGTTTAATATAAAATGATGAGTTTGCTCTGAGATGGATTACTGGGTATCTTTGCAAGCAGTAAATATTCATAATATGGTCTGCGTGAAGATGAGGCGTACATGCATTTGTGTGAACACATACAAGCATTTGTGCATGTGTACGTGCTTAATTGGATGTGACAGTTGAAAAGGAGCTGATTGGTGAATTTGACCTGACATTTGGCTTCATTTGAATGACGGCCTCTGTGTATTGCAATCGTGCAGAGAATATCCTCATTATTCATTTATCAAAGTCATGTGATACACTGTGTATTTGTGTGTGATCATGCGTGTGCCTCCTTTTGCTAGATGGAAGAAAACTGAATTGACCGTTCGCTAAGTCCTGCCCTCCTTAGTTACTGTTGCTATGCACATGTCCAGTTTACAATAACGGTGGGAGATTTACCGATGAAATTCTTGGTCGTTTTTGAAACAATAGGTCGTTGAATTTACACAGAGGTGGACGAAAGCAGGTTTCTAAATTTTACTCAACCACAGTTCTTATTTCAGCTGGCAAAAAAGAGAGTCGCTATAGCTAGCTAGCTAATTCATTAAGCTGGTTGAAAACTCTCATTTCCACATGACTCGTTTTGAAATGACAGCCTTGTAAAAGTGGCTTTAAATATGCACTTTATTTGCAACATACAGTACATGATATCCCATGAAAAGACTAAAGGCTTAAGTCCAGGGCAAAAAGTCAGCATCCTCACCAGTAGATGATCCATGTAGAAGACATATAAATTAAAGCGCAGCATTGTTCTTGTGCTGCAGGGTAGAGCTTGTTAGTCCTAGTGTTACAAACAGTACAGCATGAAAAGATCAAATTTCAGATCAGATAATTGTTTTGCTCTGGTATGACCCTGATTGAATGCTTAGTTTACCAAAAACAAAATCTAAGCTAGTTAGCTGGACATGTTAATGTTTGCAGCTTATGTTATAGCAGACAAACACACTGTCTAATACAGTCTAATCCATTACTTTTGTGTTTATGTTTTTGGAAAGACCTTCCGTTCTCTTTTAGATACAAGTAAGGTCTTAAACAGCCCCATGCATCCCACCTAAACATGTGGAGAAATCCAGGGGAGGGGCTTAGCAAAGGGTCATCTATGATCATCTACCTTGATTTGATACGAGTTTAAGGAGTTTTTTCATCATTTCAGACTTTGGACTGAAATGTGGGTGCAATGAATGTGGCTACAGTCACTATTCTGAATAATTAGCTCTGTATCAGACTCTGCACTGTTTTCTTTCTGTGGACGGGGTGAAACTAAAAAGAGAATTCCCTTACATTAGTATCACATCAGCATATTAGGTAACAGTGGGCCAATCATTATCTAGAGAAGGGTTCCACAGCAGCTCAGTTGTTAGTGCTATTGCGTAACATAACAAGAAGGACCCAGGCTTTCTATGTGGAGTCCGTTGGGTTTTTCTCTGGGTGTTCTAGTTTCCTCCAACTGTCTACAGACATGCAGATTAGATGGACTGTGGACTCAGAATTATCCATAGGTGTAAGTGTGAATGATTGTCTCTATATCTGTATTAACCCTGCAAGGATCCCTGGATAGGCTGCAGACTCTTGTGTCTCTAACTATGTGAAGAAAACGAATGAATAACAATATCAACAATGTAGCTACTTAATCATAAATCAAATCAGGCGCTGCTTATATTTTTATATTAATAGGGCTGCAGTTTAGAGTAAAGAATATATTTGAATCGATGCAGTCATCTTGTCAGGTTAAATTTGGGAAAAACCACTCGCAGAGGATTTAAGCATATATAAGCTCTCTCATTTCCCGCCAGCTGTCAGGAAACGCTTAAGCAACACACAAACAATCATTATAGATATAAGATGATTCTAAAACACACAGATATGTAACCAGGGCAGTATTCTGTTTACATAACTTATTACACGACTTTTTATTAAGGATTACTAAGATCAAGATGTGTAAAATGAGGAAGCGCTTTGCAGCAGGTCCCTGTGCTATTCGATTCATGTCTCTGCAGTTGTGCGTATGTACTGTAAATGGCACAGTGGTCAGAGGGCACTGTACGTGAGAGGCTGGGGAAAACAAACTAGAGAACAGACCCGAGAGAAGAGACTAGGGAGAGTGGGGGAAGGGGCTGGAGGCGAAAGAGGGAGAGAAAGGAAGAGGGGGGAAAAAGGATTGAGTGCGGCAGATGAAGGGGCCAGGGGAGTGTGTCAGTGTTGCGAGGCCACATATTTCTAATGAAAAATATGGAGCACCTTGTCATCTCTGTACTCAATTCTGGGGCTGATGCTGCATGTACTCCGAGCCATCTATCGGGAAAGTTTTAGTCCCTTGCAATCAGCGAGGCCCCGATTGTTGTTGGCTCAGAGATGTAACTTTTTTTGATGCATAGCTTTGACAATATTGCAAACTTTTTTATAAGCCATGGCAGTGGACCAGGGACTGTGCTCCAGTTAGCAACATTGCTCCAGATAGCAACATGCTGTACTTCAGACTGCAGATTGGTAATGTTCATTAGACTCCACCGAGGGCATAAAGTGTCTTTATTTATTGAGTTTAGTGGAGAGACATATTGGAGTTAAGGACAACTTGCTTTCAGCAAATTAATTTCATAAATTTGCTGCAGGAAGAATTCAATTGGGGATAGAGAAAAGTATTTTATGCAAAAGAAATCTGGTGAGTACCAATCAAAGACCCCATTTACAGCTGGCATCCCAAAAGCAATCATACCAAGATATGTCACCCAGATAATGAGATCTGATCATGAGGGTAAATATAACTATATACTAAATATGTCTGTATACTAAGTATGAGAGCAGTCAAATACATCAGCTGGTGCGTGTCCAGATGTAGTCTGGCAGAGATGATCAGATTCCAGGTGTTTTGTGTAGTTCATGCATTTACACCTTAAAGTAACATTGAAACAAGCATTATTTCCTACAGTGTGTTTTGAGTTTGCAGTGTTCCTGCAGTGTTGGTACAGTGAGTTATTTATCAATGTAGTATAGTAATTAACATTCAAAATTACTTTTAAAATTCTTCCATATAAGGCAATTTACTGAGCTTCCTACTTTTAGTACATCTTTTGTCTAAAAGCCACTTAATCTGCTGCTACAAGCACTTTCTTTCCTTGCTAACATAGCACAAACAAAAAAGTAAAACACACTCACACTCAAGGCCCATACTGTGCTCGCTGACTTGTGACATCATTATTTTCTCCTCCATGTCTCATCAATGATGCGCTTCCAGTAGACACCTGGATAGTGTTCATCAGGGTGTGGCACTTTAGCCCAAGGTCAGAGATGAGCTGCAAGGCAGCCTGCAGGTCATGCTACCAGCACAGATTAACTACATAATGGCTCTCTCCTGATCACAAATTGATCTGTCGCGTGTGTGAAATTAGCTAAAATGTTGCAGAAAATGTGTTTAAAAAAATACGATAGCTGGGTTCCAATTAAAATAAACCCTAAAATGCACACACACAATGGGCAGAGACAAAGTTACACCTTGCAATATAATGCAATACAGTAAAATAATGCCATAAAGTATGACATCAATCAAAATTCTTTCAGGCTATCAGATTACATTGCAATATGCATTTTTTTATTCCTGCTGTCGTACTCGCCCTCTGCAGATGATACACAAATGGTGGATAACTGTATCCTGTAAAGAAACCCTTGTACTGATCTATTTTGACTCTAGGGGTAGATAGAGAAACAGAGCTGCTACAGTTACTTTGGACATAACTTGGCAATGGGGGCAAGTCCACTTTAGAGAGCAGTGAGAGGGCTGGAAGGAAGGGAGGGAGGGAGGGAGAGGAGGAGTGAGGAGTTCAGCCTGAGTCTAATCCCCCTGCATGAAGGCTTAGGACTGAGAACTTATTCTCCACTTCTGGAGTCACTCTCCCTAATTATCCCCTCAAAGTCCTGCCGCAAAGTTCACACAGACAAGATTTTTGCCTTCTGCCTCTGTCTCGGGAGGGAGGGAGGGAGAGGAGGAGTGAGGAGTTCAGCCTGAGTCTAATCCCCCTGCATGAAGGCTTAGGACTGAGAACTTATTCTCCACTTCTGGAGTCACTCTCCCTAATTATCCCCTCAAAGTCCTGCCGCAAAGTTCACACAGACAAGATTTTTGCCTTCTGCCTCTGTCTCTGCGTTTCTGTTTCTCCCTCCCTCCCTCCCTCTGAATATATACTCTCTCCCTGCCTGTCACCCCTTCTCTGACTCCGACTCCATCTTTCTCAGTCCCTCTCTCCCTGCCTTTGTCCCACCCTATTCATCTCTGTCTGCCTCAGTATTCTAGTTAGTCTCTCTCCTCCTCCTCCTCCTTACTCTCTCTTGTGTTTCTCCAGTTCAAAGTACTGTGGACATCATGAGCCTCACATCACAGTCAGGCTCAAGATGGGAGTGCTATGCTGGTGCTTAATGCCTGTCCACAGATCCTGCCAGGCTTCAGTGGAATTTATGTACCGCCCTGTCCATCCTCCTCAGAGCTTCTTGGTTAGTTCATTCCCACTGGCCCCGGCCGGCATTAAAGCAGATATCTCAATGACTTGATTTAGCAGTGTACGATTGGTGCAGGTCATTTGACACCACACATACAGACAGTAGTGGTCAGGGTACAGTATCCGGGATGTGCCTATCCGATGAGTGAAAGTAATGAAATTGCTGCTCATAAATAGGACAGTAGTATATCCTGACGCGTGTCAACCTGTGATGACATGCATCAAGACGCCACAGGTGTGTAGGCCAACTTGTTGAGTCACCAATCCCAAATTCATGTCAGTAGACATACAGTACCAGTCAAAAGTTTGAAGAGTGTAAAAAAAAAAATCTGTTGAAATGGTTTAAGTGCTGACATCTGGAAAGATTATAGCTGCACATGCCAGTTGTGAGGTGGGAGGAGTTATTTTTGAGCATCTCTGGTTCAGGAAGTAAAAATCCATTAACAATGGGAAAGGACCGGCTGTTAAAGTAATTTGCAACATTTAGATAAGCATGAAACCCCTGGTTGAAACATTCGTCCAAAAGATGAACAACTGCATTCGAAAATATCTGGTTCTTTGATAAAATGTCGACGTTTTACGCCTGTGTACAAGAAAGAAAGTGCGTTTCAGTAAGAAAAGTCCCATCTTGGTGCTTTTTATAACACTAAAAATAGAATCTGCAGCTTAAATGAATTCACTCTTTCAGATTCTGGGTAAATATATTCTGCTGTGTTTTGTGCCCAACTCCAATGTCAAAGCATTATGAATTTCCCACAGTTTTGGTCCACTGCTGTTTTACTGCTCAATAGAATAAAATAAGGTAGAACACATTTGTCTTTTAGCATCCTCCTCTAAACATGGTCCTTAACCTACTGAGCCATGATTACATGTTGAAACATGTGGCATTTGTCCTTCCTTGTCCTTCGTAATACGTGAGACAGGGGCAGACACTGGATGTCATCAGAGGTTTGGTTTGTTTGTATCCATGCAGTGTCATGCAGGCAATGAAAACGGGTTTTCCTGTTATGCCGCAGACTTTGGGATTCAGAGCACCAGCTGGCACTTATTGGCTTTGGCATGAGTTGGTCGTGCTGTTGATAAACGGCTTTTAATGGCCAGACGCTCACCCTGAAATTGAGTTTAACTTTGCCTCTCCCCATTACTCAGTCTGAAACTACACCAGAATCCTCGAGGTGGATTTCAAAGTTGTTAAAATTGAGGGCATTGGTCAAATTGATTTCAGCACTGACCGGCTGCTACTCAAGCAGTCAGAAAATATGAGCTGCAGACCTCCTCCCCTACACACTGCAGGTTTCCTCGTGCCAGTTCATTGTTTCTTAAAGAATGCGGATTGGCTAGAGTTAAATTTCACCCTGGCAGCCCCCACTTCCAATCCCAAGAAGCCAGAAGCTAAATTGTTCAGAATTGTGCCTGAAAAGTGGAGGTAACAGGCAATTCTGTTTGAGGTTTAGAGCTGTTGTATTAAGTAGGTTTTGCACTGGTTTCATTACATTTGTTAGTAGAATCTGAGCTGAAAGAGGGAACGTATCGACTCTCTCTTCCTTTCCTTTACATATTTCCCCCATTTCTCTGTTTCTTTGCTGTGTCATTTCCTTAATTTGTTTTTTTTTTTTTTAACTCTTGTTTCTTTCTGTTATTTGGCTTTTAGTTTTCCATTTAGGTTTGTTTTCTGTTACATTACCTTCTGTTATATTACATTCTGCTCTTTCTTGTCCGCTTTTTTAAAGCCATTTCCTGCATTTGTGGTTCCCCAGACAACGCACAGAGGTTCAGACAATCTTGTCAGCTACAGCGCACAATTCTTACCCTTTTCTCAGTCACAAACTCACCAATGGCAGCCTGGTGATTGGTTGTCTTTCCCTCTTTTTCTTTCTTTTTCACTCTCTTTTGGCTTTGTGTTCTCTTTACTCCTCTCCCTCTGCTTTCTCTCTCTCTCTCTCTCTCTCTCTCTCTCTCTCTCTCTCTCTCTCTCTCTCTCTCTCTCTCTCTCTCTCTCTCTCTCTCTCTGCTGCTGACCTCTGGGATCAACCGAGCAAAACTGATTCTCACTTTTTCACGGATCATGAGTGCGTCAGTGGTTACGCAACAGTGAGAGAGAAAGAGAGAGAGAGAGAACATGTAAATATGTAACTGACATATTTGTCCATCTTTATTTGCGTTGCTGCTTATCACCAAAAGAATATTGCTGTCGGTTAAGGTACTTTCTCTGCAAAATATTTAATATATTTGCACGAAATATTTGAACTATTATTATCGGCTTTGCTGCTGGGCAAACATGAAATGTGCACAGCTCACACACAGCGACAAATACTGTTTACTCATTATATAAATGTACATCTGCATAATGACAGATATGCAAGTTCAAATGTTCTTACTGTACCTGTGCAGTAAAAAAAAAAAAAAAAAGTCAGGTTCTGATAACCACAATGTTATAATGACTCTCTAGTCTACAAACCTTCCACAAATATGCCAAAAACTCTCATTTTAAGTAAAATATAGCTAAATAACACACTACAATTAACAAACAGAGGTATTAGGCGGGACTAGTAGTACACTGAGTG
Organism: Scomberomorus guttatus; assembly: GCA_038419695.1. Classification (NCBI taxonomy): domain Eukaryota; kingdom Metazoa; phylum Chordata; class Actinopteri; order Scombriformes; family Scombridae; genus Scomberomorus; species Scomberomorus guttatus. The sequence goes on from CM076462.1 coordinate 21,540,225, forward strand.
AACACATTTGGCTGAAAACTCAGGAATGCTGTGTATTGTTTGTGGAGTGCCTGAGACCTTATGAGTAGGATTTATGTGAAGAACTAGGTTAAGATGTTGCTTGAAGGGCTGTATTGTGAGAGTCTAAGTATGAGCGCAGGAAGGCTTAGGAATATGTGGGAGCGTGTGTGTGTGTGTGTGTGTGTGTGTGTGTGTGTGTGTGTGTGATTGTGCAGAGCGGTGACATGTGTAGATGTGATGGCTGCAGCCATGCATAGATGTTCACACCAGGGAGAAAGTAAACAAACATGGCAGCAGAATGGCAAGAAATGCAGCAAGCGCTGTTAGAACACACTGCCTCTTTCTCTCTTCTCCTTCTTCTTCTCTCTGTTTCTCCTTTATTTAATTTATCCTCTCTGTTGCTGTTTGTTACCTCGGCCGTGGAGATTATGTCTGTTTGCCTGTTGGTCTGCTAGTTAGCACAATATCTCAAAACATTTGGTAGAATGTTAGGCAACGGGCAAAGAAAAAACTGTGGCCAAGTACATTGTTACTCTTCAACTGTGAGACATAGAAGCAAAATTCCCTCTTTCCTGGATTCATCTGTCCAACATGTACAGTATTAATCTATTCAAGCCGTTTTTAGGTGACCTTGAAAACAGGTTTTTCAATTCTTGCAGTTTTCCTTTAACTCTTTGCCAAATTATTTTAGGTGTGGCCCGTTTGACATTTAAATGGTCATAACACTTCACATTGTGCAAGTGCAGTTCAACCAAACTTAAGAGGCACATGCACATATCAACTCTTGAGCAATCTTTTGATGACGTTTGACGACATTGCAACAGCAACATGATCTCAATCAGCCTTCAGTTACAGGTGAAAATCAGCATGATGTGTATTGTGGGACGGACCTGGACCCAGATAGCTCTGGGTGAAGGTTTGCACTCCTGTTGGTTTGCACTGTGTGTGCTTTCTAGTTCTCTATTTTTTCTGTTTTTCCAATATCTCTCCTTTTTCTTTTTGTCTCCCCATCTACCTTTTGCTTGTCTTTCTTTCCAATGATATAACAACGTCCTGAGCCTTCATATCTATCTATCTAATATGGCTTGGCAGCATTCTTGCCTGACAGGATGGCTGTTTTCTTACTTATTATTATTTCTACGTGTCTGAGCGCACTCTTATGTGTGCTGAAATGAGAGAGCAGAGCACTGACGACTTGAAAAAAGGTGCCGTCTCAGTTCAAAAAAATGTTTCATTTAAGTTAGTGACATTTTTACTTGTGAACCGCGATACAGGCAGCAAGTACTTATTAAAAGAAAAAGAGCCAGAGCTAATGGAAAAAATGACCATGACTTCCATTAACATTGCAGTTACAAAGTAAGTGATAATGTTAAAAAGGGTGAAAAGAAAGCGGCATTCTTCAAACACTAACCAAGGGCAGACTTTTGTGAGGAGAGGTATGAAAACGTCTCATGGTGCACCATTTGAAGGGGATAAATATTGTAAGAAACCTGATTACATCACATGGCTTTGTTCCCTGGCAAGAACTGAAGTAGACATACGTCTTTCTTTTTGTTTAGACTAGAATTCACATTGATCATTTCATCAACGTTTTGGGGGATGTATTATTATTATTTCACATATTTATATAAGCCAACATTTTCCAAACATCACCCAGGCTCAGTATGCTAAAATAGAAATATTCAGGCAATTAATATTCGCTGTACAAACATTCATGCCCACGTGGTCGTACTTTAATTTGCAGTAGAAAGGCTTATAATTGGATGTATGAGCAAAGAAACTCCAGCAATTGTACACAATAGAGAGAAATTATCTTCAGTTGAATTTCCTTTTTTATTATCGTGCCCTCAATTATCTGGGCAGTTGAGATGTCTAAGGCAGTCACATGACTCAAAAGAGGCCCAGCATCTGCTTAGTTATAACCAAATTAAAGAGAATCTCTAACCCTAACCCCCCCCCCCCCACCCCCATTCAGAATGAGACATGGTAGGAGCCACGTAGCAGGCAAATGCCCTTGCTCTGGCTGAGCCATTATGCAGATGATATGCTAATGAAGTCATCCGATTTGCTTAGGGTGCACTTCACTGAGGGAAGATAATCAAGCGTTGATCAGCTCCCAATGCTGCACTCGCTGGGTGTTAGTATGTATGTGTTTGTGTACAGTGTGCGTATCCAGCTATGCGTGAAGCTCTGTGCTGGTTGGCTTTTGGGAGGGAGAGAAAATGGGTTTAGGTGCACATATGCATGTGTGTTCATGTGTGGGTTGAGTGTGGATGTCTTAAATTTCCTCTTTGTGAGCTGTTTTTAGATTGAACTATGTTGCTGGTAACACAGATATAGCTGTTGCAAACAATCTCCGCCCCGCTGGTTGTGACGTCGATGGCCAGGATTTTAGAAATACTGCGGTTAGGAGTCCCCCCACGCCCCCTCCCGAGTCCATCCCCTTAAATATTTGGGAATTTTCAAATTTTATTTATTCAATGAACTGTTCAATTACACATTCTGTAAATTTCATTTCCGAAGATGAAGGTCTAAATGCTGTTTTAAAACCTTTTTTAAACTGCCAGGACTGAAACTGGCATTGAAACTCATATTCTGGGTGCCGACCAAAATGCGTTTGTCGCATCGAGTCCCAGATGTGTCAATATCATAAATGAATGTCACTGAGCTTTTAATTCTCTATTTAAATCAGGAACCATTTCTAACTTATTAAAGCAACACTTTTGATAAAACACGGAGCAGTTTAATATATTTTGTTAAATGAAAATGATAATGAAAATTTTTGGTTGGCATGAAATGTAAGTATACTGTGGCTAAACAAACTGGAATCCGCCTGTAAAACGCCTACCATATGCAAGTTTTTAATTGTAGAATGTAAACTTTCCCTTATGTTGCTAAAACTTTACTAAAAAATTACCAGAAAATATACAGAAGCAGACATGAACTCAGTGTACTTAATGGTAGCTACTGCCCTGGAGCTGTCACAGCAAATGTACTGAGAAGACTCTCTAGTATATATTTAATTGTTATGGCTCCGTGCTGGCGACAGCCGTGGCCGGAGGCATTATGTTTTCGGGTTGTCTGTCCGTCCCATTCTCATGAATGTGATATCTCAGGAACGCCTTGAGGGAATTTCTTCAAATTTGGCACAAACGTCCACTTGGATTCAAGGATGAGCTGATTAGATTTTGGTGGTCAAAGGTCAAAGGTTAACGTCACTGTGACCTCACAAAGCTAGCCCAACAAATACCGAATTGGTGACACTAATCGTGGCTGCCGGATTGAAGATGTGTGTGAAGCATCCGCGTTTTAGAATTTGTAGCTTTGCAGCAACCTCCATATCTGAAGCTTTTGTCTGCTGTCATGGCTAGAACTTTGTGTTCTATCAAGATACATTTTATTGGCCAAGCATGTGAACACATACAAGGAAAATACACCTAATACCTTTTATTAAATTCCTTCAAAGTCTTCACTTCAAATATTTTATGAGTCTGGACAGACATGGATCTAAAGTGCTACTTGGCAGAGGCCTACAACCACAAGGCTGTATTTCTAATTTATACTGCAGTTGCAGAAGATGCTTCAGCAACTCCTGTCTCTTATGCTCTAAACCTGCAGTGACTGTCCTTCTTTTTATTATTTGTGTACTTTTTCTTGCCATCACTCTTGATTTTCTTTCTCTCCACTCCTTCACCTGCAGTTGCTCCTTCAATGTCTCCATATCTGTCCTCTCTTTCATCCCCCTGTCCTTTTTCCCCTGCCCATTCTCTTGTCACTCTTTGACCTTCACCCATTAGTCACACACACACCCTCATACTTCATGTACTGTACCCTGCATATATATATATATATAGCAGCCCCGCTCTCATTTGGCTATCAGACAGTCATCAGTTCACTTTTCTCCCTACACGTCTCTCTTTCTACCTCTCTTTTTCTTCACTCCCTCCTTTTGTAAAATGTGTAAGTAGCACCTCTTTTCTCATGATTAAATCATCTGCCTCTCCTTTTTTCATCTCTTTCTTGATCTCTTACTCTCTCTTCCATTTCTCCCAGTTCAGTTGAAGTTCAGCTCTGTTTTGTAATACTCCCCTTCCCTTCCCTCATCCATCTGTCCCTCTGTCCCCTCTCCCACTACTCGACTTGTTCCTAATCCACTCTATTCCTAGCCTCGACCCTCCCTGAAGCCTTAAGTAAACAAAACATCATTTCACTCTTTTATCTCCTCTCTTTTCTCCTTTTTTTTTTGTAATTTGAGTGTAGCTCAGCAGATAATGGATTCAGCTTGCATGTTCTTGTAGGTGAATCTCAAAGCATCGCAACGCACCCATTAACCCCTATTGCCTCAGCGCCTGACTGGGGGTCCTCTGAGAGACTCACAGAGGCATTTGATAGCGTTTGATCATCTTCACCCTTTCAGCAGCGTGCACGCGTGTATGTGTGTGTTGCTCGGATTAACACATCCTATTGATCTCCACTGCCCCACGCCTGCGGAGTCTGACAGATCTGCAAGAGGCAATAATTAGTCGTATAATTGGCTGATCAGTTGCACGGAAATATGCTGAGCCAACACACTCCGTTGCTGGAACGCGTTATGACCCGACAGTAGATTTTGACAGGTGTGAGTCTTTGCGATCGTCTTTTTATGTAAAATATGACACGCTGGGAATTCTTTGCGGTTGTACTAGTTGCGTCTGATCACACACCATTAGATTCATGAAAGCACAGCTGGAGGGATTGATTAATTTAAAATCTGTAATTATTTATGTCTTCCTAAGGCGGTTGCATGTTGCACATACAGTTGTCATGTTGTGTCATTTTCTTTTTCTTTCTCGTTGAGAGCGAACAGTCCCTTAACTCTAATTTTCTGAGGATTTTATTCATGGAATATCCTTTGTCATGCCAGTCACAGGGTTAAATACCGTGCTCAAGGGCATGTTGACTGTAGCTGTTCAGGGGAGAGTGCAGCATCTGTCATTTACATCCTCACCCCAGATTTTCTCAGCTGACTAGCAGCAAATCCACATTATAAAATTGAAATCCCCCTTTTTTTATAGGGTTGCTTTGTTTAAAACCCGTCTGATCATATGACGATGCTGGCACATTCTCAGTAATCAGTAACTTTTTAAGTATAGTGTGATTATTACCAATATGAAGGATTGCCAAAACAAAGACAATAAGACCCAAGTTGTAATAAACCAGAATCATCCCAGAAAATCCACCGCACAATTCTTGGTTTCCATATTACCCGCTCTTAAAATGCATCCAAGAATGCCATCGTATAATTCCCATTGTATGCTCACCTGTAGCTGATAAAGCGTCCCACTTCACACTCCTGGATGGTTCTACAGTACGCCCCTACAATATGATGATGACTGTAGAATCCTGTGTTTATGAGAGAGTGTGTAAACCAGAGGCACTGAAGGCTCATTCTTGTGAGAAATCAATATCTCTTTCGTGCATGACACCATTAATATGCAACCAAGCATCAAGTGTGGCAGTGGAGAGGGAAGATGGGGACCACAGGCGTGTACTTTGTTAAGGCGATAGGCTGTGTGTGTGTGTGTGCGTGTGTCCAGAGAGAGATGAGAGGCTAAAAGTAGGTGATGTACTTGTGATGGGAATACTTTCCACACGGGGTACCTATCACACCCACTGGGTGAGAGATTGGAGAACAGCTCTGACCTTCTGCTGACCTGTGCTGTGAAACGCTCGCACCAGCCAATGACACGTTCGTGCGCGCAGACGTATTAACTTGTCAAAGTATGATCATCTGTGTCCTTGAATGTGTTTGACAGAGAGATGTGTGTCTGTATGAGGGTGTGTGTGTGTGTGTATGACTGAGTGAGTGCCTTACTGAATTATAGAGTATGTTTGCTTTTTAACAGATCAGCAGAAGAGGTGATGCCACAGTCAATGTCACAGCCTTCATGCATAATTGCTCCACTTTGTCATTGCCAAGGGCTGGGCAGAGCCACATCTGATTGCTTCCCCCCTTTCTCCTTCCCTCTCTGTCTTTTCCTCTCTCCCCTTCAGTCTTTATCCTCATTAGACTCATTAACTTATCCTGCAGAGAGAGAGACAGAGTGAGACAGACAAAGAGGGAGCGCAGTGAGAGTACTGGGGGCAAACTGAGCGGCCTAAAGAAGATCTGTGTCCAAGATGTTTGCCTCACAATACAGTTGATGAGCTACAGATAGAGATATATCACAGTGTAAACCAAGAGTAGCGTCTTCAAGCTAAATGAGGCTTCCCATAAAGGGTAATGTATGACACCACGTCTGGCACAACAGACCTGACGTTAGTCTGTGTGTGGAAGCGTGTTATTTAGCGCCAGTGTTTATCCGTAAGAGCTTAACTGTTGGTGTGTGTGTGTGTGTGTGTGTGTGTGTGTGTGTGTGTGTGTTTGAATGTGAGTGATGGTGGTAAGAAGACACTGAGCAGTAGAAAACTTACTCTATCTGTGGTGCTGAGAGGTCACACTGTTAGCTGCTGACTCACTGTCCAACACTAGTTAAAAATTAATTGGAAAATACAGTTTAGAGAGCACTCCAACTTTCTGGACTGACATTTTTTTGGAATTTGATGTTTCTATATATATTTTTCCCTTATAAAGGATGATGTTGCTGATATTTTTGCGTTTTCTATGTCAAAACTTGTTTGCTTAACAGATAATAGATATATTTTCTCTGTTGTATGTTTAAATGATAAATTACATTAATTGCACTAATTTGAACTGTGTTTTGATGTGGAGGGTACATGCATTCATATGATTTTGGGGGCGGGCGTGTGTGTGTGTGTGTGTGTGTGTGTGTGTGTGTGTGTGTGTGTGTTTGCATCCCTTTGCACATGTGAATTTGTGCGTCGGCATGACCCAGTGCTGAAAGGGCAGCAGTGAGTGAAGTTGGAGTGTCTCATGGTTAAATGATGGGCCCCTTTCGGGCACTCAGAGGGCTTTGAAATACTAAGTAATTGGTTTTTCTGGCAGAATGGGGCCAGAGCCATAGCTTAGGGCCAGTGTGAACTCCACACTGTAGCTCAGGCCTGCTAAACCTGGGGTAGAGGCTCGGTAAACCAGGCACACACAGGTTTCTTCTGAATATTAAGAGATACATGGGTTCAGAGGAGAACTGTGAACACTGTCTCTGTGTTTATCAAAGTTTTGGCGTTGTGGCTTTTGCTGAGTCAGGTTAGCATTTGAAATCTAGAATCTGCAATCTACCTTTTTCTCTGATAGAATGTGTTCTCGCTTGCTCAAGGTCAGACACAAAAAGAATTAAATCTCAGAATTAAAGTGATAATATAAGACTTAAAAATGTGTCACTGCCTTTAAAGATCTGATATCGAATGTGGATATGTGGTGTCCAGTGTCCTGTTTGCCTCACTATAGCAAGAGAATTAGACTGTAACATGATAAATGTATGTGTGCAGCATGAATGAGTGTCAAGAATATCATTCAGGCCCTACATGCATGTGCACGGACATGAATACACACGCACACACAGGTTCAGTTGTGTGCTCAATCACTCATTGTTTGCCCCTTTCACTCTGATAAACACACATATGTGCACTACTGTACTCACATACGCAGGTCTCTCAGCTGATAAATATCCCCATATGTGTGTGTGCATACAGTACATGTCCATGTGTTTGATGTGTGCAGCTGCAGTGGAGCTGGCTGGTTGCTGCCAAGGCTTGGCTAGCCCCAGGCACAGGAAAAGCTTTTTATATATTGGCCTACATGCCACTGACTCTTCTGAGAGACTGTCAGGAGCACATTTTTGAGACTGATAGAGTTGATACTTGTGGGAAAAAGATGTGGCTGGGAGTAGGGAATACACTGTGCGACTTCTCTTTTTTTTTAATGTAATCATCTTTATCGTTTTTTTTTTTCCCCCTTGTGCCTCCTCTCCTCCCACATCTGTCCATTCTCACTGTAAAGAATCTCTTCTCTTTCATCTGGTCATAATGAATAGCCTGCCATGTATTGTTTCTCAAATGTTGTGCAAAGTTGCTAAAAAAAAAAAAAAAAGCTGTCATCTCTACTCCCAGTCCAACTTGCTCTTTCAGTCTTTGTACCGTCAGTTGCCCATAAAAAAATAAAATCTGACTTTTTTTGTTCCTGAGCAGCTTCTTCTAGCTTGAAGCTGCAGTGCAACACAGGTGCAACAGAGATACGCCACACTGGCTACATCTGTGTTTGAAACAGTTAAATCATTTGAACTGGTAACACTCAGAGGCATGTAATGAAAAAAAAAAGTCCACAGGTACCACGGACTTCTTAGCCTCAGTTTGTGCCTCTCACAGAGCTGCTGGCAGCATCAGTAAGCCTGATAGGAGACGGCAGAGAGGCAATGTCATTCTAATAACCCAAAGATTTATCCCTTTTCTGTGGCAGTAAACACAACACACAACCCACCGATAACTAACTGTGCTATATTCAGAGCTTTACAAGATATTCAGGGCTGACGAGTGACAGCGGTAACATTAACATGATAAACAGCAGCGGCTACAGATATACGTACTGACTCTCCCTCACACACACACACACACACACACCGGAGAGCCTCTTGTAGTAGAGCCGCTAGCTCAGCTACAACACAAGTGCCACACAGAAACCTTTACAAAGGACCATGAATGTGCTTCTAGTGACTGTCAAAGCTCCGGGAGACTCTCTGTATTTCCAGCGTGGACAGCGAGAGTCTGACAGCAGCTGCTCATGGCTGCTTATTTTGCCTGCATTTCTTGTCGCCTACAATCGCCGTTCATCTGACCGTCACTGGAGGCAGAGGGTAGTAGCGCTCTAGTAATGGCGAGCTAAAGTAGCTGAATCTATTCTGTGAAAAAAGCATCCATACTTGGCGCCAGTGTATCAATGACGCATCGCAAGCTATGTGTTGCAATATCGATTTTTTTTTTTTGTCCCACCCCTATCCGGTATCTATAAAAAGTTTCCTTTGGGACTTCTCAGGCCTTGTGTGCCGATAGCTCTGTCAAAATCCCACTTTGTTGAGTTCTTTTTGAACGTCAGTGGTCTTTTCAGATCCCTGCATCCTTTTTTGCATTTATGAAAGGCCTCGTTTGATCCATAGCATTGCAAACCAGTCATGAAGTGAGTCATTTATTCTGCAGCAATTAATGTAATTACATCTGACTCCTGTCCCTCTTCCTCTTCATCCCTTTAGCTATCAAAGTGTAAAAGTGGTTTGAAATGGTCAACTGAGTGTGTCCACCCTAATGCCTCTAGGAAAGGTGTTTGGGGGCAAAAGCTATATTCCCAACTTTCTTGGGGGGGGGGGTATACTAGAAGATTGGTAGGGGGGCGATCTGAGTGTGCGTGATGGGGCATAAACCGATAGAGAATCTGCATTATAGGTTATAGAAGTGCTATAAGTGTTATTATAAGTGCTTAACTCCTGTTTAGAGCTTTATTTATGAGTAAAAGCACTAAAATCAATTCTAAAAGATATTGGAAGCCACTGCAGCCTGGCTAGAACTGGCTTAACATGCTCCCTCTTTTTTTGCCTAGCATATAGCAGCAGATTTTTGAATCAGCTGAAGCCTTTCAATAGTGTTTTGGAAAGCATGTGAATAATGTAGTACAATAGCCTAGTCTGTTTGAAATGAAGGTGTTATTTCATTTTTTTCATTCCAGGTCAAGAAGGGTCAAACTTTGGCAATGTTTCTCAAATAGAGGTAAAACTCAAGGGTTTCCTTACCTTGTTGTACGCTTTACATGTTCAGCTCATGTTTTTTTTTTTTTCTTTAAGTGTAAATGGCCTGCAACGCCAAGTATCGATGTCATGAGTCTGTTGGACCACAGACTAACAGACGCATATCAGAGGCTCTTTTATTCTGACTTGTCAGATGAGTTTTTACACTTTGCTGAGGGATGAGCTCCTGGCTCAGGGTTTCCTCTGGTGGGAATGTTTAATCTGTGTCCAAATCAGGCTCCAAATTTAGTCAAAATTCTCGTTTTCCATAGTGTATAGAAGAAAGCTACTGGCAATATATGGGACCATGCTGTCATGCTGTTAGTTCAGCTGGACATCTTTTAGATGTTGCCCATTTTGAGGAGGAGGAGGAGGAGGAGGAGGAGGAGGAGGAGGAGGTTCTACAAATCAGCATACTTTTTCTAGAAATTAAGTACTATTTCAATCAATTTTAAGCATATTCAAGTGTTGGTGTAATGACTGTTGGTATTTGTAGTAGAGAATAGGTTCTGTAACAGTACGGTTATGCAAAATTAAAAATATATGTGCTACTCTAATATCTACTACAGTACAACTTATTGATACAGTATATTTTCAATTCAAATATATTGCTAAAAGAAGTAATTCATCTAACTTGCTTATAGATCCCCTTTGAAGTTTGAATTGTCCTTTACCGAACAGCAGACTGCGAGTGACTTGATAGCCCACAAACTGTAGCACTGTGGCACTTAACCAGCATGAGGAAGATCTCAATGATCTTTTCAATTTTTGTTAAAATCCAGTTCCCACATTACTGCTATAGTTTAGTCTTCCAAAACACAATTAGGACACCAAACCTGGCATTTCAAGGTCATACACATGAAGCAGAACAACAGCTAAAATTTAATTCAAATTCCAAAACAGTACACCTCAGTACATGGCTGCCAAACATAAAATATGTGCATGCGGCCATTTGTTTGTTTAATGAAATATTGGAGCAATACTTGATGCACATGTGCAGTAAATTTCAGTTTCATTACATGTCATTTTACCTCAAACACCCGTTTCATTTCATTTTTCCAGATTATTTCTTAAATTCAGGTTGTAAATTGAACTGAATTCATGAAGTGTTTACATTTAAATCCCAATTTGAGCGAAATCCAGTAATCTGGTTTACAGATTGTTCTCAGCAGTGCAGCACAGCATGTCTCATCGAATGTGGGAGCTTTACAAATGCCACATCTGTATTTTTCTTTATTCTTCCCTTCCCTTTCTCTTTTCCATCCCTACCCCCTATCCCAGCTCTCTGCTGTGTGCCTGGTTGTAATTGAGTCATTTTCTCCTCGTTCGAGCACTGTCTCCGGCAGGCAGCTGTATCAAGGTGACCTCCCGCTATTGTTTGGGCCTCTGTGTTTTTGTCTCGCTAGCTCGCCAACATAATCACTGCCTTTCAAAGCAATGTAATGGGTCAGCTGTGGCAGTGAGACATCATTTCTGACCCCGGATACCTTGCTTCACAGTTGGAAATGTCAGCGAAGAGGCAAGGAGCTACAGCAATGAATTTAGTGATGTAATACTGCAGTCAACCCGTCCCTTTCTTATGTCCCTCTCCTTCGGAGCGCTCACTCTGTCTGATTCTGGGCTGTTTTTTGCTCCGCAACTCCCTCTTGAAAACAGCTGAAGGGGGAACTGGGATCTTTTGGGAGTTGGATCTCCTCTCCTCTCCTCTCCTCTCCTCTCCTCTCCTCTCCTCTTTAGTTGCTCAGAGGAATAATCTCTGTCTGTTTAAAGCACTAATCCATCTGTCAATCCCTGTCTATTAATTGCAGCATTAGTGCATTGTAGGCAGGCTGGACAGGCAGGGTAATTACATTGATTTTACTGCTATTTAACCTTTATTTAGCCACACGTCACTCCACAACAAAAGTTTCAATGACAATACCTCAATTTTAAAATAGGCTGGGTTGCACAGGTGAAGAAATGTTTTCATCTTATCTTTTTTTTTTTTTGGACCTGCACTGGATGATACTTGACATCGTCTTTTTTTATGTCTAACTGGGACAAAGATCTAAACAGCAGTTACTAAGTACATCATGTCCCCCATCCTCAATGTCAAATCAAGTCTTCCCGGGGAGTAATGATATCTTAAGACTAAGGAGGGAATCTATAGACTATTGTAGGATTGCAGATTAAGAGGGGCTTGTGAGGAGGGCAGATCTTTACCCCCAAATCTTGTGAGATTTGGTTGATAGAGCGTCCATCACCAGGATCTTAAGGAGCTTGGAGATCAAATTGTGAAAACAACTTGACATGTTAATCCACGTTAGACAAGATATTTTGGTAGCATACACACTATACACTCATGAGTAAACTGTTCTGTTGTGGACGTGCATGTTGTCATTAAAGATTTTCATCAGATCAAACCCAATTTTGATGCTATTTGGAAGAGGAAACCTGTTTGTGTTTTTACAAATAGCCTCTGCTGTTGTATTTTGACAGAGTAGCTGCTCAGAGTGAGTCTCCTACCCCCAGTGATCGATGTAAAAAAAAAAAAAAAAGTTTTATAGTTCATTTCTTTGTGTTTTTATTCTAAAGTCACGCTAAATTAACCCCATTTCTCCCTAAGCACTAGATGCCTGAATAGTGAGAGATACAGCTAATCATTTTAGACAACTGTATCTTGTTTAAAGCTTGGCCTCCTTGATTAGCTCGTCAGTAGATCATTTGTATGCACAAAACAGTGCTTTGCGTTGAATCTGCACATCAGCTGAACACTCCTCACAGATTTGACCTGCAGTTTGGGGTTGTTCTTTGATCAGAAATAAAACAACTGCCATTTTACTGACTCTTAAGATGTCAGCTACATCAAATTAGCCTCAGTAAAACAATCTGGTTTGGACCACACCAGAGACCACACTGCCCCTGGCTATATGAGCTTTAGTTTTGACCTAGAAAGTCATTCATAGCTTCTGGCTTTGGAAAGAGCTTTCAGGTTAAGAGTCACAGTAACTATAGATGATCTGTTGGCTGCTTAATTGCAGTGGTGGGAATGCAGGACTCTTAATGGTCAGTCATGTCCACTGGCGTTTGTGTCATTCACTGTTGGCCAAACTCACGTAACTGTGTGTTGATGATCAGTCATGTGACCTGTAGTGTGTCAGGGAAGAAGTGGCGTTTATGTGCATGTTTGTAGGGCTGCAACCGAGGATTATTTTCATTATCAGTTTAATCTAAATACTGAAGAGTGTCTGTTATAATCTCCCAGAGTCAAAGGTGACATCTTCATATGTCTTGTTTTGTTTGAACAATAGTCCAAAACCCAAAGAAATGAGATCACCATCATGTTTGACAAAGAAAAGCATTAAATCATCTCATTTGTTGAACCAACACATATTTGCCATTTTTGCTTTAAAATCCAATGATCAAAATAGTTGCCAGTTAATTTTCTGACGATCCGACTAATTGATTAATCTAATTGTTGCCGCTGCACATGTGTGTGAGCATCTTTGATACTGATGAAACATTGTGGAGACGAAATGGCTGACGATGTTTAGGATGAAGCGAAGCAGGACCGGCTTTGAAAAAAACAGCCAGTTTGTTAATAATTATAATTCCAGTTGCACAGGCAGACTAATTACCATGGCAGAGTCCATTATCATCAGAGCAATAACCAGAGACGCAAAACAATCAATGCTATTATTTTTTGAAATACTACGTTGGGAGAGACTAAAGTTCATCAGTGAACAAGTAAATATGAACAATACGAGAGAGGAATAAACATTGATTCAAGTCACTGACATTGACTTTAAATAGCTGACAGATCAACTCATCAACCTGGAAAACAAGAATCAGAGGTTGAAAGCGAGACTCGCGGGCTGTAAAAAGAAGAAAAAGCCCAGTAACTGTGTTCAGCCACATCGAAGTATCATCATTCAGATTTGGCTTCAGAGAGCGAGAGAGGTGTCTGAACACCAGGTGAGTACAAGGAAGTGAGCGGTTGAAAGAGTGTGAGGGATGCCTCGTGAGTGAAGCCGAGCCGCGGGGGGCTGTCAGAGCTGCATTTACAGGCATTAAGGATGAGAGGCAATTGTCTCATTCCTTCACTCTCCCTCATTTCTTCCCCCTTCTCTTTTTTCGGGCTCGTGACTGATTTGGCTCATTAAGATCGGGAGAAGGAGAATTAATTATTGTCATTAAATGAAGCATGCTGCTCCCCTCTCTCAAGCACTCCAGCGGGCAGGGCAGTGAAGTGTGGACGGCAGGGAGGGAAAGAGAGTGGGGGGAGAAGGAAAGGAGGGGTAGAAGTGGAGAAAGAGATGAGGGTTGAAAGATGGAATTTAAGACCCTGAGAGGACACAGGGATAAGATAGTTGGGGATAAAAAGAAAGCACCGGAAACGGAGAATGACCGGAAAACAGGCGTGAGAGCCACGGAGTGTAAGATGGAGAGCCGAGGCCGTGGGGAGGAACAAGAGGAAGAGGGACAGTCACAGGCTTGAGCAGGATTTCTGTTTTTTTGGCTGGGCTGCATGCTAATGCGCCGGAGCGTATTGTTCGGCTCAGGGAGCCGGAAAAAAAAAAAAAAAGTATAATCCAGGTCAGAGGGATGGAGAGGGGGAGGGAGGAGAGGGGGGAGAGAGATGCACAAAAAAGAAGAGGTCAGAGATTGAGGCATTAAGAGACAAGAATGCAGGGAGGAGAGAGGAAAAAAAGCATGAGAGAGAACATTATCACCTCCATGATGATTACCATCACCATGGCTACAGTTTCCATTTTTCTCTGTATACACTAACAAATCAAGTGAAGAAATACAAAGAGAACAACACATTTCTGCTGCTTCTTCCAGGATATGTTATGACCTGCACAAAAAAAAAATGCATACTGATTTTTACACAAGTAGCCTGCAGTGGCTGGTACATTTCCTGTATGTATGTGTGTGCGCGCGTGTGCATGTGTGCGTGCGTGTGTTGATCTAATATTATCGACTCTTGAGGAGGAAGCTTGAATGCACAAGGCCCGGGGGCAAAGCCACTCAAGAACATCCCCTGCAATTCAAGTGACCTGCTTTCATGACGCTGGCTCTTTCCCATTACCCAGAGTGGCATTTCATTTAGCTTCTGTCATTCATCTTTCCTTTTTCCATATGGGATAGACTCTTGTGTTGCTGACACATCGCCCCTCTATTTCTTTTGTTTGCTTTTTCTTCCTTTTTTTTTGTTGCGTTACTGTAGCCTCGTTGCTTTCGCTGTCCTCTTTTAAAGTCAAAGGCCGGTGAATTTCTCTACAAGTTTTGTGCATGCAAGTTGTCTTTATTCCCTAATCTGCCCCCCCTCACCCTTCAAAAGAAAAAAAAAAAAGGAACATATTGCTTGGGGTGCTCATATGTGGTCAAATTCATACGCCACAGACTGTGCACCTAGGAGGGAGTGATATTTGAGGTCAGGTTCTATTGAATGCTGCAGTTAACATGACTCAGCTGACAAATATCCCTAAGCCATTAGCTCCGCTGCCCTCAGAGTGTTTGTTCTTCAAGACCAATTGATCTTGACAGCCATACATTCAGTCAAGGTTTACTTGGTTGAAACACTTATTTAAATTTAAAGACAGAAACAAAGTAGCAGAACCTCAATGACTGCATCAACGCCTGCCGTTTCAGACCTGCGGTTCCAGTCCAACCTGAGCCACAAGTCTTTATCTCAGTTACACTTTTACACCTCAGGTACACCTTTAAGTGTTAAACCCCAAAGCACACGTACCCAATTGCAGATAATTGGCAGGTGACGCAAGTGTAAAAATTTACAGCAGCTATTAGTTTCTTTGTAAGTTTGTAAGTTACAAAGCAGTTCCATTAAGGGCTTCACCTAAAAATAAACCAAAGGGTTATTCGATATTATATAAAGTTAAAAACTGTCACACTAAGGTTAATCAGAGGGCCCTCGAACAATCCCAGATGAGAAAAGACTGGAACACACTGATTGATTTGCAGACTTTAATAGTGCAAACGGACCAACGTTTCGACACTACTGCATCTTCATCATAGTCAAAAGGCCCTCAAACAATAATTTGAAACTTTTTTTGAAAAGATCTGTGCATTGGATCTGCATTAAATCTGTTCAGTTCTTCTCTCTCGCTCTCTCTGTGCATTGGTAACAACTTGCACTAGGAATACAAAAAGTCATGTAGAAATACAAGCCTTCATACAGGGAAATACTTGTATTCGGAGGTAGTCACAACTTTTTTAACCGACGCTGTAGTTCCACTGCACAAAGAAAAAGTCAAGTTCATAAACTCGAAAACTGGAAAACTTTCAACTGCAGTACTTCTGTGGCAAGCTAACTTCCTGTGCTGCTTTCTCAGACTCAGATTTTTTTTTATCAGCTGGATACACTGTGACAAGTTTGGAAGAGAGGTCTTTCTTTTTTACAGCCTGTAGAGCACATTAATGCATCAGCAGTTGGGCTAAAAACAGCTGTGAATGAAAGAAAAGGCTTTGGGTAATTCTATACGTAGCTATACAAATCCAGAATCATCATTGTGTAGAAGAAATATCAACACTTTCCACCCCATTAAAGAGAAATAAATGGCAAACCATTAACATCTTACTTTCTGGCAAGCTATTAACATTTTATATATATATATTTTTTTTTTTTCATTTGAAATATTACATACTCAGACACTCCAGTCCATCTACTCTTTCCTCAACCCTCATTTGTAGTCCTCTCAGCCATTATTCTCTGCAGTCAATACTCCTGAACATCTAAGCTTTCAGGCAAAACTTCCTTCAAACTTCAAACATTGACTCAGCATTGAAAAGTAAAAGTCAATATTTTTTTTTCCTCACCTTAGGACCCCCCCCCCTCCTCTCCTCTCCTCTCCTCTCTTCTCCTCTCCTATCTGTTTTTCAGTCGCTCTGTCTCTTCAGATATTTAAAAAGCCGGCAGTTTTACTGTGTGGCTTTGCCTTTTTATAAATCTTACAAGAGTGCAGTTGTGCACACTGTCACCACAGGTGTCTCTTGAACCGGTGCAAAGTAAAGATAGACATGTCGAGGAAGAAAGAGAGATGGGAAGAGCAAAATTGAGAGAAGCGCAACCAGGGGTAAAAAACAAAATAAAAAAACAAAAAACAGGAAGGAAGGAGGAGGCGAAAGCAAACAGTGAGAGTAAAGATCAAGAGAAAAGAAAGATGCCAGGAAGCTAGAGAAGAGATATGAGTTGTGTTTTAGGAGCTGCAGGGCTTTGTTTGCTATGCTAGTTGCTCATATATGCCAAAGGTGCACTCAGAGTCATGCTAATAGGTGGAGTGTATGCGAGGATGAAACTGTGGGAGAACAAACACTCATAGCTTTAGATCGTCCTGTGCCAACATCTGGGAGAGAGTCAGGGACCCCGATATGAATGCAAATTATTGCTGCAGTCTCCCTGTGCAGAAGAGGATATAGAGTTGGATTGTCTGAAGTGTTTGGATATTCTCTTCTCTTTGTGGGGAGATTGTCTGTGACAGAGTAGTGTTTTTCTCTGTTTAGGCCAAATAGTAACACACACACACACACACACACACACACACACTAGAAAAAGGACGTTTAGTTCTAGAGAATCAGAGAGTAGAAATGTTGACACACTTTCCCCTAGCCATCCCAAAATCACTCCCCGAAACATGTTTAATACTCTGCGCACACTCTACCTATCAGCAGGACATGTCACCCACCATCCTCCACATATACATGAACACATAAAATTACTGTTTCTCCACACACACTCACACTCCAGGGTGGAACTTAATGGAGTGTGATCTGGTCTGACGTCTCCGCGTCGGGCCCCTCATCTGCATGCAGGCAGTGTTCACCAGCATTCCACGGCCCATAATAATAATAAATCCAGACTGAGGAATTGGCACACCTAATCTGACAGGCCTTTATGGATACTCTCATTCATGTAGGACCGGCGCCACACGGTATTATATTCTCTAACTCTCTCATATACTCTGCACGTCACCGATTGTTAAAAACCAAAGATTAATGATTTGAGAGAACATTATTTCTCTCTGACATTGTATAAATCATCTTTGACACATATAGATCACATGGTGAGATCAGGGGCAGGAGAGGGGGGGGGGGGGGGGGGGGGGGGGATGGAGTCGATAGGGAACAAATGGGACGCAGGGACCAAATGAAACTGAAGATGTGATGAAAACACGCGTTATTAAATCAAACAAAATCCTGGGGAAGGTTGCCGGTGTATTTTGCTCCACACAATAAGCTGTGATGTTAGACACAGGAAAAATTCATGCTCTTATAGAAGTCTGCGTGGACCGAAACATTACACTGATATACCGAATTAAAACTTGGCGTAATTGCAAAAGTAATTTTAAGTTATTGAGCTCCTCTCTGAAGCATGAGTTGCAAATATTGGGTGTTTTTCTTAATCAAGTGCTGCCCCAAAATGAAGCAAATTCATGACAAGACAATACCTGCATCTAAACATTCAGGAAATGATCAAGTTAAAGGGGTACTCCAGTGATTAAGTATTGCACTTTCATATAGTTGAGGGAGCAAGACCACCATCTTTCCCTGGATCTTTCAAATCTTTCTTCTAGGGTTATTCACAAAGACATACTGTAGGTGTATTCATGCTTCTTGGGATAAATACAGTGAGATTTAATGTCACACCTGGGTGCTGTGGTAGATAATAGTGTGTGTGGGTAATGAGATATGAAACATCTCTCTATATGTTAACACTTGATTTCCATTTCTGTTACTGGCCATTGATTGAATATGGGCACACCTGTGTTCTGTTACACTGGGAAATAGTCAGTCTGAAGTGGCTGTGCATCATCTATCATCATTGTCGTCACCAGCGTCATCATTATCATCTCCACTCCCCCCTTTTTTTTCTTTTTTTTTTTTTAAAGTCGCTGACCCCGGGGACGAGCTGTGACCTTGGAGCGACAGCCTCAGCCGTCTCCACTTGCTCTGGGTCTGGTTGGTAAC
The DNA here is from genome assembly GCA_038419695.1 of Scomberomorus guttatus. Classification (NCBI taxonomy): domain Eukaryota; kingdom Metazoa; phylum Chordata; class Actinopteri; order Scombriformes; family Scombridae; genus Scomberomorus; species Scomberomorus guttatus. The sequence continues at coordinate 21,558,902 of CM076462.1, forward strand.
GAAGTCCCTCCACAACAGACACGCCGCTTAATGAACTTCACCCAGATGCTAAGGGGAGCCACAGCCTCCCAGTAGCCCACAGTCCCTCTCCAATCTCAGCCTCACCTCCCAGTCCTCCCTTTTCGAGCTGTCTTCCAGCATTTCTCTCCCTGAGTCTCTCTCTGTCTCGACTGGAGCTGGTTGTCATTTTGATTATAAATGAGTTCCATTACCCGTTTTCCTCTTTCCCTTTGCACAATTTTCCCATGAAAAGTCTTTTTTTTTCTTGTCAAAGATGAAGAGGGGAGGTGAAGAAATAATAAAAGCTTTTTGCGTGTGTTTCCATACGTGCACTGTCATGGTTTAATGTCATGCTGTAATGAAAACGGTTTCCTCCTATGTTTGTATTTTAGGGGGGGAAAGGTAAATATTAAAGGGTTTTTTTTGTACTGCTGCGAGTCTGTAAAGAACAAAGCCACTTATCTTTTCACATCTTCCCATCCCCACCAGCAGCCAAACACTGAGTGAGCTTGCGTTTCCACTTGCCTCGCCTTGTCTCCCCTGCAGCAAAAATAGCTGAGCTCCTCTTAGCACCCATGAAGAGGGAAGGCTGTAAAACGTTTGTTGTTGGAATTTTTCCCACACGCTAAAGCACAAAATGGATTCATTTCCTTTTAGCACAGGGGAGCAGAAAAAAAAAAACACAAACAGACACAGCAGAGTAGGTCAACCAAAAAGCAAAAAAAACAAAAAAACAAAGACGGATGATGACAAATGGCTCTTCTGAAAGCTGCATAATTCTCCCATTCCTCCTTACCTGGGAGCGTTGGAGCTCAAATAAAACATCTTACAGCACCTTGACCCTTACGCATAATGGACTCTAAATGCCTACAGTGACATAAATAATGGAGAGCTGGTGATGGCCTGGAGTATAAGAGAAGGTGTAAGTACATTACCTCTGCATGTAGTACCTGCTTTTTCTCCAAGCTGACATACATGATAGCCCACTCATTAACTCATTTGTCAGAAGCAAAGTGTGCGTCTTTAAGGACAACATATTTGCCTCAGGGTCACATAATTGTGGCTCAGGTCAGCTGAATGAGTCACAATTGCAAAAGCCATAATGGCATTTCCAAAGAAACTCTTGACATATTAATTGCGGCGTGTACTGAAGCACTTCTTGTGTTCTTTTTCTGCTCTGTTGAAGCGTTCTGACTTTTGTGAGACCACATAATGGTGTTTATTTTTTTACTGACCTGATGACAACTCCTCAAACACCGGGCAAATCTGTGCCTCTTTAAACGGACGTGACCGGGCTCGTGCTGCTCTAATTAATAGCCTCCTGCTCTTTCGCCGTTTTGGATATGCTGCAGAGTCTATCTGCTGAGTGCCAGGGACATGAAGTGTTGGATTATTGAAAAACACAGCCCAAGCCTCTTTGCTATCAATAGGGGTGGGAGCAGTCAGTGTTTTTCTTCGTATCTCTCCTCGTTTCTCTCTGGTGTTTTATATGTATTCCGACGCGTGAGTGTGAATCTCAGTTTGCTTGTGACTTTTGTGTTTGTGTACATACATGCAGTAAATGTGAATATACACAGCCATGTCTGTGCCCCGCCGCTGTGTACATATCTGTATGTACAGGCACAGATGGACCGGGGATGCACCATCCATTCCGTTCCAGGGCGTTAACATGGTGCCCGCCCACCGCAGATGGCATTAATCATCAGCCATTTTGAGCGTGACGTAGCATTGAGAGTGTAGGTACGTGGGAAATCAGTGAGTGAGTGAAAGGCGGACACATGGGAGAGCAACAGTGATGGGAATTGCATTGATGCACGTGACAGAACTTAAGAAGATAGTAAGAAAAAAGATTAACCCAATCTCTGGCCCTCTGTTGCAGATGTCATTTAACATGTGTTTCTTTTTATTTATTTATTTATTTTTTTGTCTTTCAAGGGCAGCTGGTAGGTTGGGAAGTGGGATAGGAAGAGAGCATTTACATAAATGTCCAGTGAGCCAGGAGTGCTTCCTTGTTGGCAGGCCTTTAAAGAGAAGATGAAACCTGCTCTCTTGGGGTACCTAGTCCGTACACACTGGCTGCACAGAAAAGCCTTTGTCTATACTGTACAACATGCATAGGACATAAGAACATATGTGCAGACGCGTATTTTTGTGCTTTTTTGCTCAGTGTTCCTTTACTGACAGGCTTTTTTGCAGAGTGAGTTTTCCTTTACATAATGTCACAGTTGTAGAAACTAAAGCATGTTTTTATGGTTCTGTTAAGGCTCTCGCAATATTTGGTTAAGGTTGGGGAATAATCGTGGTTTTGGTCTAATATTGATGAGACAGGAAGAATCTACTTTTTGTCGATCCACCACTTTGGTCCAGGCTAAAATACCTTAACAACATTTGGACTTGGTTTATGAGCAAATACCTGCAAAGCTAATGACATTCCCCTTAGCCTCAGCTGATTTGTGTTTAGTGCTACTTAGGGTATGTTAGCATGCTAACACGCTAAACTAAAATTGTGAGCAATGTAAACATTACCAGCTAAACATCAGCATATTAGCATATTCCTTATGAGCATGTTGGGATTCTTATGTTAGCATTTAGTTCAAAGTATCACTGTGCCTAAATTCATCCTGACAGTTGCCAGCAGGGCTTTGCTTAATTAAAATATCAAGATATTTATTGTTGTAAGTTTCATAAGTTACAGTAGTTTCTGAATAGTCCAACTGGAACATACTGAGAGTGGCCTTGTCCATGGTGCTGAAATGCTCTGTAGCGCTCGCATTATTCCAACATTATTCCTCAAGTGAGGACTTGTAGTCACCTCTAGCGCTGACCATGGTCCTGAAATGACACAGCAACATATTGTAATGTCAGTCATGTAAGATTTCCATCCAAAACCAAAACTGAATTTTTAGGGCTGACTTTGATTTGATTTAGTTAGTTTTTTTTTTTTTTTTTTTGACGAAATAAATTAATGAAACAAAACAACATGCCAGAGATTTAACATTAAAGCACCAAGCTTGTAAATTCCTGAAAAACTAAATGTTGGAGATTATTTTTTCAGCAACAACAAAGTGGATTTGCTTCGTGCCCAGCATTTACAAAGACTACTTCCCGGGTGCTGATGAAAGCAGAAACCATATAACAACAAAATCAAAAGTGAGTTGCTGCTCAGCAGGTGGCTCGTATCAATATTCTTAAATAGTTCATTAAATAACAAGTGCAACTGTGCAAACAACATGTTTTGCCAGAGGCTTTGTAAGGTTCACCTAGCAGAGACTGATTTGTCAGCAACCTAGTTTTGTAAACATTTTGTCCATTTGTCCTTTTGGACCAAAAGTGTTTGTACTGAGAGCATGCTGAAGTGTTGTTTTAAAAAGAGCCTATTTTACAACTTTGTTTTTCTTACTGTTCAGAGTAGCTCAGAGGATGTGCTGCAGGGAAACTAACCTTAGGAAATTTGCTGGTGGAAAAACGGCAAGGAAAAAATGAAGTTGTCAGATTCTGTCACTACTGCTGTCACAAGCGACAAGCAGCAACGTGGAGTGTACAAATTATGTAAACTGTAGCTTTGATTCTTTTTTTTATTTCTAAGTTTATGTTAATGTAAAAAGTTACACAGACTTGTCATCATTTAACTGAGGCATAATAATCATGCTGTAGATGCTGTAGTTCTCAGTGAAAATCAGATCTCAGGTAAGAGCTTAAAGTAGTGCTTAGGTTCAACATTTCACAGCACACGCAGCCCTTCCCCTTTTCTGCACACGAGCGTGAACAGATAACACATTTATGTCCGTCCCCAGTCATAGTTTGTGCGACTTAGCAATACATACACAGCCTTTGCCCTATTGCCTAGAAATCCCCTCACAGCTTTCCTGCACAATCACCCTTTACAATTTATCTAGACATACTCTCAATCGCCCTTTCTTGTAGAATCCTCTGCGCTTAATTTAAACTGTCTCTTCTGTCCATTCCCTCTCAGCAGTAGTTTACTATCTGGAGTAAGAGAGGGAGATAGACTGTGGGCCTTAAATTATCCCTGCTCTACATTGGCTCTGAAGCCCCTGAAGCAGTGTGGGTGGACTGATTTTTATGAGTGCGATGATGGTTTGACGTGGCGTAATCCTCTTTCACTGATCTCCCCTTGTCCATCTGTTCCATCGCCATCCCTCTTTCCTCTCCTCTCTCGTCGCTCCATCCCTCCATCCTGACACATAAACTCACACGCGCTCACAGATGCACAAAAATATAAACACACAGATCCACACATACTGTACATATGTATGGCATTCATCAGATTAGGTTTAGATGTTTGCCGCAGTCCTGCAGTGTCTCTGCAAAGTAATGGCAGGTCAACAGAGCACAGGCTTCCATCCCTCCATGAAGGCTCATATCTTCTGATTTGTCTCCCCGATTTTCTGTCCACTGCAGCAGAACTTGCAAAACAAGTAGCTGGTATTTGAAAATAGACTTGATATGTCTTTACAGTTGTTGTTTTTTTTTTTTTTTTTTTTTTTTACATCTGCACAGAGATTGTATCATTTTGCCTTCTTGGGATAATCATATCTACTGCAGAACAACACAAGCAGTCTCAGAAGAAGACCAGTACAGCGGGAACATGTAATTTGTCTGACAAGTGGAACACTTGGTTTTCTGGTTATATTCCTGGTGGTGTGGCAGAGACTTTCTTTCTAAAAGACAGCCAAGCATATCCTCTTTCACCCTGCTTAAAATGTACCCACAGCTCCTTGTAGTCATTTGAAGTGTTACACAGACATGAATATAAACTGAGGGCTACATTTTCCAGATTGCCATGATTATGATTGTGAGGATTTTTAATTGAAAGTAAATTTTAGAGATGTAATTTTCTGATTAAGTTTCCATTTTACAATTACACGTGGGACAGTTGCGCAGACATATATACGGGTGACAAATTAAAGGAAAAACCTGAGTAAATGAGTGGAGAAACATAACGAATGCAGATGCTTCCACACAGGTGCACTGCATGGTACAGTTAAGCAACTAACATCCAATTGTGCTCTGTTGCATGTATAAAATTGCTGAGCAAGCCCAGTTGAGTCTGATTTTGTATCGAGATGGCAAGATCTAAGTGACTTTTAAAGAGGGTTCATTGTTAGGGGACGGATGGCAGGAGCTTCAGTCCCAAAGACTGCTGGTGTTTCAATAGGAACGGTGACTAAAGTGACATCTACATTTAGATCTATAAGAAAGACATCAGTAAATAGGGTCGGAAATTATGGTCAACAGCGCACATTTGTCGACCGTGATTCTTGTGCATTAGTGCAAAGAGCAGCTCTTCTCAGGTGACTGAGAATGTCAATGCAGGATGTGATCAGACTGTGTCAGCAAGAACAGTCCGTCGACAATTACATAGAGAGGGATATTACAGTAGCTTTGCAGTGCATAAACCCCTCATTACAAAGATGAATGCACGTATTCTCGAGAAGTGGGCTAGTGCATGTGTGGCGTACAACAAGAAAACAGTGCAGGCCTGAATGCTTGACCCCTACAGTGAGGGGATCTCAACCCAATTGAACGCCTATGGGAGTTAGTGTTAGACAGCGCTCTCCACCACCATCACCAAAACACCAAATGAGGGAATATTTTTTGGAAGAATGGTTTTCCTCCCTCCAGACTTGTAGACTCAGTGCCAAGATGCACTGAAGTTGTTTTGGCGGCATGTGGCAACCTAACACCTTACTAAGACAGTTTATGTTGGTTTTTCCTTTAATGTGTCACCCGTCTGTATGTACATTCATGATAATTAATATTTCATGCATCACTTCTGTTTGCTCTGATTTCTTCTGACCTGGATAGGATTTGGAAATGACAAAAATATGTATGTGTTGGCAGAAGCTGCTCTGATGTTTTAAACATGCCCAAGTTCTCATCGCCGCTGTCAGTTTCACACACTATCTCCACTTGTTCACCTTTGATGGTTCCTCTGGCAATTTTCCCCTTTTGTTTCTCATCTCATTCCCTCTCTTAATCTTTTTTTTCCTTTCTCGTAGCTTTTATCTTCCCTCTGTTTCTCTTCATCTTTCTTTCTCTTAGCCTCCCTTCTCACCATTTTCACTCTGCATTCCCCCCTCCTCTCCTCTCCTCTCCTCTCCTCTCCTCTCCTCTCCTCTCCCTCTCTCTCCTTGCCATAGCAGTGGGTGTACTAAGCAGGGATTAGGCGTGATTGAAGTGCTGACGTGAGAGTTCTTCCGCCGGGGCCTCTTATCCTCTGCAGTCCCCCAGAGAGACCTCTCATTGCTGGGCTTCACTAGCAAGTTGGGCCTGGCCTCTCCAAGGACTCCCCATGGAAATAGCCTCTCTTCATGCCTCCATGCTTTATCCCCAATAGCCTTAGTGCCTTTCCCTGATAGATGTGTGGCTTGGCCCTGATAGAGCTCTCTGCCTGCCAGACTCAAGCCTGGCTTTATTTTTTTATTTATTTTTTTCTAAAGAGTGGTTCTTCCTGCTACAGTATATCAAAAGCCTGGGCCATCTCTGAGAGGACTTGTCTTGGTCTCTTTCCCCATCTTCCTCCTCTCTCCCAGGTGACACTTTATAGGCATCACAGGCCACAGTACCTGCTTTGCATTACAATTTAGATGGGGCCACATCCACGAGGGCTAATGAACTTGCTCAGCCCACTTAGCTCTTTCTCTCAGATGTTCAAAAGGATCACCAGTTGAGTTTTCGGGGAGGTGCCCGTTTCACTGCCATTGTTACATTTTATGATCAAGCTTGAAAGGTCAGAATGTTTCCCATTCATGTGGCATATGCCCGCAGCACTCCGCGATAGTTGCAGAAACGCATACAAATTATGGAGCAAGCAGATGTCAAGGAGTCTTGGTGGGGATGAGGTGGAGACTGGCTGCGCCAGTCACTTCCCACGACCCAAATCTTCATTACATTCTCATTCGTCTTCCATCCACTGCAGCGCTGATGGTGATTAACACATAAAAGAGTGAAAGATGTGTGATATGGCGTGCACTCAGCATATTGTGTGCTTTATTCACTCCCCCCACCGCCACCTGACTTGGATTCTGCAAGAGAGTTAGTCTTTGAAGTCAAGCTATAGAGAAGAAAAGAGAGGAGCGAGAGAAAAAGACTACTATATGCAGAATGTAGTGTTGCCCTCGGGGGCGAACAGGAATATTCATGGCACCACTTGTTTCAAGTTTGTTGATTTAGCCAGTATTAGATTTTTCCTCTTTGCTTTCTTTTTCTTGGCAGTGTTTTTACACTGCTTGTGTTTGCTCAAGAAAATGCAGTGATTACCTCTTTAGCCCCGAATAAGACCCTCATCTTCATTGCCATGCTGTGCAAGAAACTTAAATACAACACAGTGTTTGACATTTTAAACAGACATTTCACTTCTGAACCTTGCTGTTGCCAGGTAATCAGACGTTAAGTATCTTGGAATGACAAGTTTCTGTTGGGCATTTCTAGGTATGAAGAAAAAGGCACCGTTTAAATCTGTGACATACAGTACCTGCAGTGCACACAGACCATGATGACAAGAAGAGGCAGATACTTACATGCACAGAAGTGTAGCTGCATATATATAAACATATACATATAATCTTCTCTGCAGATTGCATGCTTATGCTACATATGCATGTGAAAACCAGCAATGCATTCTACACAATGTACTGTATTTTCATATGTGAAATATTCCGCTGTAACAAAGAGATGAACAAAGGGATGATTCTTATGTACTGTAAATGTTAATGTGCTGAAGGATTTCAGCTTGGTGTAATCTACTACACATTCACTGCTCGAGTTTGGTTTGCAGCTTTTCAAATCCATCATATGCACTTGAATTCAGTAAGAATGTATAATCTCGAGAAGTGCTTTTTTTTTTTTTCTTGTTAAAATGTTTTGAGATTTGATATATTCTGATATCCAGATTCAAGTTATATTTCACACAGCACAATTTGCATGCATGAGCTCAGCCAATCAGGATAAAATCAGGATAATCCTAGCACATTAATTAATGTTAATTCCTTGCTTGTCAACATAATGCTAAGGCAAAACAGCTGGCTACCAACTGCCAATTTGCCCACTGCACTTTTTTTTTTTTTTTTGCAGCCAGCAAAACATTTTTTTGCATTGCACCAGCAGAAGCTGCAGTTGGTCAGGCTACTGGGGAAGAAATGCTGCTCTCTCTGCATCGGAGTCATCCTGATAGCCCAAAAAAAAGAAATTCAAACCGCTACCTGTTTTCTGTCAGCACTACATATAAAAGAGACTTTCAAGCAGCAGATTGGGTGGTTTTCTTGAAGACCTTTACCTCAGTAGACAGGGAGCTGAGAGCAGCGAGGATGCTGACAGAGACCCGTCCTGCAGCCCACCTGGGGGGTGGGTGAGTCTCAAATGTCCTGGAAGACAGTTTTTCCATTAGCCTTTTCAAGGGAGGGAGGAGATGGGGGGCATGGATTGCTTTGTCTGTGATCTTAGAACTAGTGTTACTAACAAGTCACCTCCTTATCACTGAGAACTGGATGGATGATGAGATTGCTCCTATATATTTGTAGAAGGGAGGAACCCCTAGTGTTGAATAGCCTCATTCTAATTGGGTGAACACATTTGTGCATCCAAAAGCTGTTCACTCCTTGGATGAAGAGAATACATACTATCATAACATAGGAACATCATAGCTACCCAAATCCAGAGGGGTGTGCTGACCACGAATCCAGCATGATGTGACTGTTGGATGAACCTCCACAGCTCTATACTTATGTGGGCGTCCATTAAATGCCACATCATAGACCGGGACTGCTCTAATCGCTGCATTGTGTAGCTTTCTGGCCGACTTCTAAACGCCCTTTCCCTTCTCCTTCTCACTCCCCTCGCTGTTGATTCTCGGGGCAGGAGGGAACGTATGGCACTTATTACAAGTTAATGGATCATAAATTGAAACTGAAAGTTCTATAAAAGAGCTCCATCCATATTCACACGCACTTGCAAACACACACACACACACACGCATACACAGCACTCACGCGTAGATTTCCCCCTAAGCTGTGACCTCGGTATTCCTCATTCGTTATGCCCAGCCGTCGCCTAGTTTGAGGTCATCTTTTATGAATTATTGGTCTAAATTTACGGTCTAATACGTTTTTGAGCCGTTATGTGGTGTTCTGCCCTGTATGTCCTCCACTGTGAAGTGCAAAGATAGGAGTCAACTTCTGGAGTTTTACTTAATGGACCACTGCTATCTACCGGTTACTACTCTCTGCTTGGTGAGGTAATCCTTAGTGTGGTTTGTGAGATTGTCTGTCCCTGGTGAACGTGTGTTTCTGAGTGTGTGTGAATGACGTATTTCTTTCTTTATCCAAACCTCTAGAGGGAGTTGAAAACACGGAGTCTGAAACCACACTGCTGTTCGTCATGGCACAAGCAAGAAAAGTTGTTATACAATATATCAGCGCTGTGAGTTTGCAGATCATTTATCTGACAGCATTTCGGGGGACAATTAAAGCTGAAGTAGAGATAGCCAACCCGCGTGGGTAACAGTACGGCTTCCATTGTGGAGCCACAGCCTCCTGATTCCTCAACCACATCAGATTAAATGTGTCACCATGAATAATTACAAATCAACCGTGTTCATCATGGCAATTCAGCAAATTTCCCTCTTCTCATCTCACCACTGCTCATTAATGTTTCAGTTGTAGCACACTGTGGACAAAGTGTTCGACTAAATACCAAAGAACACACAGATACACCAACGTGCAATAAACATGCATCAGTAAGCTCAGTGTTTCTCTAATGGATTTCATTAGCTCATTGTAATACTCTGGATGGCCCCTCCGAGTTTTAACAGTAATGCTTTATTGTTTTTTGTCTCTTTGTTCCATCTTCCTCGGCCAGCATTCTCAGTGTAAATTAGCTCCTCTTCACTGGCCTCCTTCTACAATTCCACAGAGACACTTAAATAAACTGTCATCATCATCATCATCATCATCTCCATCTCCATCATTATCCACTCACCCAAATAAGGGAAATGTAGAAGCATGTGTGGTTATTTACTCAGCATTCTCCCACCACATGGCCTTTGTGGCATGGCAGCCAATTAAAAACCAGTGAAGTGGAGGAGGCGGTCAGGAATAATGCAGCAAAGGTCACTGCGATGCTGGGAACTGTAAACGACACTAACAGTAGCTCATATCCTCACTAAAGTATAAATATAATGTTTAAAGTTTGGGTTGAGTGTAGTCTTTACTACTTGTTCTGTATCTGTATTTTTGGCCTTTTCAATACCACCACACACACACACACACACACCCTTATACTCAGCCTACCTAGGCTTCAGCCCCTCGTCCATCTGGAGAAGCCTCTGGTGCAACAGTCACACTCCTCACCAGTTCTAACTGGTCAAACACATATGCATAGACACACACACACACACACACATACTCATACAGGCTCCAGAAATAGACATTTGGAGTGATAGCCCTGCAGGATGGAGCTGACCACTCTACCATACAGCCAGCTGTCCCATAGGAATTGGCATTTACTTAGATTGGTCCACATTCACACACACACACATAGACACGCACACACACACTCACTGTTGCATGAATTTACTTTTTCATCTCATAGATGTGCGCTGCTTCCTTCTTGGTTTGAGAAAAATGAGACAACCGAAAAGTCCTTGATGTGGACCTGGGTGGTTCCCCTTTAAAGTAGAATTCTGTATATAATTTGTTTTTCCTCGCGTCATTCACACAAGTTGCCCGCTGGACTGTTTGTGTTTGTTTGCCCCAAACAGCCAACATACCAACAGTATAGCTGTAAGCTAGCTAGCAACAGACCGTGTCTGTGTGTTTGTGTTCAGTTCAGCCTCTGAATGAAGTCATAACTCAACAGAAACTCCTGTTCTTTCTGTTATTTCCCTCTCATCTCTGTACATTTATAAAGTAAGCCCCCAGGATACATGAAAATTTTTCGCTCAAAGTGAAACATTTTCAACTTGTGCGGATGCGTATTCACATCAAGTCATGTCCCAATGGGTGAATTTGAGTCTAGTCGCGTCTTTGCATTGACTTTGTATGTAATTGTGCTGTGTTTAAAATTCCCTTTGCATTCTGTCTCAACACACAGCTTCAAGCTTCTGAGTGGCCACTAAATGGACTTGTCATAGCCCTCGATGGCCTATGAATGTTGATGCAAGACATTTCAACATAGTGTTGGCCAACCATTAGCGATAAAAGTCGTCCCTTCAACATTCGCAAGGATACTTAACATTGCTGTTAAGTATCTATTACACTCGGAAAGTGGGAGCTAGCATAACTAGCTTCCACACAGAAAGCCGAGGCTGGGTAGGCTAGGGAGCCGACTAGCTTGCTAACGTTAGCACTGATCCCTACTAAGCGTCACTTTTCGTTTTTGTTTTATTTCCAACACTGCTTAGTCATCGGCAGTTCAAGCACACTCAGCGCTGTATTCGTCCTGCTTTACAGAAAGGAGAGGGTTTAGCTAGTGTTAGCTGTAGTTAGCTGTAACAGCAACGGTAGTCTGTGACCTCAGAGTAACGTAGGGAGTGCTGAAATGGAGACAGCTAACAATGTGAATTTTATGATAACTTACAAGATAAGATAACTTACATAAGGACACTTCAAATAGTAATGGCTTATCTTTTGTGGGTGTATTCTGATACACAAAGCAGTAACATGCAATAACAGCCAGCCTAAATTTGTTGATGTAATGTCCTTAGCACAATGGAAATAGGGCACATAAGTCCATGAGGTGTTCACTTGTGTGTGTTATCCAACTAGCAGTAAGCCCTCTGGCGTTTGTTCCTCTCTCCTTGTATTTTGAAGGGTCCTGTGGGAGAAAGAGCAGGGTGAAAACGAGAGGGGAGTTGGTGGCCGGGAGGGGGGGAAGAGACAAAGGGGAGGCTTTTAGAGTACCAGGCCAAATAAAGCACCTTTTCTCTATTTGATAAAGCAAAAGTGAAGAGATGGAGAGTGAGTGTGACAGAGGGAAAGAGAAAGGAGGGAGACAGACTTCAGGGGTACAGCACTCAGAAAGAGGCAGATTTGTGAGGCTGAACACCAGTCCTTGCGTTGGAAAAGACTTGTCTTCGCATCATCTGCACTTTACAAAAAAATAAAAAGTCATACCACCCTGACTTAACTGCCTCTTCATCTGATTCTGCGGCTGAGAGTATATTTTCTCTCTTCCTCTCCTTTTGTAATTCTTATACTCTCACTCCTCCGCACACACTCATCCTTTCAGTGTGGTGATTTATCCCTTCATCTCCAGAGTGTCATTGAAGTGAGCCGTTTGGCTCTCCAGACTAATAACTGTTGCTGAGATGGAGAGGGGATAATGTTATTGACTTCCAAGCTAGACGGCAGGCTGGCTGTGTGTGTATGTGTGTGTGCACGTGTGTGTATGTGATTTTACATGCTTTGGTTGCATATACCTGCGTAACTTTTAGATTTTCAGCATGCATTCTCGATTTTTTTCATGCACGCTCTCGACCTTGTATTCATGTATCTCCCTTGTTTCTCAGTGTATGTGCCGCGCCACTTTAGGCATGTTCTTCTGTCATTTATGGAGGTCAAAGGTCAGTAAACGTGTGCACATGCTTGCTGCTGCCATACCGGGAAAAGCCCTTGCAGTTCCACTCACTAGACGGCATAATAATCTGCAGTGCTGCTCTAACAAGCTTGGATTAGCATAGTTAGTAATTGTAATTGTGGGCAGACCTCTCTCCACAAATAGTAAATACCACTTTCCTCAATGACAGTAATTCTGTATTTACGTCAGCAGGTCAGGATCAGTTTGATTGCAGCCAAACAGGATTTGGAAAAGCATTTGTTTTTTTTTTTTATAAAACACACGCATATACTTATTTAATATGTGCACACGCATGATCTCATGTTTGCCGGCTTGCACATTGTAGCTTACTATGTACAGGGAAAAAAAAACCCACAAAAGCTTACAAACATCCATAGAAACAGACCCACATGCTATAGTCACGCTCAAAATTGAAGTTCTATGAGACTGCAGACGTGTCAGTCAGTCCCCGCTGTGGATCTTTTCTACTCATTTAGAAAGCTGTGTGAAGGCTGGGGAATGCTGGGGCTGCTGAGTTTGGTTCAACCGAGCCAAGCTTGGACAGTGAGGACGAGTCTTAATCCCTCCCCCACCCCCTGAAGCTCCACGCACACTTTTCAAGAAAATGTGAGTGGTGAAGAAATGGAAGGAAAGGGACAGCATGAAGGAGAGAGGTGGAAATAGCAGGATTCAGGGTGGGAAAAAAAAAGTAGGAAGAAATGCATCGAGGCACACGGTTGCCCAGCCTCTAGCATCAGTGTTCCTGCCACGTGATGGAAGATGTGGATGTGCATTTACGTATTTGTGCTTGTTTGAATTGTGTGATTAGTCTGGCTGCTTGTTGCCAGCATATGCCAAGATTGCTGTTCACCCACTGATGTTTGTGCGTGTGTGTATCCTCTTACTTTGTGTGCCTGTATACTTAGTAGGTATAGCCTGTACCGATACCCTTTAGGAACACAGTGTCTTACCTGGCTTGTTTGCATGTTTAAACTCTGCAATCAGCCCTGCTCTTAAAGGTTAAAAGGAGAAAGCTAGAGAAAGGTGAGTAATCCATCGTTACTCTTATCTCTTGTAGGAGCACATCGTTGCAAATGCTTGCACACACACACACACACACACACACACACACACACTCACTCACTCTCTTACACGCGCAGAGCGAGAGTCACATATTGTTTTGGCTACAGGCTACAACTGGTTCTAGCTGGATCTAAAGCTACAGCAGTATTATTTTTTTCCTTCATTTTGCTAAGCACTGTGTTGAATACGTTTCCCTGAGTCGTCTGCATCTTTATTCCTGACTCTCTGTGGCAAGAAATAATTATTGATCTCAGTTCCTTCATGCTGTTGGAAAATCACATTCATCATTTGTATATTTGTAAGAGAACGGATACTCGGTGCCTTAGTCAACTTTATCACATGTCCCTTAGTGCACCGTAAACTGATTTCACGGTTCCTAAATAGACAATAATGTAACCAAATTGCTGTTCACCTCCATCTTGAGACACCGTTCGACGTGATTGGCTGTTGAGTCGAGGTCATAGTTCAAGCCTGAGGGGGGTGCTCGTCATTAACCACCTTTGGCACCCTGCTCTTCCCCTTCATCTAGATTATATTGGCTTTAAGGGCTCTTTTATGGTGAGTCATGTTTATTTCATTGTCCCTTTTATGGCACTGCTGTTCCCCTTTTAACCCCTCGCCTCCCTGCACGCAGCTAAATGTTCTAGCAGTACACAGGAGAGTAAGTTATAGAGGTAATAAATATTAGAAAGCCTCAGCTTCGACTAGGAATGTGTGCTAATCTGTTTCAAGTGCAGGAGAGGGACTTATCAACATCTTATCAATATAATGTTTTTTAAGTGGACAATAAAATTGCAGGTTGTCATTCTCAAAGTAAAGATTAAAAATTAAATAAGTGTATGCTTTTCTCCTAAATATATTGATTTCAGTGATTGCATTCCCCGTCATGCAGTATACCAACACATTGTGTAGTTCTTTATGGTTTCTAGGCTTTCAAAATAAGTGTTATTAGATATAAACATAAAACCAAAAAGGATTTTTCCCTAATTTTCCTTATTTTTACTGTCATGACGGTTCTGTTTCAAATTTCATTATTTATTTCACCAGAACTTGATATACTGTAGCTTTAGTTTGCTTCTTAGCTAAGCACTCAAGTGGTTGTTATTCATGTGTTTTCTGTGAAGCAATGGGAGCTACCTCCATTCAGTTGTGGTGTCCGATTTTTTTTAACTAGCGTTTATTATGTCACTTCAGTGCATCTTAGATGTTCTGTAAGGAGTAACTGCTGAAAAGCTTCAACCTCACAGTGGTAATTACAAATGTGAATTTTATTTATTTATTATTGGCTCTCATATCTCACATGTGCTGTTACAAATATAGAAACTGTGTCAACGCAAATACAGTAAGAAACATAACGGAAAATTCATAAAATCCAAGGTATTAAATGCATTATTAAACTCTGATACAGTCAGAAAAGAAACGCATTGCATGATGCATTGCATCAGTGTGTCGTTTCCTCTCGTAAAAGATTATCACCCAGCAAATTGAATATGGCTTATGAACACTGCTAAATATGTATGCTTACAGTATATAATTAAAAAGGGACAATCGTTCAGTTGCAGTCATTTAAAGATTGTGAAAGACTGTGTTACTGCAGTGTGATTTTGCTGTGTTAATTGCTTTTTTGCAATTGGTCCTCCTGCATGTGTGGGTGGAGAGCAGCTATATAGCACACCGAAGCTCCGTCAAGCTTAACAATTGAGTGGCTGATAAAGTATTGAACACATAAACTGTGGAAAAGGAGACAGAACTTTAAAATAGCAAGAAAGTAAGTGAGCAAGAGAGAGTCCGCTTATAAAACAAATTAAAATATTTAGTCTTAGTCTCAGAATAAGAGCTGACATTAGTTGATGGAGTCTTGGGCCTGAAACAGCATATGTCACTAAAAGTAATGATAACAGTAGCATGCAGCTTCATGGTCCATGGCTCTATCCACAGGCAGCGTGTGAACTGACAGAGACTGATGCGGTGAGGTGGAGGCACGGCCGGGCTTCTGACAG
This sequence comes from Scomberomorus guttatus, assembly GCA_038419695.1. Taxonomy (NCBI): domain Eukaryota; kingdom Metazoa; phylum Chordata; class Actinopteri; order Scombriformes; family Scombridae; genus Scomberomorus; species Scomberomorus guttatus. The sequence goes on from CM076462.1 coordinate 21,574,561, forward strand.
GAGAGATAATAGCCAATAAGGCAACGCCACTCTGGATGATTGACAGGCTCCAGGGATGGCCCCGCCTGCCCGCAACCCTGTTCCACGGAGCAAGCTCAAATACAAACACCACCACAAGCATGCACACGTGTTCTGTATACACACATGTACAAAGATACACATTTATACACGCATACTTTCACACACATACTGTATACACAGACCGCTCCCGTTATTGGCAGGTTGTTTGTTGTTCAGTGAATGTTCACAGCAACTAAGATGTAACATACACATCCATCCATTCTCTGTAGCTGAGAGTAATTAAATGATTTGGCTCCCAACCAGAATAGCCCATTTCAGAGCAAAACATATACAGGCAGACAGATGAAAACAGAGAACTCACAAACTGACACAGATGCAGAGTGACACAAGCCTATCAAGATGATGCTCTGCAGAACGGTCGAGAATACGAAACCAATACAATGCTCTCTGCCGTCACATCCCATTTTGGCCCAGGACGGCAGCTGTCAGGCTGATGCAATAGTCGGCATTCAGGAGACATACTGTCAAAGATCGTTTGATTGTTTGACGGAAATAATACAGACTGCAGATGACTCCATGATATTGCAATCCAAGGCTACAGCCATTTAAAAATGGAAACCACTCAAGGATTCATGAATACGGTGCCTGCAGTGTACAGTAACTCAGTCAATATTTGACGGTATAAACGCACACTGAAAGCAAAAAAAAATCACACAACTAAAGAAGCAGTGTCATCAAAATATAAAAACTGAAGCTGTGTAAGGAGGTTTCCTCAAGCTGGGCAGCCTTCTAGTTCTAAATGCATATTTATTTTGCACATTTGCCCACAGACATGCCTCAGATCTTTCTTTTTCACTGAAGTGCTGATGAATTCTGACTTTTGACTCTCCGTAAACAGCTATGAAACAAAATTTTTGGTGTTTTTAAATTTTAATCATTATGCTTAACCATCTACCCCCAGTTGCTAAGCAATCAAAATCATATGAAAGGATAATGTTTTTGGTAATTTATGCAATGATAATATAACAACAACAAACAAAAAACTAAGGGCCACCATATGCTCGAAAAAAAACAGTTTGTGATGTGTTTATAGCAAAAAGTGTATAGCAACATCCCCACACACCGGGCCAAACACTGCGTTGAAGCGGGTTTGAATGACGGCTTGTCTGTTTTGGAAATGTACAGAAATGATTGGACGCAGCCACCGCAATTCTGACATCGGAAAGCTGTGTGTGTAGGGCGGAAATCCCCTACACACACAGCTGTCTGACCATCTGAAAAGCACTCCTGATGAAGCATACTAGCAGCTTAAGCCAAGCAAATGATGAGAGCAGATATGGTACATGTGGGTGCAAATTCTGCTGGTTTTATTGTGAGGGTCAATTTTGTGTGGAAACCGATCTACCTAAAGAGCAGTTACAAACCTATTGGTATACAGGTAGAAGATAAAATGCTATTATCCTGCTTTCTATAATATTCCCAGACAAGCAGATAGCAAACAAGAATGAGCTCACCTCAAAAAGTTACCTCAAAAAGAAGAAAAGACAGAGTAGCCAACAAAAAATGAACACAATATTTGACCATCTTCATTACCTGGTGATGATGGCACTCTTGGTAAGATATTTACATTGTGGTTTTGCTTGTATTTTTTCAGAAATTATATTTAATATATGATTCTATATAAATAAGTATTATTCTAATTATATGCGTAACAAGTGGCCAAGTAATATCTGAGTTTTTTAAATACAGCTTTAGGAAATGTTTTCGGAATGTCATTAAGTAATTCTTTTTTAACATCAGCCCTTTCTGAATTATTTTCTGGGCTTGGCGACCTTTGAAAATTCCCATCCCTGAACTGCTCCGTTTGAGCCTTCCTTTACCAGCACAATTCACATTGAAAGCAGTCCCACTCTCTGATTGCATAATTAGCTGCTGCCTTTGTAAATCAGATGCAAATTCCATGCAGACTGCGAGAGAAAATGGAAAAGTTTGCATTTTCATGGACATGAATCTGGAACTTCACAGTGATGGATCACATACTGTATCTCAAGTGAGTAAGGTGTATGCACTTGAATTTTCTACTACACTTAAAATAAATGTCAAGCAGCGGTGGCCTGCAGGGTGGGAGACTAGTCTTAAAACTAAAATGTGCGTTTGCTTTCCTGACTTTACTTTGCTCCTAGTAGATTGTGAAGATCAGTAACAGACTGGTTTGAGATGCCCTCCTTCGATGCCACTCTCTCCTCGTGTGTTTTCAGACAGTACTTCTACTCTTAATTGTCCAGTATTAGTAATAGGAATGCAGTCACCACATCTCTCTCTCACTCCATCTCTCTCCTTTGCAAACTCATCCTCAACCCCCACCTCCTCACTCCAGTATTCGCTCCGCACAATTGCCTCAGTTGATGGGATTGGACCTCAGGCGCCTGCCCCCATTCTTCAGACACCCTCCATCCCTCCATCGTTCACTCCCGCCATTCACACCATCCCCCCCTGCTGTCACTCCAAACCTCATCACTCACTCCATGGAGACTCCACCATCAGCAGCCAATAAGGAGTTTCAGTGACACACATACACACACACACACACACACAAACATGCTGAAAAACACACCGAAGGTGACAGTCACTAGCTTGTCATAGCCAGTACCCAGAAGGGAGCCTTGAGCCATGTCCATACTGCTTAAACATTTTAAAATGACATTTACCTGTCTAAGGTTTTCAACCATTTTCAAGGTATGCTGTTTACATTGAAATGCCAAAGCAGAGGAAAAACACTTCAGATTCTTCTATTGGTCATGCCACTCGAGGCAGCTTTACCGTTTCTGCCCCTCTGCTTTCAGCTTTTTTCTGATGTTTTATATGCTGTTCAAAGAGTAAACATAAAGAACAGAGTGCACCAGCATGCAAGTCTGATTCTGAAAAATGTATCACAGAATCACACACACATATTCAGACACTCGAGATCACATCTGTGTTATTTGAAAAAAAGTTCCCAGCCAAAATACACTAACATACTGGCATTATCAAGTTTCAGGAGCGTTTTTGGAAATCTGTTTTTGGTGGCTGAAAACACCAACTGGGATACCCTAATCAAAGGATTTATTCTTGTGTGAGCAATAACATGTTCAGAGATGCATGCCTGAGCCTGAGGGTGGGGCTAAAAGATGTTGTCCAATAGGGCCCTTCATCTAGATGCTCACTTAATTTAACTGTCATGCTCCTGTTAATTTTTGGAAATCGTGTCTATAGATATATATGTAGCATAACATAATATGTTGAGCTGTCAGCTCAGTTGAAGAGGTTAATCCTTTGGGGATGATGATTTTTTTCTTAGCTGACCGTGTATATTTTAAGATGTCTTGTCTATATTTAATCTCCACAAGATACTCTTCCTCTAGTGGCCTTCCACACAGGACGCACAGACCAACATTTCTAAAGCCTTGTAAGGCTGCTTGCATGGCTAAAAAAAAAAAAAAAAAAACACATGACCTTATTTTCCCTGAAGTCTCTCTAACAAATTCCAGGCCTGCACACATCACCAGCCTATAAGAAGACTTAAATAGCCACTTCATATTTCTATTCACAGTGGCAATTATCTGAATTATCTGGCTGCATACGTCAACCCGTGGACCTGTCATCTATTAATGAAATTAACAGTACACAAGAGGATAATCACAGCGTTCTAGGCGGTGTCCCATTAAAGTAGATGACAAGCATCCCGGTCCCCCCTGCATGTACAGGTACCAGTCTGTCCACCATAGTGAGTCATACTCTGATGCAGTCCCTCCCTGCAGCAGTTTCTGTTGCTTGTTGAAGTTGAAAAAGATTTACTTATTGGAAGGAAAATGAGCCGGTACTACAGGTAATGATGCAATCTGAACAGTCTAAATGCAGTGTTTTTTTTTTTTGTTTTTTCAGCAGAGGTCTTTTAAGTATCTTTGAAATCACAGTTCAGAACCAATTGTAAGTCTTTCACTAGACGAATTTAGTATTGCAAAAATGATGTTCTGACTGTAACATTGACAATGAGAAGATGTTTTAAGGGAGGTGAAGGGGGAGAAAGAAAGAGTAGGATTTCTTGGGTGTGCTGTGTTATCAGGTGCGGTGATAAGGTTTATCAATGCTGGAATCACAAGCCACAGGGACAGCTCCTCACTGCTAGTCTTAACACACACTGTCACTTAGTTTCTCTGGAGAGCCAGTGGAAGTGCCTCTGTCTCTCTTTTCCTCCATCTGCCACTCTCATTCTCCTACTCTCCCAAACTCTCTCTGCTCCCCCCCCCCCCCCCCCCCCTCAACGTCTCTGCCTCCATCTCTCGCTTTCTTTTGTTCCAGACTCTTTTGCTTCCTCCATGTCACTTCTGTTTATGCTTATCTCTCTCTTTGTCTCTCCCGTTGTCACTCGTCCGTCCTCAGTCTGTGCGTGCAGACATCAAAGGCAGTCTCAGACAGGTCGTTCGCCACAGCTTCACAAGGTTACGCAAAACAGGAGATGAGAAAAGAAGTGTCGGGGGGTGACAATTCACTTCAAGCTCTTAGATATGTCATGTGACATTGTGAAAGTTGTCATGGGGAGGACACATTCAAGGCAGTGTCTGTATAGCTTTTGACTGGGAAATGCATCCCTGAGAAAACCTCACATACGCTGCTTTCTCGCAAAAGTCAGTGCTTTTGTATTCTGAAGTTTAATTGTTGCTTCAGTACGCTGGTAGTAATTGGCCGGTTAAATATTACCATGGAATGTGTTCTGCCAAATCTCCCTCCAACATAAGCCTGTCTGACAGTGCCGCCTGCCTTTGAAGAGAGACATCACCCCTGATGCTCCAAATTCATTTGACATGTCATGGCTCACCACTGAGCTTCAAGCCACCCAGTAGCATGGTTAGCGTTAGCCTCATGTTGGGAAGCAGTGAAACACATTGTTCATGTTCGGCTGCACCAGGCTAACCGTGCTGTTTGAACTTTTATTAGCGAAGGATGCTAATTTCTCATTTTGGGGAAGGAGGAAAAAGAGAGAGCGTTGTGGGAGGAGGCGTGGGGTTTTCATATTTAGCTAAATGAATTGTTTGGGATGACACAGCAACCTTGACTTGCTTGTTTTTCTCCGGGTGTCACACAAACAACAATAGCTTGAAGCAGAACTTAGCTTTCTATGTTTGGGTCTGGAACTTCGGGCTTATTTATCTGCAAAAGTGGTGCAAACATGCATTTGATGTGTTGGATGTCAGCACAGATTGAGTTCAACTCACTAGAGAAAAGTCTCTTTGGGACTTGCGGTAGTGCTAGTTGCCCAGTGCTAGCATCTTTGTGCAGAGAGGCTCATGGCTTTGGCAGCCTTACAGCTTCAGCATCTCCAGCTAAAGTCAGTATTTTTCCACAATAATCACAATGCCTCTCGTCTCTAATCCTATCATTAAACTCATCTGATTTCCCTTTAGGTGTTTTAAGTCTTTTGCCTCTCGCAGTAATTAGGGACAGTTTGATATGCTGCAGTGATCTTAAGGAGGTTGAAGGTTGTGGACTGGAGCTCTGTAAGGTGACAGCGGTCTTTGCTCGGAGGCCCCTGGGGTCAGACCGGAGAGCGAGCTCAGGCAGCATGGGTGTGTACTGTGAGGGGGAGCGGAAGAGAATGGGAGATGGTAATGAAGGAGCTAATTGCTTCCAGTGGATTTTGAAATCGAACCCCAGCCCCCAGTGAACGGGCCAGGCTGCACACAAATGGAATATTGATGACTATGGCGAAAATAAAGGAAAATGACCCTGCTATATGATCGATATGAAAGCCACAGATCTGTGCAGAACATGTCTCAACAGGCAATACATTTCCCCTGGTTTTTATGGATCCGTATACACTTACCACAGGTTTAATATTGCTGAGGTGCACAAATATTACATTATATCAATTTGCTCTCTCTATTATTCATAGCAACAACATTATATTGATAGTCTTTACAGCGCCACAGCAACATTGTAATTACATCATTATAATTAATACACATATGGAGAGTCATATTCCATAGGCTGGTAAGGCTTTAAAAAAAAAAAAAAATAGTGCTTTGCAGCAAAAAATATGATTAATGATGACATGGACATTGCTAATTCTGCAGGAAATAGAGAAGCTGGGTGCTATATAGCTATATGATGGCAATTTCAAGTCTGTCTGATGGTCGGTCTGTTGGTCTGTCCACCACCGGGGTTCAGACTAAAATATCTCAACAACAATTTTTTGTACAGTTTACAGTTTAGTCTTACACTGATACTGTTCAAAGACATAGCAATTCATAAAATACAAAAATGGAAACCATGTCCATGTTTCAGCGGCCATTAGGTCACTGCTCTTGCTGCAGCGTTTGTCACATCCATGAATGGTAAACCTCCACTAATGGTTATGTTTGGTCTTTGCACCTTTTGATAATAATACGAACAGGAATTCCTTCAAAGACTAGCATGTCTTGCTATTTGAGCTGCAATCCTCAGATAGACAACCTAATTAGAATACGTTGGATAGATGAGGGGAGTTGCCATGACAATGACATTTTCTACCTTAGGTCAGGTGAGACCAGACAAGATCAGATGTCTGGAGTGTGTCTGAAGGATTACCGTGCTGCATACCTACAAAGAGCTTAGATACAGAGATGAAGAGTGCTTCCTTTGTGGCTTTTTTGGAGTTATAAATCAGACTTTAAGTAAGCTGCTTGACACAGCAATGTTCAATAAGCAACTTCAAAATGCCACTCATATATACAGTATATTCAAATAATTGGGAAAAGAAAAAAAGGATATTTAGATTTATGGAGCAGAATCAGTCTTGAAAAACAAATCTGCCTTTTATACATACATGTCTTTGCCTGTCATTTGCTATCAGGAATATGCAAGGGGCCTCCAGGCAAGATGTGATTGAGCCTATGTAGCATCTACAGTCTCTACAGAACTTTGTTATAGTGCCTCTATAGTACCTCAAGGAGTCTCTCTTGCTTCGGGATCCCAGAGGGTTTTGGCCCCATAGTGTAGATTTGCTAGTTGGAGCAATGAGCTACAGATCCATTTCATTGTAGACAGTGATGACTTGACAATATAACCACATTGTGGATATATAAATCAATGTTTAATCAGTTATCTAAAAGCATTTTTCTTTGGATGGTTTTTTGTGCTTCTTCAGTATTCACCACACTATCATCTCGCTTTTGATGTCCTAGAGAGTCGTGCAAGAACAATATTATATGGACTTCTCTAATCTCTATGCGGTGAATGCTTGTGCAGTTTCTAAGATTAGATGCATGAAATCAGTAGAGATGGAGGGTTTTTTTTTTTTTTTTAATTCTCCAATGTAGATTCTGCTGCCTCTCTGTGTTACGTGTAACTCTGTCTCAGTGGTAATAATGGGTTTCTATTTATTCCCCAGGCACATGGATCAGGGCTTTCACAGGGCCTTTCTTGCTTCCCATACTATTTCCTCTTGTCTCTGTGTTGCGCAGAGATGCCGAGGGGAGAATTTCTCCATGACCGGAATCAACCCCCCCATCATCCCGCAGCCTAACTCCACTTTCCATTTGTTTCTCTCTCCATATTTTCAGTCATTTTTTTTCCTCCTTCAGTATCTTTCTGCCAGCTCTACAACACTGCTCCCTCATGTTTACACATAGCCCGATCCAAAACAACAAACTGAAGCTTTCCAGCCCGCAGCCCTTATGCTCTCTCCCTCTCTCTTTCTCTTTCTTTCTCATCTCTCTCTTCTGTCTTCCCACTTGTGCTTTTTCCTCCTTTTTACTTGTGGCCCTCATGACTTCGCTGTGAGTATACAAAAGAGAAGAAAATGCCGCATGCAGAAGAAATAAAATGACACACTGAAAACTGTGTTGTTGTAATGACATAGTTACTGTTCCCAAGTGCCACAGCAGTTAGTCGGTTTCGGTATGTTAGCAGGGAATTTTCTGAAGGTTGCAATTTCTGAAAGGTGCCGCCTTGAATGCTCTGTTCTAGTCTGTATCCTTGGGTCAGTGGTGCCATAACCAACTTAACACACTGTGTAAATTATTGACAGTGAGTCTGACCTTGTCTCTAACAGACTCACCTGGACCCAAGCAAGCCAGAGTGTGTCAAACCACCTTTTAAGAAGCAGCAGGGAAAGTGTCAATTATTTCATCACAGATCATAGGGAAACACAACTACTCTGATCCACTCATTCCTTCTGGTGGAGACTTCTCTTTCCCTCAGCACAGCACTTTTACTTTTGCTCTCTCACTCTTTCCATCCATCCTTGAGCCCCCTCACTTTCTGTCTCGAGCTGTCTCACCTTACTCTCAGTGTCGGTCTAAAAAAAAATGGGCTCAGGAAGTCTCTATACAACAGCAGAGTGATATAAAACTGTAAAATCAGGCTAAGTTTGATTTATGCCTACCATTAGTGGGGAATAGTGTTCCATCATAAGTAGTCTGTCTGTCTAGAGGCTGTATGTGAAACCTAAACCCATGGTTGTACAGATAGAATGTTATGATCTGAGCTGAATGATGGGATTATCAGAGCTGTAATTATAGTGAGCAGTGCATTGTGTGTTCGCTTGATGTAACCTTTTCTGCAGCGTAAAGTACTTCTCATATTTACTGAGGCTGCCTCATGTTTGATGCAGGGACCGACAGAAGCTAAGCTTGTTTCATGTTTAAAACATTCTGCAATAAATGTGAGAGTGGATGTGATAATGACTGTTTGGCTTCAGTTGTCATGGCACACAAAACTCCTAAGGAAAAACAATTTTTTTGAACGACACATGGTGAATCATTAGTGCGGCACTGCAACAGCAAACTTGGGTGTTAAATGTGCTGGATGTAAGTGCTGAAAACGTATCGTCTTGTGACTTACGGCATCTAATGAGAGTCATGAGAGGGTGTTAACATTTCATTTCTTCTCTCTTGTCGTTTCAGTGAGGGAGGAGAACGTGGCCACCTTCCGCGGCTCGGAGTACTTCTGTTATGACCTGTCGCAGAACCCCATCCAGAGCAGCAGCGACGAGATCACGCTGTCCTTCAAGACCTGGCAACGCAACGGCCTCCTCCTCCACACGGGGAAATCCGCCGACTATGTCAACCTCGCACTAAAAGATGGGGCCGTTTCCCTCGTCATCAATCTGGGCTCCGGGGCCTTTGAGGCCATCGTCGAGCCAGTCGGTGGAAAATTCAATGACAACGCCTGGCACGACATCAAAGTGACACGCAACCTGAGACAGGTAATCGGGGGTAACAGTGATGGACGGAGTTTGGAGACAGGTGGATTTTTTTTTTTTTTTTTTTTTGCTTTAGATTAGCTGCCGCCAAGAGCTTTGAGAGAGAGAGCTGGCGTTAAGAATGTCACCTTGTTTTGATCGGTTGTCATTCCATTGCCACAGTTCAGAAACATTATTAAGACAGATGTCATTATTATTATTTTTGGTTGTCTTTATAATTACATGGAATTCTTTTTAATCTAATTTCATTGTTCAATTTCTGTTCTGCTGAGTAAATAGTAACAATAACAGGGCAAAACAGTTCTGCAGCATTAATAGATTAGTCAAGGTACTATTATGCTAGGTATTTTCTTCGCTCCTGTTTATCGACATATTGAACTTGAGTTCTCTGTGTCCTCAAATTAAAGTTATCTGATAATTGTATTTTGCCTCACACTCGCCTAAGCTGACACTTCTATTTGGCGCTGTCACTATCTCCTTGCTTTCAGAAACTGTTTTTATGCTTGTGTAGAATATAGACTTTCACTTTAAAGCCAGGCGGAGTGTGTTTGCCTTTGAGCCGTCCATTAAGGCAGTATTTATAGCACAGATGATCACGAAGCTTTTTAAAGACGGAGATACATTTCCATCAAAGTAGTGCATCTGTTGTGCACAGGCAGAATTTCTTACTTGACAGATATTGTTTACCATTTTCTTGATGTAATTTAGAATTGGCTTGTATTGCTGTTGGATGGAGCTACAGTAGTATGAGTCAGTGTTGTCTATAAGGGGCTGTAGAAAGAGTAGCAAAGTAATGAGATCCAGTGTTGTACGGGAGTAGTGCTAGCTGCAAAATGCGGAGTTGTTCATTGTCTTGGTCGACCTTTAGTTTGTCTGCAAGGTGAGACAGCATTTGTTGTTGATCTCAGAGCAGCACAACAAGTAAGTGCCGATTTCCTGACCCTTCCTGGCAGTAAGCTTTTGCCCCACAGGTTAGTAAATAGTTGTAGCTGAAAATCCCAACAGGATAACACAGTTTAGGGGGTTAGAAGCTAAGAGTCAAGGGTTGCTTGGCTTCTTTCTTCTTTCTTTCTTTCTTTCTACAGTTCTGTCTTTCTTTCACTATCATTTCTTTCCTCTTTGAAAGGCACTCTTTGTTAGACTAAGGGTGAAAAAACACTACAAGTTTTGTTGGGATTTGAGCCATCCTACACAAATTTTTATCTGAAAGTCTTGCATCTTACAGTACTCTTGTTTTTTTCTTGCAGGACTCTGATGTAGAAAATTTGGCTAGGATGGCAAGATGGCACTTTTACTCCAGTGAATCTCTAACAAATCATGTAGTGTTTATTTACCCCAACACTAACTCATCCATAATAAAAGTCATTTTTTTACTACTAACCAATATCTAACCAACTAATGTACTAACATCCTAATTCTTCATCATTGGTTTTGGTTTTTGTTTTCTGTCCATCCTTATTAACAACCTTTTTTGTTCACTATTCTTTTGATTTCCTTTCTTCCCCTTTTTCTGGAAAGCAATCAGGCATTGGACACGCTATGGTAAACAAACTACATTGTCTGGTAGATATCATTCTTATTGTCTTTTTTTTGGGTTTGCCGTGTGTCCCCTCCCCTCTCTTCTTTTATTTGTTCTCTTTGAGTTCCATCCTAGACACTCTTATCAAAAAATGAGGAGATGGGTTTGTATTACCAGGCAATTCTTTCTTCGCTTCTTCTCAATTTCCTCCCTGACCTGCCAACAACCTCCTTCTTTACCCCACAATCCCCCATCCTGTTTTTTTCACTTTGGCTTTTACTTTTTTCTCTTTGTTTTTTCCACATTACTGCAGATTTCCAACAAGTAAAAAAAAAATTGACTTCTTTGCCTTTGTCAGGGCAACTTACTTTTTATTTTACTTTTTCACACAAAAAGTCCCCATTTTTTGTGAGGACTGTCGTCCAGAACTGACAGAAGCTTACCACAATCCCAGCAAAGATGGTGACCTCGACACCGAGCCCTAAAGGGGAGAAACTACCAAAAAATGGCAACCCTTAACCTTCATTGCGGGAGCTCTGACAGTTGTTTCCAACTCACTATGGCGCATGGCATGCCCACACCTCATTGACCTCTCACCTTGTCACCCAAAATAACCACTAACACATAATTCATTCACTCACCTTCCACCTGTCACTGTATCACTCATCCTGCCCTCCCTGTGTGTTTTTGTAGCATGCTGGTGAAAGTGGTGTTTGTGTGTTTTGGCTAACCTTGATCACCCTTACCCCTGGGCCCATATGCACAACATTTCTAAGAATAAGCATCCTGATCTGGGATTATCGGTCTGGTCCAGTGACATTGAAAATCCAACCATGACACCTGAGCTAAACCTGATCAGAGATCAGCATCAGCTATTCTGAGAGCGTGTTTGAATATGGGCTCTGGTCTTGATTGTGCATGAGCCTCTGCACCCTGTGTGGCCTGCTCAAGCTTTATAAGGCACCATCGATCCACTTACTCCCTTACATGTCCAATTAAATGTGTTTAATTTGCCTTCTAACAGTGATGACCTTGGTTTGCACATTGATGTGGTGTGGAAAGCCTCCCCTTGTTTTGCATGTGTGTGGATATATAGATGTAGATGTCTGCAAGAGATGGGAGAGTGTGAGAGTGTCTGTGTGAGAACAAATGTACGAATAATTGGAGGCGTGCGTGCGCACGTCTGTGTGTTTATGTGTACTGTATATGTGTGTGTCTGCAGTAACCAGATGAATCCCGAAACCTAAGACAAGTGCAATCAATTTGTCCTTGGTTTGAACATTGTACTAACCCTTCCCCAACCTGAAGTTTCAGAACCAAACCTCGGATCCATTCTCTTACCCCCATCAAAGATAAAGAAAATATGCCTCTGCCATATTTTCTTTACCTGTCCTGTGAATCCTATGGCAAAAATTCCATTAACAAAGTCCAAACGCTGTCTGGTCCAAAACAATCGCTTCAAGGTATCAAATGATTCTGTAAAAAGGTTAAATGAGAAACCAACCTACAGTGTGGGACCTAAAGAAAAGTCCAAATACCTCATTTCGAATGCAGACCAAGGAAGGAGGTGTGTTTTATACACATCACAGCCTCGAATCCTAGAGTGTAATGGCTCGGCTTTGGCTATGTGTTACCCCTCAACAGGTGACTATCTCCGTTGATGGGATCCTCACCACCACTGGCTATACCCAGGAAGACTACACCATGCTGGGCTCCGATGATTTCTTCTACGTGGGTGGGAGCCCCAGCACTGCAGACCTGCCTGGATCTCCAGTTAGCAACAATTTCATGGGCTGCCTCAGAGAGGTATGAATACAAATCAATTCTGTTCAATTTAGACTTTATTAAGGGCACAGACCATGGGCGGTCCATGGCACAATAAAATACAAAGAAGAATGAATAAATAAATAAATAAATAATATCTTTAAAAAAAAAGGAAATCCACAAAAAAAGACATTCCACAATGATCAGACATGTGTTTACAGGCTGGAGCGCCAGTGGTTCCACGTTCTAGATGAGAACCTGACAGAACTCGTTTGTCTATGGCTGAAATAATAACGTTTGCAGAATCAGATAACCTACACATACATCTCTCTATAAGATTTTGTATTACAGCAGAGCAGGTGGGTACACTAACATTAACACGTGGCTTGTGCTGCAGCTTCTTGGAGCTTTAAGCAGCAATCTCATAGTGTCTTTATAAGCCTCTGTGAGTCTCTGTATTCTGCCTTTTCAGTAGCAGTGCCACAATCGGACAGTATATAGTGGGGTACAAAAACTTTTAAAAAGGGAGGTCTTCAGAGTCACTGAACACATACTAAATTTACGAGCCAACATGTTTGCTTGTGCGTACAATTTTTGACACTGTCTGTAAATGTCCTTATCATCTGATAGATCATTGGTTATGTAATGGCCAAAATATTTAGCCTCATTACACACTTTAAGGGCAATGCCAGACAGGAAGAAATCAGGAAATACTCATTTTCTGTCTTCCCTTCTTCTGACAACCATAATATTACTCTTATCTGCATTATATTTGATGTCAAAATCTATACCATATTGTGAACATACCCTCAATAACGATTGAAGACCAGCACTACATGGACAGAAAATCACCAAATCATCTGCATACATAAGGTGGTTAATGAAAGAATTACCAACCATGCACCCTGTTCCACATCCATTTAAATTCAGTTCAAATCTATATTTTCCACAAGTCTTCATTCATATGCTACCAAAATTGACACAGACATTCTTTGGATACTACTTATCAAGTGTTTCGAATGGTGTTCAGATCAGTCAAACAGTGAGTCTGCAGTGATATTCAGTATCTTGCTGTGTTTTGTACTGTAAGCAAATTATCTATTTCGTCACATTTTTAAACAAATTTCACCAAAATATTTGACAATACCCTCGAGAAAAGCAGGTTGATGTGTGATTTTTTTTTTTTTCAGAATTTTATCCCTAACAGTTAAATTATTGTGAATTTTTAAAGTTCAAATAGACGGAAATACCCCAATTTTGCACGTGATGTCATTGCCTCAGAAGGTGTGCAGCACCAGGTCTCCCCAGTGGTACAGTCAGGAAGTCACCTTCTCTGGTAATACCCAGGTGGCCAATGTAGCAATTCATGCATGTGTTATGTTTTCAAATGCTTATTGAGGTCATATTAAGTCGAACAAGCATCCAAATGCTTGCACTCTGCTTGGACACCGATCATTGACGCTTGCGGCTATATTTAAAGAGCAGAGCTAAAGGTGTATTCACAGAATGCTGCAGATTAATTCTCCTCTCTGATTCACAGGCCATTAGTAGCTCTGGGTCTTTGAGCCTCATAATAACGACGGACATAAGTCCCAGCTGACCAAAGTTGTGGATCGTACATATCAGCAACTTCATTACATTCGGCAGTGACATGAAACGAGCTGAATCTGTTCCAGGTCGAATCAATCTTCCAACATGTCACTGATTTATTGCCCAATTTCTCAGTCAAATAATTACGTAGAGTGTCAGCATCAAGATTAGGGGAGAATCTAGTAGCAAACACACTCACCAGCTTGGTTTTAACTACTTGAATGTCACTCTCGGTGCGGTACCAATTATCCCTGTTTTCTCCTGCTCTTGTTTCCAATGAGCTTGCATAGCACAGGGTTTTGGTTGCACGGCTGCATTTTGGGGCACCTGCTTTAGTCGCCATCCTTCTTTCACAATAATTCTTTCACTGTGGGGGCCGTGATTGTGTTCGGAGCAGTGTGCTCATTGTTGCTTCATCCAATATTTCCTCCTGGCGAGCGGAGCCCGGCCCTGCACCTCTCCTTCCCGAGGAGCACCGGCCCCGGGGTCCAAGCCAGGGGGACCACGGTACTTCTTGATTGCTAACATCTGGCGATCCCTAGACTCAGTAGCCGCCCCCAGGTTCTCATTCACACTTGCCCGTGCTTCCAGGGCCCTCCTTAAGCTAGAAACTTCTTGGCTCCACTGCTCCACTCTGCTAAGCAGCGCCAAGACGTCTATGCTGCCAAACCCGACAGGTGGAAGCTCATCCAAGTAGTGCGAAACAAACCAGTGAATGTTTTCTCTCCACACAAGTTGTTAATATCCTTCTGTGGGCCTTTGTGCGAAACACAGCGTTGCATAGTTTTCGGGCAGACTTCAAATAGAAGCCCCTTTGGACTCTTCAATCCACTCAGATGAGAAGTTGTTTGAAACTAGCAAAACAATTTCATCGTGGCTTAGTGTCCTCATTTTGATGACAAGAAAGTTCAAAAGCTCGTCTTACACTATCACCTTCCCACCAGCCGCTTTATAAATCTTGGTTTTTTTGTTCAAGAGCAGAAACCGCCACCAGCACCTGCACACACCACCACCCCCGCCATCAATACAGCTAGAAGACAGGTGCATGACTAGTTTAGTGTGTGAAGTACTATACTGCGTGGGCTGAACATTATATCTGCATTTGCATCACATTTTTTCGATGTTTCAAGACTGTTGTTGTCATGCATAAATGTGTAGCCACATACAACTGCTTTCCTAGTATTTACTTAACCAGGAGAGCTGTTTTAGATGTGGAGGGGAAAAATCAGCATACTTTCCCTGGAAGGAAGGGAAAGGGGAAGAAAATAAAATTGCATTATCAATTAAAGCTGCTGAGTTGGCAGAGAAAGTATCAGACTTTCAATATTACCTCGCAACACTTGCAGTTTGTCACGTTTGTCATAGTTGTTCACATGTAATTTGTAGCATCAGCTTGAGTGTGCCGCTAAAACGCCTCCCAATGGGCAGTAATCTGAAAGAAATATTTACTTATGATGAAACACGAAAAAGCGTTGTTGTTTTGGGACATTTATAATGTATTTGCTGGCTCTTAGAGCCTGTGAGTACAGCCAGAAAATATATTAGGTGCCCTGTTATTTACAATTTGTTCACCATTACTTATTCTGCGGCAATTTATGATAATAAAGGGAGGACGGGTGGCTCTTGAGAGCTGTAAAAAAAAGTCTAGATCGATTTCTGATTTCTGCAGTTTAGCAGCAGTCTATGTTTTTACTTGGCACTGGGCACAAGTGTGTGTGTTTGTGGGGCCTGCAGTTTGGAACATTGTTGGAAACTAATTATTCTCATTATCAAGCCTATCTTGCTATTTAAAAGGGAAGGACATTTATGTTGAAAGTATAAGACTGATGTCCTGGTGACTGTAATGCTGCCAAAAAGGTGTTACCATATTTTGCTGTTATAGCAGATAGTTATCTTTTGTGAAATGGGAAAGCAGTTCATATTGGGCCAGGATACACAGTCCTGGTAACCCAGGCCAACCATCACAGGCAAACCTGGCAGTAGCTGCTGCAACACTGCAAGCTGAAAACATGAATAGCATTTACCAGCAGCAATGATATGTTGTTGCAGCAGCAACAGCAGTTGGATGTAAGAGTGTAGTTTTGGCCTGCATCTAAAACACTAGTGAAACTGGGTGTGGTGCTGCTGCAGTCCAGTACTCAACAACAGATGGATCATATATAATGGGGAAATCCAACACTGTGATGATTAATTGATCCTCTGTTTTTATCCTGTGGAAAAAAAACGATGGAAGTTTCTCTCTCGGATCAGATATCAACCAAAGAAACCACTTCTCTTTCATGTATCAATGCTTACATCGAGTGCCTAGAATTACATTATATTACATAAATTTAACAGACACTTTTGTCAAATCATCATTAGCATCGTATTTCACTATCAAAACAATATCATGTATTGTGATCATTTTAGCCAAAGTAATTGTTCTTTGACTTTTACTGCATATGCCTCTTTGGTAGCTGGTAGTATACTTTTTTTTTTTTATTTCTTGTGGATATTTTTTACTCAGGAAGTTTATTTTAGCTCCGCTGATGGACAGATGGCCACAGAAATTCATAGTTTGTTTTTGTAGCACTTAAAAAGCTTTCATGACATTTGTAAGTTTACTAAGGACATTAATATGCGACTACATCTCAGGCTGGCCGCTCTCCACCCACTCATCCTGGCTGTTTTTCTCTTCCATCACAACCTTCTCAGTTTTGACATGAGCTAGTAAGTCTAGTGATGTGCTGCCAAGCTCAGTTGAGCACCTTCCAACATGCCTTTCATTTAGCCAGGCTAGCTTCCATCAGACCAATACTGTCTGTCACTTCATCCTTTTGTTGTGTGGTTGCACACAAACACACACACACACACACACACACACACACACACACGCAGACATGTTTGGGTGATGGCTAAGAGAAAGTCACCTTATCTGCATTGTTTTATGTTTCTGCTGAGTGGCTCGGGCTGCTGTTCCTCCAGTCATTACCCTGTTGACTAATTCATCCCTGTCCATCCTCATTGTCTCTTACACACAGACACATGTGTACAGGGTGCAATACCTGTATTTTTACCTGCAGCTCCAAGAATAAATATTAACATATCCTAAGCTTGGACACAAAAGTGGCTGTAATCATCATTAATACCTTGGCTGTGTTTTAAGAAAAGTGGCTTACTTTGTTGTTTTCTTTCAGTCTGTGGTTTCCAATGTTTAATTTATCACAAAAAGTGCCAAACTAATGGCACAAGGATACGTGTTTGTATCATCAAAGTATTATCGATTAACAAATGTATAGTTTGCCTGGTGTGCAGCAAAAAGGAATGATCTAAAAACCACTGCATATACCCAGTGATGGAAATTCTCCTTCTCATGGTATTGTATTTCATACCATTTGTGTACAAATGTTTGTTCTTTTGCAACATGGGAGGATTTGTTGGATTGCAGCTCTTGACAGCCAAGGAAGTCAGTCCTGCACAAGCATTAAACATAAATGAGCTGTTGGGCCAGTACTGCAAGCCAGCATGTCAGCTGTATATAGTTTTTATAGGTGCTCTAAACACTGCTAACAGTGTGTGAGGTTCCTATATGTGTTACCTAACCTGCATTCTGGTCTGATCCAGGAAAAAGTTCCTGGATCCTGCATGTTGAAGTGAGGGGGAGATGTATTTGTATTTTTGAATCAGAGAAATGTTTTCCTGAAGGTAGTAGTTGCATTAATAATGACCCTAGTTTATTGAAGTGTCCCAGAAAGCCAAGACAGTGAGCCAGCATGTGCAATACCAGGACCATGAAACTGAAGCAGCTGAATGGAATTCAGGCATTCATTTTATTATTTACACCTGACTGGGACATGTCTTCAGTGAAATGGGCCTTTTAGTAGGGTTAAAATAGCGTTGTGGCTGTTGTTCTTTATGTCGATACACATGATGACACAGTAAATTCCCACACAGGGGCTGAACTAATCCTCACCTGAGCTTCCTCACTCCTCCCGTAGAAAACAAGGATAAAAAATCGAAATCAAAAATTTTCGTGAAGAGATTTTTATCTGTCCTTTTTAAAACTTCCATGGTGGCATCGTGTTCATTTTCACATACATTATCTTTAATAATAATGATGCCATTTTGAAATGGAGCAAAAACCAGAACAACGAGTTGAAAGCTGCTAAAACTCAGAGTTGAGTGGAACTGCAGAGTCAGGTTATAATTCTCTTTGGGTGGTTCGTCACTGCAAGCGACCCCTTTCACATTACATGTAGTGTAATGACCCGTTGTTCATATAAAAATATTGATTAGTGCAGCTTTAACGAGGCAGATGCTTTAATGTAAAGACTGCATATTATATCATGAGCCGTGATGCCGAGGAGGCTGTGCTTTCCGTGTGTTTCTAATATTAACAGAGTGAGCGTGACTCAGCATGAGTTGGCCCTTGAGAGAGAGCACTGGGAGGACAGAATCACGGAGGTGATTCACCATGTGGCCGGATAGTGGTAGTATTGTGTGGTCCTCAACTGTTCATCATATGTTGCTCCATTAAGCAGGCATGATGCCATCTGCTACACAGAACGATGCAAACCGCTCACGACTCGCCTTGTAATCTCCCCTTCATACCTTTATTCATTCACAGTATCTCTTTCATCCTCACACTACGCCCAAGATGTGTTTTTTTTTTTTTGTTTACCGCCTGTGTGTATTTGCATTCACCCTCAATTATGTGTACTCCCTTTGTATCATATCTCTGTCTCTACGCCTCTCTCATGCTCTCCTACGCCGCATTTTTTCCTTCCTGCCCCCTCCACCTCTTCCTTTGGATTCAGTATCCCTAGATAATGAGGGAATGATTCAGTTGAGTTTGGCCCGTTGCTCAGATCAGAGTGCGTCAGTATTTCTGTCTGACTGCGTGTGTTGGTAATGTCTGGCTAGAGTGCTTTAGACACTGCTGGAGCAGGATTGTTGGTGCATCTTGGTCTCTGTTCACCATCAGATAAAAGAACAGAATAAAAAAAAAAAGCATCACTTTGAAAGAGAGGAAGAGCTGATGAATAAGTGGATGGAGACATGTGCTGCTGCAGTAAGCGAATATCTCCCTTTCTCTCTGTCTGACAACAAAAGGGATGCTGCGTGCTGCCATCACTACCCCTCTCTTGCTCAGTCTCCACTGCACTCATCTACCCCCGTAGGCTATATGGGATGTCATCCATACACAACGCTCATACACATGTCCCGCCCACGCTCGTGTTTTGCCATGTGGGCTGCCGCATGTCATGTGACTGAGGGGCCAGTGGGCAGCCACCCGGCTCACTTGCCGGTCAGCCTAATATTTGCAGCGCCATGCAGTTAGTGCTTTTTGCAACGCCCCCCCCCCCCCCCATCAGCTCTCACGCCATCCAGCCCCTCCATCCGGTGTCACAGGGCACCCGTTGCGGCACTGGAGCTGTGTAGTGGCAACTTGTGTCAGACTGTGGGGGCGGCCGGGGCATGCGCTGTCATCAAGCGCTCTGCTGAGGGAGGAGGAGCTGTAGCAGGACGTGGAAGATCGGGGAGATGATGAGTAACAAGCAGGGAAGCGAGTATGTGAGGATAGAAGGTGCGAGTATTTGAAACAAAACGGGGACTGATGATCGCCATCGTCAGTTTTGTGTTAGTCACCACAGTGTGTTCAGGCAATGTTTGTTTTCTCCTCCAATACAAATGCAAATGCCACCCTTTCCTTTAAATATTTAACTTTCTTTAATGTCCCCTTAGAGGGCCAAACAGTGATGGATGGGTACAAACCTCAGAATTTAATGGAAGGCCTTCACCTCTCACCCTCACCCCCTATAGGCTAATCTGTGACACTGTAAACATTGTTTGTTTGGCTCTAGGTCACACCTTATGCATAAATTTGTATCCTAAATTCTGAGTAATTCTAAACCCTGCATTATATAATATTATAAAAATAAGTTTTCTGAAAGATATTTTTAAATTCTAGACTCCAGTTACACCTATGATAACTGATAGCATATGAGAGTAATAATGTTTTAGAGCCATTTTGTACAGAAAGTCATGCTCTTTTGAAAGGTCGACTCTTAATCTTCCTTTTTTAAGGCCTTTTCCAGATCCATTTAGAAACCTTTACTTACAAATGAACAGGATGTAAGTACAGAAAACAAGTTCACATCACCTTGCTTCAGTGTGTATTGCAGCCTCTCTGTTGTCAGGAGTTTATCTGCTGATCATGTAGTGGAATACAGAATATCAGGATATTTCTGTAATAATACTGGCTCACTGAGAACATTTTTTCCTGCAAAATCACAAGTATCTTGACATAGAAAGAAAAATAAACAAACAAAAGCTTAAAATCCAACGTGTTGGCTAGTTAGATACTAATTAATTAATCTGTGCTTACAGTGACATTAGATAAGGCGCTGGCTGCTACTGACCTCAAAATTCTTTGCCAGCGATCATCTAAAATATCACACGACTAATTGTTTTAACTCCTGGAAAGTATCTCTATTTGCATTGACTGTTTTTTGTGTTTGAGTAATGTTTCCATGTAACATTCAGTATTTTGGACAGCTCTTTAAAATCAGCTGTTTTGAGGCGAAGTTTGCTGGTTAAAAGGACATGAGCTAACAAAAATAAAAAGTAGAATATATACTTTCATTTTATATTATGCATTTTTATTCAACTTCTACATAAAACTTAATTAAAGGTGCTACGTAAAAAAAAAACCTTAAAACACTAAAATGAGTTTTTAAAATGCTACAAGGCAAGAGACAGCAGGGCAGGCTAATGCTAAGAGCAGTACTACCAGCCTGGAGGTAATTCAGAGTCATGTATCAGGAAAACAGTGTTGTGTCTAATGGATGCAGCACTGGTGATGATCAGAGCTTGATCCAGCAGAAAACAAGGAAGCATTCTGAGGTTTGCTACAATATTTTAACCACGAGGGACCGACATGAAATTAAAGTTCATTCAAAAAAGATTAGCTGAGACAGTCAAGGTCCTGGATGAGGATCATTGTGGTGCAGAGAAGAATCTAATAATGCAACACTTAGTCATATATTTTCTAGTTGCAGAGTATTTGGTTATATGGTTTTATTTCAGTTTGATATCTCAAGAAACTGATTAATTGAGAAAAAACGGCAAAATACTGTGTATATAGTTGATTTTCAAGGCTCTCACTCTCTGTAATGCGTACGTCTTCACACATAGAAAGCAGAGCGTGGCGAAGGCAAACTGTCACCCCAGGTGGAGGCCAAGAATCAGAGCCAACATGCTTAATGGATGCTGTGGTGGAGGTGTGTGTGGGGCTGTAACTGTAGAGGCTAGCATTTTGAGCTGTGAAGCAGCAGCAGCAGCATGTACAGAGAGAGCATGAGCCTCACAAGTGCAGCCTCATTGTCTGTAAAGAGTAGTGTATCCTGTGGCATGGCTGAACACGCTCTGCAGCCTTCACTTAGAGTTTTCCACATTGGAAGATCATTTCACCCAAATCACAAAAAACTCCTACTTATTCCTATAATAGTTTCCAGTGATAGAGTTTTGGTTTTATGTGTCAAGACAGGCTGAGATTTGAGATATCCACCACTGAAATGTCTGCCACCCCAATACAATAGAGATGGATGGAATTTTATTTGTATAGCTCATTGCAAAAAAAAAAAAAAGTTCCAGAAACAACATCCTAGTCACTCAGGATAATCCACAGACCTCGCTGTGAGCCGAGCAGAAAATAGTTCCCAACATATTACTGCTGTGTTTGTCAAATGTAATTTTTCTGAATGCCATTCAATTCCAGTTCATTGGGATGAAGGCAGAAATTTCAGCGGTGGATATATTTCAAAACCCGGGCACATAGAAAATATCTGTATAACTAGGTAGCGATAGGTGTAAGTGGGAAAATATGTCGTTAGTGATTATGGTGAACTAATCCTTTAATATCAGT
Organism: Scomberomorus guttatus; assembly: GCA_038419695.1. Classification (NCBI taxonomy): domain Eukaryota; kingdom Metazoa; phylum Chordata; class Actinopteri; order Scombriformes; family Scombridae; genus Scomberomorus; species Scomberomorus guttatus. The sequence continues at coordinate 21,596,581 of CM076462.1, forward strand.
GCACTGTCACTGCCAGTTCTAATATTTGCTCACCCTCCATTGTTACATTCATCTGCACTAAGTTTTCTGTGTGCAGTTGCATTTGTTGCATTGTTTGTGTGTGTGTGTGTGTGTGTGTGTGTGTGTTTCTCCTTTCTCCACTTCAGTGGAATTACCCTGCCTCTTCATTAACACCTGGCTAAATCAGCAGCTGACAGCAGCTGTGGCCGGGGCCAAGAGGACATGAGCACTGATCTGAAGTAGATTAGGGAGGAGATTGTCTATATGTGTGTGTGTGTGTGTCTGTGGGTGCACACTCGCTTCCACCCACTCGCCTTTCCCTCGCCTCTCTCCCCGTTTCCTTACCAGGCCCGATCGATACACCATCCCGCAGCAGAGATGGAGCATCTCTGCTTTATGGAGTCGTTACAGTCCCCTGTGCGTGCATTATGAATGGGCCCCATAAGGCTGTTGATAGGCAGAAGGATAGCGTAGCAAAGCACAGCCATAACAAAGGAAGAGATGAGGTATACATAGCTGCACTAGTCAGTTCCTCTTTTATAACATCATTTCGATTACCTTATTGATCAGCCTGCAGCAGAACAGACAAAATCATAATCCCAAAACAGATTGGGAGCTGGTTGATTGTAAGATTAGTGTGTCGCAGAATAACATTGTGCTGCCACAGAAAGTTTTATAAAGACTGTCACTGCTAAGCAAACTTTAATGAAAACACTGCTAAGAGGTTTTCATTAAAACAAACGGCAGTTTTCACAGTTCAGGAACAGGCTGATTTGCCTAAAGTAGACCTTGTATAGTGAAAAATCACAGAGTTCAATTATTCTTTCCATGTAGAGAAAACTCTACTTGTCTCAAAGACAGACTGAGAGCCTTGGAACTTTGGCAAGTTTGAGCGATTTACATCTAAGGAGTGCACAGTGACCATCACAAGACTATTAAAAAAAAAAAAGTTCTCCTTTGCAAATGAGCAGCATTAAAGCATCTTTTTCTTCTCTCTTTCTCCTTTCATGTAATATTCAGTTTGTTCTCTTGCCCAAGAGTAGTCTAAAAGCTCGCTCAAAGTGGAATGCAAGGTATTTTGCTTCAGAAGAAAACATAAAAACATCAGTGTTTCAGACAGATCTGTGTAATCTTAATGGTGGTTCAAGTTTGAGTTTTGAGCCACAGGGCAGCTGCAGCGTCTCCATGGAATATAATTCCTTAGTTCTGTTTTTCATTTGATGTTGACGATAAATTCAGTTTTTCATTTGATGTTTATCAATGTCAGTCGAATTTGATAGTTGGTTGGGTTAAAAATCAACTCGCTGGTGCTGATTGATGATATTCGGAGAGCTAGATTGTGCCATGTTTTACTAGAAGCGAGTGCTTCGCTTATAATCACACGCAAACAAAAAGAACTAACAGAAATGATCCCTCAAGCTATGAGTCATATTAGCATGTTTAGCATACTCAAACAGTGTCATCTTTTGTGTCCAAGGCATCTCAAGTGTGTTCATATCATAATTTACTTTTGCAGGTAGCCAAGCTTTAATATTTTTAAAATGGAATGAACATCATCAGTATTTTGTGTTGCATTAGCAGCAGAATTTAGAGTTTGGCGAAGTGTGTGGTGATTATTTTGTTGTGTGTCATGCGTAGGAGATTAAGTGTAGTCGTTAACTGCATTGACAGCTGCGTCGCTATGTTTGTGTAGCGCTGCACATAGACGTGTATGTACACACGAGCACAACATGAGCATATTTTGAAAGCAAGTGGCACACACTAGCTTTACAGCATTTAATCTTCGAGATCTCTCCCTCTTTTTCTCCCTGTTTGCCTCCTGCACGGTTTTTTCTTTCTTACTCAAACAGTTTTCTGCTTCCCTTATTCCCACCAGCTCGCCTGTCTCTCCTTCCGTTTTTTTTTTTTCCCTCTCTCTTTCCCCCTCTCCAGTTCTCCACGGTGCTCGGGTCACCTGTGTTGATTTACTGTCAAATCTTCCAGGATTATCGGTAATCCCACAGCAGTAAAATCTGTTTGCTGACAGCTGCGCTCCCTCTAACAGTGTTGCTGTTTCCTGCGTGAACACTGCCTTATATATCAAGAAAAAGCCTGTCTTCCTCCCCAAAAAAGAAAAGAAAAAACATTAATTTTCCGCCTCAATGGATTCCAATTGACAATATTCTGCTCTCCTTTTCTGTGATATTTTGTTGTATTTGACTATAATGTAATGCTGCTCTCTATTTTTATGGATTAAGGGGTTGAGGTGAATTTATTGTGGGTAAATAGGTATGATGTTGGATATATTCTCACAGGGTCACAGATACTCTGGAGAGGTTTCACCCTGTGTTCATAAAGGCTGCTCTTTTTGAGCAATACAGGGGATTACTCACTAATAATATAGCCATTGCTTCTCACACTTCACTCAGCCGGCAGATGTTCAATCAAATCACAATATAGTCACGCATTTGTGTACAATCTCCGTTTCATTGTGGATAAATTGGAGTTGAAATAGAAAATGACTGAGAAACAAATTGGGCCATACACACCTTAGAAGATATTAGTTTTATCGATCCAGCTGTCCTCAAATCAGCAATATGTGAGTATGATGCTATAATATTACAGTTTGCAATGGAATTCATTCACAGAGAAATAAATATTTTTCAATCATTACTGCTCTGGCAAATTATCCCCTACAGTGATACACGATGAACAAACAAAAAAACGACAAACAAAACCCTCTAAGACATGATTCACACTAAGGTATAATTTTACACTTGCATGCATGACATATATTTTAATGCATATATGGGAAGCTTTTAACACTTGTATTTCTTCCCCAGGTGGTGTACAAGAACAACGATATCCGCCTGGAGCTGTCCCGCCTCGCCCGCATTGTGGACCCCAAGATGAAACTCCAGGGCGACGTGGTCTTTAAGTGCGAAAACGTCCCCACCCTCGACCCCATCAACTTCGAGACCCCTGACTCCTACCTGGCCTTGCCGAAATGGAACACCAAGCGCGTGGGCTCCATCTCTTTCGACTTCCGCACCTCCGAACCCAACGGACTGATACTCTTCACCCACGGCAAGCCCCAGGGCCGACGGGATGCCAAGGGCCAGAAGAACAACAAGGTGGACTTCTTTGCGGTGGAGCTGCTGGATGGAGGACTGTACCTGCTGCTGGACATGGGCTCCGGCACCATTAAGGTCAAAGCCACGCAGGCTAAGGTCAACGACGGCGTATGGCACCATGTGGACATCCAGAGAGATGGTCGCTCAGGTAAGGATGAAGGATGGAGGGGAAAAGAAAGGAAGAGAACAAATTTCAGACCTCAGTTATATAAATCTATCCCCTTTGCCCATTCAGAACAGTTTGCAGTAGTATGGCGGCGACTAGAACAGATTTTCTGCAGTTACCTACTTTTAGCCACACACATTACTAAAAGCAGAGTTATACACTTGAGTTTGGTTTTACAGCGCTGTCACAGGTTGTTAAAGTTGCTAAAGTAAACTGTGATCAGCTAGGTGCTTTGGGAAGGCAGTGTGGTCTCAATATATTACTGCTTTTCCTTTCTCACACACACACACACACACACACACACACACACACACACACACACACACACACACACAAAATCAAAGAATGGCTTCAATCAGGAGACTGAACTCTTGGCTCAATTAAAAATATGTTGCCTCTGGCTACACATCATATGAATTTATAGGCAGAGCTGACAAGGCAAATAACAAACTACTAGACAGAGATTCCAACCAAAGAAATAAAGGTACGCTACTGTACAATATATCCTGAAATACAGAGTGAAGAATGACTCGTCCTTTCTGTTGTATCGCTATAGGGACTTAACTTGTATATGCCTTTATAGTGAGAGGGTATCAACATTCATCATTTGAGATGGGAGACCTTCATTTTGAGGAATTAATAAAAAAGTTTTATTATTATTACGGTAGTTAATGTTGTTGTGTTGTTGTGATTAGTAACACGGAAATATTTTGCCAATTGAACTCCACTGATGTGAAGCCTCTTCATTAAGCGTAGGATCATACGAAGACAGGAGACAAGACAGGATCAGAGTCTAGATGCTGATGGTGGTGGAGCCACCAGATTGTTGATGGAAACTTTCAGTTGAGTCGCTCCGGACAGGTCACGGTGGTGGTGTCGGAATTGGGAATGTAGGAATTTTGGCAGCGTGGGAAAGTGGAAGTGAGGGAGAAAAAGAGAACAGGAGGAAACAGCAGAAAGCAGCAAAGTTTTATATTTGTATTTTAGATTTGTAGCCAATAAATATTTAGTATTTTTAGTTGATAACTGGCCTTAAAGATATAGATTTGTTTGAATTGCCTTACTTGGTTTGCTAACAGGAAAACTTGAAATAGCAAATAGAAAATATAGAAATGACTTTCACCATCATTAACTTATACTTTCATTCCCCCCAGAATAGTTTAACATTTTACAATATTGATTGATTTGAATACCGTGCCAAAATTTAAAGGCCATGAAATGTTTGTGTTCATGGAAATTATACTGTAATTAACAAAGAAAACCCCACTACAGTTCACACCAGCTGTCACAATGGAGCTGCACCAGCAGTAAGAATCAATATAGTAATCATGTTACTGTTTATTTCAGCTTTTTCCTGCATCACAAACACCGGATGATGTGAACTTCCTCAATAAATTAATTTCCGGGATGATTTATTGCCAGGATAGAATCATACTTCTCTCTAGATAGTTACTGACTTATTTCTCCTCTGTTGCTTCCATATGTATGTCCTCTGACCTCAAAACATGGCCAAATACACAGAAAGTATTAGAAAAAGATTATATTAGAGAAAAGGGTTCGAAACTTCTGTTGCCTTGAGCTCCAAACCCAACACAATCTCTGCATTAGGTGGGATCCTCCAGAGAACTCGGGTGTGTTAGTCGGGGCTGCAGCCTGTGTTATATATCAGGTTAGAGCAGCCAATTTAGTTGTGTGTCAGAGCTCACTGCTTTGATTAATCACCAGCACAGCCCCCAGTGCGATAGCAAAGTAGAAAGTAGGATTTTCACAGGGAAAAAGAGGAATGAGACAGATATATGGATACCAGACTGAGGGATGGTTAAGAACAGGCATAATCACACTTGTGGCTGGAGTGAAATGTTAATAGGAGTTGCAAGTGAATTAAATTTCTTGGCCACAAAGAGCTCTCGCCAGAATCTCCCTGTCTGGCTGCAAGGTGAATGTAACACAAGTAAAATGTGAGAGCACAGATTACACTGTTTTCAGACAAGCTAAATTTGGGTTTTGTGGAAAAGGTGATCTTTACATCTCTTTTCTACGTTTTCTTGACCTCAGTGAGGGCTGTTAGAGAGGTGCCGATAGAGGTACGATTGTGCAAAATCGATCTTTTTCTTCTCTCTCTAATGATCCTCATATATTTAAAGGCGCAATCTAATTATTCAGCGTACGTATTGAAAGGTTTGACAATAAAAAAGATGGTTTAAGTGATCATGAAAATGTAATTATAGGCCCATTTTCCTGCTGATGTAAACACATCTTTAACAACCTTTCATTTACCCATTTTCTAGTTCATTAAAAGACAGCCATTTTGGGAATCATTCCCTCTTTGTAATTTTACATTTTGATGTTGGGACCACCATTTTGATTGAATTTGGATCACAATTTTTAAAGGTTTTTTAAAATCTTTTTTTGACTCAGAAAGAAGTGATGATCTAAACTGTTTTGCCTATGATATATGATAAATAATATGAAATAAAATACATTCATATTTATAGAGTCTGGCTGAGATCACACGTAATGTCTCTAATGATTTTGTCTGTGGTGTATTTTTATCTGCTTGGAATATAAATGAGGGAGTGTGTTGTCACTATATCTTAGTAGTACAAATGCAGCCGTGCCAGGGAATTTATAATTATATTTGGACCATGGGGTCCTTGCATAAAACTATTAATTTGGGGTTATATGGATGTTTAGAAAGATATAAAATGTACTTCTGATGGTTGCTTTAATTATCTCATGGGAGAATACAGACATATTTATTGTGTGGTATTGGGGCTCTTGTGCTAGTGTATATTATCAATGTCCTTGTGCCAGTGAAGTGGTTATTTTGCTGGGTGCAAGCTTGTTTTTTCCTGCCCCCTATTCTGTAATTTTCGTGACTCAAATATTAGTGGCCTTGGAGAGAGTGTTACAGTCAGTGATCAGTGCAATTCTGGCTTCCAAACATAGGTTTGCACCTCCTCCTACTCAGGCCACCTCTTAGCACAGACACAGTTGTACTTTGCTATTTTTGTCAGCCTTTTACAAATTTGCTGTCGGTGCGCTTCGGCTTTGCTTGCACCTCCACTAAAGTGGAAGTGCAAGCAAAAATCCAGTCATTTTCCCCTCTGTCCTCACTTTGCCGAACAAAAAGGAGCCGTTAATCTCACATTCTGTTTGAAATTGTAATTTTTATTTAGTCTTAGAATATCAATTATGTGTAAGTGCCAAATGCTGTAAATGGAGGGCAAGACATGTGACTTGTTTTGAATGGAGTTCTTGTTATTTCAGGAATTTAGCAGAAACAAGTGTTGTTTTCTGGCAGTGAGCAAAATATAGCAGATCATGTAACTAGGAGAACATCACACTTGATTTGAGAAAATAGAAAGAAACAGTGACATGCATTTAAAAAAAAAGCAACATATTATTGGAGAAGTTTACATGTAATGTTGACGTGTACATTTTTTTTTGCAGTTTAGTGTCTGTTCAGTATTTAATAACTGATTTTTCTTCCTCCAGGCATTATCTCCGTAAACAGTCGCCGGACCCCATTCACAGCCAGCGGGGAAAATGAGATCTTGGACCTGGAGGGGGACCTTTATCTGGGTGGTCTGCCTGACAACCGGGTGGGTTTGGTGCTGCCCACTGAGCTCTGGACCGCTATGCTGAACTACGGCTACGTGGGCTGCGTCCGGGATTTGTTCATCGACGGACGCAGCAAGGACATCCGGCAGATAGCTCTGTCCCAGAATGTGACGGGCATCAAGTCTTCGTGTAGTAAGGTGACGGGGAAACAGTGCGACAGCAACCCTTGCAAGAACAATGGGGTGTGTAAGGAAGGATGGAACCGCTTCGTCTGTGACTGCACTGGCACTGGCTTCTGGGATAGCACCTGTGAGAGAGGTGAGACTCCTTTCTAGTCATTTTTCTCTCTTACAGTGATGATTGTAAAATCTTATTGGGGTTGTCAGAAGACTTATTGATTTGTTGTGAAGGAGCTTTTTAAAGAGGGTGAAGCAGCTCCTTTTCAGTGCAGAATTTCTATTTGGTCAGTGCACTCGTGACAATATGTGCGCATAGCTTAAAAGATGCAGTAGACTAGTTTTACAAAGTTGAAAATGTGTTTTCTGGTATCCTAAAGATGGCTGTGAAGCAGCAGTGACATAGCCGATGTCATGTCAGCGTCTACTAACAATAGCCTTTCTAGGGAAGTGGACAGTGCTCTGTTTTAGCAGACAGGAAGAAGTGTGACTTGGGACACTTTCTCCGCAATATTTTTAGAAGCTTTGCTGAAAGATTTAATAGGATTTCACTTTTCTGCCAAGTGGCTGTGGAAAAGGAAAGCTTGTTTTTTGCTGGGGATGGTTCTGGAGTGAAATTGAACTTCTCTTCTCTGCTGAAATGGCCTCTCCTTGTTTGGGTTTTAAGAGCTCGGACGCATTAAGTTTTTATGAGACGGCAGAGATAGGGGCACTCCGAGCTGTGGGAGATGTATGTTATCGGACTATTGTTCAGATTGTTATTCACTTTTTCACTATTTTACAGAATTTTTTGGGACTCAGTAGAGGGCTTTAAGTACTTTCCTAAGAACTTTAGGTGTGTAAAGAAATGTACTTTGAGGAGGAATAATGAGAATCTGGAGAGTTGGTTGTTACAACCAGCAGTTGGTGTCACTATAGGAGGCTGGTGGGATGACAATGTGTTGTAAATGATTAATAAAAGCCAAAAGAGAATAGGGATAAACAGTACTTCACAGTATCAAGCCTATTGTAAGAAGAGTACATTCAGATGCAGGCTGTTCCTTCCTGTGCTCTTGATAACTTGTAGCTTAAAGAATTAAACTGTAAGCAGCAAAAATTTAGGAAAGAATCTTAAAAATAACCCGTCTTGGAAGCAGGATCAGAGGGAGTAGAACATAATGACACATGTTCAAAATGCACAGTCGTAAATAATAGAGAGTGAGTTTAGCATTGCAACAATGTACAGTACATGTCTCTTCTGCTGTGAGGGGGCTAAACTAAACCAGAGGGAGTTAAGTTAGGGAGTTGAGGCTGTCTGATTGAGTTAACCTTGTCTTAGGCTTTCTGTTGTGTCTATTTTAGTAGCACTCCCATGATGTTGTATCTGCACAAAAGGAGGAAAAAAGGCAGCTGTGAAAGCAGCAGTGTACTGCATAAGAAACATTAAAACAGCGCCAATGTGCCTCACTGACCTTCCACCCACAGAGAGAAAACATTAAGTCACATGTCCCCAAGGCTCCGACTGCTGGTACCCCCTCACTACTTCTTCTTCTTCTTCTCTCCTGTTCCGCTTCCTCCCACACATCGGTCTCTGAGCGGTCGTATATATCTGCATTCGTTGAGCGCTGTTGACGCTGGGTGATAACCTACGTGACCGCCAGTCTGCCCTCGAGTTCTGGAGCTGTAGAACAAAACATCAGTCTGTTCAGCAGTTGATTTTTTTTTCTTTGCACAGTGAGACTCGGGTTGTGGTGAAATGTGCTGATGTTGCTAATGCTGACATGACTGCATTCATGCCTCTGAATTTTAGTTTTATGGCTCAGATGCTGGTTGAATCCCTCTTGATGCTACAAATTTAGGTCATTTTGGAACAATTAGTTGTTTAATGAATAAGTCAGTGAACACCAAATAATTGGGCAACCATTATAATAATTAAGTAATCCTTTTAAAGGGGCACACCACCAATTTTACACATAAAGGTAATTTTACTTATCATGGGTAGTACTTCAAAACAGTTGTGTAATGTCTTCTGGGGCTCTGGAGGAGCTTCCAAAAAAAAACAACTTGTTGTGTAAGGCATCTTTGAGTATCTTTGAGTATCTTGAAAAACAATCTATTAATGAAATGTATTAAAAATCTGGAATAGCCCTTTAATAATGAATCAACTACAAATACCCAATATTTGTACATTTTAGTTTTAGTTTCACCAATGTGAGGATTTGCTGCTTTTGTCTTTGGCTTTTTTAACTGTTGTTCATACAAAACAAGGAGCTTCTAGAAGTTTGCAGTGGTCATTTGTTGTTATTTTCTTTATTTTATAGATCAAACAATTAATCCAAAAAAATGAATCTGTCAATTAATCATTAATGAAAATAATTAGTTGCAACCCAAAAGTGAGCTTTAAGTAAGAAATTGCAGTCTTAACAGTAAAATTCCTGTTAGACTGAGACAAATCAGAATGTTTGAGCACAAATACCTTGAGCAATGGTGTTAGAGAGTTAATGGGCCTAAACTTCCGTCCATCTACCCATCATCCATTCTCTGGCTTTTCAAGCCACTTATCAAGGTCACAGTAGCAACAGGGTGAGCAAAGCAGCCTGGGTGTCCTTTCCCAACTTCCTCCAGCTCTTCCTGGGGGGTCAGTAGCCCCTCCTGTGTGTTCCGGGTCTGCCTTGTAGTCAAGCCGGAACAGCCTGAGTCACCTCGGCTTGCTCCAGTTAGTCCAAAGGCACAGCAGCTCATGATACAGAAGCCCTCTCTCTTTGCTGAACTGCTCACTTTCTCACGTAGAGCGAGGCCAGCCGCCCTGTGGAGGAATCTCTACTTGGCTGCTTGTGTCAGCGATCCTATTTTTGCAGTCACTACCCAAAGCGTGTGACCACAGGTGAGGGTGAGGAAAGAAGACTGAGCGGTAAATTGAGAGCTTTGATTTGTAGCTCCCTCTTTGCCACCACAGTAAAGAATGAGCGGAGTTCCATTCCCCTTTTCTGGTACAATGAAAAACAGCTTTTTTTTCCCGGGCCAGTTCCTCTAAGCAGCAGCCAGTTTCACTATCCTCAACATCACTCGTGAAGAAGAACCCACCTGAATTGAGCAATCCACCTTTTTCCTTCCCTCAGAATTGGAGTTGTTGATCAGCTGCAACCTGCACATGGGAGGTCACACTCTGATAAAAGCACAAGGACAACAACATCTGTAAATAGCTCAAGATCTGGATGATAGCAAACAAAAATTTCAAATGAGACTCATTTTATAAGTTTATTATATTCTCTAATGATCACCCATGTTACGGTTCAGAGTGGAATGTTTCTGAAGCTAATTCTTGTCTGTACAGTAGCCCATGAGATTAAGAAAATGCTTTTATTAGAAATGTCGGGCTTGAAACGACATGTGGTATTTTTCTTTTTACAAAACAAATGTGCAGCACTTTGGGACAAATGGAATTATATTAGTCATGCTGGTAGAATAGCTTATTTTCCTTCTCCTCCATGCTTTTAACCTGCCCCTGGAGCTCCCTGGTGACAATATCAAACAACCGCTGAGATGTATTCACACATGGTGCTTGCTATTGATCTGTATCACGCTCTACAGTACAACAGAGAATTGTACTTGTATGACGAGACGAGGGGTGAAATGATAGAGATCAGCGCTCTCCCGGGGAGTGTAACAAAGGTTATACATTTACATTACAATGATTGGCCTTAGTTGGTGACTTTCTGCTGGAATGTAAATAAGCTCTTTTGTCTGTCTTAGTTCAAAACAGATTGTCGAGATCAGCCTAGACTGTTTTTGTGATGTTATTTAGTCCAAATATATTCCCTTGGGAGGCGTCAGAAGTATTTGTCACATTGCATCAGCATTTCCATCTTTAAACTATCAGAGACCTCTGACTTCAATAGTTTAATTCATTAATTAATAATTAATTAATTAGGAGGCAAAATAATTAAAACAAATAAATCAGTCTTATATCTGAAAGTCATGAACTCTGAATACAGTGACCTCCATTTTCTGATATAAAGGAATACAAAGATACAACGACATGGCTATAAATCAAGATATTTATTTAACTACCAGGCGATAGGAGCAATGGGAAAAACTAAGCATATATACATATACTAGCTTCAGAGAACAGAATGACATTTATTTTCTCAGTTGGACACATTAACTTGCTTGACAACACAACACCAACAGTATCTGCTTTATTCTCTTGGAAAGAGGCTTTCAACTCCTCGAACTGATTTCCCTTTAAGTAGTTTCAAAGTCGGGGGGGGGGGGGACAAAACTTTTCCACACTGTATGAAAATGCCACATATTCTGTTGTATAAGAAGGTCACATTCTGTGTCTGGCTGGTTGCAGCACTTCATTGAAGCTACAGCACATTGATAATGCTGTCATTTATACCAGGTACAAACAATTTCCAGGTTACTCAGCTTAGATACATCTTCAAGGAAAAATCTACCCACTGATGCTCCTACAATAATGGATTTCAATTTGTGATGTTCGCTGAACATTTGAATGTTTATAGTACAGTGAAATATTCAAAGCCAAGATGTCATTCTTTTATGGCTGCAGCATTACATCAAATAGAAAATCAGATTCCTTGTGCATCATTTTATACACATTTCCCTGTAATTCATATATTCAAGACATATTTGGGAATTTGCGCAGTAATGAACCCACTGATGGTAGAGCTGAAGAGGTTACTCAGAAAGTGCCTCCAGCCACATAAAAAGAGTCAACGCTGCAGTATTCAGCAAGATCATTTACAGAGTAGAATCCTTGCAGTTCTCCTCTCTGTCCACATCCCCCTTAGCCTTCACAGTGTTTGTAAAGAGAATTGCTCTGAATGCAACAGGAGATTATACTCCTTTGAAAATGTGTTCCAGTTCACCACACCTGATGACAAAAGAACAGAAGGGTTCATGTGTAAAACGTAGGTTCAGATTTTACAGAATAGGTTTCAGATTTACAGTGTAAGTGTATTATGAAGGGATCTTCTAATGGTCAGTATGTAACAGCAGAAATGATTATGGCAAGAAAAAAATGTTTCAATGTTAATTTGGGCACCTAACTGTTGTTTTAAAACAGACTTGAAAAATAGTAGTACTCCTCGGTGTCATTGCTTTCGGAGAAAAGCATCTGTGAGAGGATCTTCCAGCTGCAGGTGTCCAGAGCATGGCCGGGGTACACCTGCAGCTGGTAGCACAGGGCATCCATGTCCACTGCAACACCCTGGGGGCACCAAACAGCACTGACCACATGCTGGACTGTTCCTGCGGTAAACATGGCTTCAGATCTGAGTTGATTGCACAGAGCTTTAGGTGAGACAGCCTGGCCCGCTGCTCTCACTGTCCCCCACATCTGCATCATCATAAACATCCACGATGTCGATATCAATCACCCTGGGTGTCACTATATCCCAGGAGCCCTCGGATATCTTTGACTACTTCTCCCCAACAACATTTGTTTTCGGCAACTTCAATTTAAACAGTTTATCTCTGGAAAATATTCTTAACGTTGTCTCTACACGATCTGCCATCTTGCCAACAACATCTTGTTTGGTTCTGTGTGATTTGGACAACTACAAGTCACGCCCCCTGCTCCAACTTATGCCCACTACAAGTCACGCCCGTCTCTTGCAGTGCACAGACAAATACCTCTCCATGCAGTTGCAGAGCTCAGAAGCCCCACCCCGCTGCTGCAGAGCGGAGCAGCTCCCTGATGGCTTGTTTATTCCAAGTTTATTAATAATAAACATGTCACGTGTCCAAATTGCACCAAATTCGACACTGCACCTCCTTGGGTCCCCAGCAATGCACCCATTAAGTGTGAAGTAGATCGAATGAATGGTTCTCGAGATATGCGAAGGACAAACAGACAGACAGAGATTACTTGCTTTATATAGAGAGATACAATTAAAATGAATGAATGGCAGAGTGAATGAATTAATGAATGAATGTTATCAAAAAGGCCAAGGAGGAGGGCCAAGACTCCAACTAGAGCCAATAAAACTTTAATTTTGAATAGCTCTTGCATCAGCTCTCAGACAGAAGCATGGTAGATGGTTTTCCTATTGTTTCCGTGGTGATGAAGGGCTGATGTTGAGGTGAGCTTCCCAGAAAGCGCCAAGCAAGGTGAAGCAGACTCAGGGATCCTCTAGTCGCCAGAGTGACAGTCAGATGAGAAGCGCTGCAGTTTCAGTGAAACGCTCTAGTTCAGCACTTCTTCAGGGGAGTGAATCCAGTCTCAGACTAGCCGAGGCCTTGTAGTGGACACACGCAGCAGTGAGGTGTCCCAGTCTCGGTGCATTCAGCGGCAGGCTGCACAGTTGGATACATGGAGCTCTAGACTAATCAGAAAAGTCCTTGGAAAGGTCTTTAAAAAAGTTTAACTACACAATAAAAATAGGAGATTACAAAAATAATAAATTATTCAAATGGAAACCGGTGTGGATTGTCTTGTGGATTAGGCAGCTTTGCAGTCTTTCTTCTTGGTTGAGAATTCCTTTCTGGAGATTGTATCTGTCAGGGAAAAATGAAAAAGACAACGCCCGAAATGCAACACGAGCCATCATGGCTGATAAGGCTGAGAGAAAACAGGAGAAGCAACTGCCATCAGCAAGCCAAAGAAAAACAGAAGAAGAATAGCAGCCGCCTGACAAAGAATAGTGAAAGTTTTTATAGTCTAGGAGGCATGTTTTGAAAGAAATAGGATCCTTGGCGCTCTTTTGAGGGATCACATTAATTTCTAATTAATTCTTTTGTCTGGAGAGAAAACCTGACCTTCAAATAAAAGGGAGATAATTTTATTCCTATCGACTATCTGAAAATTACGTGCTTACAAATTGAATATTCACTCATTTCTGTCGCCAATGTCAATTTCATCAACACATCATGAATTAGTGAGAAAGCACTTAGAAATTGTAATATTGATTAACCAAATAAAATACAGAATAAAATCAATAAACTTTAATTTCCTAATTTGTAATTAAATCTATTAAGAAAGCATTATCCTAGCAATCGAACCATAGCTAAATAATACACTTACACTTGTTATTATTAAATAAATCAAATGCAATAATATGTGTACTCCTTAACGTCCTTATGCCTTTAGATCAGAGGTCATTGGGTCCATGTGTGTGTACTCCTGCACCTACATAGACAGACTGTTAGGGCAAAATTAATCATGTTTTGGAAAAAAATTCAATTTTTCTTCTGTTCCTGGGTGTGTTATCGTACACTTATGACTAGTTTGAGCGACTGCACATGTTGATGCTGCTCCAAGTAATTCTACTACAGCAGGCGGTGGATGTAACAGATTCAATTTTGGGGAGCTTCTGGACAATAAGACATTAACTAGAAATCATGCAATGTGACATGGTTTAGTTTAGTTTATTACATTTGCCAGGAACCATGTACAAAAGATAACATTAAACTCATACAGGGAGAGGAGATGTATTGTATCAGATGTAACTGCAAGCTAATTTCGATCTGCAGTCCCTGGGCAAGTAGGCGCAAACACAAATACAGCTAGTGCAACGGTAAACTGTAGGTTTCTCAGAACAAAATTTTTCTTTGAACAAATGATCTTGCATCATCTTGAATCATCATTGCTGTGTTCAGCAATGGTCATTTTTGAGAATTTGTGAGTTTTTGCAACCAAGGGTGAGTTAACGTTGTAAAATTAACAATCACACACTCAGTATATTTAAATATGACTATATCTAAGCCAACAAAATAGATACATAATATGTACAGCTTTTCTAAGAAACAATTTTTCACAACAAAAAATAGAGAGAAATTTTGTGTTGGAGAGATTTGGACTCATGACCTTATTATTTCTAAGATCGTGGCCACAGCCTTGGCTTTCCACTGCTGCAGTGTTTATATCTTTTGCCTTCCTTTAGTTCAAGTGCTCAGCGAGTGCAACATTGGTGTTTCTTCTCTCAACTTGTTTCTCTTTCACCATTGACTTCTGGAATAAGTGGATGACATGCCACATCCTTGCAAATTTCTGCAATTTTAGCCAAACAGAACCTCTGCACTTCTAAAGTAATGCTCATATGACAGTTTTTTTTCATTTGTTGAGCCAAGTAAGGCATGATTTCTTAGTTTAAATGTTAAATTATAAATCCCCCTATCAGTTCTGATACTTATAATATTATATTATTATATATATAATATTAGAATATTATACTTATTATCATTTTATATCAGTGCTCATATAATTGGTCCGTAAGGAATGTGCTGTATTTGCTCTCTAATAACTTCCACCTTAAAAAGCTCACTTGTGTCTTAGGGGTTAAGGCACCGACCATGAACTGAAGATTTAATGGCTGTATAGGCTGTATCTAGTATATATCTAACATTATTTTTCTACAGTAAATAGAGTCTCAACTCCTCCTTGTGTACAATTATTGATTTTTATAACTCCAAAAACCCACACCACACAGAAGTAGTTCCAGGAGGAACTAGGAGGAGGAGAGGGGAGAGAAAGACACAGAGAAGCACAGCAACAACAATAATAACAATATCAACAATAATAATAATTGAAATATGACTAATAACAATAATAGCAGGCATGGGCGTCAAGCAGGACCATGGCAGCAAGGGGTCTGCAGCCAGGGTCCATGGAAGCCCGCGATCCAAAAGCACAAAAACTCCGGGGAAGAAGCCAAGTTAGTAACATGCACTAAAGGTGCATGAATGCATACAGATGGAGAGGGGGAGGAGGAGAGAGGAGCTCAGTGCATCATGGGAAGTCCCCTGGCAGTCTAGGCCTATAGCAGCATAACTAGGGGCTGGTCCAAGGCAAGCCTGGGCCAGCCCTTACTATATATATAGTATAAGCTTTATATAAGCTTTATCAAAAAGGAAAGTTTAAGCCTGCTCTTAAACGTAGAGAGGGTGTCTATCTCCCATTCTACTTTTGGAAACTCTGGGAACCACAAGTAAGCATTCTGGGAGTGCAGTCTTCTAGTGGGGTAATAGGGTACTATGAGCTCTTTAAGATATGATGGTGCCTGATCATTAAGGGTTTTGTAGGTGAGAAGAATTTTAAATTCTGTTCTAGATTTCACAGGGAGCCAGTGCAGAGAATCTAAAATGGGAGAAATATGATCTCTTTTCCTAGTTTTTGTCAGTACACATGCAGCAGTATTCTGGACCAGCTGGAGAGTCCTTAGAGACTTGTTAGGGCAGCCTGATAATAAGGAATTGCAATAATCCAGCCTGGAAGTAACAAATGTGTCGACTAGTTTTTCTGCATATTTTTGAAACAGGATGTGTCTGATTTTTGCAATGTCACAGAGGTGAAAAAGGCAGTCCTTGAAATTTGTGAATGTTGTAAATGTTTTATGTGGGAGTTGAAGGACATTCCCTGATCAAAGATAACTCCCAGATTCCTTATGGTGGTGATGGAGGACAGGGTAATGCCATCCGGAGTAGCTATATCATTAGATAATGTGTTTCCGAGATGTTTAGGGCCAAGTATAATAACTTCAGTTTTGTTTGAGTTTAGTAGCAGAAAATTGCAGGTCATCCTGGTCTTGTCCAGGTCTTCGTCTACGTCTTTAAGGCATGCTTGGAGTTTAGTTAACTGATTGGTTTCATCTGGCTTCATTGATAAATATAATTGAGTATCATCTGCATAACAATGAAAAATTATGGAGTGTTACCTAATAATATTACCTAAAGGAAGCAGATTCATAAAACACAGGACGAGGTGGTAACACTATCCAATGTGCCAGTAGCTGTTAAGTCACATGAGTTCCTAGATGGTGAGTGGTGAGTGGGTTGTAACAGTCAATTTGAGGACACATCGTCAGTAGTGTTCCTTTGAATCAGGGGGTGTTTCGGCCTTTCAACACTAGACACCCTCATCAAAGGTGGCCAGCTGCAGGGTGATCAAGCCTGAGCTTGTGTCCCATGCCCAATCACAAGTCCGGGGGACTATGCATGGCAGGGGTGTCCAATCCCCTGAGTCAGAGCTGACCGCATACCGTGTTCCCTCTTCTCCTGGATGGGAGGGAGGGTGTTCGTGTGTGTGTGTGTGTGTGTGTGTGTGTGTGTGTGTGCGTGTCTGCGTGTGTATGTGGAATTAGTGGGTGGGTCCGGATGGTCTATGAGCCCAGCAGGGATCTTTTCGCTTTGCCCAGATCCACTGGCTGCCTCTTTCGGCTGCTTCAGAGACGGATTTAATGGTCTGGCGCAGCACCTGCCCTTCGATACCGAGGTCCTTTAGAAGACTGATGGTCGACCTGGCCACAAAACCTCGGCATCCCACTTCCACCGGGAAAACCTGAGCATTCCACCCTCGCTGTCGTGCCTCTGCCGCTAGCTCAGTGTAGCGCAGCTTCTTGCGTTCATACGCCTCTTCTGTTGAACCCTCCCATGGGACAGTGAGCTCTATGATGTTCACAGATTTTAGTGAGGGAGACCAGAGCACCATGTCAGGTCTGAGTGAAGTGGCTGCAATCTCTGGTGGGAATATGAGCTGCTGGCCAATATCAACGCTCAACTTCCAATCCTGGGCCAAGACCAGCCTTCCACCTGCTGCCTTGGTTGGGGGGGGTTTTGGCCTTCGTTGACCCTCTCGGATAAAGGTTGTAACTCGACTGGGATTGGAAGTTGGCCTGCATGATGAGTTGATGTCGCTTTTCTTCGTCTCCAGAGCTGCCGCCAAACCTCTGAGGACCTGGTTGTGCCTCCAGGTGTAGCGTCCCTGTGCAAGGCTGGTCTTACACCCAGTCAAGATGTGCCTTAGCGTTGCTGGAGCTGGACAGAGGGCACAGGTTGGGTCCTCCCCATACCAGTCCTGGAGGTTCTTTGGAGATGGTAGGACATCATATGTAGCTCTAATAATGAAGCTGATGGTGCTCGCCTCCATCTCCCAGAGCTGCCTCCAGCTAAGCTGCCTCCTCTCTAAACCCTCCCACCTAGTCCATTGCCCCTGTTTGGCAAGAGACACAGCCTTGGCATTTCTTCCAGCTTCCTCCTGATGGCGCACCTCATCTACCACCATTTTCCTCTTCTCTGAAGTCGAGGCCTTCTGCCAAGATGGTTTACTTGGTGTAAGCCCAAAGCCTCCTCTTCCCATCTGCACATGCCCCACAATGTCTGTGTGTCTCAAGGCTGACATAGCCTGCTGCGCTGCATCAGATGGTGTCCATTTCCGTCCAGTTGACAATGACGGCGTGGCCTTGCTGATGGTCTGATCTTTAGAGTCCCTCAGGGTCATCAGAAGCCTTACCTTGGAGCACTTGTATTCTTCAACAAGGCTTGTGATGGGTAGCTGAAGGACTCCTTTGCCGTAGAGACCAATGTTAGACAGGCAGCGCGGAAGTCCAAGCCATTTCTTCACATAAGCAGTCACCGTACGCTCCATCTTTTCCACTGTTGTTATTGGGACCTCGTAGATTGTTAATGGCCACATTATACGAGGGAATAGTCCAAATTGCAAGCACCAGAGTTTGAGCTTTCCTGGTAGTAGGGTCTTGTTGATTTTGTCCATGTTGTTTTTAATGCCCTCTCTTAGCTGCGTCACCTGATCTTTGTCCTTGAGGCTTGCATTGTACCATCTTCCCAAGCTCTTGATGGGTTGCTCAGACACTGTTGGTATAGGGTGTTCACCAATGCGAAACCTCACGTTCTTCAGCTCTCCTTTGACCACAGAGATACTGCGGGACTTTTTCGGCTTGAATTTCATTCGAGCCCAACTGATGTTCTCCTCTAGCTTCCCAAGTAGCCGTCTGGTGCATGCTGCAGTTGTGGTCAGAGTGGTCATGTCATCCATGAATGCTCTGATAGGAGGTAGTCGGATGCCGCTTTTTGTTCGCTCGCCACCCACCACCCACCTTGAGGCCCTGATGATGACCTCCATGGCCATTGTAAAGGCCAGGGGTGAAACTGTACAGCCCGCCATGATGCCTATCTCTACTCGTATCCAGGAAGTAGAGAAGTCAGCTGTTGAGAAGCACAGTTGGAGGTCATCAAAATAGGCTTTTACTAGGGAGGTGATTGATGGTGGAACATGGAAGAACTTGAACGATTCCCAGAGTAGATTGTGGGGAATTGAGCCAAACGCATTTGCCAGGTCGAGAAAGGTCACATGTAGGTCTCGCTTGTCCTTCTTTGCCTGTTGGATCTGGTGCCAGATCATGCTGGCATGCTCCAGACAGCCAGAGGACCCTGGAATGCCTGCCTTCTGAATAGACGTATCCACAAACTTGTTCTTCTCCAGGTAGGCAGAGAGCCTTTGTGCAATCACCCGGAAGAAGATTTTTCCCTCCACATTGAGAAGGCAGATGGGACGGAATTGGTCTATTTCTGCTGCATCCTTCTCTTTGGGGATGAGTACACCTCCAGCCCTTCGCCAAGCCTTGGGAATTATCCCTTTTTGCCACACTATCCTCATCAGCTCCCACAGAAAGCGGAGGACATCTGGGGCGTTCTTGTAAAACCTATACGGCACGCCATTTGGCCCTGGGGCTGAAGCTGTTCTTGTCTGCTTGACTATCCTCTCTACTTCTTTCCACCTTGGAGGGCCAGTCTCCATGTGGAACACGGGAGCCTGAATGGGCGGGATGTCCTTTGGGATAGTAAGCTGCTCATGCCTTTTGGCGTCGTGGTGGACCGTTTCTAGATGTTTTTCCAGGTCTTGCTTTGTAGTTTTTAGGATTCCACTTTTTTCCTTGGTGAACAGATCCTTGACAAACTTGAAGGGGTCCTTGTAGAAACGTGTTCTTGTGTGTTCCTTCCTCCTTCGATGTTTCCTCAAGTTCTCTGCTCTTCGCAAGGCTGCCAGTCGGGATTTTATTTTTAAGGTGAGTAGTACTGGGCCAAGCACAGAACCTTGTGGAACTCCATGTCTAGCTTCTGCGTGCCTGGAGGATTCATCGTTAATCTGTACAAACTGAAATCAATCTGATAAATAGGACTTACACCAGCTTAATGCAGTCCCTTTAATGCCAATTAAATGTTCCAGTTTCTGTAATAGGATGTGATCGTCAATGGTGTCAAATGCAGCACTAAGATCTAACAAGACAAGTGCAAAGGGAAGTACTTTGTCCAAAGCAATTAGGAGATCATTTGTAACTTTCACCAGTGCTATGTGCTATGATGCGCTCTAAATCCTGACTGAAAATCCTCAAATAAACTATTGTTATGTAGAAAGTCACACAACTGATTGGTGACTACTTTCTCAGGGATCTTAGAGCAAAAGGGAAGGTTAGATATAGGTCTATAGTTGGCTAAACCACCTGAACTAACTATATATCAAGTTTTACAACGGTTTCTCAGCTTCCCGTGTCTGGGGATAAATTGGTGCCTGTTGAGGGCAGGAGGTGATGAATTTTGTCTCTAATAGTTAGAATTTTATCATTAAAGAAGCTCATGAAGTCGTTACTACTGAGAGCTATAGGAATACATGGATCAGTAGAGTTATGACTCTTTGTCAGCCTGGCCAAAGTGCTGAAAAAGGAACCTAGGACTGTTTTTATTCCCCTCTATTAATGATGAATAATAGGCGGCTCTGGCATTACAGAGGGCCTTCCTGTATGTTTTAACACTATCACTATCTTGCCAAACTAAGCGAGATTCTTCCAGTTTGGTAGAACGCCATATCCTTTCAAGTTTTCAAAATGTTGGCTTTAATTTGTGGGTTTGGCAGTTATACCATGGAGCTAACCTCTTTTGTTTTATTATCTTCTTTTTTTTTAAAGAGGCAATGGAGTCGAGTGTCATTCGCAGTGACTCTGTGGCACTATCAACAAGATGATCAATTTGGGAGGGACTAAAGTTAGCATAAGAGTCCTCTGTTGTATTGAGACATGGCATTGAATTCAATGGTGATGGAATTGCTTCCTTAAATTTGGCTATCAGATAGACATCTAGTGAAGACATTTTTGTCTAATGGCGTGTAGCCCATAGGAATTCAAGTTATTAAGTAATCGTCTGATAAAATAGGATTTTGTGGAAAGACTATTAAACGTTCAATTTTGATGCCATATGTCAGGACAAGGTTGAGGGTGTGGTTAAGACAGTGAGTGGGTTTATTTAAACTCTGAGAGAAGCCAATTGAGTCTAGTAATGAGATAAACGCAGTGCTAAGGCTATCATTATCGACGTCCACGTGAATATTAAAGTCACCCACTGTAATTACTTTATCTGTACTAAGGACTAAGCTTGATAAAAACTCAGAGAGTTCAGATAAATATTCAGAGTACGGGCCAGGAGGGCGGTACACTATAACAAATAGAATTGGCTGTAAAGTTTTCCAGGTTGGGTGTGAAAGAAAGAGATCAAGGCTTTCGGATGAGTTATAATTAAGTTTAGGTCCAGGGTTGATTATTAGGCTTGAGCTGAAAATGGCTGCAACTCCACCTCCTCGGCCAGTGTCTTGAGGAATGTGAGTATTAATATGTCTTGCGGGAGTTGATTAATTTAGGATAACATATTCTTCATGACAGCAAGACACAATTAATCAATATGATAATCTGATATTAAATTGTTTATTAATACAGCTTTAGATGACAGAGATCTAATGTTTTTAGAGTCTACATTTAATTCTCCTATTTTGTTGTACTGTTGCAGTGGTGGTGTTAATTTTTATGTATAACTCCTCTTCTGTTTACTTTAGATTTAATTGATTTAAGTGGTTGGGGGGCAGACACAGTTTGTACGGGGTTTTGGGTGGGTAACTGCTCTAATGGAAGCACAGAGAAGCGTGTAGGATTGCAGCTCTGCATCCTGGTCTCAACTCTGCGTTGTCATGGTTTTGGTCTACTAATAAACTCGGCCATATTTCTAGATATGAGAGCTGTTCCACCCAAAGTTGGATGTATGCCGTCTCTCCTAATCAGACCAGGTCTTCCCCAGAAAGTCTGCCAATTATATACAAGTATATAGATGATTCCTCTGTCTCTCATCTTGTGTCTGTTTTTCTTTCACTTTTGTTCTCTTTTTCAGTCTCTGTCTTGAAAACCTGCCCTCCGTCTTACTTCCTGCATCTCCCTCTTCATACCTCTCCTCCTCTCTCATACACACGCACATAAACACACATACACACGCGGGCTCCCTCTGTTTGGCATGGCTTCTTTAACCCAGCCCATGAGACATGACAGCACCTGTGATCAGAGGTCTGTCGTGGTATCACAGAAACAGATGTAGTGTCAGCATGGAGCCAGACTGTGTG
This sequence comes from Scomberomorus guttatus, assembly GCA_038419695.1. NCBI lineage: Eukaryota > Metazoa > Chordata > Actinopteri > Scombriformes > Scombridae > Scomberomorus > Scomberomorus guttatus. The sequence goes on from CM076462.1 coordinate 21,618,772, forward strand.
TGTGTGTGTGTGTGTATTATAGACTTGTGCACATACTGAACGTTATGTATGAAAAGCAATGGATATCATCATTCTCTGTTTCTGTGTGACCACGTGGAGCTATGTCTGCACGCTTTGATTACACACACACATACACATGATTATGAATGTCTTATTAATGACTGCCAACGCTCCAGTTTGTGCGCATGTGTGTGTGTGTGTTTTTACCAGCTAGGCAGTGCCAACGGCCCATGCAGGTGTGTGTGATACTGGGGCTCTGGCCCTGATAGACCCCTCTCATCTGGGTTGTGGCTGGGAGCGTAGCCCTGCCAAAACCCTGTCTGCCTGTGATCTGAATTCAAATGGGGCAGCTTGGCTCGGTGCAGCCCCAACAGGCACATATGGCAAAGAGAAAAGAGAAGCTGCTTGCTTAAAATACAACAGTGTGCAAATGTATTACAGTGATTTGAGGGGAAATTATAATCCTAACACACTGTTGCCCTCAGAATAATATCGCACTTGTGAAAGTGTGAAAGGGTTTTTTTTTTTTTTTTTTTTTTAAAGTTAGAGCTCCATCTGAGTGGGTTGTGTCTAATTGGGTTGAATCGGTACAGATTTAGTTCGGTGTGGCGCTTTAAAAAAGTGATGCCGAAATATGATTTGCTTCTGAAACAGCCTGCAGTCAGATCCACAGAAGGAAAAGAGAAAAGGAAATCATTACCCTCTTGTAATGATAATGTTTCAAGGTGGGCTTTGTCCTCTCTCTTGTCTTTGGGAGACCGCTCGAGGCTTTATTCCTTTTTGATTGTTACATTTCATTACATGAAAAGGTTACCCAAATGTTACTCCCCATAAGGAAAACTCAAGTACAACAGATTATTCAGATCGTCTTTGAGTCTAACTTGTGAGTGGTGACATTAATTCAAGACTACAGGGAGGTATATTTGATGTCATGCACTGACTCCGCCAAGAGAAGGGGATTGTCGTGTCAGGCGCGCTGACTCGACTCAGCAAGCTAGTCAGTCATTCAAGCAGTCAGTCAGTAAGTCAAGCTTTGTGTTTGTAAACTGTGTGTGGGTCTGTTTGTGTGGGTGTGGGAGCTTTTAGGAGCCGGGGTGTTGCTGACAGTGGTGTGTTGCTGAGTGCTGTGCAGCTGATAAAGTAGCCCAGTTAATCAGGTAAAAAGGCCTTTAATGAAGTGTGTTTGTCTGACGGTGTGCCAGCCCAGTGCCAAGCGATCCCACTGAGGCTCTCCTTTTTCTGTCTTCCTGCTGCATCTCCACACCGCACACACACACAGTTACACAACCAGACTCAGATACACGGTCAGGAAGGCGCGCACACACACACACACACACATACGCACCAATCCACTGGAGACAGATTGGATTGTGTCTAATGCATATTGCATTTTCCCTGACAAGATGCCACCGCCCACATACAGTAAGTGCCTGTGTTTTCCCTACTGTCAGTGGAGAGGAGTAGTGATGGCTCCGGGCCTGAGCAGATGGCTGGGAGTGTGTCCACCGCAGATCAGTGGTGACATCACTCATTATGGCACTGGCTTCCTCTTTCTTAATAGTTTCACTGCAGGCGATGCACTCTTTACACACTCCTTAATTCATTTAATTTTATCCAATATTTGATTGATTGATCTAAAGCGTTTTGGTGAAATTGTCCAAGCTCCTCATTTTAGCAAATTAGGCAAGGTTTTTTTTTTTTTTTGAGTATCATTACATTTCCGCCTAAACTCATACACATCTTAATCACATCAATCTCATTTGTTCTCACAAAGGTAGAAACACCAGAGCACACACACCATGCAATTACCTGCTCATTTGGCTCGATGTTCATTCATAGTGGCAGCTAAATAATAGGTTGCCACATGGCTTTTACAGTTTAATCATAGGTAGTAATTGCTGAACAGGGATTGGGTGACATTGATGCTCACCAACCTTCCTACATGAAATCTTGCAACCTGGCAGCGACATTGCACTCCTTTGAGTTTAGGTTGTGCTTGAAAAGTGAAAGAAGTTGCACTTTCTCAATAAAAAATGCTTCATTTTGCAGATGATCTCATAATTATCTGTTATTGTAAGAAGAACATAAAGAACAAGAGAAATTAAACTATATGTTGGAAAGAGGAAATGTCTTGACATAAGGGTGTTTTTTAAGTTTTCTTTTCCCACAAAAAAGTGAAATACATTCATGTACTTGACCCCCGAAGTTCACTTTAGGGTGTCACAGTGCTTGCAGCACCTTCTCATTTCAACAAGGTGTGTGACCCATAATCTTTCATATGCTGCAATTTCTCATTCACACACACAGTCTATGGTTATCTCTTAATGTGGCTGCCATCATTTGTGTGCATTATGTTCAAAATGTATAGTATATTGTTAAGATGACTGGCAAGTATGAGCATTATGGGAGTAAAGAGAGAAATATCTGTCAGGATTCAGTCCAGAGTCAGTGGAGGTAACATTGTTTTAAAATCATGGACTCTTCCGCTGCACTGTCTCTGCACCCAATTTGATAACCTCTTAATCATTTTTAAAAATCTATTCCATCCCATTTGTATTCAGATGAGGTCAGTTCCTCAGATATGCTAAAAGTCAGTTTCAACAAAGTGTTAGAGTGGCATAATTTAAATGCTTGTCTGGATGCCTTTTCCACCCACAGAGGGGAAAAAAAAACCTTGATCTTGCTGAAAGTCTCCTTTAATCCTCAAGCCCTGTAATAGCCCTTGTATAATTGCATGGCACGCCGGTGTGCGAATAATTTCTTAAGGTCAGGTACCAATTACCGGCACATATGATTTTGATTCAACACGTCAAATCAGACTTGTGTACGTGTACTTTATATTATACATGGCTCTTATTCAATACATGTCAAATGTTTCCATCACATTTTTTCAGTCACATTTGAAGAGACTCCTTAGTCTTGGTTAAAAAACACAACAAACACAAGCAACTCAGCCTTAGTTCAGCTGATTTAACAACAACTTTGACTTATTGAGAATATAGTGTTGTGTCGGATTTATATTTCAGTGATAGTTGATAGTATGTACTGTATATCACTTGGTTCATTCTAATTTCCACCATATTTTATCAAATGGTTTTCTTATTTTGCAATAAAGTGTTTTGAAATTTAAGCTGTTGTAGTAAAAAATCCAAAGTCAAGGTTCACTTGACTTTAATTGTGATTTTAATTTGCTTGTATTATAATACAGCTTGTATTATGGATCTTGAACTTCTTGACTGACAGAGAGCAGAGGGTTTCTGTAAACCATCTGTTTCTTACACTCTGTAACTACATCCCCAGGCTCTCCACATAGGTGCCACCTTTCACCCATATTCTTTATTATGTACACTGACGGATGCAGGAGCACCCACTGATTTTATTTCTTGTGATAACAACTTCTTGGACCTAAATGTATCTAAAACCAAGGAACTGATTATTGATTTTAGATGTAACAGAAATGCAGCCAAAGAGTGCATAATAGGCATGAGACGATATGAAAATTTCATGTCACGATTATCCTGGCCAAAATAATTGCGATTAACGATATTATCCCGATAATCGTCAAAATACACTTATCTACAACACATCTTTTATTAGTGAAAACCAAACAAGGACAGATTCAGACTCTCGCCAACACCCAGCAGGTCATCACAGTGAGAGAAAAAAATCCATTAATAAGAAGAATCTACATATCAACCTGATATCCAAGCATTCACATTCCGAGCCTTCAGCCATGGTGACAAATGACTGGAAAGATGCGAGCTCCCCCTTGTTGGCATATGTCAATTCAAAATAAATCAGGAAATCAATGGGACTGTACGTTAGTGAGCTGGACAGCTTTTTCAAGTCACTCGTGAGGATATTTTTGCTCATGAGGATATTCACGATTATCCCGATACTGGAAATTCACCATGATTAAATTATCTTGAGCGTTTTTATCCAGATATAAGATAAAATCTTATATCCTCTCATCCCTAATACATAATGAAAGTGTGGAAATGGTTACATCATACAAATATTTGGGTACAACAGAATTCACCTACTCCGCAAACTAAATTCCTTTTCTGTCGGTCCCGTCATCCTCTTTCGTTTTTATTAATCTTTTATTGAGAGACTCCTGAGTTTTTCTTTTATCTGCTGGTTTCACAGCCTCACAGTAAAAAACAGAAACGGCCTGAACAGCATTACTAAAATCTGTTCAAAGATCACCGGAGTGAGATCTGATTTCTTTTTGCAACTGACAAATCCTCCGGAAAGCAGAAAGTATTTTGGTTTCTTCTGGAAATGTTCTTGCAAGTTAATTTCCTTCGTTGCCATCAGGGCGTCGTTATGTTTAACCTGCTTGTAAAACTAACTGCTATTCTAAATCGTTAATTTCCCCTGCAATTCGACAGCTAAATGCTCTGTAGATTTTTACCATTGTCATTGTTGGTGAATGTTAATCTGATTGTATTTATCAAGTCTATTTATCAATATTATTTATAGATTTTATTCCACATTTAGTTCCCTGGTGTTTTTTTTTTCCTTTTTTTGCTGTGTATTGTATCATTTGCAGTGAGATTAATAAAGTTGTTTGTATTGTATTATATCACTCAGCTATGCGGCGAAAGATTCGGGAATAGCTGAGTGAACACTAGTTAGCCTTACTATGTTATAATCAGCATAAAAATGCATTAATGTTTCATGCTGTTGTCACATAATCTAATTTGTTGTTAAGGAATATGATATATTATTGATACGATTTCTTTCCAGAACACTGATTTAGTATTGAACTTTGATTACGTTGTGCAATACAGATTTTAAAAAGAATGGTAAAAATCGACACAGCAGAGGCCCAGATGTCCTGACTTTTAGTCAGTAGTATGGCTCAAGCTCCAAAAATTCCGAAATCTATAATTCCCATAATTCAACTCTTCATCAGACCCTCCCTGTCTGGTAAGCACATGTCTTTCAAACTCCATATCCCCACTTACACAGGCTTTCTATTCTAAACTCAATCAGGGTTTATTTTCTCTTCCAGAGCCAGACACTGTACTACTTCCTATGATGAGCAAAGTGAACTAAATTTTGTAAAATCAGTTGAGTGCCCCTTCAACATATCATAAAACTGTTTTACGTACCTGTCATTAAAAGTTTATTAGCAACATTGTTCAAAGGCTGCCAGTCATTTTAACATTCTTACATGTACCGTTACCAGTCAAGAAATGCTTCTCTTAATGGTTTATCTTTGAGAAACTTTTTTTTTTTTTGTTTTTCTGTATTTCTTTGTTTCTCCAGTTTTTCAATCTGCTTTAATTAACCTGAAGCGAAATGGCTGACATTTAACAGATATTATCCATTTGGTTTTGACTTGACAAAGTGTATAATTCATGATGAGATAGAGCTTAAGTGCCAGTGGTGCTTTTACAACTGTAAAATGGAAGAATTATTGAATGCTTGTGGCTCCGTCTCTGTTTGACAGGATGAGTTGATGTGCGTGCAGTATAAAGCTCCCGTCTACCGCTTGACAATTTGGTTTGAATAAAGGAACATCGCTTTCAGGTTGATAACCATGCTGCTGTCTGAGTATGCGCTGCGTAGCCACTCACCTCTCAGCAGTTTTTTTTTTTTTTTTCCAGCTTAGCTGGTGGCATTTGAAGAAAGCCATTATCGCTGAGTGAGATAGAATGAGATGTACAACTGGAGCCTTCCAGATACTTTTCCAGTGTTATCATAAGGTAGATATCCACCCAGAGATGGATGGGTGAGGAAATGTTTATAGAAGCTGAGGAATCGTGATTAAGCATTCAGTGCTGCCCTTAGCTTTGTCACTTCCTCTTACCTCATTTCAAGGCAGCTAAATTTGTAGAAAAACACCTGAAGTTCTGTGTTTGTTCGCTTTATTTTTAAAGAAAGAATAATAGTTAAAAGAAATCCTCGGCACATCTGCGACCTTTCCCCTCCCACTGTACTGTAACTCGCTTTCACCTTCCTTTTTTCTCTCATCCTCGTGTTTCCCCAGCCCCACTTCTCACCGTAAACGGGTGATGAGCACCTTTGCTGGGACATTTATCACAGCAGACAGAGAAAATGACATTTCAAGGTCTGCCCTGACTAACAGGCCAGCGAGCACATACATACACAGGACAAAAGGGAGGGGGTGGGAGGGGGGGATTGTAAAATGGAGGATGGGGAAGACGAGGAAAATGGAGAGAAGAGAATGAGGTTGAAAATACAATAGAGGGTGGGTTATAGAAAGGGAAGACAAATGAAGAATGGAGACAGATGAAGGCAAAGAATTAGCCAGAGAAGAGTGGTTGAGCAATCATCCTTATAAAGCAGGACATTGGACTTCAAAGCGTGCGGGATATAGATTTTCATCTGTCACTGACTGCAATACGTTTCACCTTTTTAATGCACTGTTGCTTCATTCTCGGCTTTATTTATATAATTATTGCTATGATAAGAGATACAAGTAGATTTCTTGATTCTTATGCCTTGAAATTTATATGTAGAGATTTTGATACACATACAGGCAGTAAAGGCTCACTGGCTTGGATGTGGTAACTGATTCGCATCATTTAGCACATGATGCCTCTGTGATGCCTCTGTGGTGCACTGCAGGTGGTAAATTTGAAGCATCAGCAGCAGCTGCACCTGCAGTTCACCATTATGTCTATTGTTACTATATCACACTCACTTTGGGAGTGAAGATAATATGTCTAGGACTTTTACTGACCAGTGATACTTCATATTTCATCTATTCACCTTGTCTTTGTATAGCGAGATAAATCACCTGTCTTTTTTTCTCAGCACAGGAAATATTTGTTTCCTCCGCTGGGGTCTAACTAACAAGCATATTGACAGTAGGCCTATATCTCCTTAAATAAAACAAAAAAAAATATGTAGCTATATATCAACCTGAATGTTGAATTCAATACATTTCCTCTAGACATAAGCCCTTATGTCTAGAAAAATGTCAGCAGTCACTGTGACACCAGAAACTGTTTAACTAAGTTTGGAATAGATGTGTCAAGGTGCTCTGACACACTGCTGGAACATTTTAGTTGCATGCTGGGCCACAGAAAACACAGGTGCGTGTCGAAACATACACATCTGATCCGTCCTGTGGATTCTGTCGTATGCTGGTAAAAAAAAATCACTCCTTGTCAGAGGAGCCCTACAATTCCTCTACAATGTCAAAATGAAGCCCTGAATGCACCGTGGATTGGTAAACCATATATTTAGTGGTAAATAGAAATGCAAGGCAAAAAATATTAGTCTTAAAGTTTAAGTAAATGTGTTGCCCTGTAAAAGCTTTTTGCTCTGACATGACAGCAATTTGTTTTTTTTTTATTTAGCCTTTTCTTCATAATACCTAGCTGCACAAATGCATGTCTGAGCCGAACTGTTGAGATCTTAGGCACCTCTGTGTATGTGTGTGTATGTGTGTTTGAGTTGTTTTTGTGCAGTTTTTGCAGCCTAGGGAAGCATGCTAAATTAATCCTATTTCATTTGAAGCTGAAACATGCTCGTATTGTAGAAAACGCCTGGGCCTGCATTTTTATATTTCCCAATCCCGACAACGAAAAACAGGCCCCTCTATTCACTCCTCGTTTCAGCTTTGTTCCATTTGTCTTTTAACACTTATCAGCTTCCCGCTGTTGAATAATCGTTGAATTGAGCAGAATAATGAGTTTGGTATCTTCCGCATTATCAAGCGTGTCGCACGTTTTTTCAAGCCGAGTTCTGTGGTGCGGTTATGGACACAATACTGTGCTGAAGGGTTTTTTGTTTTTTTTTTCTCCACCCTGAAATTGATTCATCCTCATTTTACTATCCTCTTATTCTTTCCCCCTCCATTTGCAGAGATGGTGGTTTTTGCAGAGAGAAGGCCCTAAGTGATTGCAGGTCATGTAGATTGAATTTTAATTCTTGTGGAAGCCAGCTGTGATAATTTCCCTGAACACATACAGAAGAAATAGAGAGTGAAATCTCCTCTCCTCTCCTTCAGAGGACATTGAGTGGCCTGCCATTAAAGATGGCGTTTCCTGCCTTCAGCACCAAATGATAGACTCATGGCGAGCTGACAGTCGTCCTCCTGTGCTGGAACAGTATGCCAGTACTTTACAGATTCAAAGAGCACATGAAACCAAAAGGAACAAGGACAGCTGAGGTAGTAGTGCAGAGATGAAGAGGGTAGAGAAAAGTACAAATTGTTGGCTGCATTGTTGAAAATGCCAGTGAGGCAGCAGCAGGGAGATAGACAGAGAGATTTGTTTGACAATGTTTGCCTGGTAGAAGAACAGATCCTACTGCACTTTAAAACGATCTGTTCGTTTCCGTTTTTTCGCTGCTTGGAACATTATGCCGCTGCTCCCTAATCCCCATTTGTAATTAAATGTGTGCTTAGGAGCTGCGCTGGGTTATGTAAACCCTTACTCCTCATTGTGGCACACTATGCAGAATAGGGACTGGAGGGACGGGGATGCGTCGTGTCCATCTTCCCTGGCTTTCTGTGTCTTGCGTCTCATTTCATGCTCCTTTTTTTTTTTTTCACTCGCGCGCAAACTCTCCCTCTTCCTTCGGTGTGGTTTTCCCACTCACTCTCTCACACACAGCAAGAAAGCGAGAGAGAGAGAGAAAGGGAGAGCATAGAGGAAATCAAGCCTTCAGTGTTCGGCCATCTGAGAAATTGACAAGTCTCCAAACCTCTCATGGCAGCAGGGATGAGGGTTCCCAGAGGGACTAACTGATTTTAAGGATTAAAAAACCCCACATAATACTCCTTTACTGCAGAGTGAGGTTGCATTTTATATAAAATAGCATGAATTTATATTTCATGGTGGTATTTTCGCTTGTTTGTTTTGCAACATGATAATAAAAGTGCACCATTTTTAATACAATGTCACGTAGGTTGACTGTGACTGGTTTTATTTTGTTCCCAATAACCCATCACTTATTAAATTCCTGCCTTTTTATTGTACTATTCTGTTTTTTTTGCAGTGCCCTTATTGGCTTGCTTGTAACCTTTAGACATCTCCTCTTTCTTTTTCTACCCATCACTCCTGTTTCCACCCTTTTCATCTCCTAACAAGTCAAATGTGAGGCTGGTGTCTACGGCAGCTGGCTGCCTTTGACTTTACTGCCCCCTGATGGAGCTGGATTGTTCTGTGTGTGTGTGTGTGTGTGTGTGCGTGTGTGTGTTGAGGTGTACATTCTGCCTCTTTGTTTCTCTGTCTGTTTGAATGTGAGAGTTTTCTTTATAGCAATGAGGTTACTGTTGGGGGCTCGTTGAAAGCTTGTGAGGTAAAGCTTGTTTCAATTTAACATTCACTGATGCTTTGTAAACCACAAGCACCCATTGTATATGTGTCAGGCAACTACCGGAGAAGCTTTTCCCTCTCCCTGGAGTCCTGTAAAGGTAGCAACTGTACATCGGATTAGCATACACTGTGGTTTCAGCACTAAAGGAGAGGGTACAGCTCGGTGTGCCAGATGTGGAGGAATTTTACAACAGTATGTTCCATTTGTTGAACATGTTGTTACAGTTGTTGGCAATGAGGCAGATCAAAGTTCTCCCGGTAAAAGAGTACGAGCCAGGTTTCCTGGGTTTCTGAAAATCTGGGGAAAAAAAAGAAAACTGACAAGAAAAACAGTTTGTTCTTCCCCCGCACTTTTTCCTGAGAATCTTAAAATGCATGAAGAAATTTTTACAGTGACAGGCGGTAGACCACAGTACAGTACTGACCACAAACACATACACGCTCAGTCGACCGCAATCTCCTCGTTTGAGGATGCTTAATCTTAAACATTTGTAGAACTGTCACTTTTTCGTTTCCAAAACACACTGAGGTTAAACACATTTACTGATGCAACAACAGAGTGCACGGTCAAGTCCGGTAAAATTCAGCAAGGGCAGGACACTTCCACTCTTTACTTTAGCTCCAGCTGCCCTCAAATCCTGCCCTATTTGACGCAATTGTACCTCTTGTCAGTCCAAATGCCATCAAAGTAGACTTTTGACTTGCCCGAGTGGCATCTCAGTCAGCCACAATACCCCTCTGGTTATCTCAACTTCTACTCTTTCACTAAAAGTGAAATAAATACTAACTCAAACTCAGCCCCTATATTGAGTGCCACCCTTTCTTTGGCCCCTGCCCCTTAGAGAGTCACACACCACTGGTTAAAGTAAATGTGGTAAAGGTTTGCAAATTGTTACTTGTGTGTATGTTTTTGTACAGAGTGACCCGTGTGTGCCTGTGTGTGTAGCTACCCACTAAGCAGGAGTTTTACTCCCATAAATCATCGCAGACTGTCATTAATCATAACTTCAACATCCTTCAGGTCAAATACAACCGCTTGGCTTTGAATAATCCATCTTATGGTGGCATAAGCTACAGGAGACTGTTGAGGAATGCCATTCTGTGACTTTTACCAGCAGTGGGGTTAAGCCAAGAACACCATGGGAAGGATTCAGTCACTGTGATATTATGGCCTAGAATACAGCAAGAATAAATAGAATGATGTCCATTAAAAAAAAATCGTACTTCAAATTGAATGTGCTTGTTTCAGATACCGATTATATCTGTCACATGTTGATAAAGCTCTACAGATTTACTTCATCCCTGTGTAAAGCCTATTCAATATGTCTGATGCACAAAACCGCTTACTGTTTCATATTGACGCTACACCACCCCTTGTGATTTTTGATATCCTGATAAATTCATCTCGGCCTGCTTAGGTTGAGCACAGCAGAATATCTGATAATCCCGGCGAGTGTACTGACCTCTTCCTGAGTTTTACTGTCTGAAGAGGACAGGAGGACTGGGTTGAGAGCATTGTGTTTTACATTTTAGACTTTCTCTACCAGTCCTTATGTGTCCTTTACAGGGAAAAAAGAACAAACAGAAGACAGAAAGTAAGGAGAAGAGATGGAAAAGAAATGAATAACCTTGCTGGCTCATGATGAACAAAGATTGTGCTCGTTTGTGAGAGTCTTATAAAATCATTGAAACAACACATAAGTTGTAAGGCTAGAGTATACAATATTTAACTTGTTTGGACAAAAAAATCAGTGAAAGCTCTGAATAAGCTAGTCAGTGAACCTTGAGTTATTCTTTTTTTGTCAAACCACAGTTCCTGAGGTCAAGAATGAACACACACTGTTTTTACTTGTCCTTTTAAAGCCAATGCTTTTGTATTAGCACAACGTGCATATTCCGCTCTTATTAACACACTTTCCAGTAGTAACAGGAAGCCATTTGAGCAAATAATTTCAGTGCGCTACTTGCCCAGCAGCAAATGGCAGACAAAGTTTGTGGCTAGCTAGTGAAGAAATACAGAAAGCTCTACCTAGCAAGCTAAACAGTCAAATATTTCATCAGGGGTTGGTTCAGACCAAAACCAAAAGGAAAATGAGTTTTGAATTGACATTAACCAGGTGGCCAGAAACACAACTCCAAATGAATGTTAATGTTGCTCTGTGTTTCCTGGACTTGCTAACATTTCAGCTGTAACAACTTTATAAGGACAATGTTTTCAAAGTTGTTCTGGCAAGTTGCTAACACGTTAGCCGTACCAACTTTATAAGGACGGTGTTTTTAAAGTTGTTCTGAGGGGTGTGTTTTTGGTTTAGCTTTAATCTTATTTTTGCACCTTTTATCTGAAGTTATTTTGCCACAAAACACACCATTGCCACGGGAAACGTAAATTTTGACATTGAAAACAAAGAGTAAAATTCATTAATGTCAGCTCTAGTTGTAATGACTGGGTCAGCACTCTGATCAGCAGCCCTGTTAAAACCCTCAGAGATATTTTAAGGTCATTTTGTGCTTTTGGGGCATACAAATACTGGCTCCCGCCCAGTCAGGCATACTTACTTACTTACCAGCAAACTTAAACAGGAATGAGGGGAATTGAAGTCCCTCTCCTTCACACTGTTCACTATTACAGATCAAATAAACCATCCTACTCACAGTTATAATAAATAAATAAATGAAAATCTGCGGAGGTGTGAATTAGATTTTTAATATTGCACAGGGCTACTAATATTTCCTTTCTAATGCATGCAAGTTTTGAATTAGATTTTCTTTTTCCTGTATTCAAAATGTATTGCTCTCTGTTTTATTTATTGAAATAAGTGGTTTTCTTTCACAGGGGGTTTGGGTTAGACTGGAGTATGCCTTTAAAAGTACAGTGTCGTCTGTTGGGATATTTTTGGTTGTTCTGATGTTCCTGTGTGTGTGTGTGTCTCCAGAGTGAATCACGTGGTGAGGATTACTGTGGATAACGTCCGCAGCCAAGAGCCTTTTCTGTTGAGTGCAGGCATTTCCTACTGCCTCAGTGTATACACACATCGTCCACAAACCTGTACAACACACACACACACTATACATTATATATATACACACACACACACAAAAAGCAGACTAAGACACACTTATTGCCTGTAAGATTCTTTATAGATGTCCTTATCCTCACTGTCAGGATGAGGATATGATTTTTGAACTTTAAACATTGTCGACAGCAGACCCTGAAACGTGTGTGTGTGTGCGTTTGTGTGTGTTTGTGTGAGTGGGAGAAAGGTTGACAGGCATTCATATGAAACACCACAATGACAGTCAAGGCCCTTGTTGGTTTGTTTATCAAAACAAAGACTTGTCACTCTGTTAGGGGGGAAAAAAAAGATTAGATAATCCTACACAGTTACTGTCGAGGCAAATGAAGAATGGGAGCACTGACAGAGGAAAAACGGAGAGAAAGAAAACAGAATCCAGAGTTTAAACAGGACTAAAGTGTGTGTGTGAGTGTGTGTTTGTGTTTGTGCTGAAGAGATTTGACCAGCGCACTCCCCCTCTCTATACCCCGAATATTTGTGAAGCTTCTCACTTAATAGCTTTCCTCCTCCTCCATCTTCTCCTTCAATTGGACTGCTAATTATGTAAATTGTGGGGCTTGCTGGAAAACACACACACACACACTCACACGCACGCACACATACAGACTGACAAGTAGCAGCTTAATTAGCATCTGAAATGACATCCTCATTGCTGCTGATCTCTCTCTTAAGAAATACCAAGAGAGCAGCAGACACTGTAGCTGCAACTGTGCCACTGTGTTGTGTGTGTGTGTGTGTGTGTGTGTGTGTGTCGATGTCTTGCTGTGCATACAGCTCCAAACATTCACACACATACACACACACACACACACACTATGGATGCGTGGAGTGCAATCACCTGCAATGTCTTGCTGAGGCCTGTTATTAGCTTTACATCGGGTATGAATGACTATAATCACAGCAGCAGGCTTCACTTTTTACAGATTCTGATGTTTAATTCAGCTGTATATCGATGTTTGGCACAACTGTGCGCTTTCAGTCTTTACAGCTCCAGCATCGCCTTGGAAACTGTGACTGAGCTTTGCATGATACCATATCTTGCTCTGAGTTACTGTGATACCGAAGTTAAAGAAAAAAAAAGTTGACAACTTGAAAGTTTTCAAGCAAGCTTAAAGGTGAATTTTAGTTTCAGTTTTGGGCATCATTCCCATCAGTAATAATAACAATAGCTTGACATTCTGGGAAATGCATTTTGCGTGTTGTCGAGAGATCAATGCCATCCAATGAGAGTACACCTTTAAGTCCTTGCAGAGCTGTGGGGAACAAAGCTAAAGTTGCTGCATAGCTGTAGCTCCTCTTTACTCTGACTCAGATCTTCGAGTAAAATGAGCAATATTTGAATTTATTTAGAATCAATGCTAATAAACTAGCATATTTGGTTTTGTCCTATTGTTGGTTATTTATATTCGATTACTGTGGTGTATTTGAGCAGTGAGGAGAAGTGTGATGCTGAGGGCACGATTCTGTCCTGTCAATCACTCCTGGCCGCTTATCCGGGGAGAATTTTTAATACATTTCTATTTATTCTTGAACTCAACCCTCTGTGGTTCTAAATGAACCGTGTGGACGTCTTCAAAATAAACCCGGCCATTTCTCCGTTTTGGTTTCCCGCCACTCAAAACCTCGGAATAAGTCGGAATAAAATACATCGAACTGCAGTCAACCAAAAGCTTCCCTTTTTCTCCTTTAGACAATAAAAAGCCATTTGACTATAACACAGCCAATCCCAGCTGAGATTGATCGATGACAGTCAGACATGATGGGGACTACTTTGCCCTGAAAAGGATGCTGTGCATCAAAACAGATCTATAAAATTGGCTGCTATTGTATTGTGGTTTACTTAAAAGGCACAGCACAGTGTAGACTGTGGAGCAGTCAAGCATATTGCCAGACTAGTTAAGGTTTTGCTGCCTCTTAGGACAGGTTGAAGGTATTTTGCAGGCATAAAAAGCTTTAATGGCTTAAAAGGGGAAATCACTCCAGCAACAGATTTGCATATTGTTTTTGCCTGATTTTGGACAATTTACTCAAGATTTGTGTGTGTTAACAGTGCGAGAGAGAGAGACTTAATGCACACACAAGATGTATAGTAGTGTAGTTAATTTCTTGCACCTGTCAGCCTCCAGTGGCTCTGTATTTATTATACTTGCTAGTGCGGCAGTAAAGACACTCACAAATCCTGAGAAATTTCATGTACTCCCAAAAAATGTGTGTTATAGCCTGTGGAATTGAAAGAAAGTTATATACAGTAATGTACCTGTGCCAGTGAGTAATAATTTGTTATTTAAGAAGTGAAAATGACCATTTTTGCAGATGTTTTCAATGGAGTTCTAGTGTCAAATTCTCATAGTCAAAAACATCTGAACCAATTTTCAGAAATCATTTTACCCAGAGCATAATGCCATGTCTGCTTAGACTCCAGAGTGGACATCATGGTTTGTTTCATAGGGCGTTTTTCTGCGCTCTTCCTTGTCTCTTTGAGTTTTCTGAGCTGCAGATTGACTCACCACATTTTTTAAAAATTTCTCTAGTATGAGCCTGGGACCTGACCTGGCTCACAAATCAATACACGCCGCTGTCAGTTAAGAGATCCGTCTCTGGACTAGCTGGTGTGCATGCATGTGTGGATGTTTGACTGTCTTTGATATGTGTCCGTGTGTACGCGAGAGCGAAGGAGACACAAAGACGGAGGGAGCCTGTGCAATTTCAAATTGAGTAGAACAATGGCGAACCAAGGTTTCATTACCCTCCAGGCTCCTGTACCCACACAGTCGACAGCTTGTTCATAGAATGGATTTTACAACAGCCCTGAAAGCAACACAGACAAATGTGGGATTTTTACAGAAAGGCACTGCTTGGTGAAGCAAATGGTTCAGTGATTTCACACTGCTTATACATGAATTTTGCAACATATCGCATGAAGTTAAGTGAAGCAAAATCCAATATTACTTATAATGCATTACTGTTTGCATGGCTAAACATTTTTCCTCCCAAATCGACTTAAATATGACACTTTATTCAGTAGACCCCCCCCCCCCATGTAAAAAAAGAAACATTAAAATAATAATGCAGCAGCACACAGTACGTGACATGCAACATAGCATCATTTACAGGTACAACCCCTCTCTTGTGCGATGCTCTGAAACCTCTCACCTACAGCTTCAGCATTTCCCTAGATGCAGCAAATGGTGGTGCATTTCTGAGGCCGCAGGGCTATTTTTTCTTTTAAGAGCTGAGGTGTCAAAACAGGTATTTCATGGATGGATACACTTTTTAATCTGTCTCTCTCCCCAAGAGGCTTCCAGTCTGCTGACAGTCTTCCTCTTCCTTCACTCCGGCTCTCTCCTCCTTTTCATACTCATAAGAAGGGAACAGAGTAGACTGGCCCAGCTGCCTCCGGACCGGCATGATTAGTTTGTGCCGTTCAGCGCGTGAGCGGGTGTGAGGACAAAGTTTTTGCATGGTGTTAGAGTACAGTTGGACTTGCATCTCTTCAGCATTGTCACGATTAGGAGTAAAGACACCAACAGACATCTAAAGAGGGGAGTTGCCAGGGAGGGGAGGAAGTAGCATGATGATTTAATTTTCTGCACACTGAGCAGCGTGTGTGTGCATCGCAAGCCTGAGCTCCCAGACACTCGCCTGTCACTCTGTGGATGATGAATACAGCTGCAACCAGGCATATGGGACACGCATGTGTGTGTGTTTCCCATTGATAAAATTTAGGGGACATGCATGCGTGTTCTAACTTTAAACTGGCTTTGTTTTTTTTCTCCACTGAGCATATTTGTGCCTATTAGCTTTCATAGCACGCACTCTCTTTTATCTTATCGAAAGCTTCTGTAGCATAAACAAAGCCGTCAGAAGGAGGTGAAGCGTATGCTATATATTGCTATACTTTGTGGCCTTATGATGGTATCTCTGGTTTGTGCACAGACACACACAAACACACCTTCTCTTTCCCCACATTCCTTCTTTTGGTACCACGTACGTGAAAATGAAATAAAACGGGACTCAAAGATTGAACATTTCCGTCTCCTCTTCTTCTCACAGAGGCGTCAATCCTTTCTTACGACGGCAGCATGTACATGAAGGTCGTGATACCGAACGTCATGCACACCGAGGCCGAGGACGTCTCCCTTCGCTTCATGTCCCAGAGGGCGTTCGGCCTGCTCATGGCCGCCACGTCTCGTGAGTCGGCAGACACACTGAGACTCGAGCTGGACAGCGGGAGGGTCAAACTGACGGTCAACTTAGGTATCGTATAAACCGTCCCTGTTGGCTGACCTCAACGGAGTTCCGGGGGAGGCCTTATGTTTTTGTGTTTTCTTTTCTTTTGTACATTTTCTTTTTCTTTATGGTCCAGACCTGATATCAGACCTAACACATACTAAACCCGTTTTTTTGTAGTTTGTAGTTGCATGAATTGGTTTTGACTTGCCTGGACTGTAACATTTTCTGCCTTGATGCTTAGATGTCTTTGTAGTTTTTTATATCCATCAATCTAACACTTAACAAAGTTATCCATGCTCTGCAGCACATCTTTTGAACAGATCATAGATCATTTTAGTCATTTTCATTATTATGTACACATAGATTTTTCTAAAGGCATAGCATTTTACTTTTGGAATGACTTTAATAGATGGCACTGTTCCTAGACATGCATTATTCAAACAGCAACATTTTAGATTATCTTCTGCCATCTATTCAGTACTGCAGGTAAGCGTCCGTACATTTTTGCGCTGCACTGATAGTATGCATTCTTATCGTGTGGGTCTGTTCCTGTGATCTTTTTGGTTTTTTTGGTTTTTTTTTCCTCATGGTAGCAGGTTCATGTTTCTCTCTGTCCATTAGTGACCCTTGGTCTAGCTGGCATCTACCATGCCTTGTTCAAAGATGGCACTCACCCCTTCAAAGGCCCCAAGCCTGCGGCCCTTCTGGCAAACAGCCCGATGCCACAGCACCCAGCGCGCCTGCAGATGGTGGCACGAGTGGTGCATTTAAGTGCAAGCCTTTACACCAGTGATCTTAGAATAGATAGTCTGTACACAGAACATAATGTATGTGTGCGTACAAAATATCAGAATGTTTCTCATTTATTATAGAATACAATGTACTGTACCACAGCTGCTAAAAACATCTGTAGTCCACTTTTCATGTTTTTATTATGCATTGTGGTCTTTTCCCAAGCACACAAAAGAGAGTAGTTTACCTTTAAATCAAAAAAACTAACTCTAACGAAATACATTTAATTCATAGAGCCCTATTTTACCCCGTTACATGCATAGAACTCTCTGAGAGAGGGTATATAGGCCTCTGTACGGTGTTGGTGCTGCGTGGCTCGAGGCTGTTTGCTCCCACTTTTCTGTTGCGGTTGACGGCACATGACCAGCCTGGTCACATGGATTTCAACCTGCACCTGCCAAACACAGGTTCAATACTCTCCCTTAGACGGAGATTTTAGTAGGAGACATATGAAGCTTTAGTTTTAGTGACATACTGTACTATAGTGACACAATATACAACTAGTACAATATTATCGCTCCACTGCTTTCGATGTGGCCGTTGAATTGGAAGTAACCATTTTGAAATTAAACAATTCAACATGTAGCTAAACTCCATGATTGATTTTAGGAAAATAATTGTTATATTGTGCTATTAGCAGACCAATAATAATCAGTCAATATTAACTGATCAAATTAAACCAAAGAAATCTTGATCAGTACAGTGTTACTGACCAGTATTCATACAATATTATTGGCTATAACATCATGAGTGCAGAAGGGAATTGGATTGGAATTAAATTGGATTTCCAGTATCAATACTGTAACATCGACAATCAGTAGCCAACCAGGCTAAAATGGCCGCTGGCGTCATGTGACCGTCCCCGGAAGGTGGCTTTTCTTGCTCTTGGATGTCTGCAGCTGTAACCTTGAAGGATGCGATTTCATCTGTCACTTATTCTCCCCTCCCCATCTAGACTGTGTCAGGATAAACTGTAACACCAGTAAGTCAACATTCTTCTTCTGCAGCCTTCTTCCTTCAATCAGTGTTTTATTATAGCCTGTGTGCTAGATGTAGGGGCAGGAATGTGGGAATGCGGGGGACTGATAAGAGGATTTCTCAGATAAGAGGGAAAAAAGTAATAGCCAGAGATCAAAGTTATGCAAATCTGACTTAATGTTCTCTATATATTTTAAATGGCCCATTTTTCAAATTAATTCAGGCAACTAGTTCTTAATATTTCCCTAACTAGTTCTTAATATTTCCCTGTATGCCTATAGCTACTCACTAAACATTTGCTTTTTCAGACTCTATGGGCTATATTGTTTGCAGTTACACTGTAATGTATTGCTGCGTGTCTCACTTGTTTTGTTTTCTTGCTTCATTTTAGCCTCCATTATTTTAGCACACTGCAGTGTATATATATATATATATAACATGACATACAGTTGGTATTAGCAAACATGCTCTTACTCATGAAAAGGACTCTTATTTTTCATTAATAAGTCCCCAAAGCCTTGTAGAGCGAGAACAAGATTAAGACACATGGGTGTGCAGATACACACACACACACACATGCTGCAAAGTTCAAACTGTAAAGGACACAATTACTATTGATTTAGGATTTAATTGATTTTTATTTGCATAGAATCACTGCAAATTGATTTTGTTCAAATGAGGCACTTCTATTTTGTAAATGTTACACTTAATCAAGTTGAGCCAGGTTTGCTCTTGAATTAGCCAATGAGACATCTGTAACATACCACTGATCACAGAATTAAAGAGTGGCTGGGAAACAAGTCACAAGGTGGCAAAATATGAAATTGGTGCATTTTTAATTCTCGAAAATCACAAGCAGTAGACCGACCTCAGTTTGTGTCCTGGTTAGATTCATGACAAACAAAATTTCCAAATGCTTGAATGGTACCTTCTTCAAATACACACAGTACACACAGCATGTTTGTTTTTAGGACTGATGGACAACAAAAGGTTAGTAACCAAATTAAAACGCTAGTTTACAAATGACTTCAACTGACTAAAGATTTCTGCCCATTTGGATTTAAAATCCATGTTCAGTATTATGCAACAGAGTCAGGACTCTGAGTGAGTGGCTCCAGCCTTTTGATAAACTCTGTTGCAGTGGGGCAGGGTTTCCCCCTAGTGGTTGGCTGTGGTAATACTATTTTCTCTACAAGCTCTGCATACTATCATTAAAATCACAATTTAAAAAATGCATTTAATGATAATCCGTCTCCTGTAAATTAAAAAATCTAAAATGTGGGTGAAACTGGATATTTGAGACAAGGTTTAACTTGGAAGGATCAGTAAAAACTATAAACCGATTGGATATAACCAAGGGAGAGAGGGGCAGTTACACTCAATTCTACTTGGGTTGAGTCACAGATTTGGAGTCCTTGAATGAGTAACAGCAATGATTATTTTTCAAGTTGATGTCAGTTTTGATTTGCTGTATTATTTTCCTCTGTTGTCAAATCCAAACCAAATTTTTGTTTAAAAAAGTAAGACTGTGCTGACAACAACAGTCCTATCACCAAAGGATAAAGACTACACTTTGTTTTAAGAAAATGGTCCGTACATCACATAATGTAGAGGAAAAAGCAAAATCTGTTAAATTTTTCCAATCTGTTCTGTTTTTTGTGAAAACAAAGATTTGGTTTGTGCTTGTGCCTCCCCCGTCCCTTGACTAACTAACCTTCCTCTTCAGGCAAGGGCCCTGAGGTTCTTTATGCCGGACAAAAGCTCAACAACAATGAATGGCACTCAGTGCGAGTCGTCCGCCGCGGTAAAAACTTCAAACTTACTGTGGATAACGACATGGCTGAAGGTATTTATCTTGTGTTTTTAGCAAAAATATCTAAATGAGCATTTTGACTATGGAATTGTAAAACTTTCCTGTAAAAAGTACTTATATGAAATGTGGCATTAATATCTCTTAATGTTATACTTCTTACTTGCAACAGGTGTGTAGCATTGATTATTTCTAGTATTTACTATTCATAATATTGGGAATTGGTGTAAAAATGAATCAGTGTGTGATTTCACCGTGTCTTTGAGAATTAGTCGACATTTCTTTATATATTAGGTTTTTTACCTGACTGTGAGAACTGGCAGGATTATTACATCAGCATGACACAAAGTGAAACTGCACTGATGACGGTTGCGTTGCAGTATTATTCCTCCTCTTCCACACCTTCACCCCTTGCCTTCTTCTCCTATGCCCTCCCTCTTTCCAATTTCAGGTCAGATGGCAGGTGACCACACCCGTCTAGAGTTCAACAATGTGGAGACGGGGATCTTAACCGAGAGGCGCTTCGTCTCCTCTGCTCCCTCCTCCTTCATCGGGCATCTTCAGGTATAAAATGCAACGCAGTCATGACGCAACAGATTCATAGTTTCAGCGAATGTCTATCACTGATAAACTCTGGGGTGTAAGAGGATAATTTCTTTTCTTCATAGTCATATTTTACCATTTAAGTTTAATTTAAATAAGCTTTAATTTGTAACAATCCACCTCTCACCAACTCTCCCCTCAGAGCCTCAAGTTCAATGGCATGCAGTACATCGACATGTGCAAGAACGGGGACATCGACTTCTGCGAGCTCAACGCCCATTTTGGCATGCGATTCATCATCGCCGACCCGGTGACCTTCAAGACTAAGGGCAGCTACCTGGGCTTGGCCACTCTGCAGGCCTATACCACAATGCACCTCTTCTTTCAGTTCAAGACCACCTCGCCTGATGGCTTCATCATCTTCAACAGCGGAGACGGGAACGACTTCATTGCTGTGGAACTGGTCAAAGGGTGAGCGGCGCGGGGACGGCGGTGACGAGCTGATGTTTTATTCCAATGGCTGCAGTCCAGAGATGATTATTACATTTAAAGTAGCAGCGTGCTGTGGGTGTAGTCGGTTTCATATGTCTTTAATAATTTAACAGTGCTAACCAAACCACAGATCCCAAATCTCTGTTTCACCTTTCATAAGCTTGTAGGTACATAAACATCATTGTTCTGTAGCGATGATTATTGTCTTTATCAGTTTAACTACCATTAGTGTCAGAGCAACGTGAGGTGATTGTGTGAGTTTTTCCATTAAAATTAATTAGTCTGGGGAGATAAAAAGAGGCATATTGCAGCCACACACACGCACACACACACACAAAAGTATGCATTAATTTGATCATCTACTGCTGCTTTTCTGCTAGGTTTATCCACTATGTGTTCGACCTGGGGAATGGGCCGAGTCTGTTGAAGGGGAACAGTGACAACCCACTGAACGATAACCAGTGGCATAATGTGGTCATCACACGAGACGCTTCCAACATACACACACTGAAGGTGGATTCAAAATCGGTCACCCAGAATGTCAACGGAGCCAAGAACCTCGACCTTAAAGGTACCACATATCTGCTCTCAGAGTTTAAAGTTCTCCACGTCCCCAGCACAATACCCCCATTTTAAAATATATGCTGTAAGTGCCTGAGTGTATGGAGTTACTTGAGTCATGAATCTGATACCTTTAGACTTTAATTTAAATAAAAAAGAGGGAGTTTTGCCTGGAAATGACTTGATATCCTCCCCAAGGCCAAAGATGAAAAATGACGGTAAAATACATTAAACCAGGGGCACTCAAACTTTTTCATTAAAGGTCTACATATGAATTTTTGGTGAGGTCAGATGTCCGGAACAATGCTATCAAAATGCACTGACAAAAGCTGACTTTAAGTAGCTTTAAATCAGTCCAACAGCAGCCAGTCACGTTGTGCAAGCAGATGCGTTTGGCAGCACAGACAACTGAGTATACCTCTGATTATCACATTCAGATGTAAATACTATGCAAAAGGATCGAGGATGCTGTATTGCTGTACAGATTGTAAAACCCCCCCGAGGCACATTTGTGATATTGGGCCAAAATTCATCCTGCACTCAGAGTTTATGTGTTTAGTCTGAGAAACGAACCAAATCTCAGTCTGTAAATGTATCAAGAATACTAAAGAGCCTGCTCCACTCAAATGAAATGTTTTGTTATTGGCATGATAAGAGAGAGGTTATAATTGAAATGCTAATTTGATCTGAGGTTTACTCCAAAATCGAGAAATGTTTTCTATTTTTAAAGAAGTGCAAGTATTTGTTTCCTAAATCATTTGCATATTAGATTTCACGGTCCTGTCTTATCTGGTGACTTACATGCAATATTTAGCCTAATATCCATCAGCTTTATCTATTTTAAGAATTAATTTAAACACTCATCTGCCTCCGCTTCCCTCCCTCTCTCCCTTTAGGCGACCTGTTCATCGGAGGTCTGGGACCCAACATGTATCAGAACCTCCCTAAGCTGGTGGTTTCCCGGGAGGGATTCCAGGGCTGCTTGGCGTCGGTTGACCTCAATGGGCGCCTGCCAGACCTCATCAACGACGCCCTTTTCCGCAGCGGGCAGATTGAACGCGGCTGTGAAGGTACAGATGGCCCGTAGCGTCTGAGAAAGATGACCTGCCGTGTGAGATTTATTAGACTAATTAGAAAGCTCTTCAGTAGGCCTTAAAGCCATTCCCTGGCACTGTTAATCCTACTTATTTTCTTTTTCTTCGCCAGGCATTTGTCACGTTATTGGGTGATACTTTAAATTTGGCCTTTAGTTTCTCAAATAATTGCTTGTTAACTTTTTATGTTACTTCCATATATTTTATGGTAACTGCACCTCAAACCTGAATGACAAATTAAGAAGCATCATTTTCAAAAGAAAAATAAAAGTAATTAGTAAGTATTTTTTCCAAATAATATATTATTTTACAACATTATTTTTAAGAGACTCCCTTAAAGATGCTTGTGTTTGCACCCAGACACTCACATTCCTGCCTTTCATCCCTCTCCAGCCCCTAAAATTTCTATCTTAAGTCAAATTAGCTTGTTACCGATACAGCAAAGCTGATGTGGTATTTGCACAGTGATACGATCAATCATTTTTACGTCTCTTTATTGTTGTTATTTTAATGACTATCAGATTTGACTTGAGTCTGTTTCCATCCATATTAGATATTCCAGTATACTGTCACACAAAAAACTATTTGAACCTATGAAGTGCTCGATAAATAAAGAATTTTTCCCATCTAAAACTTAGTTGTGTTACAGTACATATCATTTTCCTTGTGTAAGGTGCAGGCACCTACATAATACCTCTAGAGGGCAGCAGAAGATTAAGCTAAGTTCAAACAAACACAGCAGCCTCTGTGAGCAAACCTCATAGTATTTAAAGCCAAAGATCCTTAAACATCCCCCTTATGAAAAAAAAACAACAACTTCTATATATGATCTCATCCTTCACTAACAAGTCAACAGCGTTCCCCCATGTTGCACTTTGCCATAGTGTCGAACTTGAATACGTTTTGAGAACACTAACAACGTTGGTCCCTCACTAACCTTTACTCTTGTTTTCCGCTCTGCTCTGTTCTGTTTATTTTTCTTTCTGCGCTAACAAAGTTGGTTTCACCAAAGCCGACCTGCAAGGTAGAGGGTTAAACTCCGCCTCTCGGAGGCCTGCTTGTCTGAAAGTCTGCTGTGTGCAATGCATCGTGGGTGTCACCATGGCAATAATGTCCCACGGTGTTGCAGAGGTGACTTTCTCTCTGAAAAGAAATGAATATAAAGAGAGACAGAGAGACCACTGGCAGGCAAAACAAGTGATTAGGCAACCAGAAAATAGATGTATCATTATTGCGTAATTATCACCTATGCAGGGTGATGTAGGCATACATATGTTATATTCTAGTAGTTGTATAAGTTATTTTGATATCATATTTCCTCTCCAGCTAACCCATTTCGTAAAGTTTAATAGAATTACAAAAAGTTCAGAAAGACTAAATATTTAAAGAGAGCAAACAGATAAGTGATGTTCATATGAATATGTGGCAGGCATGTAGGTAGCTTAAAAAATGAAAAGGCATTATGAGCAGCGCCTCAAAGCAGAGACTGACAATTTGTGGAATAACTGTTCTGATCTTGTATGAAAATGCCAGTTGTGACATTTTACAGGCAGGCATAGACAGAAGAAAGAGGCTGTCACTGCACATCTAAACACTGTCAGTGTGCTGCTGATGTATCAGGCCTTCTCTCTCTCTGTCTCTCTCATTTTTTTTTTGCTACTTTACCCAGATGAGAGTGTTTTTCAGAGAGCGAGCGGCCTCCCCGCTGCAACACCCAAACACATCATAATACTCCATCGCTCGCACTAACCGACGAGTACCGATGTGTGCGTACAAACATGAGATTCACAGTGACAAAATGTAGGTATACACGTATGCACACAGTGTTGGGGATGCCTTGTTGACCACCGTTACTGTACATTACACAGTAAACGCACTTTCAGCTGGCAAACTGTTTTCCACTTCAAATGTCTTCTTCTCTTCACATTGTCTTGCCCAAGACAATTGCTCTTAAACACTGTTTAGTTGCATTTGTCTGCCATTTACTTGGACTGTTGATTTTATTTTACTTTATTTACTTTGGTTTGTTTCCTATGTGGTTATCAGGAGGGGTTTTTGTCAAGGTTTTTCCCCCGTGTCTGTCTAGACTCCGATGGGGGGGGGGGGGGGATTGTTTATCTCGTTATTTATGCTGTGCGCTTGTCCTTATCTGCATTCCCTCTCAGTATAAGTATTCAAAAGTAAGAGCTATGTGTGGTGTAGAAGAATAGCAAACACACATTCAGTTTGACTTTGAATACCCTCTTCAACTCTGTCTGAAGTGCATACACAAGGATATGCACTATGTGTTCTCAAGTGCTCTTTACGTTTCTTTTCTCCTCTGCTCTTCATAAATTCTGTCTGTCTAGTGTGTCTAGTATTCACCGTGTATTTTCACAGTGAAAGAGTTGTTTGGAAAGAAAATCAGGGTTACTTTTATACCATTTTGATGAATATTGTTTAATGGCGTTTTTATACGTGAGTCATTTGTTGAAAGGTTTTTTTTTTTTTTTTGTTCCCCCTGCTGTCTCGTCTTGCTTGTCCACAGAGGGAATGCAGCGTTCTAAGTTTTACTCGGATAAAACTTTTTAAAAAACTACCTGTTGGAATGATAAAAACTGCATGCATGTCCACCTGCACACACTCTCGAAAAGAAAGGAAATGAAGGGATGTCGACAGTGTCATCACAAGACGTCGCATTAGCCCAGCTGGGCTCCAACTCATAGGCAGCGGCGGCATGTCAGATTAGAGAGCACTGCACATGCTCAAACTAGCATCCTATACAGCAGTTTTTACACTAATTAGGTCAGACTATGCCGATGCTCCCACTGCTTGAGAAGCGTGCCGTTGATCCTGTGAAAACCTGGCGCCTATGCTTTCAGCTTGCAAGTGCGATTGCAGCTTTACCCAGCATGAAACAGGATTCCCCAGACTGTTTTAACTGTGTCGTACTCCAGGTCAGGCTTCCTGTGGTGACACTGTTTGCTCCTTGTTTCTTCACGGCACACACGCTGTATATCTATCTTCTCTAGAGTGCATTTCTTCTGCATGGGTCCTGCAATGTTAAGGCTCCGCAGTAGCTCCTAATGTTGCTTGACTGTGCACTTGTGGTATCTTTCTTTCTCTCCCTCCCTCCCTTTCTCTAGGCCCGAGTACGACCTGCCAGGAGGACTCGTGCGCTAACATGGGTGTGTGCATCCAGCAGTGGGAGAACTTCACTTGTGACTGCTCTATGACGTCTTATTCGGGGACTCACTGCAACGACCGTGAGTACTGCTGTGCTAAAGATTTACATTTACATGTCATTTTTGTGCTTTAAAGGGGTACTCCATCAATTTTACATGGCAAAGTCAATTACTAGCAGTCTTCTGTGGCTCTGGAGGTAGTTTTGTCAAGTCTGGGAAAAGTAATATTGGCTTCAAATTGGTAGGTACACATTTTTAACAGAAATCCCATGTGGGTACACAGAGTTTGATACAGTGTTTTTGATACTAGGAAGTAAAAGTCAGGATATCTCAGCTGTCTTTTTTTCTTTTGCAAGTCATTATGATGGTAAGTGCAATACTAAATTGTTGGAATGCTCCTTTAACACATGTGCGATCAGTCAACACCAGGCACACGACTGTATATATTACACTAGCATCATATAACCGTATGTATGTGTACAGTAGATGCAAGAAAAAAACATGTAATTCTGATAACATGCAGTAAAAACTACAAACACACACACTTACATACACATTCATGCACCTAAGTGGGATGCACCTATGAAGCCATAACACACACGCAACTGTGAGTACCATTTCCTTGACTCAAGGACTCCGAAGATGTTTCCCTCATGTGCTTATTAAGCCTTTGTTAGATTTGCTGCATGCAAGTGGTGCTGAAAGCCTCGTGTGATCTTTAAACGAAGCAACGGAGATGCCGGCAATTGTTGAGGATGTTTTTTTGCTGCAGTGCAGGCAATTTGTCGTAACAGGTATGCTTGATGTCCCGAGCGTTCACGTTTTTTTGGGCTTCCGAGTGAACAGCTGTGACTGATGATGTGTAAAATATCCACTTCTGCCTCAATCTCCTTTTCACAAACGCCGTTCAAATAGCTATCGCAGAAGTCGAAGTGTGAGTGTGTGCACGTGCATGTGCGTAGGGCTCTCTTATCCCCATGACGACAGGGGACTTCCCCTCAGTAATCACGGTTGGCGGTCTTTCATTTAGCGGTTAATAGTAGGGGCATACTGCTGCTGGGCCAGACTAATGAGGTGGTAGAGGCTGTTAGGAGAGCTGCTCTCTGTGAGCACTGGCATCCCCTAATCATCCAGACCTTTCTGATGTTACACCCGGCCGCTGTGATTGAGTTCATATCTCTCAAGTTTTCTTCTTTCTTTCCTCACTTACTCTTTTTCTTCCTCTGTAAAAGATCATCTGACGCAACCTTTGCACACAGGGCGAGTAATCGACTCCGGTTCTCTGTTGGTGATGGGAGCTGTGTGTTTATGTGTTAATTAGTGATGAGAAGCCCTCATTAATTCACCTCGCAGGGCTGCCTAGGATGACTTGGAGGGAGATTTCATTGATTTCATATCGACACAGACATATTTCTTCTTGAAACACAAAGGCTTGGATAGTAACTTATTTTACATCTTCATGACATTGCAGGTTGAAGTCTTAGCTCTCCTGTTGCTGGCTTTGGAGATAGATGTTCACTAATATTGACTGGACTGTCGAAGCGTATAATAGCATTCTTAACTGAGCAGGATTGCCCTTAATGGGAATTTTGTAGTTCATTTTCTTTCTTTCTTTTTCCTTTGGTTCCTTTCTTTCAAGCAATTTCTTTTTATGTCCTGTGCTAGAAGCAAGAAAGTAAATAAAGAGAGAATGAAAAAAGGATAAAGAGCCAAAGTCAGTCACACGGGCAGTTTGGTTTGGGAATGCTTCGCTGGAGTTTACATTTCACACAGGTCCACATGACACCGTCTGCCCAAGGTAAGAGGTCTAGTTTGCTTCTCGTGGAGTGACCCACTCTTCTGGTGTTGACTCTGTGTGCTGTGAGGTTTCACGAGGCAGTGCAGCCAGTCACCACCAGGTGGCAGTAAATCCACAAGCAGGACCGCACACTATCCCTCCACGCTGGGACTAAATGAGATGCAATCCCCCGAGCATGAAATCAGCTTTCCTGTTATTTTCCTCTACTGCTTTGCCTCTTGTACTTGCCTCTCTCTCTTTATCTATTACCCCCCTAAAAACCCACAGCCCATCCAATTTCTATAGTTATGGATCATAGAGAGGAAATATTATGGGATCTCCTAAACAATGCAAAATCCAATGTTGTACAATACAATCCTATTGCCAACAATTTTATTGTTCGATTGTAGTAGCTTGATAAAAACGAACACCATCTCTTTGCCTTTTGCTTGCATGTGTGCTCTCTGTGCGAACGTGTGACTGCCTTTTATTCAGTGAGCACAGTGCTGTGTGAGAGTTTCTAATTAACAACGTTGGAGTGGAGCTTCTCCCTCTGTTTCTCTCGGTCTCCCTCTCTGATAGCTGGCAGCAAATATCAGTAATTGTCTGCTTCTCTGACTCCGTCTCAATCCATTGTCCAAATGAAGAAACTTGAACAAAGTAAAGTGAACATTTCTGCCAGTAAAGCCTCTCGCAGTTTCATCCGTGCAGATTGTTAGCGTCAAGCCTCCGTGCCCTCTCTGCACTTCTCCATTGTAGCCGACAGGGCTCTAGGTGGCAGAGAAGGGAAAAAAGGCAGGAACTATCTATGCTCCTTCCATTTATTCTTGTGTACCCCTGCAGCCTGCACTTTGTGACTGCACACCTTTACCATGGGAACACGACACATAGGAAATTTGCAGGGTTCTGTGCACCATACAGGCCACTCTCACAGCCACTTGGACAATCTTGAGGTACATGTTGTGCCCAGCACTGCTTAAAAAAAGGGGGGGGGGGGGGGTGTTGAGGGGTGGACTCTTTTTATAGCATTTTCATCCTGCTTGGTTCTGGCTCACTGCTTTTGTCATGCTCATCTCCATCTCCCTGTCGTCTCACATCCATCCCCCTCTTCTCTTCTTCTTTTCTCCCTTTCTTCTCCTCTCCTCTGTTTTTTTTTTTTTTTTTTTTTTTTTTTTAGTGCGGACCTCTCCTTGTCAGGTTCTATGAATACTGCAGAGTTTCATTTAAATCCAAGGACATGAGAGCTGTGGGCCAAGCAAGAAGAGCGGTGGACACTCCTCTTCCACATCCAGAGCAATTACTCAACTTATGTAATAGAATTATCTCTGCAAAGGTCGCTGCATTGTTCCACAGTCAGTCAACATTGTAAACAAACACAGAGAGAGAGAGTGGAAACGGAAGAGGGAGGCTGACGACAGGCACCAGAAAACTGTTTGTCAGTTCGATGCTGACATCAGTAATTGCTTAGATAGATTTAGCGATGGATTTCTCTGTCAGTGCGATGATCCCAACCAACACTCTGCTCCCGTTTAACCCAATGTCCTTAATTTACTTTTCAAGGCGTGCTCAGAAGGCTGTAACCATATCTGGCTAACTGCTTACATAAATGACAACACAGCAGCGGCATTGCTTCCTTCACTATTTGTAAGAAAATAATCATGGCATTCGCCTTGTAGTCATTTCTCTCCCGCTCATTGGGGAGAGGGGCGAGGAGAGGAGGATAAAGAAAAGGACAAAGAAGATGGGGGTTGAGAAACAAGCTACATTTCTTCTGGTCCGCAATGTTCTACTGAGTAGAAAATCAACAATAATAACAGCATTTTCCCTCTATTGAATGTGTCTGCTCGACAGTATTAAACCCAGAGGGGGAAAAAAGGCAGCCACACAATGGCGCTGTTCAGTTTGACATGACGTCAATGATGAATGAAGGTTTTAGAATAAACAAGCAAATGAGAAAACACACACACACACACACACACAGTGCTGGTAGATATAAGATCTATAGACCCCCTCATGCATGCTGTAGGAGTTTTCATTGGAGCACTGAATAATGTTACCTGCTGTCTCTGTAAATGGGATTAAGTAGCTCTAGCTGGCCGGGACTGGACAACAGGTGTTGAGCAGGGGTTAGTTGGCTATAAAGCACACCACAGGAACCGTGGAGCTTGGCGTAGGTTCAGCTGGGCACAGATGTATCGGTGGCAACTTTGGATCATAATACATGGACAACTTTTCAGCCAATGAAGGCAACCGGCATCAAGATAAATCTGGAAGGGGGAGTAGCAAACAGGGAGAAATAAACGAGACATGTCTTCCTTCTTTCTTCTTGCAAACGCTTATAGAAAGTTTTCATACAGTATGTGAAAGTACCTTTTGGCTAAAGAGGGCTTATAAGTGGAGCATAGAAATATGAGAACATCTGCCTATAAATACCACAGGTAGATCAGAAATGGGCCAAAAGAGTTCCACAGAGAATGATTTGTCCTCAGGGCACAACCTATCCCAAAAGCACACTTTGAAATGATGTCACTCTTCTTTTTTTTTTAGTAAATAATGTTGTGACATACGGCGGCTAGCCCTGGAGATGCCCATGAACGAGGGATCATATGATCAGGTGGTTCAAACACTAACTCTAAACAGCAGCTGAATGATTTGACAGCTGCCTGCAGTATTGTCACACAGAAACATGTTTTGGATGATGGAGGAAACTGCTCCTGTTGTTGTAGAGGAAAAGACTGCTCGAGGAAAAGTGTAATTGCCCAACATCAGCCCAGTGGAATTGCCCAAAACACATACATACACGAGGATGCAGAAACATAAGGTTGTCCCTCGAAGGTTTGAAATCTCTCCTCCTCTCTCCATCACTTTATCACTCCTCTTCCTTGTCTTATGATATCTGTATTAGAACCAGGGCTGCATGCACAGCCCTTGGGGGTCTAACGAGCTGCGCTGCTATTGGCTGATCAGGCTAATGATGCTTGCCCAGCACTGCATCATGTAACTGTGATAAGACTGGATGTCGCTTGTGTCAATCGATGTGTCACCGCCGTGCTCAGAGCCGCGGTATAATTGGATATATGCTGTGCTGTGGAGCCTAAATGCCCCAGGGCCAGAAGAAAGAGAATATAAAACGGGTAAAAAAGATGGAGGAGAAGAGTGGGAGATGTTACTCCTCATGAGTGTCAATAAATGGGCGTGATGGTGAAATGTGTACTTCTCCATATTTTTGGACCATTTATTTTTATTTTCATATGCAAATATATTGCTGTATCTCTGATACATTAGTCTTCTCGCCGGATTATTTTTTGATAGTTGACTTGGAGCTCCGCTGTTCAATACTGTAAATTATATAAACAATGGATCAAATGACTAAGTGTAATAAACCTGCAGAGAATTATCACGTGACTCTGCAGCTCTTCAGAGCCTTTTAGCATGTTTTAGCTAATTGTTTTTGTTTTGTGTCCTCAACTCTGCTCCCATTAACCTTTTTTTTTTCCAGCTGCAGCAAGCAGCTATTTTCAGCAACAAAGCTCTGACGTCCCGTGCAATGCCTGGACAACCTGCTGCTGTAACACAAGTATTTCCCAATTTGGGATCAATAAAGTACATCTATCTATCTACATCTAACTATCAGTCTATTGGATAAATCCCCTGTACACTATAGTGAATATAGTGATAGTGAATATTGGACTTAACATTTCAGGTGACCAGAAAAGCATGACTCCAAATGAATGCTAATACTGCTCTGTGTCTTCTGAATGTGTAAACAGGCAACTGTTTGCTAACACGTTAGCCATAACAAATTTATAAGGTGATAGAATGTCAATACTGTGTATCCAGCTTGTATTGCTGCCCCCAAGTAGCCAAAAAATGTAATTAATTCTGCTTTAAAGTAATAGGTCAACATTTTGGTAAATACACATTCTGTCTGAGAGTAAAAAGATCGATATCAATCTAATCAAATGTCTGTAAGTTAAGTACGGTGCTGTCAGAACATGTTTAGCTTAGCTTAGCTTAAACACTGGCTGGATGGGAACGGCTCCAGCATGTAAATCCACATAAAACCACAAATTGTTGTTTTATATTTCATTTTCTAATAAGATTGAACTAATAAGATACAATGTGCTAATTATTAAGCTTTTGGAAGGTGTATTTTTTCAAAAGAGCTGCTGGCCTGCCTCCAGTCTTTAAGCTAAGCTAGGCTAAACATTCCTGACTCCAGCACTGTACTACACTGTACTTAATGCAGGCATGAGATTGATATAAATTTTTTCATATAATACTCACAAAGAAATTTGTATTTCTTAAAATGCTGAGCTACTCCTTTAACACAAAAAAGGACCAAGCACAAACATAGTTAACAACCTTATATCATAGTTGTTGCACAGAGGAGTTGCACCCATGTGGAAGTTCTCCCGGTGTGATAAATAAAATCATGACTTCGACTGCTGTCTGTGGAAACATACAGTGCAACTCCTCTCAGACTTTCAGCAAACTGCCTCCGTGAGCAAACAAGAGAGATGTTGTGAGGGAGAGAGAGGGAGGGAATGATTGAGTTGAACACATTACAGACAGTTACGATGAGGGGCATCCATCTGTTTTGGTGCCAGGCGGGTAACCTTGAGGCTGTCAGAGCGTTCCCAGCACCCACCCTGGCCCTCACAGACTGAGAGCCCAGCCACAGACACATCCATCAACACATGTTCCTAGACACATTTCAGGAGCGCCGGCAACACATACAAATCACCCAATCAATACCGCGAACGCCTCGCCTGAACTTCAGGGTTTTGGGCAGGAACATGTCTTGAGTAAATGCAGCTCGCGCACATGTTTTCTTTTGCAGCTATGATATTTCTTTTTGGTCCAGTCTTTCTTCTATACATGTCTCTTTCATCATCTTCCTCGCCCCTTGCTTTTTTACGAAGAAGATCAAATAATCATTTCTTTTAACCCTTTCTCCTGCACCATCTTGTATCGCTGTGTGTAAAAACAACTACTCATTGTCGAGACAGTGTTTTAATCTATTCTTTGTCATTCAAAAATCATTGTTTGGTGGGTATATTTTATTGTTTTTACTGCAAAATAGCTGTAAAAGCTTGGTTGATTCAGATCTTTATTCCACATAAAGTGTATAGCCCGCAGGCAATGTTCTTGCAGCAATGGCTTATGATATTCATTTAATTGGCTCCACTATTCAGGCTTGTGTGTGTGTGTGTGTGTGTGTATGTGTGTGTGGCTGACCTTCGTATGGTAGGATGAGTGTCTTTTTTTTCTCTTTGTGGCTTGTGCTTTTGTTAAGGTAGGCAGGCTTGCTTCTGCTCTGGAGTATTTCTCTCTCGTGTGCTATTGTGTACAAATTGCTAGCGAATTTTGTGTGACCACACGCGGTCACTTCTCATGTCGTATTTGCTTACCTGGTCTGAACAATGGGAGGAATCAATAGGCAGCTTCTCATCAGCCTCTCTCATGGCTACTCTGAGTCACGGTACTTATGCAGTGTGGCGGATGGTTTCAAAAGGCCACACAAATACAAGCAATATGTCATTGGCAGACAGGATTCTCACTTCTGCACTTAATTGCACCAGCAAGTACATACAATACATACAATAACCCCCCCCCACTAGTAAAAAAGGAAGGTGAAGTGAGCTGGTCTCATTCTATCAGTCTGTTGTTGTTGCTGCACTCCCCTTCTCTCCCTCTTTTCTGTCTTTTGTCTCTCAGCAGCGAGGCTGATAGGTAGTCATCACTGGTAGGGAGCTAAACCACTCAAAGCAGACTACAAAGAATAAAGCTGTCTTCTGTACAGCACTTGCAGGAGGGTACTTCATCAGAAACAAGGAGCACCAGATCTACCTGCACCTGTTTGTGTTCATCTCAAAGCACAAGTTGATCTAACCATGTCTCTGACTACATTTCAACAAGTGCCAATCTTGGATAGGCTTGATAAAAGGCTGATGTCTACTGTGAGACACCTTTTATCACTCGTACCTTACACGCACTCCTTTTCAGGTATTTGCCAGCATGTGGTGTCTTAATGGGAAGGTATAGGTTTACCTACAGGGCGGTCCTGTCATTCATTGAGTTCAGTTGCCATAGTGAGGTCAGTCTTAGGAAGGTTGCGGGATGAAGTGATTCGGCCCTTGGAGAGAAAGAAATGGTCAAATTGCGCTGTTTGATAGCTTACAGGCATTAATTTTAACCATTAAGAGACTCTCAGCAGAAAACCCTGTGGTGCGCCTGAAGGGCATTCATACGGGGAAATGTGCTCTTGTGAAGAGCTGACCAAGACGTCCACAGTCTCCATCAGATGAAGCTGATGGTTTTCATCAGGTGAAGGCATTTTAAAGGCAATTACCTCTGACATTTTTATTTCCAAAGAGAACAGGCAGTTCGCCCTCCCCCGGTATACTGAGAAGGACCTCACTTCAACCATAGATGTATGTATGAGACCTGGATACAGCGTTGGAGGCGGGGCTCCATTCATTTCTATGAAAGTTGCTCAGTGGCGCATGAAGCCAAAAAAGCCACTTCCTGCTGTAAAAAACGTACCCGGATGAGTGCATACTGCATCTCTGGTGCGCATGCTATATGGGCCCCAGCGCGAGGCGAGTTGTGACGCTCAAAAAAATGTATCCACCGTTTTACAGCCACTCCTTTTCCCATGAATGTGTGCCGGAAAAAAATGCTTTTTGGGCCCATGTTGAACATAGTGGCCAAATTACACAGTTTGGCCACTATGTCAAATTGGCTTCAAAGCCTGGCGCACTTCCCGGGGGCTTGACTTCAACCTGTAGGATGAGTTGGACATCCACACCCTGACCACTTAAGGGTCACATGTCCTGCTTTTTTGCGGCCCTGAAATAACAGTAAAGAAAGCTTTGATTCATTCCAATGGAAAGTAAAAGTGCTGTATGTAATCTGCTACTAATCTAGTGCATCACTGCAACAGTAATCTACTGTATCGCTGATAAATGTATTGCCTTGATCCAGATAGGGTGATAATCGCTCTCCTCTTTGTATGGCTGGAGTGGGGAAATATGTAACTTTTTACTCATTTGCCTAGATGGTTAATTTCATTACTGCATTTATAGGATAATATATACCCCCCCCCCCCCCTCCTTTAAACTAAGGATAAAAGAGGAAGTGAACATTCGGCTGTCATGCAGTCTGTCTTATTGGCACTGTGTTTGTACTTGATTAATTCAAAGATATACATACTTTAACTTCACCTAGTTAAAACAAAACGGTTCCACTTCTGTTGAATTCAGCAGAAAAAAGTATTATCTCTACTAACTGAAATAGGCAAATGAGAGGCGAATTGTAAAGTTCTTTGATTGCTAAATAGAAGAGCACTATATAGTCTATTTTCCATTTAAATTCATAGTGAGCGATGCATTGGAACCGTGGACGTATTAATAGAACTGAATATCAATGTTCTGACATGGTGCTCTATTCATTCAAATGCTGGGAAAGATTTTTGATTTTCCCCAGGTTTTCCGTGCTTTTGGGCCCATAAAGCATGCACATTATAGTGCTTCTCTGGCCAAGCCAATTGAAAGCAGTTGAAATGCATTAGAGACTTTCTTAGACTGAAGTGGTTGACTTCCCGCTGACTCCTTGTACACATGAATGGCATGGAAGTAATTTTACTGTTAAAGGGTAAGTTCACATTTTTTCAAGTCTGTCAAACAATATTCAGGCCATTAAAGGATCCCTTCCTAATGCACTTACAATGTAAGTGAAGGGGGACAAAAGCCACAATCTTAAAAGTTTATCTGACGCTAATAGCTTTCTTCTCTCTCTCTTAGTTGCTATCCTTCTACCGCAGCTCAACAGGGAAACACTGTCCAAGGAAACACAAAGAGGGAATTTTATGCTAAAAAAAGACTGTAACTTTGGAAGATATCCACTTGATTTGACTAACCCAGACTGCTAAAGCCTCATATATGCTTAAGATCATTTTTTAAATACATTTTTGCACAAAACAAGGACTGTAGATTTTGTCCCTCATCACTTACAATGTAAGTGTTGGTAGCTCAAACACACACAGAAGTCTGACCCAACACTGTATTAGTACAGTGTTTAAAGCTGAGAAAGACCACATACTCGGTGCTTAATAGTTGCCTCCTGATAATTGTCATCCTCTCAAAGTTACTACTCTGCTTGTCACTCATTCACTGTCCATCCTGTCTCTTTCTAACACTTTGCTTCAAAAACTCCCTTTTTTAAATTCCCTTTTCTCAGCCTCATTGCTAGATGCCTGCAATTACTGTGTCAGCAGCTTCCTAGTTCATCACTTAGCCCCCCACAGATGGTACTCGCAGACTTTCACAGTAGATTATACCAACTTGCTTTCGGAGTTTACAGCCACAGCCTACAGATTTCCCACCATGGCTCTATAGGAGCCATCAAGGCGCAGCTTTGATCAGCATACTGCTGTCTGAAGTGCAGAAAAGGTGCAACATATAATAAACAACATATGCAACATAAAATGCTATGGTCTATGGATGACAGGAGCAGACTTTTCTTTATGTTGGCAGGCTGTTACACTATGTAAAATTGTAGTTCTGGTTTCTATTGTTGAAGGAAATGTGGCCCTTGACCCCCAAATAGTTCATTTCCAGAAATATAACTATACATCTTCATCGTAACCTTAAATGCACAAAATTAAAGATCTCATACATCCATCCATTTGTTTCCTTCAGCAAAAGTGTATACTATGCTACACCATAGATTTAAGGTTTGATTGATATTGTTTTGCTCTCTGCTGTCTCCTTAAAGCTCGTGCTATCCTTCCTGTAATGTAAATACCTTTTAAAAATACTGCTCACTAGTTTTATATTTTAGTAGTATTTCCACCATGTGGCTCATCGTCAGGCCTACTAGAGGAAACATGATGTGAAAAAAGCCATCTCTCAAAAGGTCATCATTTATATTCATTATACAATGGCCTGGATGAATATGTAATTCTGATTTGCTCAAGGGTTGTTGATTAATTTCACATAACAGCACTCTGACATACAGGAGTAAGTACTTATCCTTCTTACTCTTTTTACTCAAAATTCACTTCCTCGGGAAAGATATACTCAAGGGTGACGGTAGAGATGGCCGTTGCTACATAGAAAGAGGAATGTGGCTCCAACAGTAAAACTAAAACTGAGCTTGGTATAAAAATATGGGACTCAGTCATATGCACAGCCTGTGATACATCACTGCTGCATGTTTTGCCAAGCATGAGCCAGTTTAGAAAATGGCATAGGGAAATGACAAGAAAGCTAGAAGTTAAATTCTTCTAAATTATTATTCACATTTTTGACAAATACACAATTTAGCGTTAGCAGGAAAATAGTACACATATGTCCAAATCATTGGCAGCTCTCTGCATGTATTTTTGAGAGACTAAAAGAAACAAACTGACCCAGACTGCCTGTTCAGTTGTCATATTCACAGCTGGAATACAGCTCTGTGGCAGTGCAGCCCAGTGACAGCCCTGCGCATAATTCACAAGCAGCCATCTTATACACACTCTCACTTTGCTTCTCAAACTTACCACACCTTTTTATTTCTTTCCATAACACACATTCCCACACACATACACACAAAGTAGGACACTGATGCCATTTAGATTAGTATCCCATGTGACCAATGCTGACATGAATTTGCTCGGTGACAAGGGACCCAATTACAGCAGAGGGCTGATCGTACACGGACCCACCGTTTCAAATTGTCCCCCAAGCGTCAAGCAGGGAGCAGGAAGATGTGTAATAGTGAATGTGTGTGTGTGTGTGTGTGTGTGTGTGTTTGTGTAACTGTGAGTCTGTGTTTGGGGTTGTAACTATGTCACTGTCTGTTCATGTCTGTGAGGCAGAGCCTAGGATAAACACCAGGGTCAAATACATCACCGTAACTGTAAAAGTAATGCAAAGTGACTGCTGTCAGTCTTGAGATGCCAGATACAAGTTATAAGCTGACACACACACACACACACACAAATACATGGACTTCTTTCTCTTTAGAAGGTAGTGGGGTGCCAGCGTACTCTCTCAGGGTTGGTTAGTGTCTTGGCAACTTTTTTTAAAAATAAAAAAAGGTTCAGGAGCCACCCCAGCTCCCAGTTTATCTTTACCTATCTGACAAAGCAAGACAAGTTACTATCTTAAAGACATTTGGTGTGTCTTAGTTTCCATATTTATAACAGCTGAATCTCATAAACTAAGAATGTACACTCTTAGTTAAAATTCACAATGTTACCTAAAAAGCACAGCCTCAATATAATGAGCAATTTCCAAAGGTCATGATGATGCAGTGTAGAGTGAACATGTAATGCGTCACATCAGACACAACATTACAGAGCAGATTGCTTTTTTATTTATTATTTTTTTAAGCATACAACGTCTCCCTTGCTGTAAGTCTTCCCTCTGCTTGACAGCTATCTTAACCAAATCAAGCTCAGTGGATTGATCTGTAGGCCTTAAAAGGGGAGACAGATAAAGACTTACCACTTCCTGTGGTGACATAATCGATTGTAATCAATCTTCTTTGGCGGAAACTGTCAGCATGCTGCTGATTTAGACTCCTGATTGCATTCTGTTTGGGCAAGCAAGCGTGTGGCGTGCATGTATTTATGCACGCGTCGTTGTTTATGTGCGTTTGCTCGTCGTGTGCATTTTTGCAGCGCCCTGTGCGTGTGCACATTAGCAGCCGTGCTGTCTCTGTTTTATCCCAGGCTATTTTCAAACCTCGTTCGCTTCAACATGCACGCTCTCCTCTGCCCCACTTCTTGAAATGTCTCTGCGGCAACGTGAACCCCACACTCTGCAAGTGCCGTTTGTTTTCCCTCCTCTGCACCCTCGCTTTGGTGAATTGAACCTTCTTCTCACTGAAGCGTCTGCCACAATAAAAGTGTCTTCCATCGGAGTGGTAATGCTTTTGAAGGGCTTTGCGTGCGTATTAGAGGCAGGCTTGGGGAACACACTGGGATGTCATATGTGCCATCCTGGCATGAGACAGAATGGCTGAGAGTGCCAGAAAATCTTTTCTCCCTTCCTTTTGCTGCAACTGCATACTGAACTGATTCACCTGAGCCAGGCAGGGTATTTGTTTGTTCTAAATGAATATTTTACAAAAATGGCGCGGGTAATATACTTTTGGCTGGTTTTGTTCTGCTCTGTGAGTGGTCGACAGGGATGATGGTGGTTTCCCTCTTCATTATTCACCATGTAGTGTGTGGTGAATGTGTGTGTGTCAGTGAGACTGGCCCCGGGCTTTTGCCAGCCCATTACTCCCTCACTGTTTTGTGCGCGTGTGTGCGCAAGCGGGCTGTGTGTTCAGGCCTTACTGATTGTTTCTCTGTCGCAGGGACCCTCATTACTGCCCCCACACTGTCACAAGCATCTGCTCCCCTCCCTCCCTCTTTTTCTCCTCCTGCCACGCGCTGCAGTCAGCACCGAGCATGCCCTGCACTGGTCTGACATGGAGTGAGAGGGGAGAAAAAGATAGTAAAACACATGAAGAGACAAGACATGAAGTAAGAAGGAGAACACAAATTTGGGAACATGAAAGGCAGGTACATATGAGTGTGTCCTCGCTGCCAGTTTCAGCAGCGAGGAGTTAAGCAGACCTCTGATCAGGCTCAGATTTAGCCATATTTGGACAAACATTGGTCTGAGGCCCAAGTCCGACCCCTGCCCAGCAGGGCCCTCACCCCAGGCACCCCTGAGAGAGAGGCAGCTTTTACAGTGATGTATTGCATGGCCCTGTGTGCAGTAGCTAGGGAGGGAGGGGGAGGTCAGGTCTTAAAGAGAGAGAAAGTCTGCGTGAGGGAGGGGAAAGGGAGACGGAGAGAGAAGGCATAATGACTGTGTCAAAATTAGCCTGGCTCACCCAGAGAAAAACAGCAGCATGTGTTACTAATGATTTGTTTCAGTAAAGCCCAGTGAGAGGGAAAAAACAGGAAAGGGCACAGGAGACTGAAAATGAAGAAGAGGATGGAAGGGAAGACTTTTCTCACAGCACAAATTGGAAACACAGCTCTTTCTTTTGGTCTCTCTTATTAAGGATTGCAGACAGGCAGACACTTGGAAGGCTCAGTTTTATTAGCACTTAATGGCTCGAAGGCCTATAGATCCAAGTTGAATATGAGTGATAATGCCATTAGATCAAATATGGATTCTTTAGAAAAAGATCAGCTACACATTACCATAATTCTATTAACAATTAAATACACGCACTACAAATAAAATATTGTTTACCCCACTTTATGAAGTCAGACAAAAACAAACTTGTGAATAATAGATCTGGCATGGCATAATTTTACTCATACAGATCCCACAATGTACATATTTTAAGAGAATAATCTTTTAACGGCTTTTCCATATGAACAGCTGTAGACCGATGATGGAACATCCTATTTTAAACATGAGCTCTTAAACCTACGACAAGATAATTATTTAATGACCCCG
Organism: Scomberomorus guttatus; assembly: GCA_038419695.1. Lineage (NCBI taxonomy): Eukaryota > Metazoa > Chordata > Actinopteri > Scombriformes > Scombridae > Scomberomorus > Scomberomorus guttatus. The sequence continues at coordinate 21,659,056 of CM076462.1, forward strand.
AGGTGAAAGCCATCCATTATCATAGCGTCAGCCAGGCATCACTTTCTGCTGCCTTCGTGGTGTCGCTGCTCTGTTTAACTTGGTCTAATTCTTCAGAGATGCAAAATGAAAGTGATTAGGCTTCCCCGGAGACTTTTTTTTTTTTTTCCTTCCATCATTTGCAAAGATACAAACCCTCAAGCTTTTTTCACTTGCTTTTTCAACATCCACTTCTATCCGCATCCACTCACACCCTCCAAATCTGAGAAAGAATAATTGAGAAGGGGGGGATTGTGTCTGAAAAGCTTTTTGTAGCTGTTAAATCGCAATTTATTATAGCAGTCACTGTACAGTAACCAATTATCATATGCTACCGAGGCCAGCTTTGCAGGTAGTTTTTTTTCACATGCCATATTTCGTCATTAGTTATGAACAGAAAATTTGATGAGACTAAAAGGAAATACGGGATATTCTTACGCACCTAAAATTATACATTTGCGGCAGGAAATCGATATTTTATCACCTGTATATTATTAGCTCCCTGCTATTAGTAACATGATGCATGTTGAGGGTAATGTTGTTTGTCAGAGTAGTATTGATTAGTAAGTCGCAGGCTCTAAGGAGGATGGAGGATGATGGCAACCATTAGCTGTGACTACACTCATTAAATAATAAGAAAAGAAAGAAATCAAAAAGCAGCGCTGGTGGTATAATGAGCCTAATGTGTAACAGGTCAGACGAGAGGCTGAGGTCAGACGTCATTTGACAAAATGGCGTCATCGTTGCTGTGTGAGTAACGTAAAATGCATCAAACGTTGAACATTAATGGTTTGATAAGTGACCTAAATCACAGTTTGGTACATGTTTTAACACCTGTGGTAAAAGAAAAAAAATGGCAGAGTTATATATCCAGTGCAAAGTGTAAGTGACTGTCCCTTCTAAATCATTTTTATAGTCGCAGTGTCTCTACGAGTTGTCTGATCTTTATGCTTAAGAATATACCAGCATGAGCACAGTAAAACTCTGCAGAAAGATTTATGTAGCTGAATTGATATGTCCCATTGTTGCTTGGTGTTAGTTCACAGTGAGGTTTTTTTTTTTTGCCAACAATCAACTTCAACTCGTCTCACTGCCACACTTTGCTATCACTTTTATGTAAAAGTTCCAAGAGTGGTGAGAGATTTGGTTTTAAGTTCCTGCTAAATCCTGAACATTGGCATTGCAATTGCCCCCCCCCCCCCCACCCCGGCCCCCGCAATCTTGTAAAAATAACCTCCTTAACTAAGGTATTTTGGCCTTGTACCTTGTAAACTAATGGATTCCTCATCTCCTCTCTGCCTCCCCTTCACTTCATCTGACACAGTCTCTGCAAGTTAGCATAATTCAGCAATAAGTGGCTGACAGAAAAGATTCAGATTTCTGTTAGATTTCTGTTAGATTTCTGGATAGTACTTCGGAAAGACTAGCATCCATTTTTTTTTAATGGTTAGGAATTTGACTCCAACTGGGGCGGCCAGTGCTAAAATTATATTCCAACGTGGTACTGTAAGTCACTTTGAATGAAATCACCCAGTGAATAGCATGAAAAGTGATGATTTGGTATCTTCTTATTCCTGTAAGAGTCCACCGGCAATGCTGCCACCTAAGCCTTTCTAATCACGGAGGACATCCCTGGCTGTTGAAATATTCCGGCGATTTCTTAATCTCTATCTCAGTGATCCTGTACCGTTTGCGCAAAGCGACCTGGCTTCTCACTGCACGTATTCGGAGAGACTCCTTGAGAAGCAGCATAAACTTCCCCCTCTGACGGCTGACCGCTGCCTTTTATTGTACAAACTTTCTCTTCCCTACCCTCTAATTTCTCTCCCCTTCACCTTTTTGACTGTTGGTTTTCCTTGCTCATTTTCACCTCGCAGGGGGCAGACACCAGAGACTGTGCGGAATGTATTTGTCATCCCGCTGTCACCTTAAGGTGTCACTTGAGCTGCATTGACATAAGCAGAGGACTCTCACTTTGCTTTTCTTGTAAATACACCCCAAAAGCATGTGCACAAGTGCCCAGAGACATGAGTTATGCCTTCATTTGTGGGTTGTTATTATTTCCACGTTTTACAGAGGGTGTTTCAGGTTGTAATATACTGTACTGTACTGATGGGGGTGAGTACTCTAAATACATTTTTACAGCTGTGTGCCGCCGATGTAAAGCTAATTGAATAGAAGGAAAACACTTGTATTCTTTCCCTTTGTTGGTGCCACGGTGTTGACCTCTAGAGCTTCTATCATGATGCTGACCTTCTGCTAACTGCCCCACTGTACATTTGGGGACATAATTCGTGGGACGCTCAGCAGAGTCAATATGCTCTTTTTCTGCTCCATTTCTGCTCGCCTCCTCTGTGAATCATCAGCATCGTTATATAAATGACTTTAAAACACGTTGAGACACCATCAAGAGAAATTACACACGATTCCTGAGTCACGCCTCATTTAATGGGCTGGCTGATTTTGTTTGGGCTCAGCAGTGTTGCTATCCTTCGGATGTTCTGTATCCCCAGGACACGTTAGCCCAGCACGTGGCGGCTGTGTGCGTGTGTGTGTGCATGTGCACATCTATGCAGTGTATTCTAGAGAGAGGCTTGATGTGCGTCTGCATGAACATCCAAGTGGGGAATGTAAATCTCTGTGTATAAGGATTAAATGGTTGAGGGGGCTGCTGTGAAATACTGCTAAATTTCAGTACTCAAAGGTTAAGTCTCTCCCTTCGCTTCAGGATAGTTCAATTTATATTAGTGAATACTCCTGGCCTCTTTACCCAGAAATAAATACTGATGTGCAGCTTTGCTAAGAATGAATTTTAAAAAATTAATTGGTGTATGGAGATAAAAATGGATCCAATGAAACCGCTGGGGTGTAAAAGTTCAATTCCTGTTTCTTAGCAGTAAAGCTAGATGGTGATTTGTATGAGATTAAGTTTTAAATTTTAAATTATTTTACTGCCTCTGAACCCTTTGCTCTCTGCTTTTCTCAATCGGAACTAGCCCTTTGTTCAGTTTCAGAAAATATGTTTAAACAATGATAAGCTTTACTTGTAACTTGCTGAAATGATGATGTAAAAATATGGAAAGTTACTTTGGAGTGCTGAGACTCATCCAGGGGCTTATTGACTGTGAAGACGCCAGGGGAAAGATAACGCTGTGGAACAGATTGTTCTGTGATAGTGACTAATATGTCACATAAAGTGGGCTGTGTTGTGTGAATACACGCAGCTTATTTAATAATAGGAAATGCATATGCAAGTGTCATATACTGTAGAACAGTGTCCTGTACACAATTTGTAGTGAATAAATGCCCTGTGGATATGCAATAATCCTTAAACATAAACTTCTGGTGGTGTGAAACCACTCTGTCAAGATATTTATTTCATTCCTTTTCTAAAATTAGCTTTATTATCTCAACCAGCTTTGGTGAACCTCTGATTTTCCTTCCAGAGCCACCATGAGGTTGACAGTTTTGTTTTTTAGTGAAATATCTTGAAAACTAAATTTAGTACAGATATCCAGGGTGCGCAATGGCTTTCTGGTACCTTAATTTTTCATCTAGCACCAACAACAGGCCAAAATAATCACTTCCAGTGAAATATATCCACATCTGCTAGATGTATTGGAACAACATTTGCTACAAACATGGATTTTTCCCAGAAAACACTCCACTATTAGACATTTTTGGTTCAAATGAAATATTTCCACAACTATTCATGTCCCCTCAGGGGGAATCATAATTACTTTACTTAATCCCTTAATTTTTCTAGTTCCATTTTCAGGTCAAACCTTCAGTTTGTACAATACTTTGTGTTTAGTGCTAGCTAGCACATGCTAGCATGCTTGCACGCTAAACTAAGATGATAAACATCTCATACCTGCTAAACATAAGCACGTTAGCATTGTTATTGTGCGCATGTTAGCATACTGACATTAGCCCTCAGCTCAAAGCATCCCAGTTTACAAGTCAGAAACTCTGTAACATGCTAACTCCAATATGACATGAACGCGGCATAGGTACAGCCAGACTCTTGTTCTACAGTGAATGGTCAGGACTGTGTTGAAGGTTGAGACATTTTCAGATGATGAATATTGCATTTTGAATTCTCTGTTTATCTTACTTTCAAACAGAGATGATAACCTACAGATTTTACGTCCTGATTTTTTTTTTTTTCATTTCCAGTCTAAACTCTGAAGTTACTTTTGAGATGTCAATAAGGATTCAGTAGAGAGAAATTCAATGAAGCTTTTCAAATGGCAGCCTTGCTATTAATTTTAGCTACATCCTGTTCCTCCCCTATCTCTTCAGCCTTCCCACATCTACTACAGCATATTCTCCCTCGCTGGGATCTGTTGTGATATCAGATGAAAGAAACGATTCTCCTTTTTTTTTTTTTTTCTCTCATGTCCGCTGCTGCTCTGGAAGCTTCTTATCATCATGTAGGTTTCTGGTGAAACCATATCTGCTTCATTTGTGTGTGTGTGGCTGCCCGCGCATGTGTGTGCTCAGCATCCCAGCAACGTTACATGCTCATGTGAACTCCAGTGGCGGAGATTGACAGCTGAGATAGATAATCACACGGGGATGCAAGTCGGAGTGGGGCCATAAGAAGGGAAATGATATGTTTAATACATTGAGATTTTGACAGATTCAAAGCGGAGAGACACGTTATTTGCCATCTCTATTTCCCTGCATAATGATGCTGGCAGAAAACGTTATGATCTCACACCATATACAGTAGCAGCAGTTTTTTTTTTTTTGGTTTTGCGTAATTTCAATGGATTGTCTTGACATTAACATGGTCCACCATCCTATTAGTCACAATACATTTGTCCCAGAATGGCTTCCTGTAAACTATGACGCTGTGTGCTGTAATATCCTCACAATAATAGTCAACATAATAGTTACTATTACTACTATTACTATGCACTGAGGGGCATGCTATGCTTTCTGGCAATGACATTAAGATTGATAACTCTGTTGTGTGTAAACAACCTTCCACTTATGACAAAATTGACTTTCACAACCTTGGATTTGAACCTTTTTTTCATATTAAGCCTTTTAAGAAATAGGTATTTGGTACCTTGTTCATTTTTATGCTAAATACATTGCCAGCTAGCACATTACAGCGTGGCAATATTACAATACAGAGTATTTTTCAGAGCAAAAAGTATGTGTATCAGTGTGAAACTGAACATGCTCCGGATGAAGTTGGAGATCATATTCCACTTCTCTATTTTCAGGTAGAAAGCAAGGTGAGTGCCTTTTTCTAAGTATATATTTTTAAGTATATATTTCCCTCTGTAGACACAGTACACCTGCTATGATCCTTTTCCAAACCCAGAGCTGTGCTGATTGGGCCTGAACAGTGTGTAATGAGTCTGTGTACCTGCATGGAGCAGGCAGGGCCTGCACACTCCGAGGGGTCTGCAATCAGGAGGGCAAACCTGTAATTCTAACTTCTGACTTCTTTGGACTTTGGTGCGTGCAGCCAATTCTGTGTACGTTTGTGTGTTTGTGCGGGGGGCTGTAAGTGGCGGTTATTACAGGCTGTGCCCCTGCCATTCACTGTTAGGGCACAGGGGCGTCTACCATCTAATTTTGGTCAGCACCCCAATCAGACTGCTCAGGCCATCTCCTGCAGGGCCAGCCACCTGGGAGGCGGTGTGTATGTATGAGTGTGTGCGTGACTTTGTGCTCTTGTTGTGTTTGTGTGTGCGTGCGCCTGTCTGACCTCTAGCTCAACCCCCTTCAGTATCACACACACCTCTAGGAACCACATTGCCAATCTGGACGACCATTCATCATTTCCATATTGTGGCCTTGATGAGAAAGGGTTTAATAATACATGTGCGAGGAGATAAAATCAGGGGAGAGAAAATTAATATTCTCTGGGCTTGTCAGGCTCATTTAAGCAAGCCCTGTGTTTCGTTGTGTGGCCTCTGACACAGATGATTGCGTGGGAAGCTATGCAGTTTTTCCTCATAATTACTTTTCGCCATGCCGCTCTTGTCCATTGTCAGCCTCAATAAGGTAGAGGTCTGTGAAAGAGAGGAAGAGAAAGCGAGACAAAGAGGCAGAGATGTAGGCTATGGTGCATGGCTTATTTCAGCGTGAGTCCCTGAACATTAGAACCAAACACAAATCTCCTCTTTAAAAATACCTCAATGTGTTTTTTTTTTCTCATCTACATATCCCAGCTCCAGAGTGGGACCCAGTGAGATGTCCAGTGGCTATAACTAAGTCTTGATCTGCTGACAGATTTGTGGAACTAATTACACTAGTTCAGATTTACTGAGCTATTTAAGCGATTACAGTCAAAATATCAAGATTGGGATGCTCCAAGAACTTACTTATTTACTTATGCTCTTCACCCCCTATAGGGCATAAGGCAACTATAGGGTCTTTAGCAACTAGTTGTGCCTCGCCCCATGAGAGACCCCTCTCCAGCAGCTCAGCCTCTACTGTTCTTCACAAGGTGATCTTTGGTCTGCCTCGTTTCCTTTTTCCTGGTGGTGTCCATTTGAGGGCCACTTTAGGGATCGGCTCTGGGGGCGTTCGTGTTATGTGGTGTTTGATTTCGGAGATCACATTTCAGCAGCCGGTCTTTATGTAGAATTCTTTATTTGACGTCTTATTGGGCCAGAATAAACGGCAGATCTTTCTGAATGAGCTGACTTTGGCCTGTTTGTTGAGCATACTTGTCGAGTGCCCCAAGAAGCCTACTGGAAAATAACTCAGATCACAATTTTACCTCTGATTTCACTTTTGAAAACAAAAAACATCTATTGACTTTTGCTGTTGGTACTGCAATTTGCATACAGCCTCATACATACTGATGCATCAGATTTTCCACAGCACCAGCGTCGTGGCACCAGACCAATACTTTAATGCGAACGATTTCAAGGTGATCATACACGGGATTGCAACCATAGATACACCCACAAGCATACATCAATGCATAAATATGTAATACTTTCAGGGATATATGAGCGCATACATATAAAGCACTCACATGCCTGGCTGCTGTTACACATCAATACTCTGCAGGGTTCAGTGCACGCACAGCAATAAAGCAAAAAATAATAGAACAGTAATTTACTAACTTGTGTGACAAATGCCCTCTTCTCCACGCTTATCTGTTTTACTTCATCTCAGTCCTTTTTTTCGCTGCACCCCAACAGCAGAGTAAAACCACAAAAAAAAAAAAAAAAAAGTAGGCTAGGAAGCATATCTGTGCACAAGGCAGAGTCATTTTAATTGAGTGTGCTGAGCGATGAGCCTGCTTGGAGGTGCTTTAATTTGCAGGGATGGCTAAACAGATGTAGCATCATGAAGTAATGTAATGCCCCCCCCCCCCCCCCCCCCCCCCCCCCACCGCCCCCGGTATGAAGGCACGCGAATAAGCCTGGCTAAGTGATGGCAAACTTTGAGAATGAATGGGAAAGAGGATTTTTACACTAAAAATACTTAAGTATAATCACCTTTTTTGGATGACTCAGAAGCTCAGTTGGTAAAAACTCCACACCTAAAAAGTTATGATTGGCAACTTTCATTGTGGTTAGAATATATCATGTGTATGTAGATGTTACTGTGTGTACATGTGCTGCATGAACGCATGATGCATCTGTGCATAATATGGTGAGGAGTGCGTTTGCATGCGTGTTTCTCTACAAGGGTGTGAAAACTGTACTGTTGGGTTTTGATGTGTTTTTCATGCCGTTTCAGTCTCAGTGTCTACATGTACTGCATGTGCTCATTTATATGACTGTGTGTGTGTGTGTGTTTCTGTGCTTGTCAGCTATGCAGTGGGCTAGATAAATCCAAGGTTAACTGTTACCAAACCAGCCTTCAGGCCATGGCAGTGTAGTAGACGCAAGAGCCATGAAGTGCTCCCTTAAGAGAGGCTGCTGAGCCCAGCTCCAGCTGTCGTGCTGCAAAGACGCACACCCACCCCACATCCCTGACAACACAGACATATGTCACACTCCCTGTCCGAGCCACGTTGGGGGAACTGTGGCACCGAGGAAGTGGCACGCTTTCTCTTGGCCAAAAAAACACTCAGCTGGGCCGCGTGCAGGCCGAGTGCAAGAGGCCATGTTGCACAGTAGTGTTGTTACAGGGATTTCACAGCATGCGAAAAGAGACACACACAGGGTAAGGTTGGACGTGATTCCCTCTCTGTCAGCAAACGAGACCTGGCAAGGTGAATGCCGCATGTCGCTGCCTTGGCTTGCCAATGACAGATGGAGCCCAGGTGCCATTAGGAGGACAAACGACGGCTTCATTAGGACGTGCCACTGGCAAGTGATGAATGCTGCTCTCTACAAGCCATATTTGGAACGAGATAAAAACTGGAAGAGAGGTGGGAGATGCTATGTAGGTTGTTCAGAAGGCAGCTTTGTCTTCATTTCAAGTCTGTGCTTTTAGGCCATGTTAAAAAAGAGAAAAAAGCTCAAATTCCAAGTGTATCAAATGTGGTAAATTACATCAAATAGCTGAGAGGGAGTCAAAGGATATTTTGAAACAACCAGCCTCAGTAAGAATCACTTTTGATGTTTTTTTTTTCCTATTTAAAAGATGTTATTTTTGATGCAATTACTAACATTGGGTAGGAGCCAAAAGCAGCATATTACTGGTAATTTTATTTTTATTATTTTTTTTACAGTTTTTCAAGGTTGCAAGTTACGTGAGTTAGAATTTATTACATCAGTACAAAATGTCAGTCACCTACATGAAGGAGGAAATTAAACCATATGGCAGAGAACTGCAGTGGAGCTGCTCGTTCATTGCTGTCTTAACCGCATCACACTTCAAGAGCACATCATCATCATCATCATAAGCAGAATCCCCTGCCTTGCTCATAGAGGGAGGCAGGACAGGAAACAGAGGAGGGTAGGAGGGAGAAGAAAAATTAAAGGGGAAGGGAGGACAGGGAAGGAGCTTGAGAAGAGATCACGAGAGACAGAAACGGAGGGAGAGACTGAGAGAGAGAGAGAGAGAGGGAGGGGGAGGTAGCTGTGCCACGGGCCACAACGGCTCTCTTCCCCACTCACATCCATGTGTCACCTCACCGTGTTGCAAATTAGGCTACACACGCTCCCCGGAGATGTCAGAACATATATCTTGACAGTTGGCTTGAATTTGCATAGGTGCACTGTGGTTTGCACTTTTTTTTTTGCAAGATTATTCCCCATCATAACCTGGAATCTGTGCATTTAAATACATGGACAATTTAATTGGAAATGGTATATATTTAGGTGCGATAATTACTTTTACGTTTTCATAGCAGCCTCAAACTTGACCAACTAATTGTTTTTCTAAGTTGAATTAAAATTCAAATATAGTGAAAATTCTTGACTTCATTCCACAGAACTAATTAGAGAAGCAATCAAGTAGTATTTGGTACATCATAATAGTCTCTTAATATGATATTTAGAGCTTTCTTAGCAAATAACTGCCATTAGTGATAAACATATTCCTCAATCACTGCCTCCTGTTATTTCAGCAATGAAATATGTTTCAGTCACAGTTTTCCCTTGGAAACCCAGATGTAATTTGACTTCATTAAATCTGTAATGTTAGGGGAGAACTCATGAAAGGAAACCAGAGAGCTGAATCTGCCTTGTGATTCACCCCCCTGCTGCTCAAGAGAAATGTGTTCTTTGATGTGCTTGAAAGAGGCAGGATACCACATTTTCTTTATAAATTCTTTCATTTGTTATCTATCTGACTTTAACGATTTGAAACTACAGTCACCTCGAGCTGCACTCGGGGATGACGAGCACATGATTCACAATTGATAATTGTTTGTTTCTCTCTCTTTCTCAGCCCTCCTCCCTCGCACGGTTCCATCCTGGGAGGCAGGTGCTCGGGTTATGGTTAGCGTTCTGCATTGTGGGCTCTGATGGGACTGGCGATGCATTATATTGTGAGCCAGATATTGCTGTCCCTTAGGCTGCAGTCGGACAGGCAAATGGATACTGCCTGTGCACCCTGCCCGGGGATAAAGAGAAAGACAAACCAGCAGAGCGAGGGATCAGCCAAAGCATTATAATTGTACCTGACACTTAACCCCCAAGACCAAACTGACTCCCCATGAATTTGGTGTAAAAATCACAACAATAGCAATCATTATTATCATCATCACACAAGATATTCTGATTCAGTAAAAAAAAAAGAAAACACATCAGTGGCCAACCAGCTGGAAAATCACACACAATCACTCATTCTGATGCTGAAAGGACTTGTTTGCACACATCATGCTGTGGTGTAGCCAGTCATTTAATATGCTGTTAGACTAAGGCAGCCTCTTAAGCATTGTTTATACTCGCGCGAGGCACCGTGGCACAGGCCTCCCGCAGCGTGCGAGCTACGAGCATGCACAGAGGCGTTTATGCTCAACGCATTGTTCGTTGCAGTATTCTCCGAAACACCAGGGGGCGTATAAACAAAATATTCTCTGAATAAGCAAGGCGTGTTCCCGGAAGAACGTCGTTATCCAACATGGCATGCTGGGGAAGAATTTATCTGCTTATGGCTATTAAAACTACAAAGGCGACACAAGAGGAGATGGTCTGTCCGTCCTTTACATGCAGAGAGACGTCTCGATGGGGAATAAGGCCTTATTGTGAGGCCGATGCTCGCTATCGACAAGGAAATGCACCTCAGCTACTTCCGCATTTCTGCGCGCAGCATGTGCCTAGTTCAATTACTTCTTGTGCTAAAATGGTGGCTTACAGTTCAAAGGTGTGGCAAAAATTATTTTGCAATAAGTGTGAAATCAATATGCAAAAACTATGCAGGCAGTTCAAGAAGTAACTTAATAAGCCATGTGGGCTTTCATAACCAAATCAGAGTGCAAAGCAACATTCAACAGGTGGAACATCAAGTGCATAAGGTAGTTCCAGTGTTCAAAGTAAACATCCAACAACAATGCTCAAATGCCTTAAACCACCAAAACAACATCTGCAACAGATTGTCCTTCCTTGCCACTGTAATCTGTAAAAATCTTAGGTAAGCACTGTAAAAATGGTCATACACTGCTGTGTAACCACTCAAATGTATTACAAAATATACTGGAGAACATATCCTCTTATGGCATTATGTTGGCATTATGTTTTTTTTTCCATCTCAAAGATCAGCCCAGTAATTTAGAAATTACCTTCATATAGGATGATTCTGCACCTTATGATTTACGTGCCACTGCAAGAATGAATGTGCCCTTCATGTAGTGAAAATCATTCCGCAAACTTTCCCTAACCTTAACCAGTACTGTGGTTACTATGCGCAGATATTGTATATGGTGAAAATTTTAAAATAGCTGGCATTGAACATATTTCAGAGTTTGGCAGAATTGGCCAATGTCTTGTCTGGTGATTTGGTTGCAAATGTGATATATTCCCCGAAAGAAACTATTTTAAAATCACAGTCAGTCAACCATAGTCGCATCCCTTTTGTCCCTGCAGACCCAAACTTCCCATGTTGGTGTGAAGGCTGTTCATCACTGACATGCCATATAAAATAAGGATTAAAAAATTCTCAACATGTGATACTTTTCCCCGCTCCCCAGACGCCAATAATACATCTGAATTCCACTCAAAGAAACGACAAGGAAAAATGTTCAAAGATTCACCATGCTGATCTGTGTGACTTACACTATATCTGTCCTACTTTTCTGTGCAATTCAACAGGATGTAACTGCACTGCCAGTCACAATTTTCAGCTACTGTCTTATTCTTCTCCGGTTCTATAGAGATCACAGCCATAGCAAAACCTGCTTTGGTCTGCTTTGTGCTGTCTGTGACAATCACAAGTCTTTCAGCCTCCACATCATCGCCAGATTACAAAGCTGAAGGTTGCCTTTGCTGGCTTATATGTGTGTGTGTGTGTGTGTGTGTGTGTGTGTGTGCGTGTGTGTGTGTTTGTGCACATGTGGCTTTCCAAAGGAAGCACCCATGCAATGTCTACCCAATGGCCAGGTGTTGTGGGGTGACGGTGGACCTATTTTCCAGCTGGCTGCTCTTGTTAGAAGTCTGCTGGGCACACAAATCACAGGGATTGATTTTGCTCAACCACAGTAAAAAGGAGAGCTGTGATTACAATGCATGCTTCAGCCAAACTTTAACGACTTTCAAAGTCTCCCCTCCTCGGATCTGTTGTCCTCGCCCTTGCTTCCTCCGCCCTAAATAAACATGTTAATTTTCAGAAGATGTACAATTATTATCCTGCAGCAAGAGATGAGCTGGAGGGGCAGAATTCCAACTTTTGAGGATGTTGTTGTCATTTTGGCTTAAGAGATGATGAGTACAGCACTCAACAGCAATCACTAATTTAGTCCAGAGAATCATGTCCAGATATTATACTGTATATGTCAGTGACATACTGAGCTTGTTAATATATGAAGCATGTATTCAGCCAAGAGACAACAGTCTGTTATTGTCCCTCTATGTCTGGGTTCCTTCAGGCTGACAGTATATCCCAACACACAATCAAATTTGGCGTCCTCTCAAAGGCTGTCAAACTGCTGTCTAATACGGCTCAGCGAGCGAATGCCAGTATAGTCAATGCAACTGGAGGTCTGTTCATTTAATGATAACCACACCAGATAGAGCTTGTGAGTTGCGGTTGGAGGAGATACAGTCAAAGACAGCTCCCCGGAGAAAGACACACAACTCTCTTATCTTTTTTTTGCTACTGAAAAAAAAAAAAAAAGTCAAGTGAAGTGTTTTTCCCAGGGAAGCATCTTTGACATGATGGGAAAGTTGGAAACATGCAGCCTAGAGGTCTTGTATGAAAACACAAACAGTGACATGACATATTTGACCAATTTTAGAGCTGACAGTGTATCGGGGAGCAGCAAATTACGCTCAAAAGTTTGGATGCAATCAAAGCTAAATCTGGCCCTTTGCTTTGGTTGCTACAGTAACCCTCCATTTTGCCCACATGATCAAAACCCCTGGTTGCTTTCATGCCAGATGAAAAGGCTTCACCTGAAGGGCCAGTCATTGAGGGTAGAGCCTTTACAGCTCACTGACTGAGTGGCACCACAAGGGGCTCATTCACTGCAGCATTGCTCTTCATCTTCCTGGCAGTTTGGACAACTGATTTCTTCCTGGAGGTCTGGTGAACAAGCATGTAGGACTCTGAAAATGCAACTTCTGAGGTCGCTCCTTACAGTGTGACGGCTGCTTGGCTCTCACAAAATCTCTCTGAAGGTATATGTGTTTGATTTCCATATTAATAGGAAAAACTGTCTCCTGATACCAAGGTGTTTTCTCAATTCTGGGGGCAGTCCAGCCTCTCATTTCTGCTCTTAGTGGCACTATACAAGGCGGTCCCTTCTCAACCATGTATCTCCTCGACCTTCTGCCAGAGCCCTGTTATTTAGTCTTCAAAGCAAAGCAGCGTTGGTGTTGAAATAACTGTTATCAATATGCCAGGGACATCTGTTTCTACATTTAAACTGTTTTTTTTTCTCCCTTTTTCGTGTGTGTACATGTTTGGGTTTTTTTTTTTTTCTTTTGCTTTTGTTCCTACACTGCGGTAGTGTAGCAACAGAGCAAGAACTCATAATTAATCCAGCACATATAATTGCATTTCAATCCATCTGGGTGCTCTCAGGACGGCGTGATTCTCCTGCATCCAGATGTGTCTATTCCATCACAGCCTAATAAGCCTCCACAAATCCCTGCTTAAATACAACCTGAAGATGAGAACAATGAAAAAACAAAAATGGAGGCTAAGTAGAAGGGGAGCTGTAATCAATTTGAGTCGCTAAATGGTTGTTTGGATAAGACGCAAACATCAAAAATGATTTTTCAGCTCAGGCGAGCCTCAGTTGTGATGTCGAAATGTTCTTTTAATTTGTTGCCATTTGAGCCTGTTGTTTTCTCACTTGTCCATTTACACGTGTACGTACAGTCTGTGCTTGACTCCATTAAACTGTGAACTGTGATCAACATGGCACTCGCCTTTTAACACCTCGTATAGCCGAGAGGTGAGGAGCGGGCCAAAGAGGCTAAAAAGAGCACAAGCGAGTGAGGGAGAGAAACAAGAGTGAGCAGACGTAGAGGTTCGAGGTTCACTCAGGGTAGCACTTTATCAGCCAAGTGCAGCTTCCCTCCGCCAGATTGGCCTTGTGTGTTTACGTGCTGAAAGAGGGCCTATCTCAGGGCTACAGCTCGAGCTCAGGAGGGCTACGTACGCCTGCCCCGCTCGCGCACTCACTCAGCACGGAGTTGAAGAGTTCACCCAGCAGGCTGCGAGTTGCTTCTGATCCTGTAATATGTAGAGTGAACCCCAGGCAGGCCTACCGAGAGCTCAGCCACGAACAGTGCTGAGCCTAGCTCCCCGTGTAATAATACACAAACACACAACTATAATAAAGATATTCTGCACTCTGTTTACTCCTTTGCTCTGCTCTTGCAAGGTGAATAAAGTTGAGCTATGAAATCGCTGGAGATGAGCGGGATTGTAAGTTGGTGTGGGGGTTAATTATTTATACTGGCTCAGACTGGGAAAGTGTAAAGTGATGTGCGCTAATGTCCTCACAGGTTTATTCAGTGACAGATTAGCTATGCTCCAGGCTTTCAATGTACTATATGTGACTTTATACACAACTAGACTGCAGCATGAACTATATAGATATACAGTATATACATAGATAGATATAGATATAAAGATATGCATAAGGGCTGAAGACATTTTATTTTTCTTTTGTTGATTTCCTTTTTTTCTTCCAATGTTATATCTGTTAGAAGAGAAAGAAGTCCACTGAAATGGAGGGGAAATGAGCTCCCATTCTCTGGGCGCCTCAGGCTATGCTTTGGCATCATTGTCCCTAAGTGCCCATGGCCTGGTGTGAATGAGAAGGAAAAAGGCAGGAGAGACACAGAGATCTGACTGCATGGAAAACTGTAGGAGGAGAGAGACAACAGAGAGGCTGAGAGTGAGTAAGAGGGGACTCGGTCTGCGAAAAATAATATTAACGAACGGAAAAGGCAGGCAGGAGGCCCAGACAGCAACATACTCAGCTAAAACTATATCATGTCACTTATGTGTCTGTGTTTGTCTGCGCAGACTAAACATCACACTGATTATAACTGAGAAACAAACATGTTCGCAGCTTGAACTTTCAAACACAAACACACTGTACAAGCCTGTCATGTCAGTTCCCCTCCATCAATGTTTCATGGAAAGTTCCTTGTGTGTTCCTGCTCCTGCGCGTGTGTGTGTCTGTGTGTGTTTCATCTCCGCACCATTAGTATCTGCCTGAGGACGGAGGAGATTTTTAATGTGTGGATCTCACTAATGCTTCTTCTGCAGTCGAACGGTGATTGCAGTCCTTTGCCCAGTCCTTTCATTCGTACCAGAGGACCTGGCCTCATCAATGATTGAGCATGGGCTTGCACAGAGAGACGAGCAGCGAGCCGACAGGCGGGGAAGGCTGGTTTTATTCTCAGCGCTCTGTGTGGGTGCGTGTGTGTGTGTGTGGGCGGAACAGAGGCCATTTTCCAGCTGAAAAGACACTGGTTTACATTTTGACCAGAGAGACTGGGCAGAAACAACACGTCCTCATAATTAAACGACCAGATAGGTCGATTGTACCGTGCGCTCCAGAACGACCCATAGGAGCGTTTTCTGTTACAAATCACTGATGATGAAAATGATCACTTGAAATGTGGTGTGGGTTAAAAGTTACTACTTCCTTAAAGTGAGGCAACCTTTGTCGTCACGGCAACAGTAAACACGACAATTGTAGTTTTTAAAAACTGTCCCGACTCGCAGTTGGAAGCTGGAAGCGAACAGCGGTCTCCTGCAGCTAAGTCCCCTTTCTGCCATCTATCTATTTAGCCATCCACCCAACCCGCCTCCTACTAATATGAAAATTGGTCACCTTACGTCATCTGAACTGCGTCACTTCTCCGGGTCATAATTACCACGGCCGCTAGATGGTGTCTGTCACTCAAAGGTAACTATAGGTCGCTTTTTGGCAACTGAATTTTCGACCTGTACTGTTGTTTTTCTCGGGAGGACAGGCTGGGCAGGAAAGCTGGCTGAAGAATGATGAGGGTAAACAGAAGTTGAGGTGTGTGTGTGCGTGCTCCTCAGCTGAGCCCCACTGTTATTCAGCACAAAATACTACTGAATCCCAGAAATGTGTGTCCGCCTGCACCGGCTCCCTGTGTCAACGCACATGCTATTGCTATCTTTGACCTCATCTAGGCGAGACAGGCTGTATTAGCGGGCTCTGGCGGTGAAGCGTTGCTGGCTCTCCTGTCTCTGATGGGCCCTGTGTGGCCTTGCCAGGAGGGATGCGTGTGTCGATGGATGCAGATGGCCTTATAATGAGAGACAGGGGAGGATGGATACAGTCATTGGTCTTAATGGAGCCTCGCCTTTATTTATGAGACAAGACGCTGTGGTTTCCTAACAAAAGAGGGCCAGGGATAATGACATCACTGTCAGTGTTATACCCTTCCCCACGCAGAATGCCATAACTCCTCCTGTCAACAGCACAAGCATATACCATGCGCTGATGTGTGCTGATGGAGGCTCAAGTGTTTGTGAAGGGTGTGTATTTACATGTGTGTGTGTGTGTGAGGAGTATAAGTATGCAATGTGGAGCGGGGTTTGTGCGTGGGTCCACTCAGCAGGAGCCGCTTTATTGGCCCTGTTGGCCTTTTTTTCATTTCATGGACGGGAAATCTTTAATTTGAGCCTCGCTTGCTGTCACCCTGCATCCCCTCCGCCATCACTCCGCTCCACACAGCTTCACCACCCCCACCCCCCCCCCCACCCCCCCGACAAGTGAGAAGCAATAGTCGATCGGCTACACAGGGTGGCAACGTCAATGGTGGCACATTTCATTTTAATTTTCACCAATGTGGCTCTGGCACTGTTATGACTCATGGCCTATAGGAATGAAATAATGAGAACAACTGTACCTGCAAGAGGTACAGAGGAATAAAAGAGTTAACTTCCAGACTTAGAATTAAATGGATTTTTCTTTTCTTAAGTACAGTCAGTTCATTTTTCTTTAATCATTTGCTTATGATTTAGTTCAAAGGAAACATCAATCTTGGCCACCAGGTGCACTTTAAGGCTCCTGAGTCTGTGATTTTGAACTCTTGAATACTTGAATAAGCATTCGATTTATCTTGTCATGCACATACATTATTGGCTAAATTCCTGGCATTAAGTTACACAATATAAGTGCATTTCATGCTATTTGAAACAATATTAAAATCAGATTCCTGCCCAGCTGTGCTTGACCATTATTGATATTCTCTATATTTAATGTAAAACGTAGTGTTTAATATATCGCTGTACCATAGCCAGTGTGTGTTTACAGACTCTGACACCTTTGCCTGACTAGTTATCAGCCCCTTACATTTTTATTCTTTCTCTGTCTGCATTAAAAAGCACATGTGAGCGAGGGAGAGGCAGAGATGCACAGAGAGACAGAGCGAGCGAGTGAAGCAGAGAGCGTGAGTTCAAGGAGGCTGACCTCACTCGATACGCTATTGATCTGCTCGTTTGGGTTCACAGCAAGAGTCTGACACTGGAACTTAACAGCTGAAGGCTCCATCTTGAGTAGCAGATGTGAATAAGACCCACTCCAATCGCCTCATTTTCTCTGTCGTGGTCTAAAAAAGAAAATCTACAGCAATGCACAGGAGTGTAAATTGTATATTGTGTGTGGATCCTTCAGCACAGTTACTTCGATCTGATCTGTATCCATGCCAACATTTGTTGATGTTTGTTTATACTGTACATAATTTATTTGCTGTTTACTGTGAGGTTATTCTGTCTCTGGATGAGGATGTACATAGTGCATTTGAGCATGAATTGTCCTTTTATTTCTGTTTGTTTTAAATCCATCTGCCTTGGCGTAAAAAACCGTTTCACCCTGCTGACATTTTATTTTAAGTGACGGGTTGCTCATCCACCATTCTCTCCAATCTCTCTCTCCCCTTCTCTTTTCCTCTCTCTCTTTTTTCTCTCATTTTCCATTTCTATGCCACTTCTTGTGTGCAAACTGAATATTCAACATTTATGGTTTACAGAGGCTGCCATGTATAATTCAGGCGTGATAACTCCCCCTGATGAATTGACCTTGAGGCGGACTGAGGCTTTTGATTACACTTCAGTAGCCTGATGCTACAGCTGCTTGAAGGTATAGCGTGGGCTATTTAGGATCTGTTGGTCTCCCTTTCTGCTGATGTGCACAATCTCCTTGCTATTGGAGATGGTGCATGTGTGTCCATGTGGCCTCACTCAGTCACCGTAACAAGAACTATATATACATACACGTTTTTTTTTTTGCGTGTGTTTGGTTTGACCAATTAAAGGCGTCTGCAGCAGCCAGTCAAGCAGATTATAAGCAGCTAGTTCTAATCCAGAAGAAATCAGAGTAAAAGCAAGAGAGGAACAGTGGGACAAGATTTAAACAGCGGAGCAGGGATTGGTGATGAGCCAGCTAACTGTTGTTGACAGCACTGTGTTCTCCATAGTTTTGCAGCCCCACTTTGAAGACAGATTATTATGGATTAATGCAGTCTGCAGACTTAAAGTCTATGACAGTACACTTTGGCAAAAAGGAGCAAAATGCACTTGAGGTGAAGTAGGTCCATGGCAAGTCACATTTGATATATTTGATTTTATTTAATGTTTTTTTTTTTTTTACTACAGGAGGATAGAATCCATCTAAAATAAAACAATGGTACACAAAGATGATGTTGATGATGATTTAATAAATGTTGAGTCAGGTATTAGTTTCCACCATAATAGCTGCTGTTCAAGTATTTCAGAATTTCTATCTGCCCACAGGAATAAAGCTTTATTTTGTTTTCTCTATAAATATAATATAAATGTATATAGTTTTTATGAATTTGGTTTTAGTGATAAAACCTCACGGCAGTTTTCTACAAGGGATCGTTTCAGATGTACTCACCTAAAGCTTTGTGAGCCAGACTCCGTTAAATTTAAAGCCTATTGAATTGTTGTAAAGGTTACTGTTAAGCTAACTTCTAAGTTTACCTAAGCTGTTGTTTTAGCTCCAAACGGTTGATTACCCAAACAGATGTACTTGTCAGAGTGTTGATTTCCACTCGCTGGTGTTTTTCTGACGTTGCATTCATCTGCTGTTCAGTCCGTTGGTCTTCCAAATCCATTTACTCCAATTTGCACACCAATGGGGGAAACCACGTGTTGCGGAGCCCGGGGCACCGTTTACAGTCACATAAGGCTGTGCTGTTTTAAGCACCTCCAAGCTCCTCCAGTTGCTGCATCTTCTGTCCAATTGTGCGGAGTTATGTAGATAACATAAGATAGCACAGTCAACCATGGCGTCCTTCTGGCAGCCTCTGATGTGTGCAATATATGAGAAAAATTATAACAGGAAATATCTCATTCAGAAACAGGATAAGTTTATAGTTTTCAAAGATGACAGCTGGTCTGACTCTATTTTCAATATAATTGGAGGGAAAAAAAGGCTCATTTGTTTCAATGAGTGGACAAATTTAAGGGGGGTATTGGAGGGAGGCTGTGTTTTAACCCCTATTTGGATAGTTTTTAGATCTATAAATAATCTAATCCCTTGTGGTTGTTATCGTGGTGATGACTAATGACTCAAAGGAAAGAGCATGACATTTGTGTGTAACATTTATGTTATTAAGCCCACCACCCGACCCCACCCCCCTGTCCTATGTTGCACATTTTGAACAAATCTTAGCTGGCAGCTGCTCCTGCAAGTTGTCACCCTGAGACGTTAGTCTGCAACTCTCTGGGCGTCAACTCTGCTTCTCCCCTGCATGGGTATTATTTTTAACAGACTTTCAAATAGATAATCACTCAATAATACACACACACAGGCGTCATCCTTTACGGTTTGTGCTTTGGCTTTAATGCCATGTGATTATTCCGTATGGCTCCTATACTACAGAGCAGATTTAGACGGGAGGCTGTAACGGCATATCAAGTGCTGTGTGGTAGTTTGTTACGCCTGCTGCACATGTGCAAACATCTGCATATCATCGCCGTAGCTCCATTTATCCTCGCAACATTAAATCCATTTACCTCTTGCATGCCACGAGTCTAAATCTGGGGCCGAGTAATTAAATGCCATTCTCTTCCTCCATTAGAGAGATAATTAAGTAGGAAACCGGCACTCGTCTCATTGCTCTTTTATTCGGAAGTAAATGGGGGCTGGGTGGGGTAGAATAGATGCTACCTTGACTGAAAATCTCCTGATTAGTGGAGCAATCTGCAATTTCTTCAAACTCTGTCACTCAGCGTGTTTCTCTGTCTTTCTCACTCTGGCTTTCTCTGTAATCATCTCTCTCTCTTTCTGTCTCTTTCTCTTTGCTTTTGTACCAACAAGCTCGTTCGGTATGACTAAAACAGACGATTCTCTCATCATGTGTTAAAGAGATCCAGGTTTTATTGCACCTTTGTGTAAACAAATAGCGTCACCGGTGGCTTTAGGTGTCTGTCATTGATTAAAGACCATCTGTTCTGCACTCCGGAGAAGGAAAATCAACTTTGTGATCTTAATTTGACAGTGACAATTCACAGTTGGCCAGAATTGGTGACATTTTTCACAGATAGATGCCACGGGTTTCCATTTTCAGAGGTAGTTGCTAATCAGAGGTGGGAAGTAGGGGAAAAAATCCAAATAAATTTGAGGAAACTCTCACAATTGGTGTGAAATCCAAATCAACCCTCTTATTTTAGCACAAGGGTGCTATTCCGTTGGGGATTATTGGAGATTAGCAAGCCAGTGAATATAGAGTCTAAACATGCAGAGGAATCCTGTTAGCTATCTAAAGAAGCATGAAGGTAGTGTTAGATGAGATGAGATCAAGTGATACCAGCTTCCAAGATAAATATTCTTTGAACATTCAACCAGCCCAACTTGAAAAAAAAAAAGTAATACTTTTAATCTTTTTCAAAGCTAACTTTAGACTCGAGGTTAATGAAAGCAATTCATGGTGTCAGACTTTATTTAGCTATCTTTTATGGGGAGTTCATTTTGTTGTGTCTTTTCTGTGATTTTGTAAATGTTTTTTTAACACTGCAGTAAATAGTGAATCATTGATGAGAACACACTGTGCTAAATTAGATTAATTTAATAGTCACAATTTACTCAGGTTACTAAAAATAAAAAGTGGAAAAGCTCCCAAGTTAAACTGAAACCTTTTGAACTTTTCAGCTCTCAGATACAGAAAAAAAGAAAGGCCTGTCCCACGCAGAGGTTTTCCAAATTCATCTGCATTTACATAAAGGCAGGCAGCTCTCCTTTCTCCTCTGAAAGGCGAAAAGAATAGCAGGATGCAGCATAACCTAGGCGTGAGACAAGGTAACATGCGAGTATATGGAAGCCAGTGTCTTTTTAAAAGCCTAAAGCCGTCGTCAGCATGCACAATGTTCAGAGACATCCAGGCAGATGTTCCTGCTCAGGCTTGATTGCCTTCGCCAAGGCCCATCAGGGATTGCACTTAGCCTAGCTAGAGCTGGCAAAAAAAGAAACAGAGTCCCAAGTTATTTTAGCTATGCTCAGTTCCTCCATTAGGTGTAGCTGAAATATTGACGCTGCTCGCTCTTTTCACTGCTTTGCTCCATGTATCTTGCATATCTAAGGTCAAGGATTAGTTGGACTGGATTTCTGTGTTAGCCGATAATAGCTTTTGTCTTTCTTGTAGCTGCTCGGAGTCACATATTTAGCCTTGCCTGATTGATTCCTGTTTGAGCAAACTGTTTCGACTGCTGTATGCGCAGGTCTTCAGTCCCAAAAGTTTTTTTTTTTTAATTTTATTTTAACCTCTACAATTTCACACATTTCCTGGTCCATCATCATAAACTAATGTGTTGATAAAACATTAAAACCCGAAGACCTGTTTAGCCAAGACATGCAGAATTTTCCATTTCACAACCATAAAAATAGCGTCTCGCATTTAATGTCTCACTTATTATAAATGTAGTATAAAGTAGCCTCAATGAAGCGCTTCAGAAAGAAGAATGTACTGTATATGTGATGTAAAACAATGAGCTTGGGTTTCTGTTTCCTTTTTTGAATGTGTGTGTGTGTGTGTGCTAAAATATACATCAAAGTACAAAACAAAGGCAATTATTGTTTTTATGCTATGCTCCTTGATTCCTGTTGGTTTAACACAGTCAACAATCATGTGGAATCTGCATTTATAAAGGATTAGCAGAAATCACAAAATAAATCGACAAACAAAACAACAGTAAACATACGTTTTATGAATAGGAGCATATGGAAATTATCTCACCTGATAATTCGAGCTTTAGACACACACAGGATCATCTGATCTTTGTGCACACTGTAACTCCTGTGAGAGAAAACGAGTGGTTTGAACTCCATCAGAATTATTTCTGTACCACAGATGATTGTCCCTGAGGTGTGTGTTTGTGTATGTGCTCGTATCTTGTTTATCTGCCTATCAACAAAGGCGGGTGAACACATCTTTTTATCTGCTCATATCGCACGCCTAGACCCCTGCCTTCTGGGAAGTTTACTTGCTGCGTGCCTTAAAGGTTAAAATTGAGAAAATGATGGCCTTATCTTAATATTTCAGATGTAAAACATAATATTAGATGTTAACATTTAACAGGCAAAAGGTTATACTGTTTTGGTGTATTATATACAAGCCATATTGCTACACAAATCATATTTTGCTATTACTTTGCATTTTGAACACGTTACAGCTCAGTTAGCATGGATTACAGCAAATTTTCAATTTATTTACCTCAACAGCAGAAGGAGCCAGGCCTTTATTGAAAGCAGGCTTATATTAGAGATAGGCTCTTATTTTTAATTCCCCATGTTTTATATACAGTATTTCCTATTTTAGCTTGAAGACTGTTCCCATTCTAATTTGCTGTTTAAGGTGTTTGCAGTTAACACAAACACAACCTGTTGTACTGTTATATTCAGGATAATTTACATTTCCACAGTATCATAATACAACAGAGTCATGCCATTCCCCCTTGTTCTTAACAGAAATAATGTTACAATAATTAAATTAAATCAGTTCTCCTCTGCCAGTTTTTCATTTAGTTTTGAAGTACTCTCAAACCTCATTGCTTCCTGCACAGATGTGTCACGTTAAAATCTATCCCTCTAATTAAATCCCTCTAATTAAAAAAAATGCACAATACTCACCTTTCCATATAGTGTAGTCCATATAGTATGTGTTTGACAGTATCTTAACGTCGAACGAACGGCAAAGAAGGACTGATTGGACTGAGTGCAGAGAGTGAAAACAGTATTTCTGTTAAAAAGGAGTAGTGGTGAGTATGGCCGTGTTGTTGTGGTGAGGACATGAATACTGTGGAAATGTGCATCATGCTCAATTGCCAATTGTTAGGGGCTTTATTTGTTAGTGCTGGCAGGCTTTTCCAGCAGAGCAGCACACTATAATACAGTAGGTAGCTTCTTTGTTTTCCTGATCCCGCTTGCAAGGAACAAAATTATTTTACTCATCAGGCTTGTAAATGCTTATTTTCCGTGTTGCATTTCATATAAACCAATTGTGGATCCAGTTTTAATTGGCGAGCCGTGTGTCCCTCCTGCCTACCGTCATATCATTCACCTCTCCTGAAAGTGACCTAAAATCGGTGCATTTGCGCGTTGGGGCAAGGAGAGAGTGCTTTACAGCCATAATTACTTTGCTCCATATTCATGAGAGAGAGCGCTCAGTGTGAAATGTCAGTGTTTCCCACATTGCTTTGTCCTGTCCTCAGCCAACTCTAATTGGACCGGCACAGGTAGCCTAAGCGAAGGGGAAGATGGAAGCCAGCCTGGATTGTGGTCAAAGGGGCCTGTGGTTGAATTTTATCACCCCACCGCAGTATCAGCACAGAGTCTCAGCAGGGCAGGATGGCCAATATTCAGCTACCTTGGGGTAATTAAAAATGTCCGCCATTTAATTTACACCCGGCTGCTGAGGCATGATATCATTATTGGAATGCATTATAATTCAAGGTTATTATGGGTCTGCTGTGTTTTAGAACAGGCAATCATAAGATGGTGGAAACCTATTAGAGTGTTGTGATACCAAACACTGGTTTATCCCAGCCAAAAGAAAAATGTGCTGTAGTCCTCTGTGCATTACGTCATCCTTTTCACCCCCCTCGGGATGTGACCCAAAACATCTCTACACATCACGAGTCCCGGTGCGCTGACAATTCTGCAGTGACAGCAGTGTTGTGGAGGCACACCTGGCCGAGAGGTTTGCATACCTGCTGCACACTAGCATCTGTTATACCGGCCCGACTGAGTGTGTTTTGATGCGCCTATGCCGGCACGTGCGCGCACACACACGCACACACAGAACACAGAGGCAGCTCGGCAGCTGAGTATCGCCGTTCCTGTCACTTTACTAAGTGAAGTGAGGCATGGAGTGAGAGAGGACAGGGCTGAGGTATTTGTACATGAAAGTGTGTGTGTTTGTTTATGTGTGTGTGTGTGTGTATGTATGTAGGAGCAGAGGGTAGCAGGTGATTGTCTATTGTTCTACAAATTAGCTGCCAGTCAACCTCCAGCTGGCCTGTGGGTGACATACGTGGGCTGAGTGGCAGGTGCGAGTGATTCAAGAGCGTTGTAGCTGCACCATGTTGCTTTTGTCAAAAACAAGCAAAATTGAGGTTTTTAACGATTGCAGAGGCGTGGGGTGTTGCTTTTGAATAGTCACTCTGCGCCGCACTTGAACGCACAATGATGCTGTTTTCAAACTCGACTGGTCTGTATTGTTGTCCTCTCGCAAGTGGAGCTGGGCATGCAGAATCTTGGACAACATCATGATGGCTTTTAGAGGAGGTGTTGAATTGAAAATCTGACTCTTCCCGTTTGAGTGTTATGAAGCGTCGGGGCTTTATTTTCTCTCCCTGTAAAGGACATTTTAGTCACACAATCAACTATTGCGTTCCTGGCTGCGTTTCAACCTGACAATAACTGTGCATCAAAAAAAACGAAAGGCTCCATTTTGTTAGCGGGCGGGGGTGCTGGCGAAAAGGGCTCCAGCATGACAACAAAGGTGTCATCTGGGGGGAAAAAGTCGACGGAGCTCAGTGTTTACTGTTGTACAGTTCACAGTCATCCGGAAATTTGTTGTGTTCACCAATCACCGGGAAGAATACCTTGTAGTGTGAATTGTGGAGCCTTGTGATAGTTCTGCTGTTTACCTCACAAGTGTCGACACCGAGGTGCAAACTATTGCTGCTGTGATAGCTTCCCAGACTTTTAAAATCCTGCCTCAGAGTAGTATATTCTGCACGTGATGAGTCTTCATAGTAGACTTTTATTTTCATCTTCTCAGCGGTACCTTGTAGCAGCACAACCTAACCAATACCCTCCTGCTCTTTGGAAACTTTACACCTTCCTGTCAAGTGACTTCTTGCAGTCGTGAGAGGAATTATTTCCCCTCCGAGTAGCAAAGAATTACTGTAAGTCATAGTTAATGGTTGGGTCAACAAAGCGTGCTACGTCAACCTTCACGTCCAGTCTCACTTCCTAACCTTAGCCATGACCATGATCATCATTTTACCTCAACTGAGTCATTTTAGTTGGCCAAACTTAACAAGACTTGAAACCACAAAGATTAGAAACATTTTGCAAGACGCAGTCAAGCGTCCTGTTGGTTCTGTGGCGGTTCATCAGTCTGAACACAACCTTAATCCCATACGTGTGTTTGCGCACATGTATGAGAACATGCGCCCGTGTGAGAGCGTATTTGCACCACTGTGAGCTCATGTGCGAGCATTTACTATACATCCTCAAGCATGTGAGTGTGCAGATGAGCGCAGGCAACGTGAACATATTACTGCTGTGATGGTTTCTCATTCCTACACCATCCCATAAGCAATCATCTCTGTCTCTCACCCACTCAGCCATCACATGTATCACACACACGGCTCAAAATCCCCGGGCACTCTCTCCCTCAACGAGGTATGATCCATATTTCATATATTGCCTGTAAATCGCTTGGCCAGAACTGTTTTGACGAAGCCCGGGAAGTGGCAGGGGGCAGATTGGCTTTGTGCCTGACTCTTACTGTACCTAGAATACAAACAAGCCCTCCGTAGAAACTGTAAAATGCTCTATATGGGTATTTTTACTGTCAGTTTTCAAGGTTGAAATGCTCTCTATTACCATTTCTTAGCAATCTAGTGTGTAGCACCAGTTTATCAGCATACTGGCAAACCAGTGTGTATTAGGATGGCTGACAGTCATCGACCACTGAGCCCTCAACAATTGTAACATTGTCCACACCAACACCGTGCGCACCCTGCCACACACACACGCACTACCACACACACAGGCACACCGATTGTCATATGCCAGTTTGATAGACATCTCCCAACCCTAGTGTGAATTCATTGGAACCAATTTGCCTGAGTGCATTAAGGCAGGGATTAAAATGTTGAGAAATGGAATAAGGCATCATCAGGCTTTGTGAAATAGAGCAATCAAACTCCCATTCTGCTGTAAAGTAGTGCCAATACCACGAGCCCTCTCCTCCCTCTGTCTTACATCAAATAACGCAGCCTCCGTGCAGTAAGCATTTATAAAGCGAGACTAACACAGAATATGTATAGTGTGTCTGTACACAGAGCTCCCCAAGTGTTACCGTTTGATCCTGCGGTGTTAAAGTTTATCACTCCTTCTCTTTTGATGGAGGGGCTCAGCTGTGTGTTGGTGCCTGTGTGAGTGTGTGTGTGACCCCGCGTGTTTACATGCGCTGATCCTTTGATCCTGGATCACCTTGAGGACAGTGGCTCAGGCGAAGCCAAATAGATGTGTGTACTCTACCCTGCAATGTCTACGGAAGGTTAAAGTGGGGGGGGGGTGGAGGGAAAGAAAGAGATCAGTGGGTGAGAGGCTCTCGTGTGTCTGTGCTTGTGTTTGTACGTGTCTTGCACCTGGGAAGAGAATTCTCACCTGTGAAGGGCAAGATTATCTAAAAAAAAAAGATATATTCATTGCTATTTACAAAAGATGGATGCAGTTAAAAGGAATAGTTCAACATTTTGGGATTCACTTTCTTCCCGAGAGTTAGATGAGAAGATCGATACCACTCTCATATCTGTCCTTCAATATGTAGCTGGATTATACAAATGAGATATAACGTGTTTATTAGTGAGCTTTACAGCTGCTGGTAAGCGGATTTTGTTACGTTCGGACTATCCTTTTCCCCTTGTTTCCAGTCTTTATGCTAAACAAAGCTAACTAGCTGCTGGCTTTCGGCTACATATTAAACAGATATAATGGTGGTATCGATCCTTTCATCTAACTCTCGGCAAGAAAGCAAATAAGCGTATCTCCCCCAAATGTCGATCTATCCCTTTAAAGCAACGCCTGTACACTGTAATGCAATCCTACACATAATTCTGCAATAAATACTACCTGTGTGAAAGTTACATTTTTGAACTGTTGATTCACCTCTCTGGTAATTCTTAAGGCCATAGAGTGTAGTGTGTTAGTATCTATTGCAGGCATGTTTATTTTATTGCATTACATAGTACACATGCTGCTTGTTTCCTCCTCTTGTATTGACCTGAAAATAAAAACTGGCACATCTTTCTTCTTCTTTTTTTTTTTTTTTAAGAGTGTATATTTATCTCCGGGACCTTTAGTGGGATACCTTCGGAGACGTCCCATCACACAAAATGCCACATGATAATATCGCCTTGTCACTTATCTCTGAGTTGGGTAAATGTATGACAGGGTGTAGGTGCAGGGTGTGATATCATGAGATCTGTGTTCGCCAGTGAAATAACTGCAGTGCCAGCAGTATTTTCATAGGACGAACTGTTTGCCAACGTTACATCTTTCACATGATAATTTGAAAACCGATCGGGCCCGTTGAGTGAAATATTACAGGAAGAGATCATAGAAAAGCAGATTTCTTCTTCTGTGTTTTCTCATTCATATACAGAGTGTTGAATGAAAGATTGTAGCAGGAATTGGGCCAAATCAGCGCAGCCCCACAGAGAACAGTTATCTACTCTTTTGGGGGGGGTCTTTATTTTCACAAGGGTGCACTTAGAGCTGTGTTTGATAGCTTTGATGCACAAAAATGGAGATAGCCTCCCTCTTGAGGTAATTTATTCCTTTTTTTGCCAAGGCAGGCCAAATCAATTTATATCTGCTATTTTTCAAAGTAATATCTAAGGCTGTGCCTTTGTGCTGAGCCTGTCCTGTGTGTCCAATGTGGTGCCTGCTTACTAGTGCAGATTGACTGTGTGGAAAGTCAGGCCCAAAAAGCGGGTATTATGAAAGCTAACTTTATATTACATCATATCCTGGGTTTCTTGAAGCCTTTTGTATAGTTATGTAGCACTCTGTAGTTGCTTGCTGTGTGTCTGGCAGATGTCATATGCTGCTCATCCTGGAGGTTGCAGCTGTTTCACACCAAGGATTTTTTTTTCGTGTGTGTGTGTGTGTGGGGTAACTTGGTTGTGCCCTGTAGGGAAACTCTCTTTTCTCTTTCCCCTCTTCCAGTGAAGAAAGCTTTCTCAGAGCTGGTACAGATTCAGAATCTTGCTCAAGGACACTTCAGCAGTGTTGGTGCTTGCCAACACATGAGTAGAATTCAGGATATTCAGTTGAACGATCTCTCTAACCACAAGGCAGCAATATATTAACCTCTTAAACTCCACAAGGACGCCAGCATCCTCGGCCAACTTTGCTGTCTTTCAGAGGATGTAGTGGGCTTAAAGCTAGAGTGAAGATTCTGTTATCATATGAAACTAAAAGACCGAAGGCATCCATTGGTACCAACCATGTCATGGTTAGCTTGTCGGGAAGGAGGCTAAATAATGCTCCAAAGTTAGGCAAAATTTTGGCGAGGGAAGAACTGACATGGGCATTTTCAAAGGGCTCTCTTGACCTCTCACCTCAACATATCCGAATGAAATTGGGCTCTATGGGTACCCACAAGTCTCCCCTTTACAGACATGCCCACTTTATGCTAATCCCATGCATTTTTGGGCAAAAACAATGCAGTTATTTGTATGCAGTATAAATGTGTTATTTTTTCCTATTCTAAACATGGTGTATTTGAATATTTCTGCATACGGGGGTCCCCAAACAGTCATGGAACTGCATAAATTGCAAAAATGCAATTCTTACAGAAATCTCCAGTTTTTGATGCCGAATCACAGCATGAATTTTTCTGTAGTGTTCATCAAGGTCTTGGTGTCTTAATGTGGTGTTCTGGAGGGATTTTTGACCATTTTTATCAATACTCAAGTGGTCAAAAATGGTTACATTTTGCACCAAATCTGTGTAACAAATGGTATCAACCCAAAAATTGCTGCAACAACTTATGAGACATAATTGAGCATGGATTTGGCCATCATATACTTCCATCATTAAGTTCTAAGCCCTTATACACTCTAAACATTCAAAATTTGAATAGGCGCCTAACAAAAACACAATGTTTATCACAGATTTATGACTAGAAAAACACGATGCTGAGATGCATCTCAAATTAATCTTCAGTTCCCAGCTTTCAGATGATGTGTACTACTTCTGTGTGGCACATACTGTTGACCTGCTATCTCCCCCTAAAGATCCCCTACCCCCCCTAAAAAAGATAAAAAAGGGTCTATGGCAGGGAGGGGGGAGTGGAAGAGGTTACACTTGTGTTCTACCTCCTTTGAACACCAGATTGGTAGAAAAATTAGCTCTTTAGTCATGGTTCAACTCTGCATGGATCCAGTTTCCTTAAACTTGAAGGTTCTATCACAACATTATCTTACTTCTTTAGTCCGTGGTTTTGGAAGCCGCCTACGTCAGGCACATTTCATTTTGTTCAGTATTTTACCAATGCTTTCATTACTTTTTAAAGACTACAGGTGGCACAGTTAACTACCTGAATCTCCTCTCCAGAGGCACTCTAAAAGTGTAAGTTGTAACTTCAGTACCTGATGAATGTTCCCGCGCAGAGCTCTTTTGCAATAAAAACCTAATCCCTTACACAGATTTTTTATTTGCGGCAAATAAAAGGTGAGAGGGAAATCCGTATGTGCAGAATAATTGTCTGTTCTGTAGAAACTAGGTCTTCTGGGATTGTATTGTTCCCATCAACGCACCCACGGAACATGGTGTGATGTGATGCGTTATTCACATTTGTGCAATTTAAAGATTCATTTTTAGTTTTGTCCACCAGCAATTGTAAAATATCTTCTACTTCTTCCTAATGGTCAAGTATCTCAAAGCCTGGTTTTTGGAAGTGAATATCGGTTTTGTTCCAGTGTTGTGTGTCTTTATGTGTTTTGCAGGTCTCGTTCTTTGGTATTTTGTGCATTTGTATTTTTCGGCTCGGTTCAGCTCACCCTGGGTTGCTGTCCTCCAATTGAGGTTTCAGGCTTCATTCATAAGTTATAAGGGCGTTGCTGCATTTTTAATCTTTCAAACAAACGGCCACGTTTCAATTGCTGCTTGTCAGTTTTGATTTTATGATTCATTCATTATTAAGTGTGTTAGGCTGCAGTGCAGTGCGACGGATGGATTACTGCACTTTAGCCATGGGCGGGGAATGAGTCTGCTGTGTGTGTGTGTGTGTGTGTGTGTGTGTGTGTTTGCATCTTGACACGGATGGCTTTCATGTTTGTCTTACTCATGTCAGAGCAGATGCAGGTTGACCCTAAACACAACAGTCTAATGTATTCAATGTATTGTATGTATTTGTCTAATTCTGAGGATGTTTTTTTTAAATCAGTTATTTATGTAGTAATTGAGATTTGGTTCCACTTTTTGATTGGTTGACACAGCCTGTGGCTGGGTCTCTAAAAAGCTCAGTGCTGACTGTGTGCGGGAATTAATTCTTTTATATTATATAGCTTCCTTTTCCTGCGCACCTTTCTACCAGGTGTGCATTATATAACACTTAAGTATGACTCCAGAGCAAGTTGTCAACAGCTAATCGCCAGGTTTGCAAGGTTTCCTAATAACAGTGGTGACCCCTTCACCCTCTAAAAATGTTTCAACATGAAATTGGCAGTTTACTCTGAAAAATGTATTTCCACGGGGATACTAATGACCTAATGGTCTTTCCTGTAATTTCACCCTCAGGACAATTGTAACATTTTTAGGGCCACTTGGTAACAGTTAAGCTCCAGTGAAATAGCTACAGTAAGTATGATTTTAGTCAAACACTTGTACAACTACTTGTTGCAGTTTGTGATGAACTTTGCATCTTCTAGAGGATGCTAGTGGTGCTTTAGATTGTAGTCTCATTATTCTCTCTCTCGTAGTCTGTTCCCAAGTACCGTTGTGTGTTAGGTATATTTTTAAAAAATAACGTGTTGATGCCTGTGTTAGAAATGAAGCAGCTCAGTCCCTGTGAGTTGGATGTAAAGGATTAACAGCGCCGGCGTATGTGAACTGCTGAGTAGCAGATAAAACAACAGCTCTCCAAATACACAGATGAACACACACACACACACACATGCATACGCGGTTTGGTGAGGAGAAGCGAAGCTGACTTGAAAGACGGCTTCAAATGCTATTTACTGGATTGCTGTCGATATTGTCGTCGCCGTCATTTTTTTTTCCACTTGGGAGTGCGTCATGTGTCTCCTGTGCCAGGGTGCGACGCTCCAAATACCCGGCATCGCTCTTTGTCCTCTGCCAATCCTCCTTTTAAAGCCAGTCACTTCAAACAGCCAGAGGTTTGAAGCTCTTTGCATGCGAGTGCATAAGTGTTGAAACATCACACATCAGCAGTTATTTTAGGCTTAATGAAGAAAACTTGAAGAACAAACTTATAGGACATTGGATTAACCTTGGAATCAGTCCAATGGATTTTCCTTCCTCTTGACAATTACAAGTCAGGTATCGTTACACAAAACAAGCTTTTATCTGACTTTCATAGAGAACTTCAAATTAGTGTATCATTGACTTTTAGGCAGCAGTTACTTTCACTGTGATTTATGGATTCCTTTTTCTAAAAGTATGCTACTTTATGCTATAACCTAATAGTTCATGCCGAAATAATTAGCTTACTCATCAATTTGTCAAAGGAGAGAATATTAAACAATAAAAATGAGTCATTTATCATAAAAATGTCTCCCAAAGTATGAGGATTTATTTCTTTTCTCTGTTTTATATTATTATAAATTGGATATATTTGAGTTTTGGGCGGTTGGTTGGACAAAACATGCAGTTTCATCATATCGGGTTCTGGTCGCCATTTGCGGTACGTGTAAGGACACATGCCTCGTTTTGGTCCGCTACTTTTTAGTTTTGAATTGGGAGTTGAGGTTAATAGAGTTAAGAGTTTTTATCCTCCTTCCTCTGTGTCCCCACTCTTCTGTGACATTAAGATGTTTTGCGCTCCATTTCCCTGCGTGTAGGGCAAGCCGAAACAGACTTCATCTGTCACAGAGAGACACCACAGAGAAATCAGAATGTAAAACACTAATTAGCCCTGATCCTGACGAGGGTTCATTACCGAGTCAGCATGAGACTCCACGCTCCCAAGATCCTTATTGGTTGACTAGTTTGGAGGATAAGGCACAGCGTTTCAGACTCGAGCGTCGGGTGTGGCTCCGCGATAGACGATCAGGTTGCGCGGTGGCTGCTGATTTGTGTGTGTGTGCGTGCGTGTGTGTGTGTGTACTATACAGCTGGCTTGTTTGCCTACGCGTGAGTGTATGTATGCAAAT
Source organism: Scomberomorus guttatus (assembly GCA_038419695.1). NCBI lineage: Eukaryota > Metazoa > Chordata > Actinopteri > Scombriformes > Scombridae > Scomberomorus > Scomberomorus guttatus. Next base: position 21,691,774 of record CM076462.1, read on the forward strand.
AAGGTCGGGAGAAGCCTATTTGCAGATTGGCCGTTGTGGCTGGCGTGCAGATGAGCGAGAGCCTCCATCTGCAGCATAAATGCCTTTGTTTCCCCGTTGAAAGGCTAAGCACCCTGATGGGTCGTTTCAACAAGATTGCGGATCAACTGCTCAGTCTCTCGCACTGCTCTATAAAGAGAATAACTGCTTTCTGGATGGTCCACTTTAGCTGTAGGGGAGGGAGGGTAATGATCAAGGTGACATATTGCTTTCATCTCTTCTATATGCCAACTTGACACGTGTTTAAAGTGAAGAGTGAAAGTCTTTCTCTGCAAGTCGCTCACAACCAGATGTATTTTATTCTTAAACTTCCCGTGCAGGTATCATCGCTCATTTAAACTTGTTTGTGGTGCTGTCGGTCATTTTATTTTTGGGAATGCTCGCTATACTAAGTGAGACATTTGTTGCTGATGCTTGACTATATTCTTCACTGAAGACAAATAGAAAAAGGATTCTCTTAGACATAAGTAGCGCTTATTACCCAGCAATAAGCCTGCAGGGTGTTTCTGAATGAATTTATGAGGGCTCTACTAAGCACAGACAAAAAAAAAAGCATCAATATAGCTCATGAAATAAAGTTACTGAGATGGAGCGTACTAGATCAAGTTGCAATTAAACTTTTTTTTTTTTAAAGATCTGTATCATAATTTAAACAGCGTGCAATTCTGTCAGTAGATTTGTAAGACTCTATCACTCCAGTGGAGGAGGGAGTCGTTTGCACGTATTAATTGGAACTGGGAGAAGATATTTTGCATAAGTTACAAATGGGCAACATTTTAGTGAGGAAGTGAATATCAGTTTTTAATTTATATGTAAGTTACACGTTAAAAATGTAAGAACGCTTAAAATAAAACAATGTAAAAAAATTTTTACAAGTACTGAAAAAGTTTTGGCATCCTTCATCATATGTCTAAAAAGATTGACGTGAACAGATAATTTGGATGAAATGTCAGAGACGGCGTATCTCTTTGTTGGCCTGTCAGCTTTTGTTATGTTCTCTTCAGAAAAGATCAGACTCCCAGCATGAGTGTGACAGTCAGTCTTCCCTGAGAGCAGGAATGCAATCCAAGCTACAGCAGAGATTAAACCCAACCAGCGTCTTTAGAGCAAAAAAAAATGAAAGAATCTGCTCAACAAACAGTAGTTAGATGATGAACCTCAGTAAAATTGCATGCAAATTCAATTTTCATTGTGATGATATATTTAGCCCAGACTGTGCTCTCATGGTGATATGCAGTATTTAACAAAGACTGTGGTCTTGTTGAATCTCAATCTGCTCTGCACCAGTAGTTCACATTTTACTTTGAGACTGCTTAACAAGCCACATGGAAAAGTACAACACAGCTATACTCAAGAAAAAACAAAGATTCTCAGAAAAATTAAGCTGAAATTTAGAGGACAATTTGCAGAGGACGATGCAATCTGCTGTTCGTCTGCAATGTCACATAAAAGTAAGTCCTGTAACTGCAAAAACACATCCCATGAAAACACCAAAACCAATAATGAATTGACCCTTCCTAAGTTTTATCTATGAAGCCAAAGCCTGGTATAGAGTTTTCTATTCAAAAACACATTAACGAGCCTCATCATTGCACTGGGTGACATGTTCTTTCACTACAATAAACATGGGCAGTGCAATTGACTTTGAGTCCTGCGTACACCATCCTGCTGCAGATGCAGGATTTACTCCTGCTTAAGTACGTTTTGCTAAAAGGTTTGTGCTAAAACTACAGTGTTCATATTTCAGGAAATTATTTAGTTAAATATATAGTATATATTCGTGACCCATTTTTAAAGATTTACATGTTCTCTGGGCACAAATGGTTTTGAGAGTGAGTGCCACAGACAGGGTAGGGAAAGTATTGAGAGATGGACTTGGTTTTGGTCTATTAGTGAGATTTGTTGTCAATAACAAAAAACTAGAACATCACCAGCCTTTCCTTTAAAACAAATTAGAAAAAAAGACATTTTCCTAAAACGAAAAGAAGAGCTACCAAAATCACTATCCAGATTCAAAAGGTTGGTTCAACCAAAATTACATAAACATATATTTTCACACATACTGTACCTCCTGTGGTATCTAGCCAAGCAGGTAGTTTGCGAATACTATACTTTCTTCTCTGGTGGAAAGTTCTTTGCTGGAACTATTTTCTATCAAAGTAGAAAATAATCCCTATGGAAACTCCTGACAGCAAAATCTGTGGATTATGTGTGGAGTAAAGGGCACCAATAGAGGTGAATGGATTACATTTCAATGCTGTAATCCATTCACCTTCATTGTGCTGGTGTGAAAGAGAAATTTCAAAATCTAGTCATAAAAAACATAAACTATCTGCATGCCTAGACACTAAAGTGGAAAGTGAGAAATTGTGTTTTTTTGTCATTTGGGTGAACTGAGTATTATTATTAGTTTCAGTATAAGTAGCAACATAGTTCAGCTAGAACTGACACAATACATATGCTACTTCTTTCAGTGTGTGCACTTACATAATCATTTGCCAGGGTATTCCTTTATATTGTTAACAACATTTATTCAGTAGTGTAAACGTACTCCAGTCCCGGTTGCTGCCTCCTTTTTACATGGATCAATGGATGTCTGAATGTCCTCTCTCCTCTGTCGCTCATTTTCCCATGAAACATTATCTCTGTGTTCTGTGCTCACAACAAGCAGTGCAATAATTGAGCCCCCGGGTGTCTCAGATAAGGGCTCCTTCCTAAATGAAAAATAGGAAGGGACATCTTGACATATGCACAGAAACAGAGTAAAGCTGGAGCTGTGAAGTGGCTGTGCACGGAGCCTCCTCAAAGCCAACAATGAGTCATGCGGCACATGAAAAGTTTTGCCTCGCTAACAACAGCGCATCGCCGGCATTACTACCACTTGGTGTACATGGAGTCCTCGTGTCATTTAGGAATATCTCAGTGTTGATCCGGAGGGTCAACAGCAAAATACTGAACGCTTGTGTCAGCTCGAATTGTGTTTTGACAAGCAACGTGATTAAACTGCAATTTGACTTTTGAGTGTTTATTTCTCCTAAGGCCTAGAGACAGCTCCCCCTTCAGAAAACTCCAAGATTGACAGAACAGGGACTGGAAGCCTTTATTCTGTCATTTCTATTTGAGTGGGGAGAGATTTCATCCTTTTGAAATTCACAAAATCTGTTGCCATGTGCATAATGCATGGCTTCTTTTTTTTTTTTTTTGTTCAGTGGTTTGGCTTCAATAGGCTTTCAGAACCATCAAAACATAGAGGAAGAAGGGAGGTCACATGCTGTTGCAGGGAAAGTGACACCACGATACCCTGAGCTGGGTTTGAAAATGTGATTCCAGGAATACCATTCAGAGTGGGAGCACCACTATTATACATCCCTTTCAATTTTTACCTCACTCTCTCATTTTTCTCCCCCATACCCTTCTTCCTCTGCTTTTCATTCCCTCACTCTTTCCAATCCTCCCTCCGCTGGCTCCCCCTCCCCCTCTCCCTCCCCCCCTATGCCTCCCTCACATCTCCTCTCTCTGTGACTAAAGGCAGCCCACTCCTCTGCAGTGGCTGCCTGCCTCCCTGATTTGCTCGCTGCTCAGGGAGGATTTGCATAGGCTGGCCCACTTGCCGCTTTCCCCCTCCCCCTTCCCCTCCCCTCCCCTCTTCTCCCTCTCTTCCTCCGTCCCATCATCTTCGCTTAGTTTCACCTGAGCCCGCTCTCATCCTCTCTCTCTCCTCTGTTCTCGCTTTCTCCCGCTCTCTCGCCTCCTCTCTCTCTCTCTCTCTCTCCCCCCACCCCTCCATCAAACTGCTCCCTCCTAGCAGTTTCTCATTTTCTCATCCTCTTCTTTCGCCCTGGCTTTTCTCTTTCTTTATCTGTCTGCAAATCTGTCTCTTTCTCCTGTGGAGTAATACAAAGAGCTATCAGTCTGGGTCTCCCTGGGTTAACAAGCCAGACCATTTCACTTCTCCAGGGACATAAAAAAAAGAAGAAAGAGCTGGAGAAAGAAGGGGGGGAGAAAAAGTCAGACAAATATTGGATCCAAACTTAAAGACGGAGATAAAGCACGAGTGGAGATCTTCACATTACGCTGAGATTCTGTTGCCAAACTGAGAGGGAGAAGGGAGTCTGTTACTGCAGAGACAATAGAGAGACAGAAAGCTGACAGTTTGTCCGCGCTGGAGTGTGTGGAGCTCCCCGTCTCTCTCTCTCTCATTCCCTCCCTCCGTTTCTCCCTCCTCCTCGGTCTCATAGCCGAGGCTGTGTATTATCTGTGGCTTGACAGAGCGGAGCTGTGCAGAGCAGAACGAAGCGGGGCAAGCGGGCAGAAGGCTGCAGCGCAGGTTGTTCCCCCTCCTGTCACCCGGTCTGCGCCTGCAGGTGAAGAAGGGCGCACAGGGACACATTCCAGGTGTCGCCCACGAAAGCATGCGCGCACAGTCTCGCTAGCTGCTCGCACACACACACACACACACACACAAGCTACATGGTCATCAAAGGAGCAGCCACAGGGTGATCCTGCCGAGAACAGAAAGTAAAGACATATTGGATTCTGGTTCAAAGAGCCAGCAAGCAAACGAAGAACAGCAGGAGATCTTCTTCCTTCCAACGAGTGGAGTCCAAGAGACAAGCCTGAGCTGCATTTTGTTTTTGGAGGATCCTACATTAAGAAGGAGCTTGTGTTGATTTTTCTCTGCTATGGAGTTTGCCGCTGTATCTTGGCTACGGAAAGGTCACTTTTTCTGAGATCCTTGCACATCTGCTTTACTCTCTTTTAAATATTCGGTAGGGAGGGGGGGGCGTGAGCCATGCTCCCCAAAGAAAAGCCCCAGGAGGGCCAGCTGTTCTGGATGTTGCTTCTGGCAGTGGGATGGATGGTGCTGGGCTCTGCATGGGGCTCCTCCTCATCTTCAGACCTCCATCTCCTGTCCCCTACCGCTGGAGCCGCCCTGCCCCCTGCCCTGGCCCGGCCCGATCACCAGCAGGGCCCTCAGGGGCCCAGGCACCATCAGCCACCTGTGTCCATATACCGCTCCCCGGCCTCACTACGAGCCGGCCATGGTGAGTGCTGTCACCACCTTTCTCTCCCTCCTCCCTGGCTTTTCCCGCTTTCTGTCCATTTATCATCTTGAATGATCAGAGTGAAAAGGAGCCATCTGTAGCCACCTCTCTCTCTATATATTTTTTTTGCTCTTTAACTGACTCGCTCCCTTCCTCCCTCCTACTATCCTTCTATCTCTGTCTTTTTTTTCTTGCACTCCCTTTCACTCTTCCATTCACCACAGTGCGAGGAGCTAACAATAGTTGACAGCAGCTCTGCATCATTGAGCTGTATATCGTTTGTGAGATTATAGGTTTAATTGTCAGTGAAAAGCACTGACAAGCAAAACGGCCACAGTGACTCTATCAACTGGGGAGCAAGCGCTGATAGCGAATGACCATGATCCTACCTGGTTTAACGCCTTTGTAATTGATGATTGATAGAGAGTGAAGATGGTTCCCCTCACCTTTAACAAGTGTGGAACCGTTCCCCACTCTCGTCAAAGGGGCTTGTCCTCATACGTGTTATGGCTCCGTAAAACAAAGTGCACTATGACGTCAGGCTTTTTGAAGTTTGTCTTTTCTTAAATATTGACTTTTGTTTTATAGGTACTTAATGTGATCTATTTGCACCCTTAGCTGTTACACAGACATCAGTTGAAAGCACATGCTTCTCACAGCTGTCTATATTACCGTGGCATTATTAAGTGATTTTTATTATTTTAAGAATTTATATATGCTGTAAGATTATTTTAGTGTGGTTCTATAAGTTTCTACAGCTCTATAGGCTATAAGGTTCTATAATTTCCTGTCCTTCGGTGAATGGTTGAAAATAGAGAGAGGCTATATGTATAACAGCATGTAGTTCATAAATAATTAAAATTTTAACTTGAATGAGTGAATATATGGTGTATATTTTTAAAATTAGAGTACATTACCCTGATCCAATGTAAGATTACGTAGTCTTTACCACTTTATTTTTACATGCTTTTGGATTTTTAAGATGTTGCGATGAAAAGTGCCAGCAAAATCATTTCAACAAAACCGAATTATCAACAGAATATCACCTGTAATCCAAGGGCAACGGTAAGAAGTTCCACTGAAGACATTTATAACATAATGCAAAAAATGCCTGGAGAAGGAAAATAACAAATTCATGGGGCCTTTGCTTTATTCTGCATTTGCAGCATTTTGGGACAATCTGGTTTCTGCCTTTGTGTCACACTAGATCAATCAATCCCCGAGGGGGGATTGAATCTGTTTGAAAAATAAATTTGAGCCAGGTCTATGCTTGACTCCTTTTAACACATCGAAGGCTCATTTTTAGCACGTTGAGGGCTATTGGAGCAGATGAGCCTGACAGGCAGAGAGGAGAGGGAGAGAAAGGATCTGCATTACTAATGTGGAATGTGCGAACCATACAAAGTACAGAGTCTGGGCAGGGACTGGGTGGCAGCCATTTAAAAAAAATCTTAGGTATGATGCATGTTCCTTTGCATTGGGAAACTGTATTGATATATGCTGTAATAGTTCTCAATTTTTTTAATTTTAAGTGCCCACAGTGCCACTACAGACTGCTTCTCATTTCCTGTGTTGTGGTTGAAGGTGCAAAACCAGGAAATTACTGTAGATTTTCTTTGTCTTTGTCTGATTCTTTGACTGTTTGCTGCAGAAATAGGATTATTTCTATTTAATTCATGTAAAATGTGTGTTATGATTGGTGGATGAAATAGTTTCTTATAAGCACTAGAAGCTCTATGCCTTATCTGCCACATTACTGTACGCTTTATAAGTTTTTATAACTGTATATTAGTTGGTTGAGTTTGGTTCTGGTTGACTTTTGTGTAAATTTGCATGTGGAATGTGGTGACTCAGAGTACAGAGCGAGATAAGAGTGGATAAAATCTGGAGATTAGGAGGTCTTGTTATTGTGCATACACGTGTGTGTGTGTGTGTGTGTGTGTGTGTGTGTGTGTGTGTGTGTGTATTGCCTATTCACAATTCAGCAGCAACAGACTGACCCTGGCTTTGGCGTGATTGTAATTACAGATTCGGAGGAGACTTTACAAACAAAACAGATACATGCTAATGCTCGCTTGCGTATACACACAAAATGTACTGTATGTGCACGCACACCTTAACACGTACACTCGCGGATGCACATGTACATGCTTTATGTTTACATTCACACACCTCAACAAACATACACACACACACTTCACACACACACACACTCAGGACTTCCACCCTCTGCGTATGTAAACTGTTAATTAGAGGCAGTGACTAGGAATGATCCTCTCTGTTAGGGCAAAACAGAGTGGAGGTAGTCATAAATAAGGGATTGTGTTCAGGCCGCCACAGGCATGAAAATCCAATAACAATTTATTTTTGTATTATTTTATTATTTATTTATCACCATGCTGAAAAAAACACCCTCTCTCAATAGACAGTATTTCATTAGTTGTTCTCAGGAAGGTGCAAAGAACAGAGAGAGCCCAGTGATTTGTTACTGAAAGCTTAATTTGTTGTGTTTTATGCTATTTCCAATCATTCCTAGATGTTGGAAGGTTTCTTTTTTTGTCGTAATTGAACACTCCTCACAGCATATTCTCTGGTGATTTCCCCATTTTATCATCAGTGTCGGTATCAGTGCATCCGCTTTGGGATGTGTATTTTTGCTTGTGTGTTTATGAATTGAACTGAATTGAAATAAACAACGTTTGGTATATTGCACGTTCCCAGTAGCAGCTTGAAGTCAAGTTATGGTGCTCACAACTGACCTACTGTATCAATTATTCAGTATTTAAGTTAGCAGAAATGTTTCTGCTATATTGCTGGTGATGACCATGCAATATAACGCATTATATGTAATCATTTAAAGCAGATCCACACACAGGAGGATTTATTTCATTTATAACTGCTTTGTTTAACACATTTTACAGACATATAGCAGAAGGTTAAACACATTTCTATCATTCCTGCACAAGAATTTAGCAAATGTATGCATGTTGATCCTTTGATAACCCCAGATCATGTGTATTGTGCTTCACAGACAGTGGTTACACCAAAAGTGAGCGTAAAAGCATCATTGCTTTGCTATAAATTGAGAAGGCATTGTTTAAAAGTGAATGAGTCAACTGAATAACAACTGTGAGAGTGGTTTGACCTGCTTTGAAGCTTTGCCCTTAGCACTTAAGAAGAATAAGAGAAAGAGATGTGTGCTGTTTGCGTGCGTGTGTGTGTGTGTGTGTGTGTGTGTGTGTGCGTGTGTGGCAATCGTTTGATGCGAGATCACCTTGAGGAGAGTGGCTTTGGCAACACCATCTTCTTGATGGACTGGACCTGTGCAGTTACTGTAAGTCTTAAGAAGGTTAAAATGGAGGGAGGGGTGGGAAGGAGAGATACTGTCACATATTTTTCTGAGGTAAGCTCTGCCTCTTTGATTTGAATAAAGGCTGCATCAAATCCTTCTTTTCTCTCTCAAATTATCAAAGCATTGACATTTTGAGTTTGAGTCTGCTGTTTTTCTTCCTCGGGCCCTTGACACAGTGTGAAGGAAAAGTAGCAGTATTGGCACTTAGTTTAAGTGAAGAATGGCTTCTTCTCGCTGCCGGGGGAATAATTGAAAAGAGGGTGAAGAAATTCTAATGCAAAAAAATAATCTATTGAAGCCGCTGGATCAAAGTCTATTCAAAGTCTGTGGTGTGGTAAATATTTCTATAAATATATTATGTGCTCACTTCAGGTATCTCTTGTAGGATGGGAGCACTAGTGCACCACCAGTAATGTGCACTGGAAACATGTTGACTTATTTATTTTGCAGGCATCTTCCCTGACCCAGTAGCTTGTTTAGACTTTCATCAGTGCAGCTGTTACGTTGAACAAATTTCCTTTTTATTTATATATCAAAATAAGTTTCCCATCCTTGTATATTTCTACTAATTTGACCCCATTGACCCTTTAGTATTACCACTAAAACCAAAGGGAAAGAATTCTAAACCATTAGCCACAAGTGACTGCACTAAAGCTCTTTGGTTACCCGTCCGGCATGTTCCCATGAAAAAAATGCTAACTCTGACATTGTCGCCATTACCCCAGAGTATACAAAGGGCAATAGCTGAAATTTATTTTTCACATTGTGGCAAGGGCAGAGGAACAACTGCAAATTCAAAATGCCAAAGTATTCGTTTTCCTTCTCAGTGGGTTCAGTAGCTTGTGGAGATAGCATGGCAACATACTGGAACGGTTTGTGTTGTCACAGCTGAAGTTATGAAAAATGTATTTGACCCCTCAGTCTCGTGTAAAATGTATCGGTCCAGGTGCGGTGGCTGCATAATAACTTGTCCCACATGTAGCACGTATATGAATGAACCAGGAGTATTGTGGGCTTTGTATTGCTGTCTACCTTGATGTGGTGTGTGTGTGTGTGTGTGTGTGTGCAGGCATTATACCGTACACTGGTGGACGTAGATTATATTGCCTTCCAGCTATTCATGATGGATGCAAAATTAAATGAAAAAAAAATAGAGTGAGGAATGAGGGAGTGAGATGGTTGAAGGGTAGAAGAGAAGAGATTCCAGTGGACTCGTGTGATTTCCTCCGTGCCTCAGAAAAAGAAACGATAAGCTGGATCCTCATTTGAAAAATGTTTCCGTGCTCGCCTTTCTTCCCTCTTCATCATGCTCCTCCTTGCCCTCTTTTTACTTTCCTTGCTGCTCCCTGTTTTGCTCTGGACAGCAAATCAATAGGAAGAGCTTTTTTGGGGACTTAATTATGTGGTTATTTTAGGTTTTTGCCTTCTCTGCCCCTCTTTTTGCCTTCACAAGCTTAGGCATTTTATCTTGGAGACAACAGGGCCGTTTTTTTCAGCCTGCCACAGGAGGGAAAGCAGATGAGGAAAGGAAAGGGGAAGCAGAAGAGAGAATGAAATAAAACAAAAGTGACAAAAAAACAAAGTTGAAAACGTTAATGAGGTGACAGCGACATCGCAGTGGCTCCTCTCCTGCGTTTCCCTCTCATCCTTTCTCCCTCATCCTGACCTTTATCTCTCTTTTATGCCTGCTCAGCTCACAGCCTCAGTTCTTACCTCTCTTCTCTCTCCATGACTTCCTCTCTTTGTTCATATTTCTTTTCTTTTGCAACATATAGATAAACATCTTTTATTTCCACCAGAACTCTTTGCCTCACTGTATTTTTTTTTCTCCTAAATCTGCTTGCTCTGCAAATCAACCAGGAAAGTCTGTCCTCACAAACTCATTCTCCAGAAACCCAGTCCTTGCTCATTCCCTCTACTCAGTCACTCCAGGCTTGACTTATAAATTATATTTATGCTCTCTGGTAATAAATAATAAAAAACTACATTTAATTTTTACCACACTTGTCATTCATAGTGAAACCGCTACGCTATAGTATTAATAACATAGAATGCACAACATAAAGAAAATCATATTAAGAGATAAGATGAAAAAGCCTTTATTAATAGAAAGTTTTTAGACCTTTTTAAAAAAGAGACTAGGGTCTGTGCTGCCCTCAGATGCTTAAGAAGGCTGTTCCAAAGGGGGGTGCAGCAGAGCAGAAGGCTCCATCCCCCATGGCGTGGAGCTTAGTACTGGGGGCCTGGAGGAGCAAGCTATTGGCAGATCTGAGGGTGCAGGTGGAGGTTTGTGGTGTGATCAGATTCTGTAGGTAGGGATGTCCGTTGATGGATTTGTATTTGAGTAGCAGGACTTTGTAGTGAATCCTGAAGGAGACAGGCAGCCGGTGCAATGAAAACAGAAATGTTTGTGTTTTCACACTCTCATCAGGATCCTGGCAGAGCTGTTCTGAATGTACTGGAGCTTCTGGATGCTCCTGCCAGGGATCCCGGTGAAGAGTGCATTGCAGTAGCCCAGTCTTGAGGAGATAAAGGCATGGATAAGTTTCTCTGCCTCAGACAGGGTTAGAGAGGGGGCAGAGTTTAGAGATGTTTTTGAGATGGTAGAAAGAGGTTTTGCGTAGATGTCTTACATGGTCATCAAAAGTTAGCTGAGGTTCAAACGTAACACCCAGATTAGTGACTGAGGAGGAAAGGGGGATATCCTGGCCGTCAAAGGTGAGATGAGGTATGGGGGATGACTGAATCTGGTGTTGAGCGCCAATAAGGCAAACTTTAGTTTTGCTGCTGTTTAACTGGAGGAAAGTTGTGCTCAGCCAGTCCTTTATGTCCTTAAGACAGGTGCTGAGGCATGACATGGCTGCAGAAGGGCTTGGGGGTAGTTTTGATGTATAGCTGAGTATCATTAGCATAGCAATGAACAGACATCCCCTGTCTGCTGAAGACACATCCAAGGGGGAGCATGTAGAGGCGAAACAGGATGGGACCGAGAACCGATCCTTGCGGAACACCACAGGTGACAGGAAGTGATCTAGACCTGACTCCTCCCACTGAGACATACTCAGTCATACCAGAAAGGTAAGACTGACACCACTTAAGTGCAGAGTCTGACAGTCCAATAGTGGTGTGGAGGTGCTTTAAGGGGACAGTGTGATCCACAGTGTCAAATGCAGCACTCAGGTTGAGGAGAATCAGGACACTGCATGGAACTCCAGTTCCAGTTCTGAAAAAGCATTTGACGCTTGGGTTTAGTAGGGGGTGACAGGAATGTCAAATCCATTGAGACTACCTTGTGGTCGGACACGCCCAGATCATACATGTATATTCATATCCCCAACAACGATGATGTTGGTTGACATGGAGCAGAGTGAGGTGAGGAGGTCGTGTATCTCAGGGAGGAAAAATGAGTATGGTTTGGGGGGGGCGGTAGATGAGAAGCACCATCATGGAGTATGGAGGTTTACATATTAGAGCAAGGCATTCAGTAGAAGAAAGATCAGGCATTAGAAGGGGAGACAGGCCTTATTAAGCATAGAGTAGTCCCCTGGTTTATGCCAGGTTTCAGTTAGGCACATGAAATCAAGCCCCTTGTCCAAGATGTGATCATGAGTGAGGAGGGATTTATCAGTGAGAGATTTTAAATAGTTCCATGGTGGCAGGAGACATAGCTGAGGATGGACGTCTTTGCAAACTCCACAGTACACTGTGATCCACTCCATATTTTGCATCTCACCTGGTATAGGGTAGTCTCACAATGTTTCCAACGATGACACCCAAGTTTGTTTTGCTTCCATATTCCACATTGAAACCACAGCACGAGCCTCTATGGATGTAACAAGGTCTGTTTCTTAAAGTCCCAAACTCTTGGCAGCGGGTTAAAAACCCCTTGTCAGGTGCAATTAGGAAGCTGTGTAAACTCTGAAGCTGTGTGGCGGTTTAGGACATCATTATTAAATCAATTGCGTCGTTTGGGCATAATGGCAGCGTTGGTAACAGCCACAGTCACAGTCATACAGTGGAGATCATTACAGCAAACATGAGGGGAGCTCCAGTTAAAGAAAAATTCAAGTCACTAGAGTCTGTCAGTGACAGCACACCTCTGGGTGATTTCCGTGCTGATAGAGAGTGCAGGGGAGTCAGACAGGGCTGTACGGCACACCTGAGCTGGCAGGCTGGAGGAAGAGACAGCCGCTGTCCTCCGGAGAAAAGGGATCCCAGTAGAGAAGACAGGCAGTACTTTACTTTAGTTAATCCAAAAACCCACCAGTTTGATAGAACGTATTCCAACTCAGGGAGCGATCAAAACATGCAGACAAAAAACGGAAAAACATAAAAAGCTTGAGCATGAGATGTAGTGAGATATAGTTTATAAATATAATATAATAATATAGTTGAACACATCTCATAATTATCCATCAAATGATTATTCATTTGAACAAACCCCCACTGATTGTAGCTCCGTCCTTGATGCAAATGAATAATCTGATGAGCAGAAATTGAACAAAGCTTATAGATATTTCATATTTAATTCATTTTCATATTTTTTTTATATTATATGAAATTAATATTCAGCCATTTTTAAATTCACTCAATTCTTTTTGTATGGCTTTTTACTATTATTACTCACTGCACAAATGTGGATGTAGAGGAATAGCTATCTTACCTCTTTCTTGTGTTGATCCCACAGCCAATTAGTTTGAATGGCTGTGCCTCTCATGTCACGTCTGTCTCCATGGAGACGGTGACAGAACCTTCAGAGATTAGATAGAAAGAAGATTTCCTGCGGAGGTCATGAATCATGTCGGATGTGACCGACAGTGACATCATAAGGTTAACTAATGGGTTGCTCGCCGGCCCTCGCCGCCTTTTAGCGACTTCGCTCTGAGCTCATTATGGTCTCCGTCACAACAGGTGGCGAGACGTGAGAATGCTGATTCCTTTCAAGTGCATTTCAAGTGCTTTCATTTTGTCATTCAGATCTGCCCATCACCACGTGACATCATGGGGCTGAGTCAATCACCTGGGCCGGTTCACTTCATTGAAGCCAGTGGGATATCATTAGATACATTTGCACTGAAGATCGTGACCTTGAGGATACCAGCTAAATGATGTATATATAGTATAGGAAGGACCACCCTGCCTCACACTCACCTCTCTCCAGGATATGTCTCATGGCAGCAATTAGCACCTCAGAGATTAATTCTTGATTCTGCGAGAGAGGCTATTGGTGCTATTGGCAGCAAGATGAAGCACTTTTATGGACAATGATTCATAATGTCGGCTATTTTCATATTCACCTTTGGGTTAATGGGCTGTCTTAGTAGTTTATTGGCATAGCCGTAGTAAAAATATTTTTTTGCGCTTATATTATTTTAAAACTAGCAAAATTAATGACTTCCTCTAAATGTGAGATAACCTAAACTTGCTCCATATCTGTGTGGTTAAAGCAATAGATGGCTAGATAAGTGCACTTTGTGTGTTTGTGAGCTTAGACAGTAGCGCCATGTCAAATGTGATTTTTGTTATTGCTGAGCACTCCAGAGCTGGGACAGAGCGTCTAGACAAACATGTTTTTGCAGACACATGCGCAACCAACAGATAATTCATCCCCTGATAAATATGTTTACAGCCAAGCAAATATAATATTTGTAATCCCCTCCATCTTGCCCTGCAAGGACTGGATAAATATCTCCTGCTCTGCCAGGTTTCCAATGCAGTATTTCTCTTTCATTGTGGTTTATCACGGCGGAAGGGAGTGAAAAAATTGCAGAGGGAGAACAAAGCATACGGATGTAAAGAGTGAATAAGCAAGAGGGAGATAGAGAACTATTTAGAGAGAAAGAGAGATAACAGAGAGGTGGCGGATAAAGTGAGAGGAAAATGGAGAGAGTGTACATGTGAAAGAAAGAGAGGTGCAGCAGAGAGGCAGACAGAGAAAGAGTGATTGGGATAGCCTCTCCAACCCACTCTAGTCCAGGCTAAAGTAGCTAATGGGCTTGCCCAGCCGCACTGAGTGGATATTGCATTGGGACTTCCTGCAGTCCCTTAGCAAACAGACAGCCAGGGTTGGCTAAGAAGCTTGCTGGCCAGCCGGAAACATGATATCATCTTGCTAGCAACACTAATATGGACACACAGCCAGCCAGAAAGAGGGAAAGGCAGGCGAACAAGCTGAGCTGTTGTGAATCAGATTTTGACTGAGCCTATGAAGGAACACCTGTAGGGAGAATGGATTGGGCAGACTGACAGGCCAAGGGAAGTGCTCTGACATGCATGTGTTGTGTCCTGTCATGCACAGCCTGTATAATCACTTGTAGGAGGACGGGCACATGTCTGAAGAATGACATACAAGTAGCAGAACATACACTTACAGTATGTGCCCGCACATCACACAGGAAACATACAAAACTTTACAGAATACAAAGCTTTTTCCCATTCTGACATACTTTTTTCCTGTTTTAGAATGAGTGTTTCACAGCTTGTGCTGCTGTGGAGGCCATTGGTTTTATGATCATTGACATACAACTTTGCTGAAAAGTATTCATTTTATTCCTTTTTTTAAGGTAGATTTGAAGACCAAATTATTTCGATTTTGTCCACTCTTTGCCACCCTCATAAAGTGTGTTTCCACCCACCAGTTTGCACATAAAAGCAGTGTGGATTGGAAACAGGAAATTAGCTGTCGGAGGTGGAAAAGTTGGCGTAACAAAAAGGAAAAGCTGTGATAAAGCCTAGCGGGATTTTGTCAAATACACCTTGACGCAGCAAGTACATGACTGTGCTTCTTCTACTGTACTCAAAGCATTTACGTCATCACGCCACTCACTATTACAGGCCTCCATTCCAATTTTAAACCAAAATGTTAAAGAATACAGAGAGCCTTCTATCTGTAGAGGTGTCTCGGGTGTTGTACATAACCATAACGTCCCTGTTTGAGTGCAGACAGGGACCCTTGTTGCATGCAACCCTGCTCTGCTCTCTGTCACCATAGTGGCTGATAAAAACACCAGTTACCGATGCTTAATTAATTATGTAATCTTGTCACATCCTCTTAATTATTTCCACACAAAGATAGCTGATGAAAACATGCATTGATTCACATTTTACTTTGCCGACATTTCAGACATTTACACAACATTTAAGAGAAATTTACTGAAGACTGCACATGCACACGTGTGCACAAATCATGGCCACCCAACCACACTTCCCAGTACGCAGCACTCCACACGTCCCATACTGTACAGAACAGTAGCACTCCCTTGGGAATCGTTAGCGCTTTCTAACGGGCAATATTGTGCCATGCCTGGTCACAAGTTTAAGAGCGTGGTCAGGGGGCATGGGTGTTTTTCTACGCGCTCCTTGACCTCTTGTTTATTGTGCAGAAAACTGCCTCTTTGGAACAACTGCAGGCTCCCCCTCTCTAACTTTATTTACAGCTTAGTATCAGAAGTAATGCTTTGTACATTCACAGTAAGCAATATATATTTTTATTTTGCAGCAATCCTCAGTGTAAAATAAACTGATGAAATTAACATAAAAAGATATGAGAGAGAGAGAGAGAGAGAAAGATGGGGAGGGTAAGGGAGGCAGAGCTCTTCCTCATTCAAGTCTTACATAACCAGTTGAGACTTTAAAGCAAGCCTTAACCTGTGATTCATCCTGTTTTACAGGGCACTTAGTGGATATGGATAATTCATATGGATCCCAAAAGCCCCCCAGGGCACAGTAGATGTAAACAATATACTGTATGTCCCATATTTGTCAGAATGAAGAGTGCAAGGAGCAATTCAGCCTCACTGGCAGGATGAAACTGCAACCGCCCCTCCTGAGTAAGATTGATTAGACGCTCATTACTCCATGTACGCCTGTGTCAGTGCGTGTGTGGGTGGGAGTGGGTGTTTCCTTGATTTGATTTATCAAGTGTTCAAAAGCAGGCCGAAGGATTAATCACAGCACTGATACCATGCCAAGCTATTATCTACATTGCTATATGTGAAGATGCTGACTGTGTGTGTGTGTGTGTGTGTATGTGTGGCTGTGCCTCTTTATAAGAAGCAGCTTGAATAGAAGAGGAGATTATTGTGGTCCATATATTGTGTTTGAACGTGTCTGCATGTCTGTCCTGATGTGCTTGTGCTACGCTTCCTGTGAAGAGCAGGTTGAATTGTAAACAGAAGAGATTTTTTTTTTTTTTTTTTTTTTTTTTTTAAATATGCGTGTGTTTGTGCTTGTAATCCACTTATGAGCCACGGTTTGAAGTGTGCACCCAAGAATAGAGGTCTATTGTGAGGTCAACGCACTGCATGCAAACATACATACTACTACTGGCGCTACGGTATAAGATATGAGTCACTGCTCATCCACCTTGCTCCTCTCTTGTCCATCACTCACATAAAATCACTCAACTCTTCACTCAGTGCTGTGAAGTTGATGATACTATCACACACACACATACAAAAACTCCCTCACCCTCTCTCCTTCTCCCTCTCTCTCTCTCCCTCTAATTGATTTTCTCTCTATGGCTGTCCTCTAGCCACCACATTTGATCCTTATTTCCACTCTTACCTCTGCCTGCCCTTGTCAGTGCTGACTGTAAACTAAGCAAATTTTGTTTTCCAACAAAAGGCCTGCTTTTTCACTCTTTCAGCATTACAAAATCAATCAATCTATTTATCTAGCTCTATCTAGCTATCCAAGCATCCCTCTAGCTACTGTAAATTCTTAAATAAAAGCTGCTTTTCAAATAACGGCTGAGTCTCAAATAATATCGCCAGGCACAAACAAATAAAGGCTGGTAGCTTATAAAGGTGAGGAATTAATTACCCACATGATAAATTCCTTACATTTCCTCAACAGAAATTTCCTCAACACTAATTTTATCAGAAGAACATACAGTAGTGATATTACAGTGTACTCAATAATCTGCTGCTGAGTTTCTCTTATTATCAGGTTTTAGTCCCTATTTACAGACGCTCAATAAAAATAATGAGTCTAATAAAATAGACTCATAGTACATGAAATTAGAAGTAAAGGCATGTATCAAATATTAGCTTGTTTCAAATAAAGGCCTTGTTCTCTCTGCAGTGGAAGTATGTATGATTTTACAGGATTTATGCTAATCCATGCTACTATAAATACTCAGGTAAACTCAGGTAAGGTAAAGTGATAATACACACAAGGTAACAACAAAATATGAATTATTTAGGCCACCTTTTGAGATTTCACAATATCTATCTAGCTATCTAGCTTCTTAGCTGTCTGCTGCGTAGCTATCTAGATGTCCAGCTATCTAGCTAACCAGCTATTTCTATCTACCTGGCTAGCTAGCAAGTGATAAGTGATATTGTGCTTGTGTAATTCAAGGGGAGAGGGAGCGCTGTTTATTTCATGTGATTTTTTTTCTCCATTGAACTGACTTACATGAAAATAACCCTACCTTAGAATAGGAAGTATACAGTACAGATTACATCTTTCAATGCAGCAGGGAGCGACGGGCTTATCCTGATACAGTATCACTCTCTCAGATCCATTGGCATGAATATGCGGACACGTGTCGCCTGAATGGAATTTAACACTGATGCCCACGCATGATTTGTCACCAACGTTAATTCCACAAACCAACATCCAAAGCCATTCATCTTCATAAATAGCCCCTGTTCAGTTTTTATCTCCGTCCCTTGTCTATCCATCGTGTTGTTTTTCCTCCTTTATCTCTCGTCTAATTCTCTGGATTTTATCTCTGCTTGCCTCTCTATCCGGCCTTCCGTCCAAGCGCTCTCTCTCTCTCTCTCTATCTCTCTCTCTCTCTCTCGGGGTGCGTTGAGCCGCATTCGTGACAGCGTCTGAGCGAATTAACGCAGTGCTGCCACTGTGTGCAGACATCTAGGACACACAGCAGAGAAAAAAAGCAAAAAAAAAAAAACTCAGCCCCCGTTCTGTCTATCCGGCCAAGCCGGAGCAGAGCTTATCAGGCTCTACTAGAGGAGAGGAAAAAGAAGCGGATATTCACCCCACTGCAATGCCATAGTGTACATATCAGCGCCAGTCCAGGCAACATAGTCGCAGTTTTCAAATGTCAAATACTTATATATGTCTGCGTGTGTGTTTGTATGAGTTTAAAGCTTGAATTACTTCTACTGTAGAGTGAATTAATGTTTCAGCTGACCTTAATGTTCTCAGTTCTCAGAAGGCTGCTCTGCTTCACTAACTTACAGCCCTTACAGAAAGCAAAATATGTCTTCTTTAATGCCAGAAAAAAATATGGCAACTTTATTGCCTTCAGCACAATTACTGATTGTGATATATGATTCAATATGACACTGCTACAAAACAGTTATTCTCTCTGACAGAACGTTTCCACCTTTTCCATCATCACCAATCAGAATTTGTTAGAAAACTGCAACCATACGGATGCAGACATTATTGAACACCGCGTGTTCTAACTCACCTAACCTCATTATTTTTCACTTTAGGATCCATTTAGTTATCCTTACCGGTTCTGAGTAGTGATTATTAGTGAAAAAACAACATCTTATCTAACCTTTAGCAGTGGAACAGGGGTAATTGATGAGTGAACAGAGGTGATTATTGGAGTTGGCATTGACCACAGAATGCAGAATCAATACTGAAGTGCTGTATTGATCCTTATGGCAGCTGTTGATGAAGTGAAGAGGCTCATTGTGCCAGTCAGGAGATGAGCGGAGGGCGGTGATTCAGTGAGCAGATGCGTTTTTATTGAGGGGTTAAGATGGTTGTCCAGCAGGCTTTGTTAAACATTCAGACCTCTGGTGTTGATTTGGCTCAACATTATGGCCGGGGTCCCTGCTATCTTTGTTTGACCATGTGCATGTACGTCTGCTGTATTAGGACTTCATGTGGTACGACCCTTGTTCTTTTCACACCCGTCTTTGTTTGTGTATAACTGTTGCAGAAGCGACTTATAAATTAGAAACACTTGATTTGCTTTCACAGTTTTGCTGCAAACTACGAATTAAGCACACAAAGTCAGTACTGATGGCTATTATATTTCAAAATTTTAAAGAAAGGCAAGCCGAAGAGATCAGCGCACGCATGCTGAATTTAAAATCCCAGGCTTTTCAACAGACTAAACTTGGCGAGTCTGGTTAGGTCTGGTTTCCAGAAGAATGCCGAGGAGATAGGAGCTGGCAGGTATGGTGCTTTGCAGCCCACTCTCCTGTCTCATGGAATACCGTTGCTCCTCTGTCTCAGACTGCCTCCAACTGTGTGTGTCCACGTGTATACTTTATGTGTCTGTATGTGTGTTTTCTACGTGTGTATGTCCTCACTGTGGTATCGCCAGGAGCAATCCTCCTGCCATGCGGAATGCGCCCCAGCATGGATCCACTTCAAAGCCTCTCCACGTACACATCCACCCTGACGCACACGGACTCAGGCTGTATGGGTGTATCCATAAAAATAAAATCTTTTTACACATACCGTATAGACGTATCCGTATGCCCCCCCCTCCCCTACAACTCATGCATCAGGCGAGAGAGGGGACTTCCGTGCATTCAGTGATATTTAGAGAGCACACTCAAGTCACATAAACCTCAGTGGCAAAGCAAAGTAGAGGTCTTAACCCACATCTCTGTGATGACATTGATTTGGGAAATGAGTGCAAACCAGTCATGAGGTCTATTGTGGAGTGAGTATTTTCCAGCAGGACAAGGCTGTACATTGTACGCTGACAGCCAGGTCATGAGGGCATGTATTCATTCTGATCCTGCGGACGATTAATCAGAAACCATAACTTCACAGTAGAATAAAAATAGAACCCAGAAAGAGATGAGGCCACTGATTAGAACTGTCAATCCGCTCTCTTAAGAAAACTGCAAATATGTAAGTACATTTTATACACTGGACACTTCCCACACTAATAGAAGCAAGCTTTACTAATCAGCTATGAGACGTCGGTGCAGAGCAGCCTGCCACTTTGATGCTACACACAGCTGAAGTGCACGGATGAATAAATTGACGAGTACGTATGCGTATGTGTTTCCACCTCAAGCTGAAGGATACATCAAAGCCACATGCTTTGCAACAGCCGAGCCCCTTTGGTCTCCAATTGTGGCACAAAATAAACCTTTCAGAGGTTTGCAAATATAAGAGTAGCTTATGTACAGAATGCAAAGTAAAGATACTTGCACATCATTTTCACCCAAGATTCAGGCCCGGCTCTTAATGAAAAGTGAGCATATAGTAGACAGCAACAAAGCCTCTGCCAGTTTGCTGCTTTAACCCTCCTCTGCTTTTGATAACAGTGGAGGGAGACGACTAAATGGGAAATAAAACACAAAAAACATTGCTGACACACTGCAAGACTCACAAAATGCAACGCTTTTTGAGCCGCCAGGACATCCCCACTCCCCCCTGTTTTTTGGTCTTCGGTTCGCCATCCTTGCATCTTCAAAAATGTTTGGATGAAATATGAGCCGGAGAAAAGAGAGACAAGAAGAAACAGACCGAACCATCAGATTCATATCTTAAAGGAGCCATTTCACTCTCTGCGCTTTATGCAAGTGCACACACACATCAATATGCACTCATGTAGCCACACACCAGACAATCACCCATTTTATTGGCACTCGCATTCAGCCGATATTCATTTGTCATGAATATGATGCAGAGCAGTGACCATTAAAGTGTCTCTAGTTAGAACTCTATGAACAGGAAGCAAAGAGCCTATCACTTTGCCCTTTTATCTCCCTACAGCTCTCAAATGGAGTGGAGACATTCAATTTAAAGTCTAAGGTCTGGTAGAAGCCAGTGACTTCCATTAACTCTATCCCTGTGAAGTAGTTGGAGAGGTAGAGCGTCAAAGAAGTTTAATTATCCTGCCCTGCAACTTGAGCAACAAAGTGATAGAATGGAGAAAAAAAAGAAAGATATACTGCAAGAGAGAAGGAGAAAGAGAGACAAGGAAAGAGAAGAAATGTGTGCAGTGTATGGATTATCTGCCATAATATTGGCTGATCTGCTTGACTTGCTGCTTTTTTGCTTTTGAAGGACCCTCAAGGTTTTAAATTGCTTCCTTGCTTTCATTATCTGCTGTTTGATTGGATTGTGGAGCCCTGCTGAGGTATGCCATCAGGAAGTAATGGGCAGATCTTGTTGCATTCTTATTTTATTTAGATTTGTCCCTCACCCTAGATAGAAATTCACCTACAAAACCGGAATGCATTCACAGCTATTAATAGCTTTGATCACAGTGACAAGAGGGTAGAACGCAGCGCATAGGGAGCGCTTACGAACAAGTGCATTGAGATCCAGCAAATAATTCTTAACCTTGGCAAGCGCAGCCACTTTGTAAAGAAAGACGGGGGAAAAGGAAAAGAATTTTAAGAGGATGGATTGTACGCTTTCCTTGGAAATGAAGCAAAAAGAAAGCACATTTCTCTTCTTTTTAGTGGGCCAGCGAAGAGTGATAGTGGGACAGACATTCAGACAAAGTGGTGGAGTGGAGGGCAGTCTGTTGGGAGCCGGGCGGTAAAGGTCAGGGACGGGGAGATGGCTCTAGCACAAGGACATAATTGGCTAGGCAGAGAGCCAGTCCAACACACACACATATATATACACACACAAAGGTAGGAGATAGTGGCCTGTTGTAGCTAAAGGGGGGAATTGGAGCCTACTATGGGAATCAGAGCCACTGGAGAGAAATGTGTAAAAGTCTTGACAAAGATTGTTTGGTGCTTTATCCGTCACCCTTGTTTTCTTCTGTTTTTACTCCTTTGCACCTCCTGGAGATCCCCACTGCAAGCCTTTTGTCATTGCTCTCTTTCTTTTTTCCCCCCTTCTCTCTCGTCACATTCTCTCCCTCTCTCCCCGCCCGCACCCTCCGTTTCTTTTCATATCCAAATCCATTTTTGAGGTTCCTCTCTCAGCAATATTTCCCCGTCATCATCGAAACTTCAATGCCGTTGAGTCTCTTCTGCCTTTTCTCGTTCTCTCTTGCGTCTCCTCTTCCCTGGAATGGCTGCAGACATCCAGAAAGCCAGTTCCAACAGAATACCAATGCTATCAAATGGTGCAAGAACAGCCAGCAAAACCCTAATCTGTAGTATGTGTGTGCTTTTAGATAGAATCGGAAAGTGCTCCAAAAAGGGGGCAATTCATCATTTATGGAGTTATTTCTTTTTCATTCATCACACAATTGTTTTATCAGGGACTTGCAGGAATGTGCGTCTGCTGTCTCTTCTGGCGCTGCTCAGGTGGCATTGATAGCTTTAGCTGTGCTCATTTGCATTGACAATAAGCGGTAATAAAAGCTGGATAAGGAGTTATGCGGCTAAAACCATGACTGCCACTACTGCCAGCACACTCCTGTCTCAGGTGTGTTACCAAATAATGGCTTTTGTAGCTACGGGGACATGCTGATAACTTTACATTTCTGCGATACATATGCAAGTGCACGCATAAAAGCACTGACATGGGAAGACACACACTCGACTACAGAGCCCCCACCCCCCCCCCCACCCCTAAACCCACGATTATGACATGCATAATAATGATCGCCTCATTGCCACAGCAAAGAGGAAAGGCGGAGGCAGAGAGAGGGAGATAGATTAGGGTTAAGGGCACTGTGTTAGATGCCTATCATCAAAGAGAATTAAAATCTTGTAATAGAAGTAAAAAGCACCCTTGGGCAGTAAAGAGTGGAAGTGGTTGGGTCGAAGGCAACGCAAGTGTGCTCAGGATATATGCTAGGAGACAGGCTTTGCTTCGGGGAGGAGGGGAGGTTGGCCTAATCAAACTATCCACAGGCATTGATTCAATGTGACTGCTGTAAGTGGTTGTAAGTGAGGAAATAGTCAAACTCTCATTGGCCAGGACTTGGAGATAGCTCTCTTAGGCTTGCACAAGTTGATACACTGTCAGCACTAGGGCCCAGTGCAGGTTCATTTCTGCACCCAGGGGTACATTAGTGGGTCCTTCCTTCTTCCAGGTCTGGTGTAGCCTGGATAAGGGTGACAGCGCAGTGTATTGAGCTTTTTTCCTCCTGTTTTGGGAAAGCTTCGTTCATCCTGCAGTATTCGATCAACCACTCAGAGAGTTAATTCATTCATTTTTTAGTTGAGATGAAAGCTTGCATCATATAGACAGAACAAAGATATGGAATTGGGACCTTCTCTCCTCCTTTCATGTCTTTATTCTGCCCCATCCTCTGTCAGATGCTTGTGAAAGTGAGAAAGATGAAAATGACAAATAGGCAATGCAAGACAGCAGCGTTGGTAAGCCCCTCCCTGCCTGTCACCTTTCTCGTGGGAACTCTTTTTGCATCAGCGTAATGTTTTATTGATTTATCGGCAGCGTGAGAATGATCCATTTATCCTCGTCTCAGAGAGAAATATGAGAGCTGTTGACGCGTTCTGGCTGAATAATCCTGGTATTAATCGAAGCCAAGGAGTGTCAAGATGAGGCGATTGGGCTGTTTGAGGTCTGTAGTAGAAGCTGCGTCCGTCGTGGCACGGATGGAGACACGGGCTTAGCACAAAAGCCACGATTCATCACACTGGCGTAGCCCTAGCACAGAGAGAAAACATCAGCTTATTACATCCAAACATAAGCTTTAAATGGATTACAATACTGTACAGGGTTTGTTTATGTTGTAAACATTGAGCAATCATAAAATATTTTTGGTGTCACCTCCCTGTGGCACTATGGTCGAGGATGAGTTAAATGTGGCATTTCAAGGAGCCCTAAGTGAAATCTAATATGGCGTTTGTTTAATTAAAACCCAGGCAGTGTTTTGGGGGCAGCAGATTAGTGCTAAAAGATCCAATTAAAGTGTTTGGTGAGAGAGGAGCTCAGGAGCCTGTTGGCTTTCCTCTGTGATAAGTGAAATACCTTGCAGCCAAAGCAGATAGTGCTGATAGCATATAATGAGAAAGGACCCTTAGTGCTACACAGGGCTACAGCCAGCCACTAACTATGACTCCTGCTGCTGAAGCTCCCTGACTCCCGTGCCCTCCTTCCACCCTCGAAAACCAGACTCGCATACTTGTTGTGCCATCTGATAGCACAATCAGCATTTCTGTGAGAGAGAAAGAGAAATATTTAGAGGCACTGTAGCGTCCCTCATTTTCAATGAAGCCTGATTACCATCACGTTCTGTGCAAAGATGCTGAAAAACAAACTGAGATAAAGGGAGAGAAGAGTTTTCTTTGGAGTTTGTTTGTTAGTCTAATCTCTCCCGCTTGGGTTTGCAAGCTCAGATAACTGTCTAAATCTTTTATTAGATTCTGTGGAGGTTGGAACAACCGCAGTCTTGAATGGATAAAATGGGGATATTTAGCATTCAACTAATGGTTTTTTGTACCAGTGATGCCGAGGCAAATTACTCCCCATGAGTAATAGTGCTTTTTCACCCATTTTTACATATAAACGCAGCTGGCCAGAATGAGCAGGACAGTTAGTCATGGGAGGCCTTTGTGGAGAAAATTTGTGTGTGAGAAAAATTGCGACGGGTAATGCGATGTGAGGCTTCATATGTTCCCATTTCACTGTTTTTTTTTCTTTTTTTTTCTTGGTCAGTCAGGCACATTAACAGTTTATTTCCCAACACTACCCCTCTCACTCCTGCCACCCTTAGTTACTATGCTGACACCATGTATCTCACCTCACCAGCCCCTTCATCTCGCCACAATAGAGCAGTCCACAGCGGCCATTGGTGAGGCAGTCAGCATACTGTAATCTAAATATTTGGACCCAAAGCCAATTGAATAAGTATGAGAGTCTCAGATGATTTTTATACTTGCAGCCTGCATTTGCGCCTGTGCACATGCACACAAATGCACCTGTATACGCCTGCGCATGCATATTTACAGTGTCAAGTCACTGACAGAAACCCATGCAACTATTTCCTTTCTCTGTCTCAACAACAGTTCCCCTTTTTGCAACAGTGCCTCTCTGCCTGGATAGAAATGCCATCAGTCTGAAGAACTTCTATTGTACTCACTGGCAGGGTGCTTGTGGTGCACTTGATGGAACAAAATAAAAGTTTAAATTGATCAAGGTAATGTGAAATTTGACACAGCAAAACGTTCTCCCCGAGACAGCTTTGATGTTTTCACTTTGTTTCAATGTTTGATGTCAGGGTTGCTCCTTGAGTAGATGTATACATGCTCTGTTATGGCAGAAAGATGCCTTCCAGTCCTATCTTTCATCCCTGCTCACTTCCTTGACATCTCTTTCATTTAAAATTCCATTATTGTCATATCCTCGTTTTTCGAATAGAATATGTAATCCCACATCTGAGTGTTTTACATTGAAATGGTTCTACAGTAACGGTCAATGCTGCACCCAGACTATTCACAGCAGCCTACTTCTATCCCATCATCTGCTACTACTATCTATTTGATTAGTAAATTGATCAAGAAAAATCAAATAGATGGTGAACTGTGAACATTACAAACTAGCCACCTTCCAAGGCCAAATCCGCTGCTGCTCTGGTGACCTCCCTGTTTGCCGTTTCCACTCCTGGCTTGACCTCAGTGCGTCACCTGAACCCTACCTATGTCAATCTGGCAGTCTCCTCCTGGCTGCTCCTCTGCCAGTCAGCTCATCACACCCTCAGACATCTCACTAAGGATGTACAACCTCTTTGACGGCGCTTGGGGTCAAGTGCGGCGGAGCAATTGGGGGTAGCCAGGTTGTCCACAAGATAAGGAATGCTTCGATAAGAGGTGATTTTGAAATGCGGACAAGAATACAGGCGGTATAGCTGTAGAGTGGGATTTTGAAGGAGAGTGGATTTGTGTTTTATATCATATTGTGTTGGTACATGACATTCTGCATTCCAGTGGGGACAGAATATGGACTTGAAAGAGCTGCAGTTTAGGTTTTTTTGCCTTCATTTCATATTTTCCTCAAGCAAATGGTTTGGTTGCAGATCACATTCAGTATATTAATATTCTACCCTTGCAGCCCGCTGTTACCTCAAGGTGAATAGCCTACCACTCTATGTAATAAGGAACATATGCTTTTAGTCCATTATACCAAACATGAGACTGTTATTCTACCTCTGAACCTTCTATTAAGAGGCCCTGTTACCGGCTGTACATACAAAGCAATACTGTATGTGTTATATACATACATAAAGCTACAGCATAAAAGTTCAAAGATATTTATGGCTCTTCTTGCATAGTCTGTGCTGCTATTTATGCCTCCCTTGGCACAGTCAAACACATCCTTATCAGTATTCATATCCAACACCGCTGTAAAATGAAGTCAGATCCTGATAGGCTCTGTGCGACTGTGGCACCTGTTGCCCTATTGGCTCAGCCTGCGGATTGATGTCTTCCCTTTGATGAAACAAGAGCTCATGTCTAGACTATACAATGGGCCCTGTCACCTTGCCTTTCTACTGCAACATATTTAAAGTGTGTAGGTCACTGAGCATCTGCAGTTTTTTTTCTCCTTAACAGAAATTGATTGAGTGCCCATAGGTAGGTCTCCATATGACAGGAGTAGTAATATGTTTTAATGAGCTTGACACCCCAGGGGAGTGGAATGCATTTCTCAATTTGGCGTCGAACTGAGAAAAAAGATTTGAGAGCCCCTGCTTTGCACCAGTGTGTTGTCCCAGGGCAAGGAGAAAAAAACCTGTTGAATGAAGACATGCCAAAAAATATTTGAATGATGCATTTTTGGTTCCAGTTCGTCAAAGGTAGCTCAGGGGTTTCTGCTGGCTGAGGTTTTCTTTGTCTTTCCTGCGCATTTGCTCATTTTCATGCGTGCTATATGAGCCAAGATGTGTACGAGCCTGGGCTGAGGGATTGAAGTAAGCTTTTTCTTATAGTCCCTGTCCCCGCTACCCATGCCACTGCAACAATTCTCCCATCCATTCGACTCACACAGAGTGGCAGATTTCTTTTGCCTTTCATGAGCTGCTGTCGCTTGCTTTAAATTTCTCGTTAGTTCAGCTAAGTACATCTTCAAAGGCAGTAACTGGGGCCGGCTGGTATGGATGGGGTTGAGCTATCTGAATGAAAGACTGAGAGCGGGTAGGAGAATTGAGAGAAAGACGGGATAGAGACACTATAGGTAGCTTAGCTTCTAGGTAAACAGCTACTAATTTGCAATGAAATCTACACAGCAAAAAGGCAGGTAAACACTTACACTAATCCATCTCGACCTTGAGTTCAGGACTATAACTCGGGTCACTTGATATCTGTACATGATCATCAGTGATTTCTACTGCATATTGTTTAATAAATGTGCAATATAAGAAATAGATTTGAGAAAAAAAATAATTATACTCAGTCCTTGGAGATATGACATCTGATTGATACAGGAAGTTCAGGAAGGCAGCTTAATTCCCTTTATATGTTCTATTGTACCAACACATTTCGGAGAACCTTCCTTGTGTCATGACATTTATTTCATGAATTTTTGAAGCAGTTCTTGAAAACAGAATACCCAAATTTACATGACAATTTAACAACTTATCTTTTATCTGGCGTCATGTGAATTAAGAGACCTAAAATTGGGGCCGCAGGCCAGAAAAGGTTGAGAAAGCTCGCCATAGAGAATTTAGGTTTTCAAACCCTTGAAAATGACCAGCACATCCACATGCTCACACACACACAACTGCAGCAACAACAACATGGAGAGGTTTTTGGCTTAGCCTTTAATTAGGCCGACACTAAGACACACTGAGAGGCCAGCATGTTCCATCCCGCTGCCCTCCAAATTCCCCCGGGCCCTCTCAACCTCACCCCAAGCTAATTCAGCTAAGCCTTGGCCGCTGATCAGCATGCACATCCGCACGCACTTCCACACAAGCTCACTCATACTCCCAGGCTACACATGCGCATGCAGATGTGCGCACATGTGCTCACTCGGTGTCTTCATTTTGTCCTTAGTGAGACCGGCACGCACCTATCGCCAATCCATACCTCTAACTTAAGGATTCCGTTAATTACAGCTTTCAAGAAGAACCCTTTACTCCACATCTGTCCCTTCCTCCCCCCTCTCATCGATTGCAACTCCTCTTGTTTATTTGTAGATAGGCTGCGTCGCAGTGGCCTTTTAAGCATCTCTCTCCATTGCTCCCTCCCTTCCCCTCCTCCTAAACCCACTCCCACCCCCCCTTTTGATAAAGGATTGGAAACAGATAACAGAGGAGGTGGTGCAGGACCGACCTCTCCACGGCTTTGTGGCTAAATCATTGAAAGGTGATGGATTGTGCCTCGGCCGCCAAATTTTCCTCCCATGGCTTGAGTCACTGCTGTGTTTTTCTCAGGCTCAATGTCCTTGAAGCAGGGGTTAGAACTATCGGCGAGACTTGGTCAAGGTAGCTGGCCAGTGGAGGAGGAAAAGGAGTCGGGAAGAGAAGAATGGAGAGGAGAGTGTGGAGGTGAATTGAAGAGAGGGAGGGCATTAATTATAAGGTTGACACATTCAATAGAGGGCTGAAGTCAAACCACCTGCCAGAGGGAATTGGAAAACAGCAACTACAGAGTACCATTCCAATATTGGAAGCAGTTGCAGAGATAACGACTGTCTGAGTCAGAAAGTGTCCTATCTATCTCGTAGTGTGTCTTTGTGTCCAAGAGACCAAGAGGCGGAGTAAAATAAAAGATTATTGTGCATGTGCTTAAATAGTATTTATGCATTCTAGGTAAGTACACATGGATGACAAATTAAAGGAAAAACCAAAATAATGTGTTTTTCATCATATTCACAACTTACTCTGCTTTGACATTTTTTGTTTACTCAGTCCCGCCCCTGTATCAGGCCGGCAGGGCTCTTGCTTGACAAAATTGGATGGTGCTGCCAAAACAACATGAGGGAAAGCCTTCCTGTATCCGGGTAACGCTAGCTTAATGGATCACAAATTTTTTTTGTGACCAAAATATAAAGCTTTTTCATGATTAACACTGGTGCATGTCAAGTATTTACTGAAGATGAGCGGAAAAGCCCCCCATTAATGACATTATTATCATCATTAACATTACAAGTATAAACCATAGTTAAGCTTTCAGTTGTAGATAAAAAAAGTTTAATCGTATCGTGATCCCCTGGCCGGCGGCTCTAGCAGCAGCCACAAGTGGGAACCAGTCAGTTTTTATCTGTCATCATCCTCAATTGGAGGGCCTGAATCTGTGCATGTGCGTTACTAAAGTGCTGGACCACCAAGAGACTTCAGAAAGGCTTTAATGCTGCCTAGATTAGACACGTGTCTGGAACTCTACTAGATGGATAAACACCATTCTTTCAAAAGATATTCCCTCATTTAGAGTTTTAATGATGGTAGTTTGGTCCAACATCTCCCATAGGCGTTCAATTGGGTTGAGATCTGGAGACTGAGATGGCCAAAAGGTATGATTTACATAGTTTTCATCTCCATCAAACCATTCAGCAATGCCTCTTGCGTGTACGGAAACATCTGCATTCATGCGTCTCCACTCACTTATTCAGTTTTCTCATATAATTAGTCACCAATCTGTCTGACCCGTATGTATGTTTAAGTGATTATACTGTACATTACCTAACCTACATCTTGGCAGAATTGATCAGCACAAACATTAACTTGTCATGAGTTCTCAGTGATTGCCACCTGAAGTGTCACCTATTTTTTTTTCCCCCACACCCAACCCCGGCTCTAAGCGTCACTCAACTTATCAAAGACCTTTACATGGAAACTCTCACCTCCCTCTGTGAGAAATAATACTTGCAGGACCACCATCAAGGTTGGCAAGGCGCTTGGCGGTGCACACGGGTGAAGCCCCACAGAGAGATGGATTCTGATTCTCTTTGATGAATGACCATTACCATGTACTGATTGCTCCCAAAAAAAGAATGGCAGACTGCCGCACTTAACTGTGGACTCCGTGTAACTTACACGTTGAAGTACATATCACACTGAAATAAGAGCTACATGTCAAAACCATTCACTTCATCAAGGTTGCCATCGACGGCAGGCCTGAGCTTAAATGGGAGAGTTGTTAAGTGAGAAAAGCAGGGGCCAGTGGTGAGCATCGCCTTAAATGTTCTTAAAAGTCCTTGGCTCAAAGGGAGGTGGCTGAGTAAACTTCTGAAAAGTACAAGCTTGACAGAAATTGTTTTCTGTCTCTCACTGCAGCCAGCATTTTGTATGTGTGTGTTTCTGTCTGTATGTGTGTGACGGAGAGACTACAGGAGGTGTGGGAGGTGCATTGCAGTGCACACTTAAGTATTTCTGTTCGTCATTAGCGGGGAGGAACTGCTTGCTAGTTAATTAATGAGACGTAAAGGTGTTTGATGTAGGTAGGGTTAGAGACGATATCAGGTTCGTCGCAGACATCGGTGGCTAGGATGTGGGGTTGCTATGCCAACCGCAGACACAGCTGGTCTAGCGTTGGAGAAGACAATTGATGCTGTGTTTCAGCGGGCAATCATCAAATTCAGACAAAGGGAACACACTGAGCAAACAAAAAAGGTCATCAGGCATGTTTATTCACAGTTTGATTTCGATCTCAAAAACAGAGATCTGTATTGTCAGCTTGATTGCATTGTTTGTTTTCCTCTGCGAGGAAGAGCCATCACTGTGTATAGCATTTTAGGTTCAAGTACTTTTCTATTTGATGTTGTCGATATCAAAGGGAAGATTAGCCCTGCCTCATACAAGATGCTGATTCCTTTTAGTATCCGTCCATCCAGCTCTCTAATCCATATTCTTCAAAGGCAGATGGGCATCTGAAACAGAGATTTTCAAGTTGTTTTATAAATAGTATCTACTTGTAATTGAAATATCCAGCCAGCATGTCAGAAGAACGGATGAAGGCTGGTTCACTCTCTGCTTCAGCTTGCAACATTTTGTCTGTACCTGTCAGTTTCCATTTAAAACTGCAGTTACCGTATGTGAGGGAAGACTATATGCAGAGGTGCCACCTTAATTATCACTTCCCACATTCTCAGACTTTCTGTCGAAGCCAGCTGAAGCGGAGAGGGGTGACAAAGTTACGTAGCCTTTTTTTTTTATCATCAGGGCTTGAAATTAACACCAGCTACCGATCATTTAGCAAGTGCTGCAGCTGCTTGCTTGGTGTGGCAAATGTGGCAGCCAGTTTGACAGAGACTCAATCCATCCTGACTCATTACATTCAGTACACAACCAATGTGAGGCAAACAAACCGAACTGGCAAAATCCATTTGCCACTGTGGATTGTTGACATCATGTGAAAAATAACTCTGCAACACTATCTGCCTCACTGGAAGAGCCCGTTCTTTATTCAGCCGACACGTTTCGACACAGGGACTGCATCATCCTATAGAACGGGTAAATGACAGCTTATACATTTATATACAATTATAGCTTATTCAACAAGATGGCTGCATTTTTATTATCTGATGCAAACAAGACACACAAATGGTCAGCCTTTATTTAATGCTGCATCCTAAACAAACAAAAAAATCATCGTAACAACAATAAAAATTACCACACAGTAAAAGAAAAAACATAGAAATGAGCATATCTAATGCTAAAACCCCTTATTTCTTCCCTCAGACAGTGGGAGGAACTGTTGTCTGATTCTGACTCCAATGAATGATCTCATTCATCAGATTATACTCTTTTTGCATGAATAGCTGAACACAATGTTTTGTTTTACAGATGATTAGGTCATTTATTCTTAAAATTTCAACTCTGAATGGATAATTAAAGCTTTTAGTGCTCCTTGTGAATTTGCATTTGACACTAATTCCACATTTGTTGACATCATGCCCCGGTCCTAATTATCATTATAGCCAAGTGCTGCAAACACACCACAGATGTTGGAATGCAGCGTTTGTACAATTGTAAACTTTTCCCTCTCCTTGAACCAAAAAAAAAAGGAAAGTTTGTAAAAGTTCAGAATGAGTAATGTAGCCAAGTGATGTATCCAACTGGGGTTTGAGTCATAAAGGCCTTTGGATAAGATCAGTGGCTGAGGTTGCTGTATTGTATTTGTGTATGAGGGCCTTTCAGTTATTGCAGAGAGAAGGGGGAGAGACAGAAAGAAACAGAGTGGGAGAGAGAGAGTGAGAGAGAGAGAGAGAGAGAGAGAGAGAGAGAGAGGAGTTTTGGGCTCTCCATGAAGCCTTGGCAAAGGCAGACAGGCTGCACCATCCTCTAGGGAAGATTCAATTATAAATGATGCTTCCACTCGGAGCCATCTTGGAATCCCTATTTCTTTAGGAGATCTTCTTCACCTAATCCTCAGCAGGGTTTGGTGTGGCCTGCCTCTGAAGTGATATGCCTCACACACATTGTGTGTCATGCATTATGAATGATGGGAAGGAGACATTCATGTCCTTATTTTGCTGAGAGCAGTGTGAACATCAACACTGGAGCTGACAGAATGCTAATTCTCGCCATAGAAAGGAGCCCAATAGAGTCAGGTTTTCACAGAGCTTTGGTGCGCAAGTGTGCCAGCTATTTATTTGCAATCTTTTGTGTGTTTACGCCACCTCGAGATGACTTTGCTCCACCCTCGCTGCCCATCTTTGTCTGTCTGTCTCTTCTTTTACCCAGCATCGTTCTGTGTCTCTCCATCCTAGTAACTTCTCTCCTTTCATCTCTGCAATGTCTCTCTCCCCTTTCTGAAAAATTCTACTGGTGGCAGCGCACAGCATTAAAGTCAGCAGACAGGTCTTCTTTGTAGCCCGGAGTGCTGCATGGATCTCAGCTGCATCCCTCTCCCCCCCTTCCTCCTATCCCCCCCCCCCAGTCTCTGAAATCCTCTTCAGACCCCCTTCCCTCTTCCTCATCCTCTTCCTTTTCCAACCAGAGAGAATAGGAACTGACATCTCCAGAGAACCGAGAAAAAAATCATTTAAAGCCCTTCCTCTCTGTCCGCTTGCCGCTACAACAGAGAGGAGTGTCAGTAATGCAGCAGGAGGGGAGACGGAGAGAGGAGGAGGAGGAGGGGGGGAGGAGGAGAGAAGAGGGCGGAAGGGTGAGACTGGCTGTCCGAGTTTTGCAGTAATGAGGGGGGAGTTGTTATGGCTCACCTTCTGCTGTTTGAGTCTGTGTGTGTGTGTGGGTATTTTCACTTCTGTGTACTCACATTTGCGCCTCTGCAGTGTTACATGAAGCTGAAGTGAGGATACATGACTGCTTCGTTAATGGGTGTCTGTGAGTTGATGTTCCTGTTCTTCTGTAGTGATCTGGGATGATGATTTGACATGCCTGTGAGTAAGGAACCAATGTTACAAAGCCTCCTCCCATTGCTTGGGGGTGTGGGGGGGGGGGACTCGGACCATCTCAGGCTCACATCTCAACCCAGTCTCACATCATAATGTGTAATAGCTACGTTGGTCCACAGCACAAAACGTATTACACATTTTGATGTGAGACTGGGTTGCACATCTACGCCACTTGACTCTCTCTCCATCTGTGTTTCTCTGTTCTCCGTGTCTTTCCTCTCTCCTCCTGCAAGAAAAAAAAAAAAACTGTTTCTCCACTCTCCTCTGTTCTCTCCACATCTACCCACTTTTGCCTCAGCAGCACGATACAGATGGCAAATCAAGCTGTTCATCGTGGAAATATGTCAAGTATGTCCCCCGTCAATGAAGGGTGATGAAAAAGATGAGAACTTTTTTGACTGAGCCATCTCACAGCGTGTTGTGTCGTTGGAAGTCATTGCACCTCAAGTGTTTTTGAGCACAATCCAGTTGAGCAATAAAATAATAAAAAAAATAGTCATTCCAGGCTACAGGAAAGAATTAGCTGTTGTGTAAGAAGTACAATTATATTTGGAGTTGGCTAGGTCATTATGTTCCCAGAAAGAGATGCATTTTATGTTCCCAACAGAGCTAGTGAGGTTTGGTATAACCCATAGACAAAGGCTGGCAAAAACTGGCCTCTAAATGACATTTGACTAAAAATGAAAACTCTTAGGAACGTGTCAGAAATCAACCAGCGATATACAGTGGCAATCTAAATATAAAGCCCTTTTAAATCCAAATGATGCTGACATCTTATCATCAATACCGCCATGTGTAGAGCAAACCGTTACTGTGACCCGTTCTGCTTCAAGTATGTGGCAAACCATCAACTGAACTATCTCCATGACAACTTCATCCACTGAAGAAGGCCATTGAATAGCTCAAAAAAATCCATTAAGTGGACCTTTCCTTTTGTTAGTCGAACTATACTTCCAAGGTCAATAATGAACCTTCAAGCTCTGTATAGTATCTGTTTAATTTAAACTTTAAACATTTAATCTGATCATATATTTTAACCTTATAAGATGTTTCACAGAGATGAGATGATTTTCTAAGAACACCTTTGTTGTAAAGTAGGAATAGCATAGGTAAATTAAGATACATCTTTCTATTCATTCTTGTTTCAAAGCCTCAATGTCCTTTTGCACAGCTCAAGAGCGATCTAATGTTAAGCGGAGACGTTAGCTTTGATTTCCGCCTAGTTTAGCAGCCATACTGAGTGTATTTAAACATAACATTACTCCACATACAGTAGTTTACACTAGTACAACATGCCCTCTTGTTCCTTTTGACATCAATTGTTTCCTGTCACACACCTGCATTCCCTGTGCACTGGCACCAACAACCCGACTCCCAACAAAACTGTCAACACTAAATCTCACTGCAGCAGAGAGGCTTGGCTTCTCTTGGCATCGGCAGGCGACTGTAGCACAAATACTACCACTGTAGTATTTGACTGCTCAATCCTAGCGAGTGGAGCTGCTGCCCAGAGGCTCAGACTTCATCATCCTGGATGCTGGTGCTGCTTTGCAGCCCAAGTAGCAGCAGCAGAAGCTGCCTGAGCCTCTGCCTTCCTTTGTTGCATTTGCTAGTGAGCTCTGGCTCATAAAGTTAGAATATGACTCTGGCAAAATGTTATACAATGCAGAGTAATCCATACAATCCTCTGTACGCACTGTTTAGACTGGGAAATAACTTTCTAAGCCATAATCGCAGACTGTGTTTTTTTTTTTTATCTTAGAGCAGTTTTTCTGCAGACTTTTCACATCTCTTTACATTTCCTTTCCATTTACACACAAAAGGTCCCTTCCATACCTGACAGAAAATAATTGCATACTTATAAACTTTAATTAGGCTGAAAATATTAGTATAGTTATGAAGGCAATCTTGCAAGGGAAAATCTTGGTAAGTATAAAGAAATGTGTCTTAATCCAGTGCTGTATGTTTTTTACAGTGTGTTGTCTGCACATAAATCATATTGCAGCTCTGGCTTTCTGCAGAAATCTTCCACTTCTCACTCGGATCGTTCTGTCCAGTCTCTCCTTTCTTTCCATTTTTCTTCCACTTCTATTACCCCTGTCTTTTGGCGCGTGAATCCATATAGTTTGGTAATGCTACAGCTTATTATAACAGGGAAACAGACAGAGTAAATCATTCAAGGCCGGCTGTTTTCTTTACATAGCCACTCTTCACAACACACTGCCCTTCATCAATCATATTCTGCATTTTGTTCAGTTTTGCTGATGAGAGATGGGACACATGGACACAATGTGTGATGAAATGTGTATATACACACACATACAAAGTACATTTTGTGTTTATATGCCATAGAAATACGTTAAAAGTCCAACAGCACACATGCACACACATAGACATCCATCGTATTTCAGCCATTCCCGGTAAGCTTGCTTCTGGCAGCTGATTGAGGATAGAGAGAGATAGAGAGAGAATGAGAGGGATGAAGAGAGAGAGAGCATTCAATCTTCAGTCTCGTCCCTCACTCTATCCCAGAGGGGAGAGGCAACAGTTGGAAACATGAATTATGAAATGATAAGAGGTTGTAAAATGGAGATAAATCCTGGTGATTACACAGCTCAGTATCTCACAATTCGATTCCTCTGTCAATGATTCTTTATTGTAGTTGTGTGAAGGACAGCAAGCCTAATAATTCCCCATGTATGAAGCGCGACAGGGGAAAGCATTGTGATGATAGAGTTCTTTTGAACTTGATTGAGGAGGCAATTACATTTTGCATCTCACTTTCAGGATTTTTTTTTTAAGGCTTCTCTTTCTTTTCCTCATTCTCCGATGGCAGAAAATTCGACCACATCAAACCGTGTTTGTCTTCTTTTTCCATCCCCTAGGGTGCCAGCGCTGCAGAAAGCCCAAGAGATAACAAGGGGAAAGACATAAAAGCACATAAACAACACACACACACACACACACACACCAGAGAGAAAGGAGGGGAAGTGTGTGTGCGCTTGTGTATGGGTGTGTGTGTAAGTTCAGACTCATGCGTGTCTCTGCAGATGGCTGTGTATGCGTGTGTATGTACATGCATACATAAACAGAGAGTTAGAGTTTAGAGCATTTACCTACTGCAGCTCTCTGCCTCGTGGTTTAAAAGCAGCTGGTAGTGCCACCTTTTCCTTTGTGGCTGTCTATACACACATCTGGTTTTCCTGCTGGTCTACTGGATTGAAACTGGTGACCTTCCGTCATTTCTGTCTCTGTGTGAAAATACTGTGTCCTCCTGTTTTTTGTTTTTTTTTCGTCTTTTCTCTAGTTGGGTAGTGTCACATGGGGGCCTGAAGGACAGGACATGGTTCTGTTCTGCAGACAGGTGTCCTGACCTTCTGTCTGCACTCCCACGCCTCAAGGGACCTCTTGGAAATAGAGGCCAAGGCTTTGACCGAGTCTCTCATCTACAGTTTGTCTCTAAACTGAGGCACAGTGCAAATGCAGTGAATCACAACACTGGAGAGAGATGCATTAGCACAATGCCAATTATTTCATATCAAAAACCTCGCCATAGGTATATAGTATAAGGCTTTGGGAGGATATTACCATATTGTTTACCATCAGAGAATAAGCATGCAAGCTAACACAGATGAGATAGATTCATGTTGGTCATAATTTTTTTTCAGAGGGGTTCCTATCTCCCATCCCTTCACTCTCAAATCAATAGAGCACCCCTATGCCACAATTAGATTTCAAATGGCCTCCCTCCAATACCCACTGGCCATTTCAAGATTGCATTATTCAAAGATGGAGATGAAAGTCCCCTCTGATCCACCAAAATAACATCTTGTGCAGTAATCTGTTTGTAGATGTGATTCCTTTGATGATATTTTCCCTGCAGTTGGCTTTTCACCAGGGCTTCATAGCTGTGAAACAGTGGCATGTATGTTGAACACACCATTTCCGCAGTCTGCTGGACTAATGTTTCAACCTTGTAAGTACCTCTGACAATTAGACGTCAGTGTCCATCTCTGAAAGAATGCCAAGAATGGCACCAAAAGCAGATAAGAAGTGTGCAGAGATTACAAGAGAGCACAGCGAGGGACACACAAGTGGTTAGAAAACTTTTAAGAGGACTTTTCCAATAAGAAAAGAACAAGGTGGGCTGCCTCAGTCAAAGCAAGAAAGGTGTACAACCCCATCACTTTGCTCTGCTACATAGACCACTTTTCTTTAAGGGTTGTCTCATTAATGAACTGAGTAATCTCCCAGACAATTAATGTTCTCTGTTGTTGCACTCGTGCACTTTTAATGAGATACTAATATGAAATCTTTGTGCTAATGTAGAGTACACACTGCAATACGTGTAGGTACATGTAGATTTTTTTCATTTTTATTTTTGCATTTTGCTTTCAGTGTACCTAGGTTTTAATACTGGGTAAAAAAAAAAAACCTTGAAAAGACTATTGTTAACAGTTTTGGGGCCAGGTTTAATGCCTAAGGAGGTGTTAGTTGAAGTAATTCAGAGGGTGCATGCTAAAATATGCAAGAAATGTTAAAATATGCCATTGCTTACCCTGACTTCCATCTAATTAGTCTCCTCACAAAATCGCTC
This sequence comes from Scomberomorus guttatus, assembly GCA_038419695.1. Taxonomy (NCBI): domain Eukaryota; kingdom Metazoa; phylum Chordata; class Actinopteri; order Scombriformes; family Scombridae; genus Scomberomorus; species Scomberomorus guttatus. Next base: position 21,729,998 of record CM076462.1, read on the forward strand.
CAATTCAATTATATTGGTGCTGCTTGCATTCACACTTGAGTGGAAAAGCCCTGTCACCCAAAGAAAAACCCTTTTGCTCTGTTGTGAAGTTATTCAAATGAAACTCTTGACCTTGGGAGTTTAGCTTAGACGCTACAACTCTACATTCTTACCATCCATCCAGTTCTTTTTCTCTGTTGGCATGTTTCAGACAAGCATCAGAAATGAAGCCCCTCTTGGTAGTTTTGCATACAATGAATGCATAAATTTATATTCAGTGGACTTCCTCTCTGTGTGGAAATACAGCCGGTGCAGTCTGGGCCCAGCAGGTTGTGAGGGAAATGTGCTACATGTCGGCGATCTCGGGTTCGCTCTCTTCTCTGTACTTGTGCGGATAATCACCCACTTGTGTGATTGTATGTGAGAAGGCATCGTGTTTGTGTATGCACACGTGTTTGCACACTTGTATACTTGAGCATCACGATGTGCATTTGTGCCTCCGTCAGCCCGCCTATGCATGTGTGTGTGTGTGTGTTTGTGCGTCAGTCTGTGTGGCTGGCTGTGTGTGTTTCATGCCGAACATTGTCTTCTTGAAACACTAAGCAAATCTCCTCAATGTGATAATTGGCTCCCTGGGGTGCTTGTATCTTTGCTGCTCATCATCGTCATCCCCTCCAGAAAAAAAGAGTGTGTGTTAGATGAGATAGGCGAAGTTTGCTCGTTTGCCGGGGAAACTAATCCTAAGTCTGCCTGAACTCTTTTGGCAAGAAGAAACTTTGAGGCAATGAGACAGTGGGGCCAGATCCGGTGCAACCTGGCCGCAGGCTGCTATCTGCTGTCTTCATGGCATCAAGGTCTTGTTTTCAGCCAGACGTTGGGCCATGGAGGAAATGTGCTATTTGAGGCAGGTGATACATAATGCAAACATCAGCTTCAGTTGCTACAATGTCATCGAGAGCAATTGAAAGACTTCATTGTTTCTCTTCAGGGAAAAAAAATTAAATCTCTAAGGGTGGCATCTGTGTTAAACCAGCCATGTATGGTTATTAGTTACAAGCAGTGAAACAATTGTTTGAGGCTCGTGACGCTTCACTTGTTAAGACATTTTTTATGTCACGTAGACAACCTTAGTTGGTGGTTCGCGTTGCTGACACCTGAGGTGTGTAAAATGCAGACCTGTTTGTGTGCCTGGAGGCAAATAGAGACACTCATCTGGTCGAAGGAGTCTCTCCCCCTCTCTTACTCCCTCTCATCCATATGTTCATGCAGTCTCCAGGGTATTAAAGACCATAGAGCAGATTGTTGGCCGCTTCATAGGGGAAACAGTGAGACAGCTGGGCACCCATCACAAGGCCAAACAGATGTTCAGGTGACTTGGAGAGGAAATGAATGGAAAAGAGTGAAACGACATGGGGGGAGGGAACGAGGGAGAGAGGCGATGTGGAAGAAAGGGATGCAGGAGGATGACGGAAGCCAAAAAAATGAATTGATACATTGAGGCAAGAACTCAGACACTTCATTAGCAATCCTCTGTCAGCCTCTGAGGTGGGCCAAATGCTTTCTGCTATCCCTAGGCCACAGGAGTCTGTTTCGTCTCCCATATTGATTCATCCACGAGTCTATGTGCTGTAGGTCTAATGCCTTTGATCTCTTGATTATCTTTGCCTAAATGTGGACGAGATGGCTAAGCGGCTCAAGGATTCAGTGCTTTAATTCTGATGTACCTTAGGGAACATTCAGAAGTTGGAATTGAATCCGACCCTCAAACCAGATAATGAAACTATTCTCTTTTTTTCTGTTCCGTGTGATGATAAAAAAAGGAAATCCACAAACAACTTCCACAGAAACCGTGGCTCACGGCCAAGCTTGATCCAATCAGAGGCTCTAATCTGACAGAAATCTGCATAGTGGCTGATGTAATAACAGAAATTTTCATTCTAGATGAGCTTCTATACCCCCACTGGTATCGAGGCCCTTTTTTCTACACTCCATTTGTCAAATTAAACCCGACGAAGGTTCTTCGATTTTTCTTTTCCCCCCTTCTCTCCTTTCTTGTGCCAGCCTTTGTTCTTTGGTTGCAGGTCTCATATATAATACATGAGGATTGGGAGACTTATCCAGTTCTGGCCATAGTGGCTGTTATTCCCTGGAAAGGGGCTATATTTAAGAGCTGGATAGGTCATAGATGGCGCCAGGGGAGCTGCTGACTTCTACCCAAAAGGTGGTGGCGGCTGAATACCATTTAAAAACCTAAAATAGAACTCGACACAATTACATTGTAGCGGCGACAGGGTAGCTGACAAGGAATTACAGTAGAGTTAGCCCGTAATGGAAGTAGCTTGGATTGGGTTTTGTCAGAATGTGTCTCGTTGCTGACGACACTGTGCTCCCCAGTGTCTAGTTAGAGCATGTTTGTAGATCACAGAATTGAATTTCACCCCATCTCTTCTTGTTTGCTATTTATCTGCCTCTATTTCTCCCACAACAAATCTAATTTCTGCCCTTTTTTTTTTTTTTTTACTTGTGTTTCCTCAGCTGGCACCACCTACATCTTCGGTAAAGGAGGGGGTCTGATCACATACACATGGCCCAATAATGAAAGGCCGAGCACACGGACGGACCGGCTGGCAGTGGGCTTTAGCACTACTATCAAAGATGGCATCCTCGTCCGCATCGACAGCGCCCCACGTCTGGGTGACTACATCATGCTCCACATCGTAAGTACTAATGTTGTCCTTCAGAATTCAGTATCATTCAACCACTTAATACCACATTCACTCCACTAAAGTCACTTATCTAAATAGTTTGAGGGTGAGCACGTGGATCAAATTAATAATGAACAGTCTATTAGTCATTCAACCACCTATGAATTACAATAACTTGATCTAAGCTTGTTTCTTGCTGTCCATAAGCACATACCTTATGTTTCTAACTTTACAACAACAAGCAAAGTTGGCCAAGACGATGACCACAAACACACACCTCTGAATCATTCCTCAAGGTTTACTCATTGCAGTCTTCAGGCTAAATTCAGCCCATCATGCTGAAACTGAATTATACAAACGGTACAGATCCATAAAAGAAAAATAAATAAATAAATAGATAACTCACTCCCCTACTCTAAGTTTCTGCTCACCGTCCTCTTCCAGAACAACCCTACTTCTCCACCGGCATGAATAATGAATGTGGCTCTCCATACATATGCAGTGTGTTCCAACATGTTGGGGAAACATGATAGAAACGGGGGGCTGCGATTTGGGATTCTTGGCCAGTCCGCTGTGCATCCATGCAGCATCTTAATAATCTCACTTCGTGACCTTGTGTTCGACTCGTTTACATAAGCATTAAGTTTAACCTAATCATGAACAGCGGCTAGATAACATGCAGAACGTTGAATCGCTGAGGTGTAGGTATGTGGTACGAGGTGGTGCAGGTGGTGTGGTGGTTAGGAAAGGTGGTGGTGGGAGAGTTGCTGCTGACGCCATGCGAAAAAAAAAAAAAAGATGTGATGATGAGGAGGAGCTACAGTTGCTAAAGCAGATTGAAAGTCTTTTTCTTCTTAAAGAGCTCCCCTCATCTCCTGAGTGCTGGCCATGTGGTGCAGAAAAGCAGCCATCTGCTCTGCAAAGATGAGGGCCAACAACAAGCAGTTCTTAGCTGCCTTTACAGTACGGAGAGATAAAGTGTATGTGTGTGTGTTTGCGTGTGTATAAGTAAGAGAGGAAGTGGCGACATGGGTAGAGAGAGAATTATAAAGATGTACAGCAACTAGTGAGGGCGATGCAGGGAATGCCTCCCTCTGTGTTTCTAACCGACCAAGTAATTGCAGGAACCTCTAAAGGAAGGAAAAGGAATGCATTTTTAATTCTGCTTCTTAGATATCACAGCATAGCTAGCCAAGCAGGGTATCTCTTATAATTTGGCTACGAGTCATTGGGCGGCGAATATCTTCATTCCTCCAGTCTCATGGCGCTAATGAATTTATTAATATAAAAAAAAAGCAACTGGAGATTTTGCCAATTTACTGAGAGAAGCAGCATGTTCAGAACATAGTGTAAGATTTTTTTTTTTTTTTTTTTTTTGCTGCATGGTTACATTGCACTGCTAATATTTCAAATGATGAATTGACAGCTTGGCTGTCTACAAACAAAGTGGGTTTCATTTAATATTAACAGTGATTGTAGTCTTAAATAGGACCAGTGTGTAGGATTTAGTGGCATCTAGCGGTGAGGTTGCAGATTGCAACCAACTGAATACCCCTCCCCTCACCCTCCCCTTCCAAACATGTAGGAGAACCTACAGTGGCTGCGAAAACACAAAAGGCCTTCTCTAGAGCCAGTGTTTGGTTTGTTTTCTGGGCTGCTGTAGAAACATGGCGGTGCAACATGGCGGGATCCATGCAAGAGGACCTGCTCCCTATGTAGATATAAAGGGCTCATTCTAAGTAATGAAAACACAACAATTCTTAGCTTCATGGGATTATACACTAATGAAAACATACTTAGAAATATCCATTTCTGCCAAGTCTGTTCTGCTAGATCCCACTAAATTCTACACACTGCACCTTTAAACTATAAACTACTGTGCATAAATCATGACACTGCAAGGCTCTGTTTTTCCACAATTACACTGTTATTGAACAGTAACCAAATGAAAAAAGCTGGACTTTTTGCCACAGGTAAACAGTAAATAATTAATTAGACCTTGAGTGAATATTTAGCTGTGAAACCAGTGGATTTGGTTACATCTTGAGAAAAATAAACCAATGTTTGACCTCACTTTCAATGTTTTTGTTATTATCATTTGCCCCATGTTGTATTTTGTTAGTCTCAAATTCTGTAGTTGTGGGAATATTGGATCACTAGGAAGGTTACCACAATATGAATATTTTCTAATTTGCAGCTAAAACAGCTGCCTAAAAGCTTTGATGCCTCTACAAGTTTTATGTGTGCAAGAAATGCTTTTAAATTTATCAGAGACTGGCAGGACTTGACTGAAATGTCATTAGATAATAACTTCTTATGACAGACGCCAGGTCTTCGCTGTCAGCGTTTTGAGTTTTGTAATGAATCTGGAGGAGAAGGTTAAAGGCTTTATGCCTGTCGATTCTGAATATACGTATTTCTAACCAAAGGTCTCATCAGGCCCAGGGCCATTACCATAGCCTTTTCAATTATTAGGTCACTACTTGAGAATCAGCACGCTAAAAGCTAGATAGCCACACTATAATATCTTAAACAGCTGAATATATGAGATGGTAGAGTCAACAAAAAGAGTGTAACATAACTTTTACTCAGATTTTTTTGGTGTATGCAGTGGTTTTACTTCTCCCCATATTCAATTATAAAACTATCTCTGCTATCTTCTTTCAAGTCCCTTTTTAATAAAACTTCACCAGGAGAACATGAATGTCTTTGACTGACCTTGAAGGAAATGGCCTTTTTTGAAAACCCACAGAGCCCAGAGCGTAGAGAAAAACAGACATTTTGAGGCAAGACCTAATCACCGACTCCCTCCTCAGTCTTCCTCTCTCTTTTGCTTTCTTCATTATCTCTCCTCCCTCCTCTCTGTGATTAGCTTACGGCTTGTTTGGCAATCGTGAATTAAAATGCTGATTGTAGTGTTTACATTTTAACTGCTAAGAACAACTGCATGCTTGGTTTGAAATCTGAGGAGCAATTTGGGTAATTTGCAGAGGTGAGCACAACATTTTGCCATGCTGCTATTTCATTTCCAAGTTTATTTGATTTCCAGGATCTAATGCAGAGCAGAAAACAGAGAAGGATCCTCGTCAGGCGTCATGTTGTGTCTTATGTTGCACATAGTAACCGACCACCTGAACAAATACCAAAGACGTTTGTATCACAGGTGACTTTTTAGTGAAAGATGATTCGAAAGGTGGGCTTGTGGCAATACCGCAGTGATTAGTAGTAATGTGTTTGGGTATGTGGGGTACGTGCACTTTAAAGTGTGTGTGTGTGCGCGTGTGTGTGTGTGAGCCCGTTTAAATCCATGACAGAAAAACTCTAAGCTGTGGGCTAGATGTGCTGGTTGTGACTCACAGAATCTCACCAGGGACTGCACATGACTGCAGGTGAAGATTACCCAAGATGTAACACACACACACACAAACACATACGCACACACACACACCCACGGAGAAATCCTCCAGAATCTCATCTCTACAGCTTTCAAAAAAACTTTATTTATTTGCCACAAACAGACATTAAGACAGACAGTACAATTAACAGCACAAATATAAAGAAACTGTACTGCGTATAAGACACTGACATTACCACAGTGATGAATATGCTTGTGATGATAAATTTTAGTTTCAATATTTTCTCCATATTAAAGGAAGATAGCAGTACTTTCTATTACTTTGAAGAGACAACCTTGTGGTTGGGATATCATCAATTTTAATCACCAGTGGCTGTAAAAACCTGAATGCGAATAAAAGACAGATAATATGGATGCAGAAAGTGTAGGAATTAGCCAGTCAGCATTATGTACTTGAAAGCTGTAGTCTACCATCTTAGAAGTGAATTCTACAATGGCCTTCAAAGTAAAGACAGGAAAGACAGACAGAGGAGGAGGACATGCGACCAAAGTCCTGGTCTGGGTTTGATTGTAGTTGCAGAGTACACGCCTCAGGCACCAGAAAGACCCTGTCTTCTCTCTTTTATATGGTTTGAACAGTAGAGAGTGCCGGGCGAAAGGGAGCCGGAGCTTGGTTCATCGTGGCTCCACTGAGCCCAGATGAACTCACTTCTGCGGAGATGTTGGAGGTGACAAGTTGAAGTCAGGCGAAGCTGAAATGGAGAACGCTCCATCAAGTTTCATGTCTTTTGGTTTCCAATTAAAGGGGGAAATCGTGGCTAGACACCTGACAAGATAAAGACTCTGCAAGTATTGCAGCAGTCTCTCTCTAACAGGTAACTTGTCAGGTAACAAAGTCATTACAATTAAAACTCCAATTGCCAGTATATGAATGAACGTGTCTTAGTTATCATTTCTGAGCTTCTGTTTGAACTAAAAACTTTTCTGATTCTGATGTATGTATATTACATGTGTGGTCTGTCTGCCTTTAAGGCCTAACTGGGATTGTTTAGTTTGATTTATGTTAGAAAAGCTTTATATTCCACTTCCCTTTAGTCACATTTTTATGATTTGCAATTGTGTTTTACACAGAAATATAAGCTGATTGTTTTTGTTGGTAATAAAACAGTTCTATGGCTAGATGTTGTGCACAAACACAAATTTTTCACCTCATATCAAGCACCTGTAAAGCACGCATGCACACTTTGCCAGGAGGATTTCTAAATCTTCACTCTCCCTCAAAAAAAAAAAAAAAAAACACACATTGACAACCAATCAGGCTTGTGTATTCTAATGGAGTGGTGGGACATAGAATTCCATTACCCACTTGAGTTTTCCCCTCATGCTAATTCACGGGGAGAAAAGGTGCGGCTGCTGGATAATTGAAAACCCTAGTGCAGACAAGTAGGTGCACTCAGACACAAGATGTGGAATGAGATGAGTGGCTGTGGATGGTAAAATGCTATATTGTATACGTCATGCTGTATCTGTTTTTCCACCACCCTTACATATGTTACATGCATACGCTAATGCATGTATATTTTAATGTATTAATGCGGGAGTGCAGATGCATAATTCATTCCTTTTTTTTCACTAATTCCTGTCTCTCCCCATCTATCCATCAGCTACTTTTCTGTCTGTGTTTGTGTCGAACGGTGTCTATTTCCCCATCTACCTCCCTCCCTCCCTCCCTCTACCTCTGACAGACCTAATATAAGATGTTTGATGTGTACCTGTGTGCATCAGCGCGTATATGGCCAGGAATGTATTGCTTCTATCAAGTTACCCTACCTCGGCAGGGAAAGATAGATATTATCGCGGTTATGGCTCATGGCCTCTGATAACATTACAGCTTCTTATTTGACTTTGTATTTCCTTACCTCCCACATTTGATTCCCCCAATGGAAATAAAGAGCTGGGAAAATATACCTCGCAGCTGTTTTCACAACTAGTTGCGTGCAGTACACACAGTCAGCGTTACTGTAACTTTGTTGATAAATAAGTCTTTCTCTCAATCTGAACAGCAGTTCAGTCATTTTTATCTCCTCTGCTTTATTATTCAGATTTTCCTGGTGATACAACAGACTGTTTCTTCACCTTACGACTGTTATTTAAACTAAGAAACAGCAAAATGCAACTTTTACAAGAATATTATTGGCAGTAGCACAGGTTATTTTCTTATGAGGTCAATATATAATACCAGATTATTAGCACTATGCCTTCCCTGGGGGGTGACTGTGTTGACATAATGACTTTTCACAGGAGGCTGAGCTTAGCTGGCATACTAGCTGCCAGATGGTGAGTGGACATGTGTGTGTGTGTGCAAGGTAAACCTTCACATGCTTGGTGCTTACATGAGAAGCTGTGAAACACTTTATAATCATAAAGCAGCATTTGTGCTTTTAATCAGACATGCAGGTTAGTGTTAGTGGTCTTTTATGAATGGATGATATCTCTTCCTCTTATGATGCAATTCTTTTTTTTTAGATTATCTACTCTAAGTGATTGTGCCCAAAACGTTTCAAGCTAGCATCTACTCTAATCAGTGCTACTAAATGCTGCTGATGCAAAAAAAAGAATCTTTTGGACCCCCCACCCTCACCCCCCAAACTATCTGCCTTGTGTGTGTACCCTGTTGCCTCCAAGTTCCCATTATGTACAGTTCACATAGCAGAGTGCACATGTCAGCTTCATTATATGCCCAGAAAACCAGCAACCAAACAGCATTCAGGATGCATCCATCCAACTTATTTCTCTTCACATAGCGATTCCATTACCTCAACTCTGGGTATTAACCGATACAAAGTAGAGAGGTGATGCCAGTGCTTTTTATTCCCCAAATGTTTATATCTGTATAGCTCTGGGACACTTGAATATAAATACTCATTGTTAACGTTTTTAGTAACACCTGTGCTTTTTCTACTACATCTAAATATCTGCTTTTAAATAGTCCTTTTGGAATCATTTTTATGTAAGGTAACAAGAGGCCAGGGACACTGCTTGGGGACACTGAATATTATCATTGCACTGACAAAGAAACTGGATAGATCACATCTGGCCGATACCCAGTCTGCTTAATCAGGTCAGCATTGGCACCAATGCCGATCCAGCGTGTCAGATCGAGGCATTCCTAACTTATGCTGGAATAATTCTACCTGTCCTTTGCTTTTCTGTGTGTCAAACTCACCTTTATGTGGTAATATACACCATGTAAGCGCAGAATAAACTAAAATAATAACAGACTAGATTCTGACACAGTGCCCCTCAACAAGACTGGGCCGCGAGACTAGTTAATAATGCACGACCCGCCTCAGTTGATATTAAAAACAAATTTGCAATTAATTATATTACCAAAACCAATCGACATGCAAACCTGGGACGTTTAGGGCCCATGGGAGTCTGGGGCCTCAGGCCAGTTGTGCATTTTGCCCATTTGGTAATTCACACTTGTGTGGAGTGCTTACAAATGGAAAGCAACATGCATTTAAAGATGTACTCCAGCAATTTAGGGTTGCACTTTCATGAACTTGGGGGACTTATGAGGGATAGATGGAAAAATAATTCAATTAAATGGAATGAAAATTAAAGCAGCAAATGCCAAGATGGGCTGACATTTAGTCCTAGTATGGTTGAAACTCCACAGACCCTTCCTTACACACTCCCTGCTTGTAAAAACCCACAATCCCTGTTTCTAATGCAGGCTTTGCCTTATATATTTGTGGTCTACGAGTTCAAGCAGAGACGTCATAAGGGTTATTTTCTCACACTTTATCAAGCTTCCCCAGAACCACAAAGGAAATTATACAGCTGTTTTCACAGGCTGATTAGTACTACATATACTGAGTAAATCAATCTTGAAAGGGAAACTTGAAACCCTCTTTGCTGTCATTACTCTGCAAAAGTGGGCCTTCTCCAGTATCTCGATGGAGCACGAATGGATTGCGATGGTATTTGAGTACATTTTCATTTGCTTGTACTTGTAACCATCTCGCCCCAATGCGTTTTGATGATGTTAAAGAATTGCGTTTCATTTCATCTTTAGAAAAAAAAATGCTGCAAGGTCATAAAATGAACCCCTAAAAATATCTCTAGCACGGTGGGTATGGAATATCACAGACAAAAATAAAAGAGAGTTCATTTAAACTTAATTTCTCCTCTGGTGAAGTATTGACATTCATGAGTTGACAGAGAATAATCAAGGAAGGGGGTTGAGAGTTTGGTGCCTGTGGTCATTAATAAATAATACCTTTAGCAGGCACCTTAACTTCGACTGAAAACACAGAGAAAAAGATGCACAGACACACTTAAATGCACATTACACCGAAAACCTTTTTGCATCTTGTATTTTCTCAAACTGCACATGCATGGATACACACAAACATATGTAACACAAGCACTCAACCTCTTTATTTCTCCCTCTCTGGCTCCCATACACACCCACCTACATGCTCAACCCCCACTTTTTTTTTTTTCTCACTCTCAGCCGCTACCATGTGCATGTATAAACACACACACACACACATTTCCACAGGCTCCTTCAACAAATTCTCACACCACGGCACGCCGGCGCTGACACTCCAAACATGATACGAGGGCTCTTCGGGGACATCTGTCAGTCATCCATGTCAAGCAAAGGCACTTCAGGGGGAACAGTTTATGTAGCAGACCCCCTGACACACCACATAACCCTCCCACCCTGATTTCAGGAGAGCAACAGAAAGTAATAACTGCTCAAGTTGGACAAACAGAGCAACATTATTACAATGTACCCATGTGGGCCGTGGCTTTAGCCCTGGCCTCAGCGATGTATATTTCATGGATTAAGATGAAAAATTCAATGAGGAACAACAAACAGTGTGCCTCCCTCTCCCTACTTTGCTCTCTGACAGCCACCCCTCTGGGGGATGCTCGTGTTTTCACAGCTTCATGGTAGGACATGAATCCCATTCTCACAGTGATGAAGAGACAGAAGGAGAAGATGAAAGAGACAGAGAGTGGAGCATCGTGTACGTCCAAAAGTAGAACAAATACAAGAGGGTGGATGAAAAAGAGAGGAGAAAAAAAAAAGAATGAGAAGAGGTGGGAGAAAAGGAGTTGGGGAGAGAGATAGAGAGATGTGGGTATTTTAGAATTCAGAGCAGGATCAGAGACAAACTTGGCTCAGATAGGTCTCAGCACACAAGCACATTGGCTGTGAATTCCAAATTATATGTTGCCTTTCTGTCTCACTCTGATGCCACCACCATCCCCCACCACCCCACTTTCTCCCTCTTATCTCTCGCTCCTTCTTATCTCTCTGTCTCTTTCTTTTTCTGCCACAACACTATTGTTTTCATACTGAAGGCTAGATTGGGCCTTGGTAGCTGGTCGGTCAGTTGGTTGGAATTCAGCTGCAGTGCAAAAAGTGACTCTACTAAAGCCCCTCAGAGGCCAAGGTTATACTCACAGAGGTGTGGACAGAATGTTGCCATGTCAGTGGCAGCCATTTTATCTTCAACACTCTTCTCTGTTGTTGCATAAAAGTGTTTATTTCTTATTGTAGCAGAGATTTGAGAATATTGGTCCTGACCAATTACTTATTACACATTGAAAAAAAATACATTAACAGCAGAAGTAATTACTTTTAATTACTCAGCCCAGCTTCATTTAAAGTCCCTTTCAACAACTTCAAAGCCACCACAACTACACCTGGCATCGTCTGTATTTAACACTCGAAATAGAAAACGAGACATTTTATAGATATTTACTCACCATCATTTGGCTACAGTAGCTTAGCCCCCTGTGACTCCACACAGTCTAATATCCAGGTGATTCCTAAGTGTAGGCTCACTCGTGGCTAGAAGAAGAAATATGGTTAAAATCATTCATTTCATCAGAAGAAATATAGAAAGAAACTGGAACCAGATTAAAAGTTAGATGGATATAATGGTCATGGGAGAAAAGAACAACAGTTATAATGATGTACGTTAAATTAACATGGGAGCTGTAGTTTTTTGCATGCTAACAAATAAATAATTCATATTTTTGTTAACAATGGGTCAGATGACTGTAATGTTGAAAGGGGTCGCTCGTAGTGACAGACCCACAGAGAATTATCACCCGACTCTGCAGTTCCCCTCAGTGAAGCAGATTTTAGCACCTTTCAGCTGATTTTTTTGGGCTTTACAGCACTCAACCTTGCTGTTTTGGTTCACAATTTTGGCTGCTGCAGGCAGCTGTTCTCAGCAAAGAAGCTCCAAAAACCTACTGTACGCTGCTACCTGCACAGCATCAAACAGCAGACAGACAAAGTTAGCAACAAGCTGATAGCTATAATGAATGAATGAATGCAGCTTTTTAGCAACTGAAGAGCCAGATGAGGATGAGGAGTTGGTGGAGACCAGACCAGAGCTAAGAGAGGGAGTGTTGTACTTGCATTCAGCAGGTGGACACAAACACCAAGCCAAATTTATGCTGGATGTGTAAATAGGCAACATGTTCACCATATTAACTGTAGTTGCTGCCTAATGCTGGTTCTAACAACACACAACTCTGTCTTTATAAGTAGCTGCACTTTCTTAGATGGAGACAGATGCTCTCTGAGATCAAAGCGCCTAACTTCACTCAGGAGCGGCATCATTTTATAATTTCCTCTATTTACCCAGCTACAGACGTGATGCTATGTGTGCTTGAGTGATGAGCAGGGCAGCTTGTGAGGGGCACCTAATGAAAGATCACAGGGATTTAGAATCAATTGAGGTGTATCTCACACACAAGGCTAGGTGCCATCTCAGCTCCAAAGACACTCCTAAATCCTCCGTCAAGCCTCGGCGTTACCCTGTTACAGCCGGTGTCTGCTCCTCAGCCGTCTCTCACCTGAGCCACAAGACCAAGAGGCAGATAGGAAGACAGAGATGGGGAGAGAGAGAAGGAGGAGGGGGGGAGTAAAACCAAATAAGAGAAAGAGATTCACATTTTAGCAATTTGACTCCCTTTCGGATTATCGACAAGAAGGGTGGATGATGAATTGCGAGGTTGTGCCATCTCAGCTCCAAAGACACTCCTAAATCCTCCCTCAAGCCTCAGCGTTGCCCTATTACAGCCACTCTCTGCTCCTCTGCCATCTCTCACCTGAGCCACAGGACAAAAACACAGATAGGAAGACCGAGAGAGAGAGGGAAGGGGGGGGGAGTAAAACCAAATAAGAGAAAGAGATTCACATTTTAGCAAATTGACTCCCTTTCGGATTATCGACAAGAAGGGGGGATGATGAATTGCCTGGCTACTCAAGTGATAAACGTCAACATTAGAAAATAAATGTAGTGGAAAGAAGGCAAAAAATAAAAAAAAGTCTTCTGCCTTCAGTATCAGCAACGGTGTGGCAGATTGGCTCACTCACAAACACACACACGTATATACACATATGTACACACTGCAAATGTATTCATGGAGGATTAAGCGCCTGCTGGTAAGAAAAAAGCAGCAAGTAGTTGTTTTTTTTTCTCTTGCTCGCTGATAAAAAAAAAATGAGGGGGATCAAATTTGAGTGCGAAGCTCCTTCACAGATGGAGTGAAAATGTGAAAGTGAGTACCTCTGCATTTTACCGAGTGCGAGTTTGTATTTATTTAATCCCCCCCGTTATTGACTCTCACCGTGACAAAGCTCTATTGACAAGGAGACAAAACAGACTATATCATTTTTTTATGAAGCTGGGATCATCAGAAAAACAATCTATAGGGATAAACGATATTTCCTACAGGATGGCTCTTATATAGAATTATTATAAGCACTGGATCACTGAAGGTTATGGAGTGTGTCTCTGAGGTTTATTGATCCTCAAACATTCTGGGCAGGCAGTGGGGCAGATGGCCAAGGACATGACAGCAAAGTCTTCCATCTCCACATCTCTTGTTCTGCTCCTCCACTGCCCTCAACCATTTCCTTTGTCTCTCTTATTTTTTTTTTTTTTTAGTGTGAGTTTCAGTTCTGCAAAGCTCTCCCTCTGTGTTCCAGCACACACGCGCACACACAGACGCGCACATTTCCTGTCAGGTCAAAGCTGGCTCCAAAGAGGCCGTGACCCCCGATAGAATCCGAGTCTGACTGGGCGCCCAAGTCGAGTGATAGGTTTATGACCTTTTTATCCTGATGACATATTCTGTGTCTGTCTCAGACGTTTGTGCATGTTTGTGTGTTGGTTCAATGATTTTTCAGGGGTCATTTTAAGGTTACATCAAAAGAAAAACATCCTCATATGCTTTGAACTGCAGTATCATATTTAATTTGTGTGTGATGCTCCAAGCATTCTGATAATTATTTTGTATGGAGCGATTACTTAACCTTAAATTTTCAGCTGTTTAACTCCAGTGTATCTGCACTGGAATTATCTTAGTATACCATCATGCTGTCTAATTGTGGCAAGTTCTCCGAACAGGAAGATAATTTTACTTTTCAGTAGCTTTTTATTACAGGTCCATATTTTCCTAATAATTTCCTAAAAAGAAACTAATATGTCACTGTAGATTCTTTGGGAAATGTAACATTTGTCAATTATAGGCAAGTATAAAATAAATTAAAACATTTACAAAGATAGAGACAAATAAGTGAATATTTACTTGGCTTGAAATGGGTATTTAGAGGAAATTCCCTTATAAATCAACAAACAACCCTAGCCCTGACTACAGTATGTAACCACTGTACCATATAATCTCCTGATTCTTTTTAAAACCTAATTCAAAGCACTGAGTAGACAGTACTTACTGTCTAATGTTTCAACACATTGTCTCTTTTCCATATAATTACCATATCATTTCCAAGAAACTTCTAAGGAAATTATTAAGAAATTACAAAACCTGTAAAATTAAGTATTACCAAAATATGCAACGTAAAAAAATATCCAGGAATATTATTTGGGGTCAAATTTCCTTTAAGGTTATGCAGATGCATTATGTTGTATTTAATATATGCCAGTGAAGAGTAGAAAGCAAATTTAGTCAGTGTAAGGTCCTAACTCACCTGCAATGAAGTTGTGTGTGTGTGTGTGTGTCTCTGTCATGCCCTCTGTAAGATCTAAGCCTATGGCCATGACAGTATGAGTCAGCACAAAGGTGACAGATGTTAAGACGATGGACATGGGTGAAAGCACAGCTCTCTTGACCCCCCTCCGTCCCTCCGCCCTCTGAATTTCACAGGCTCCCTTTGATTAAGTTGGTTTGAAGGCTGAAGAGAACATGGTTAATTCATTCTTTCCACATTATCTTTAATTCATTCACGTCTTGCTGGAACATGCCAGTATGGCCACAGAACAGAAGGAAAAGGCAGCCTTTCCTTGACTTCTTTCTTAGTTTAACGACCCTATTCACAAGGCGTATTCACTTAAAAATTATTCATCATATTTTCTTTCTCTCTGATAAGACTCACGTGGTCTGTGATAAATGGCCGCTCGTGGCAAACACACGGTGCAATTGCACGCGTGTTTTAGGAAAATAAGACTGTTCAGCAGTGTTCCCAGTGTTTGAATTGCCCTAACCTGCGCATGTGTTGGCCTTTTTCCAGCAGGCTTCTGCCTGGACAGCAATTAATGTCATTTGGAGCGAAGAGGGACCTCATGACTCATTACATATGCCTTTTGCTCGGAAAAGCCTCCAAGGGGCCTTCTCCACTTGTGTGCCAATGCTGCCACTCGGGGGATAGCACAAGTTGGATAACACTCTAATTATAAAATTCACTATGAAAAATGTCTTCTTTAGTGCTGGCAGGGATGAGATTAAACCTTGGTTTGGCTTTAGTTTATTTGAGCTTCTTGTGCCTACAGCCTATAGTTACTGTATGGATACTGTGGATTTGCCATTTGTGCAATTACTGTCTAACTGCCTGCAGTGTAAGTTTTTTCTAGTTGATTTCTTTGACAAGTTTTAAATTCCTGAATGGCTATTTAGCAACCAAGTTATAGCAGAGGAATGCTCATGGCATTAAAGTTCATGAAAGTCAGGTTAAATTTCATAAATGTTCTGCAGAAATCTCCCCCGAACCTCACTGGCAACTGAGAAGGGGGGGGGGGATTGATTTTGACAGTGACAGCCGTGTATTTTTGACATTGTACAAAGGAGTATCTGACATTATTTCACTAGCTTTGCTGTCAACTACAGTGGACAGGAGGGATTGAAATACATCATGAGCATTTTTATGCTATAACCTGTGTCAACAGTCTTGTCGAACGGACAAGGAGGCCCATCTGTGTCTCGCATGGCTGATCGTGGTGGACCTCCCCTCTTGACTACTGTAACCTGTTCACAGTCCTGGCTCAGTGGAGCGCATACTGACAAATAGCGGGAGGGAAAGAGAGGGAGAGGTAGAGAATAAGATAGAGGACATAGACAGGAAAGAGAGGGAATGTTGATGGGGAGAGAGAGCAACAGACAAGAGCTACAGATATGGAGAGAGAGAGAGAGAGGGAAAACAGAGATAGATAGAGGTAGAGAGAGTCAGTGCAGTGTGTCTAATCTCCCTTCAGGGGCGGTGGTGTAAGGACGCCTTCTATGACAGATAAACTCACCCGACAGCGAGCCCAAAATGACAGACACCCACTGTGCTTGACTTGGCCCAGAGTCTCTGCAGCATCTGGCAAAGGGAAGGAGGCAGCATCTAGTTTCCATACAGCTTTGGTGAAAGAAGAAGAAGAAAATGGTGGCGGGTGGGCGGTTTTGTTAGTGGGGCAGGGTGAAACGAAAGAGTAAGTAATGTTTGCTCTACTGTGGCGAACACAGATGGGGAAGGATGCAGCAGGAGGTGTTGTTTTCATTCTCTGTACTCGTTTTCTCAGTCTCTCCTTCTCTCCTTCTTTCACTCTGTTAAAGATTGTTTAGGTCTTAAAGGAGGGCCGGACTAACAATCTGAACTATTCGTCGCCTCTTTGTGTTTTGGTTTTTCGATTAAGCACACCAGAGTCCATGCATGAACAAGTTTCTATCTACCCTAATTCCTTTGGAGAAAGGCTTGCTCGCACGACATTAGCGAAGGCAAAATTGCCTTTGAAAGCTTCCACAGTTGCACCGCTCTTTGTCTCTTTCTCCTCAGCAAACACTGGTCGAATTGTTAAGGCACACTTGAAGAAAAATTTCACTTTGTATTTCAAAGGAAAACATATTTCTTTTAGATGACGTTAGCCCTTCCCTCACACACACATCAAAAAGTTGACATCTCAGCATGCTTGTGCTCCCAGAAACAGCATTCAGTATGAGGTTTCAGTGTTTCTGGACACTTTGGGAGTACTCAAGGTGGCAGAGGCTGATTATGTGGGCTTGCGTGCCTGCGTGTGTGTGTGTGTGATTTTCTGTCCGTGCGTGACACAGCAATGAGTCTTCGGCGGTATTGTTCGGGAGTGGCGACGCAGACCGACCTGGGACAGACCTTGAGAGTCACTGTGACATTTAAAAACAACCTCCCACTGTCTCGCAAGATAGACAATATATTTGTCACTTTCTCTGGCTCCCTATTTCTTGCCCTCTGTGAACCTCTATGTAGTTATCTCTGAATAGAAAAAGATAAAGATGTGTGCCAACATACCTATCTATATCTATATGTCTCTCTCTGACAAATTCATAATGTTACTATGTGGAAAAATGCATGCGATCGCACGCAGGCTTTGGCATCACATCACTCGTGTTGGTGCACACTTATCAGCAACCATCATAATCCTCCCACCCATGCAATTAGAATCCTAAAAAGCCAGATAAAAGCACTGCGATAAACGCATCGACTTCTTTGATCACGCACTCTGACATGCTTACAACGGGCGACATGCATCAGCATGCATGCACGGTTCCCAACATGCAAGGCATCGGCATAATCAATCATTTGGAGCCCCTGATTAACGTTAATGACGTTTCTCAGAATTACATTGGCATCTCCTTGCATTCCAATCACCTAGATTTCATGCCTCCTCTCTTCAGGCAGCCCTGTTAATTGTGAGAGAGGGGAGCCGCAATGAGTGCTATCTGCTGAGCCTTTGATATGCACTTATCTTTCAGCAGTTTCATATTATGGAGAAGAAAATTGCCTTTAAAAATGACTGGTGCCTTATTACTTTTGGGCAAATTAATTTCATGACAAATAATGTCTTTTTGAAACAGCAAGGAAAAAATAATCACGAAAAATAATTGACAAGAAAGGACAAGCACACAGGGAGGATGTAAGCAGACGTGAAAGTAAATTCACTATTATTTTGTTGTTCATAAATAATACGTCATAATCTTTTCGAGATAGGCCTCGTAGCTCGAATGTATCTAAAAGTTAAGGGGTCTTATGACAGCTTGCCCTGAAAGTGTCCAAAGCATTCAAGAAGTAGGGCACTTGCCTCAACGTTCCTTGAAGTGGGAGAGACAGACCGACCTAGATTTCCTCCTGTTTATTCAGCCATTTTAGGTGCTGGCTATTCATGTCTCCATTTCGGTGCTCCCCTTTCTCCGTCTCCATCTTCTCTCCTTCTCAACACGGCTACTTTTGTCTTTTTGTTTGTTCTTTCTTGTTGTCTTTCTGTCTCCTCTTCCTCCCTCCTTTCTCTCCCCTGTGCCCTCTGTCCATATCACCTCTCAGTCTCAAAACATACATGAAAGTAACTCTAAACGGCAGTGACACATTTAGACAGCCGCTGAGATACCCCATGCTGCTAAGCGGCAGGGGGTCTGATAGCTTGACTTATCTCAAAAAACCCTGATGTAACCCACTCCCAAATTTTTATTGAATATCATCTTATTTATACAATCCTATATCCATCCCTTGCTGATTCTTAAATACAGTTTCCCTCCATAGTGTAGGATAAAAACAATTGCTCCTGTAAATGTCTTTAATCAATCATCAGAGCTCATCATCTTTTCATGCATTCCAGGGAGTTTGATGCAGTTCTGGTTGATTTAACACAGCTCTAATGCACCGGATGTGGTCTTGAATTGGAAATGAATAAATGCAAAGTGAGACTTGGACTGTTGACCAGTATCAAGCTGACATGACAGCCATGCACACAGAGATGGCATATGTTGCCCAGTGTGGCTTCTGAGCAATCGCCGCAGGAGAGTTGAAAGGAGGTTGACTCTGCGCTGCATTATGTCTATTCAGGTGCTCAGTCATACATTAGTGTATATCTGCCCGGGGTTACAGTGCGGTGTGCAGCAAGAAGGCACCGGATGAAGCTACATGATTGGTTTTGTCATTGAGAGGAAGTGGTGGAAGAAGTATTGAAATGATTTACCTAAGTTGAAGTACCAGTACATCAATGTAAACATATTGCATTCAAAATCCTACAGAAGTACTAAAATATTATCAGCAAAAATGTACTTCAAGTATCCAAAGTATTGGTTTTGCAGAAAAATGTCTCCTATAACTCATGTATTTTTATATATTATGTTGTTAATACTAATGCATCAATGTATAAGTAGCGTTTATTGATGTGGAGCTACTTTAAATAAAGTTAGGTAGTGTAGTCCAGTGTTCCTAACCTCGGGTCCAGGTCCCCCTCTTAATCTGAGGGGTTGTGATATGATTAATTGGGTAGGCAAGAAAAAACAAATGCGCAAATTTGTATTCATTTTTCTCTCTAATCTTTGCCTTTTTTGTGAAATATTGGATAATTTGACCTTTTTGGGCCTCAAGCAGTTATTTAAATGAAACCATTGGAGAAGTTTAGAGGGCAACTGCTAAAACCTCATCTGAAACTTGATGAGGGGCCCCAACCAGACGCTGCTTTTTTTTGTAAGGGGTCACAAGCCAGAAAGGTTGGGTACCACTGGTTTATCTTTAATAATGAATTGTATTTTATAAGCTTTATGTGTTTATGTAATATCTTAATCTGGAAGGTAACTACACCAACAAGTACAATATAATGTAGCATAAAAGAGATAATGTTGGTCATACAAGTGTTGCGTTGTACATATTTTTTACAAGCTTCACTAATATAGCTCCATTATAACAGTGTTTATAGCAACTGGTGAATCACTTTATCTTCTTAGTGAATCATAATCTCTTCCAAGTTGAAGCAATTACGCTGCAAATGGTGTGAATTTAAACGTCAGCAATCGGTGTCTTCAGTGCTTAGTGGGCGGGAGCAACCCATGAATTGATATTATCACAGAGGGACTTGATGGATTCGAAAGTAAATGAATCTCCAATCAAAATAAAATGAATCTCCTCTTCAGTAGAATATCAAAGACAGAGAGAAATGGATAGAGGAGAAAAAAGAAAAAAAAAAGACTGTGGTTGTGACCGGGCTGCCTAATGCACTCTATTCTCAGTTAATCATTTTTCTGCAGCTCTCCCTTCACCTCACCTCATAGTCCTTCTCTTCTCCTAGATTTCTTTTTTTCCTACACGTCCACTTTCATCCTGTGAGTCTTTTCTCTCTCTTCTTGTTCCTTTCCCTCTACCTTCATCCCTGACACCTCAGCAGGCAAGGTGGAGGGTAGAGTCTTGATCCCAGGCAGGTTACCCTTGGCAACAGACCACCCACCCCTCTGCTGCCAGCGTTTTTTCGGGTCTATCCAACTAGCGTTGGCGCCAGTGTTGGCAACTATGTCTCCCCCGGCGGAGAACAGAGGAGGGCCCATTTTTCTGCCTCATCATCTCCTGTGATTGGGGAACCCCTCCCCTGTTTTACTTCACTTCACCCTCCGCAATCTAGACCTGACATAACCAGCGAGGGATCAGAGCAGTGTCTACTGTAGATGCCAGCCATAAGAATTAGCATTTTAACACCTGTTCCCAGGCAGTGGGTGTTAGCACTTCTAATTTTAATACACTGTGCAGAGACAACACTGGACAAAATTAAAAAAAAACAACCGTGTGACAAAATTTTTTAAAAAAACACCCGTTTGTGTGTGTGTGTTTTCACATGCACATTTGTGTGTTTACATTCATCAGCCCATCTGCTTGTGCCTGGAAGTGCGTGCCCAGAATAGTATGCTTATATAAATAGATGGATGAGAAGCTGCGTCTCTCTCTTTTTCTGTCTCTTTGTCTCTATTTTTTTTTTTTTTTTTTTTATCACTGAAATTAACTGCAGTCCAAGCTTTGCTCGACGTTCAAAAGGGTGTTTATGGCTACAACACACAAGACAAGAGAGCAACTCTGTCCATCCCCTTTTATTAGAAAGAGTCTCTGTAGCACGCCTTCCCCCTCAATTTAAAATCTGTATCTCTTGCTCTAATAATTACTATCCGTTTTGGCAAATGGGATGATGTGCAACTATCTGAAATAACCACTGCTGAGTTTTTTTTCCCCCCCTTCTCATCCCTCCCTGTCTCTCAGTGTGGTTATGCTTTGCATATTACCCCAGACATGGTAAGGAGAGCGTGCAAAATACAGAGGGCAGCTCTTCAAACAAGCCGAGATCTTTTGTGTGCTATTCAAATAATTTCACCCCGTGACTCTTTACAAAGCAGCTGCAGCGATGCATGAGATCGTGAATGAAGGTGTTCTCTATGGGGGAACACTGAAAGGTCAAAGATAAAGTCTCCTTGTCATTTTTTTGGTTGAAGTCTGGTATGTTTTTACTTATTTTCCACTTGTTTCTACTTTAGTCTCAGAATGACTCAGAAAATGGAGCGGACGGGCTTTTTGCAAATACAGACATTGGAAAGTTGTTCATTCCAGAAAAAAGAGGGGAGGACAGACTGTAGGATGAATTGTGTCCCTGCTTGATTTATTGTGCGCTAGTTTCATTCTGGGGCTACCAAATGGAAAGTGCTCGAATTCAGCAGCACATTAAATTAAATATCTGCCGAACAGATTCTAATTTGATCACCAAGCTGTTTCAATTTCATTAGCCTAGTCCCTAATGGACTTTCACAGCATATTATTCCATCTAGCACAAATCCCATTCACTGGCTCTTTTTTTTTTTTCTAAATGAGCCCCCTGGCACGCAGGGACCGTGTGGCCCAACACGGCACAGTGTGAGGTCACACAAAACCTGCTTTTTCTTTAATGGACGCTGGAGCAGAGCTGCACTGAGTAAAGGAAATCAAATCTGAATTTACACTGATTAAATGAAAATCAAACTTAAGATTTATGCCCAGCACCTTTTTAACAGCTGTTGCAAAACATCAGTCCAAGAGTATTATGTGTGTGTGTGTGTGTATGTGTGTGTGTGTACAGGCCACTGAGGCACTGTGCTTTTGATTTATGCCCTGATTACATGTTGTTGGTGAGCGGAGCACCCTGCATTTTAATGGTGTGACTGAAGTAGTGAAGCAGCAGGTCAGGCAGATGAAAATTCATGGCTGAAGTTTTCCACGCTTCTGTGGTTCAGCAAGCTTGTAATTAAGCAGTACGCATTATAATGACCTCACCTGGATCTGCTCTCTATCAACACGGCAGTGTTTAAAGCAGAATATTCAAGGTTTTATTCGTCACATGTTCTTACAATACGGGAATGTGTAATGAAATGCGGGATGGCATATTCTGCTAAAAAGGATAGATACAATGTGGACTGTTCAGTATATAAAAATGTGAAATGTACATAACAGTTGTAAGGTAAACTGTACAATAATATTTTGTACACTTTCAAGTGCAAATATGCAAACTAACTTTGGTCTATAGTTTCATTGGCGGTACAGGATGCAGCAACCAAGGGTTATTTCAGGGACGGTGACTTTACTGAGGCAATGCAGCCAAGACACATGCAGTAAAGTATGGTAGTGATGATTAGGATCAGTGCAGTGTCAGTACTCTAAGTTCCAAAAGGCTGAAAGTGATAGTATAGAGCTGGAGAGGACTCTGCGGTAACACTGATAAATGTTTTCACCAGGCCGTCCGCCATTAGTGTCAGGGCAAGTTACAGCCACAAGAGCGGACAAACAGGAAATAGAGAAAGATGGGTGTAAATAATTGATAAGGCTGACCCTGCGCGATTCATATTCTGCGGCAGAGGATCAAAGAGCGAGGCTCAGAGTTTGACATTGAGCCCGAGCGCAAGAGTCAAAGCCATTACCTTCCCCGGGAACGCTGCTGCTTGTGTTTGTATTAAAAATGCAGGGACTCTTCCTCTTCAGTCTGGGCTAACACTAGCTGGCACTCCTGGGCATTAACAAACTGGCTAATGGACTCGCTGATATTAGCCCAGCAATTACCTACAGTAGCACTAAGTAAAGCGAGGTGGAAGCCATTTTGTTCCTGTCGATTCAATGAAGCTGTTCCTGGCTCTCTCAGGTGTGAAATATAGCCTGTGTTAGACCTCTGGGTTCTTTTAGGTGTGATCAATATTTCAGAGGCACCAGGCCTCTGTGCCTTGTATCCTCCCACATCGCCTCTCACAACAGCTCTGCAGCCGATTATGAATGTCTGAATGAACGTTTGAGTCAATTAATGATTAATGGAATTTCACAGTTTTCAGAGGAATGTTTATTTGAATAGTGCATTAAATCTGTCACTGTGCAAAGCCAGGAACCCTGAACCCTGCAGCTCCTACTTCTTTTATATGAGGAGGTAAGAAGGCCGTGTCAGCTGTGTTTTATTCAGTCCCACTGTAGAGTATATCTTTCCAAAATGAGTGCCTTTTTATGGTCCTTGTCTGTCAGCAGCACGACTTCTGCATGGCTGCTGTGAATGGCTGCGTGTATATCACATTGTGCTTTATTCATGACATTAAAAAATTCATTTCACCCCCTTCCATCTTTGTTCATCACTATCATCATAAACTTTAACGTCTCCAAAGCCAGTCATTGTTTGTGAGCATTACCTGCTTAATTAAAGGAAAATGGTTGTACAGTACAGTTTTAGCAGTTAGTATACAAAGAATAAACACTTTGCCATTTTATACCCTGGAAATGATAGGAAAGGATACAATAGGTGCAATGTTTGACTTTGGAATATCACTGCCAATTAAACTTTACAAATCAACACTAAAATTTGATACATTTCTTTTGTTTTCCAAGATTTTTCTGGAGCTGTCTGACCACCATCAATAATTGATTTTATTTTTTTCCAGCTGTGAGCAGCTCCTCCATTTTCTTTATGGGAGAATAGTGCCCACACACTACATACTCTGAACCTGCTAAGAAGTAATATGGATTTGGTAGTAAGACACAGTGCTATTGAATTTGAAAAATAATTCAATTCTGTAAGCTCCTTAAGTTAAAGGATAACTCTTATGTAATTCTGTATTATATAACTCTGTATTATATCATTCTTATGCATGCCTTATGTTTTTTGTCCATCTCTCAGTACCGTCTCACTTCCCTGCCCTGTCTATCACACTCAACTCCATGCCAATTGGTTCCTATTGATTGCATAAATCTTAATCAAATATAAAGTTGTTGTTTTTTTTAATAGCCTCAGTTGGGCAGTGTAGTTTTTAGCAAAGTTAGTTTTTACTCAGAGGAAATAGTGCATTTGCTGGGGGATATTTTCAGCAGTGGATCATTACACATTTGGTCCTCTAGTGAGTATTTACACCAGCAGGACTGTGTATGTTAGATTGACTCAAAATGAACTAGAGTACCAGTGTGTACGGTAATGGAGAAACATGTCGCCTAGTGCAATGGTGTGTTTTTAATAGTGGATGTCAGTATAGCACAGAAGAATAAACAACAGTATATCCGGCTTTGGATACACATGCAATACTTGCTACTTCAATCAATACATTGTTGGTTTTGGTTTTCATGGGACTGTTGACAATAAGCATTGTATGAGCCTTATTCTTTAAATTTGATTTGCCATCAAATTGGGGTGGAGACGGTAATCTCAGAGACAGATCTTAAAACCTGGACAAATTAAACCAAAACATTTTGAATTACTAGATACGTTTAGAGATACTTTCACATTTTCAGTCCACAAATGTTTTATCCAGAAAGTCACAACTTGTTTGGATGTACACATTGTATTTGTTTGTAACACTGATCCGTGTAATTTCTTGAGGAAAGAGTGACATTCTCTCTGTAATTAAGGCTTTCAGTTTCACCAGCTGTGTTACACAATTTCAAGACCGCAACAAATATGCCGGGGTCTTGTGTAGCCCAGGGCCTGTTGAGTTGTCAGTACATTCTGTTCAAGAAGAAATTACTCTCACTAAAGGCCAGCACGCACGAACCTCGTCTCAACAGCCGCTAACATCCTACCCTTTAGCAAATTTCTGACTCTAGAACCTGATGCGCATAAGAACAGACAGCTACAAATCACTGCGCCGTCTATGAGTTATCTCTGTCAATTACTGACGATAAATGGCTTTGGCACTGTGAAGGCCAGGTGCATCAATCCGCCGCGTCTCACGTTGTCTTAGCTTCTCCAGTCTATTGATTCTACTTCCACCGCTTCCATGAGCCCGTTTTGATGGCCCCTGACCGCAAAAGCTAACTTGAGCACTGATGTCAGATGAAAGGGTGGATATGTAACTTAAACTCCCACTATGGGACATGTTCACATTCTTGATATCAGATCTTCTTCCCTCCCAAATGAGACTTAATATAGATCCACTGGAGTCATCCCACTACAACTACTCTGTGCTCGTACCAGATTTCAATCAAGGTTTGATTGCAATGCAATACCTTTTGGGGGGGGGGAGAACTCCCATTTTAATAACATTCTCTGACCTTAAAGTACTTTCAGTGCATATTCTTACAGAGGATATCTGGCACATAACCATATAAATTTATCAAGTTCTTTCTCTGTATCCATACCTCTATTGTCAGCTTTTTTCTGTCCCCAGCAGAGCTAAATGTGCTAATTCTACCCAGCTCACCTCTGACAAAATGGCTTTCAGATGTATGTATCTGTCTGGGCCTGTGGCTTAGCAGAATGACCATTCAGCGAGGTGGGGATGGGGTCTATTGTGAGCAGCCCATCCCCTGTACAGCAGCTGTCTGCTGAGGGCTGTGATGGCTGTCTGCAGGATCGCCCACCACTGCTTTTTGAGTGATTCTCTCTCTTTCACTCTGCCCGGGGCGCTCCATGTGTTGGAGGCATTGATCGGCCCTGAATTGGATTGCAGCGGGCCTGATTACTGATGTCAGTGTGCGCCGGGTCACGTGGGACCGCCGGAGCTCCTCGTGCCAAGCCTGGGCCAGCTTGCAGCACTAGAGAAGGGGGGGGGGGGCCTTGCTGGAATTACATTTATCAGTCTTAGTTACACAGAGTGTGAGCACAACATGCCCACACATACTGTACACTTAAGTGACAAACAAACAAACTGCCAGCATAATCTTATTCTATTCCTATTGCGGTAAAACAGTCGGTGCCTGTGATTGGCATTAAATAGAGAGTGTGGGGGCATGTTAGACTATGAAAGGGCTTTAGCACATCATACCAGTAAATTACCACTTTCCCTACTGCAATTTCATGTTTAGAGCGTTTGCTTTGAGAGTTAGTGAGGGCAACTGATTGAATGTTTGGACACTTTTTTGTATTTTTTGCCATCTGACGTAACTGAAACAAAGATTCTGTAGCGCAAGGTTACACTCTACGACTTTGTGTGTGTGTATTTCGGTGTCTGTTTACATTCAAGTGTGTGAGGTTGGAAGTGATTCTCCGCGCATCATTTGTTTACGCCTGGAATAGTGGCCATCATCTTTTCCACTAAGAGAACAATAGCCATTTTTTCCCCCTTTGCTCAGGAGACAATGAAGTGCCTTCCCGCCTCGCGAGCGACAGGCCAATAAAAAACGTAATTGGATCTGTCAATCAAATATTGCTGCAGCGCGGGGGTGGGCAGGCAGGTGGGTGGCGGAGGCGGGAGTGAGCCGGACAACAGGGGTAATGCAGAGGAAAAAAGGGAAGAGAGAGGGAGCTTTGCCATTGCGAAGCGCTACCACACACAGTTCCCTCTCTGCACACAGCCTGGAGGCACTCAGCAACGGTTACAGAGGTGTACAATTGTTGTGTTTTGTTGTTTGTTTGTACCAGGGCCAGGGGGGTGACGATCTGTCTTTGTTTGTAGGTATTACTGGGTCGGTGATGTGGCTTTGATGCGACTACACAGGAGAGTCGGGGCTGCCAGAGCCTCTGAAGGTCACAGTGGATGTACTAGCGCTGATGTGTCTGTCTGTGCTTTGTATGCGCTCAGGCCGTCAGACATGTTGTTTTTTCGTACCAGGGAAAGGTCCTGTCATTAGTCAGGAGGGCCAGGATGCTTTAGTAGTATTTTTCACGGTACAACACACACACTGAACATCACCTTGTCACATTAAATCATCAACATATTTGTGCGTGTGTGTGCTTACCTTAGCCTGTCTAGGTGCAAGGATTATGTGTATTTGCGTGCGTGCCCGTCCACTTGTGCACCCGCGCTTTTATTGTATGCATTTGTCTGTTGCTCTAAGTTTTAATGACAGCTACTTAAATTAACAGCCCATTTACAGCCTTTCTGACTGAGACATTAAGTGTGCATTTAGATATTCTGCTCATCTGACTCCCACTCTGAGCCCTACCTCGGCTTTTAGGAGATGGCTTTCTCATGTCTTTGGTGACATTCTTTTTCCATTATTAGGCGAGCTGGAGATTGTCACAGAGGAGAGCTTCTCTGTCGTTCCTTGCATTATGGACTCAGCACACTGTAATGCTCTGCCGTATCTCTTTTCATGAATAGACAAAGAATGTTTTAACTGTAAGTACAAGTAAGGCATTGAATACAGTGCAGGTCCTCAGACCGCCTTGGCAGTTAAAAGGACTAAGAAACGACAGTATGCACAGTCACTGGCGGGTTTCCATGCACACAAAGTAATTTTACTGCACACTCTGGACAACTTGGATGCATTGTACCTTAAATCAAGACAAGAATATACCCCTGCCCCCTTGCACTTTGCAAAAATGCTAAGAAACAAAAAGGAGATCCTAATTTAAAGAAATGAAAAGAGAGCTGTCTGGTTTCCTCTGAGGTTTTCTAGGTGCTCTACTTAAGGAGTAAAAAGGTAGGATAGCTAATATTTGTTTCTTATTGATCGCTTATGTATTTCTTTTTCCTTTGTATAAATACGGCAAAGATGCAGAGTAAACTACCTCAGCAGAATTTGTTGCCAGGGAACAAAACTAAAAGTCTAAGGCCATGCTGGTACCAATAAAATGGCACACTTGCACAGCTTGCTGTAATATTATGTTCTTCAACTATATTTGAGCTAAACGTAAAAGCACTCAGTTAAGTATAGGTTGGCCTTATTAAAGGCTCTTCTACAGTATTAAACATTAAATGGAGGTCAGCAGGTTTCAATGTTAAACGCCATTTAAGTTGTAGCAAATCTTGCAGCGCTTTCATGCCAACGAGCGCTGTCAAGTTCATCTTGGCATTATCAAGGTCTGTAAAGTAACAGATAGCCATGCAGGGCCAGTGTCTCTGCTGATCAATTAACAATATGTGCCTGCCCTCTGTGCAAGCCTTCCTAATTTTGGTTTTGTTATTAGAAACGGTCCCTGTGCTCCAGGCTTCTAAAGTAGGTAATTACACTGAGAGATTCCCTGTGGGGGATTAAAACAAATGACACAGAAAACACAGCCCTTCCCCATCACTGCTCACTCAAGCCCTGCCTCCACTCTAAAACCTTTTGCTTGTAACGCCTACATGCCCATGAATACGCAAGCAGTCACAATAAAACACACTGGCAGCTCATGAAAATTAGTGGGGTCGAGGGGAGTGGAGTCAGGGAATGATGGGGAGGGATCACGATTTATGGACATGGTATATCGGGTTTAGCAGTAGGAGCTAAACAAAACATATGGTATTCCTACAGTTTGTAAGGACCGCAGCAGAAAAGGCATCTGTCCTGCCAGTTTTGCAGCGACAGGCTGCACGGAGCATTACTCATCATTACAATCTCTGCTGGCAGCCTATTTTCATCACATTACAGTGGTATAATGAAGCGTAGCGCACTAGCGTCCTCAGGTTCTCTGAGTAGTTCACCATTAGCACCAGCCGAGGGCATTCATCCAAGTCGCTTTATTGAACTTTTTACAGTTAGTTTATCGTATAATTAATTCATTACTGCACAACAATAGGTGGAATCTTGGTACAGTAGCAGCTCGAATTTTCGAATTCATCTAGCTTTGACAGTCGTGACAGATTTGATATGACTTGCGCTTAATTTAGAAGTAGTTGCCAGTTCAGTGAAGTGCTGTATATAATAACATATAAATATAAAGGTTTGTTTACCATCAGGATTCAAACAGGAATCACACCTCTAACACCTTGCTGCTCTTCTTCTATTTGTGTCCTTTCCAGGAGCAAGGGAAAGTAGGTGTGACTTTCAACATTGGGACAGTGGACATCAGTGTTAAGGAGATGACCACGGCAGTAAACGATGGCAAATACCATTTGGTTCGATTCACCAGGAACGGAGGCAACGCCACCTTGCAGGTGGACAACTGGCCAGTCAACGAGCACTTTCCCACAGGTACTGCCATTCTCCATCCTGTGTCTGATGAACTTCTTAAAGAATTAGAGTAAAATTATAGTTTTAAAACCACTGGACACCACCTATTTGTTTAATCCAAGGGCACCAACAAAAAGACAAATAGAGTTTATAAAGAAAGGACTAGCTTTTTCCTGGTCCTCTGAGTAAAACATCTCACACCCTGAGAGCAGACTAAGAGGCATACAGTCACGTTAGCTGGCACATGCTATGCTCTTGTGGCGAATCAAGCCTCAAAAACGTACCTCCTTTCATGCCCTCACACCTGACTCCGCAGGAGAAAATCACACCAAGCCAGAATCTTTTGTCTTGCAAGAGGTATTAACTGTGCAACATCTGGCCAGTTCATTTCAGGAAAGGGATTGAAAGGCTCCGAGAGGCATTTGGTTGGTGGGCAAGCAAGGAGAGTATAGAGGCAGAAACCAAGGGTGGCTTGTTGGCTAGATAAAGCTGCTGCCTGCCTGTATCTCTCATTCTCAGGTCAGCAGAAGCAGCACAGCAGCAGAATACAAATAGGGTCATCAAACGGAGCCCACTCCATTTGGAGGCTCAGGCACTCCCTTCATTTGGAACAGAGATGTGCCACTCAGCTAGCAGGGTGAGAGAGTATAGGAAAGAGCGAGAGAGAGAGAGGGAAGGAAGCAAAAATCCACTCCAGCTTCTACTTAACAGTCCATTAAATTGAGTTGACTCTCTTGGTCTTTGATATCTGTTTCTCCATGCCAGCCAGCAGAAACAGATGTAGAATAAATAGACAATGTTGAAGATTAAACACCAGATGTGGAGCTAACGTGAACAGAAGAATAACTGTCCATCTCTAGCTAAAATAGTTTTTTTTTCCATGTACCAGAAAAAAAACAGTGCAAAAATGCTGACGCTAACCCGTGGTAAGGAGCAAACAAGGAGTTGATCCCTTTCACTTCACAGCCCTATGTCTCAGCAGCCCTACAGCATGCTTCTAGTTGCATGCCTCCACCGAGGACAGGGCAGCATCCACTCCTGGCGTGACCTGGCACGCTGTTTTGGTTTGGTTCAATGCCGGTGCAGGTGATGGTAATCTTTTCTGTCTCTGGCTTTCTTTTGCCGTTGGCTGTCTTTCGCTTTTCTTTAACCAGATAAAGTTGGACGGGTTTCATAACTGCGTTTCAGCCACATTAATGCTGGAAAATACTCAGAAAATCCACAACATGTGGCACAAACATGCACGCAAGCGATGTCTCAGTCACATACACGGTCATTCCCATGTGGGCAAACACCTAATCGGACAAATGTGACTGCATCATTGCACGGAGGTAATTTTTGTCATGCTCCCTCAGATCTCAGGCCTTGTATTATACAATAATTCAATTATGCTCCATCTTTAATGGGCAGTAATTTCAGATAACAATTGAACCTCTACTGCCTTCATAATTATCTCAAAGTGCCTTCTGCATCAGCGTTCAATGGTTGTTCTCTCAACCTTCTGTCAATACGTCCGTCAATATCTATGATCCAGAGCCAGCGTCCATTCAGAAATCACTGCTAAATGGTTGTTGGGTTTGCCTCTCTGTTTAAACAATGCACAACATAGAGAACTCCGTTTTTTTAGCCTTGGATTCCTTCCAAGTGATCCCATTGAGGTTTCTTTCCTTTTCTGTCCGCCTGCCATTGTCTTGCAATGGAGTTGAGGTCGGGGGATCAAATGCGCGGTGATTTCTTTTTTCTCTTCTGCACAGGTAATTTGCAGGACACTCAGTGATAGTAATTCAACAATGATTGATTTTTTTTCCCCCTCCCTCCCTTGTAAAGGCGTTGTCATCTCATGAGTAATTACATGTTAGGGTGCAGACTCATCGACTGCTTTCTCACATTCCTAATGCTTAACTTGAAGGCAGAAGCCGCCACAAGGCTCTCAGGCCGTTCAATAAACAGTTACTGGGTATGCCCTTTCTCCCTGGTAGGGAATAGGTGAGGACAAAGGTGTTGGTGGATTGCTTGTCAGTCAAACTGCTTGCAAAATAGCCTGGGGCGTGTAAATTGGACATCTCTACAGCAGTGTTTGTAAAGTTGGCCCACCTAAGTATACAATCCTTTGGATCTGCTTTTTATGGCGTCAGGAGATTTTTTATAACACGCCCCAATTTAGGGCAAATATACAAGCATTTTCTTTTTCTTTTGTTTGTCCATAAATAACTTCCTTAAGAGTTTTTGTGTTTTATTACAACTTGGTTCTTTTTCATATATACATATATATATATATATATATATATATATATATATATATATATATATATATATATATATATATATATATATATATATATATATATATATATATATATATATATATATATATATATATAGAGAGAGAGAGAGAGAGATAGAGATTTGGCCATTTGTTTCTAACAGTCATAATAAGACTGCACTTACCAAGTTAATTGCTTAGAGCTGGAACTGTGGCAACACCAGGCAAGAAACATGAGTAGTCAGATCATATAGGTTTTAAACAAACCTCCAGGTTAGCTAAACTTATTTGGAGGGTAAAACAAAAGTAAATCTAATTAAATTATTACCCAAATTATATCATCTATCACAGTTTGCAACAACTTTTTGGTTCAACTTCAACCTCCTCTACTTATGGCAGTTGATGGCACAGTTTCCTTGTCCAATAAAGACACACTAAAGAAAAAGATAGAAGAAAAACACATTAAAAAAGCTGCCAGACAATTGAAAGGATAATATAACTAAGCCGTCATTTAAGAGGTTATCACAGTGCTTTCTGTACATCTCAAGCGCAAGTGACACAAACCAGTACTGTAGGTCATGTTGGATACCACGCTCATATAGCCACACAGGTCTGAGGCACTAATGCTGCCAGGTATATGGCCATTATGAATGTGGAGTAATATTACAATGAGCCAAAAAAAGGCCCCCATTTTCTCTCAAATCTATTCTGTGTATTGGGTTTGGGCAGAATGTCTCTGAAGTGGGCTTTTGAGAACCATTCACAAATTACAATCCAAAAATTGTGCAATGTTGAGTGATACCTAAAAAGATGTGACAGCCTCTCTAAAGGAGACGTACACTTGTTGCATGCTGAGGCAACCGAGGGGAATAAGCAGTTCAATTTTGTCGTTGAGTAATGGAGTCTATATATTTTTCTTATATTGATTTAATCTATAACACGTGTTGATAGAGAAACAATTAACCTGAGACATTTAATCTTCCCTGAGCTCTTATTTATTCAAGTCATTGCCCTGGTTTCCCTTTTGTAGTCAGAGGAAATAGAGCTAGTGAAGCAAATGTTGACACTCGCTGGTTGAAATCAGGAATTATGGGTGATGGGGTCTCACTGTGTCAGTAACATAGTTATTAAATGAATGATGCAAACGGTTTACTGTCGGCTTGTTTACAACCTGTCAGATCGTCTGACTACTTGTTTCATTGTTGTATTTGTTGTTGCTGTTTTTATTGCAACCAGATCCCAGCTTTGAGTTCAGTGTCATCAGAACTGACAGAAATGGTGACCAGTACTACAAAAATAAGAACCAAGTTGTAATAAAACTGAATAATCCTTTAACTTTCTTTAAATGTTTCTGTTTTGCCTTCATTGAGGGTTCTCAGCATAGAAGCCAAAAGTAATTGGGAGAGAGAAAGGGTGGCCTTCAGATCCCACGCCTTAGTCAGACCTGGTTTGTTGTGCCCATAGCTAATTCCACAAAGCAGGTTTGCAAAATAAAAAATGTGCAGTTTAATACTGGGGACAATACAATATTGGGGAATAATACAGGAAAGGACTACTGTGATTCACAGTCCCATTGTTCCATAAAACAATATACCCACACTGATCCCATACAGCAGCATTTCCATCAGGCTCCTGCAGCTTACTGTACGTGTGTTCAGTGTTCAGGTTGTGTGTG
Source organism: Scomberomorus guttatus (assembly GCA_038419695.1). Taxonomy (NCBI): domain Eukaryota; kingdom Metazoa; phylum Chordata; class Actinopteri; order Scombriformes; family Scombridae; genus Scomberomorus; species Scomberomorus guttatus. Next base: position 21,763,334 of record CM076462.1, read on the forward strand.
GGCGTTGTGTTTGTCATGTGTTACGTGTCATTTCTTTGTGTGTGTGTGTGTGGTGTGTGGTGTGTGTGCGTGGACTGTTTTGTCTCTTCCTTCTTTCTCTAATTATTCTCCTCCTTGAACAGTGCCCTCTCAGATCTCCATTCTTTTTTTGTCCTCAAATTCCTTTTTATCCGCGTTTCTCATCCTCTTTCAGTCGGCGTTCATCAGGGCTCTGCATCTCTCCTACAATGCTGTGTACATTTGTTATAGCCCACATTACTGCAGGGGCTTGTCTTTGTTTAGTGAGAGGGTTCCAATATCCTTATATAACACTCTGAATCCCTGCACTCTTTGATTTTGGATTACACGATCTTTTTGCGTGAGTTTGAATCTTTGAATCAAAGAATCGCTAGACCGAGCCAGGATATTGTGCATCACACTTTGTCTGAGCTGGCTGAGGTTCAGGCATTGTCTCAGATGAGTGACCATTGGCCTAACTACTCTCCTTGGGCCTCAGGGAAAGGCGCATGTGTGTGTGTGTGTGTGTGTTCCATCATTTGTGGTGGGTACAAGAGGTTTGGTCATGACGAGAACGGCCTTGTGTTCGTTTTCAGAACTTGAACACACACAGAACGGTACAACTCCCTCAACCTGGAACAGGCACAATTACTAGCATGGTTTCAATATATCTGCCAATCTTTGTCTTGAAATACAGACAAAACAATTCCTCGGGAGCGAGATAAATCCCCAAGCGTCTCCGGGGCCAAACATGATTAGACCTATCTGAGACACAATCTCTGTCGCTTTCAGAACTCAGACTAAGCTGAGTGTAGAAGTCGCCAGTCTAATTCATCCTTTCAACACCATAAATTTCAGAGCGACCAGATAAATGATGAATTTACTCCCCGGCTTTGTCTGACATCTTAGAGAGAATGGAGGGAGGATAGAGGGAAAGCAAGCAAGGAGAAACAGAGCGACATGGGTGAATAGAAAAGAAATGCTGTCACTGAGGGAATACAGATGCATTTAATGGTGTAGATGGCAGGAATAAGTTGACAAAGAGCTGACGTATAGACAGATAGATAGGTAGAGAACAAGAGAAATGGAATGGTGAGTGAAAAGTAGATAAATGATACCAGAATGATGGCTGTAGCTGAAGAGGTCAGATTCAGCCAAGAAGAGCAAGGGGGGCTGATTGCATTATGAGAGACAGAGGGAGAGAGAATAGCACGGAGCAGATGAAGGAGCAGGGGATAGCTGAAGAGTAAGAGAAAATAGAAAGAAACTTGGGTAGATAAATAGCCAGAGAGAGAGAAGGAGAGACAGAGATGAAAGTAAAGTGTAGATTGGAAAGGAGGTGGGTGGTACAGGATATTCATAACCAGGGGCTGCAACAGCTAGCTCTGGAGTTGAGCTGTGGAATGATGATTTTTGGACAGGGCCACAGTATATCAAATGTACTCATCATCCCCAAATGGAGAGAATGCCAGGAGCCTGTCACGGTAGCCATTTCCACAGTTTTGATGCGCTCTCAGCACTGGCCCTGTGATGGAACCCCAGCGAGATTAGTCTGGCAAGCAAACTGAATAGAACGAGGCGACAAACCAGCAGATGACTGTCGCCGTGCCAGTGTTTGTGTTGACTGAATGGCTGCCACCGAAAGGGAAACATTTAGACATTGTTTTGGCTGGGTGGAGAAAAAAAAGGCATGTATTAGGGCTACAAACTGTATATAGATACAAAAAACAGCAAAAAATTAACACCGTCATCTCTTTACTGTGTCTCTCAAATGAAAGCATAATAAAAATGCCCAAGATCCTTAAAAATGTTACCTCCAGAAAACAGTGCATCTTCATTGGTGACCTCATGCTGCACTAGTAGGTGTAACTACTAAGTAAAACCAATTAAGTCATCTCAGTTTTTTTTTAAGTCCTTGCTTTCTGCCAGTACTATGAAATTAAACTGCCTTTAATTAACTGACAGTTGATTGGCACTCACTTAAAGTGATGTCATGTAAGTTCTGCAGCAACAGCAGCAACTCTGGCAATAAGGGACAATAAAGGGATAGTGGTAATCATAGTGTAACTGTAGCACAAGGAAGAGATTAGTTCATTTGACAGATATGATGTTTATTGATCACCAGCAAAAAAAAACAAAAAACAAATGAGCCAGAGTTAGCTCAGGGGGCTAATTTTAAACTGTTGTCCCTGACCAGATGTTGAAACAGCACCCTAAATATATCTTTAATTAATATATACAACATAATAAATATGCACAAGAAGGTCCAGTATACATCCACCAATAAATAATGCCACAGTAATATATGGCACATACTGCTATAGCCATAATAACCTGCTGGTCATACCAGACCAAGTAAGGCTGTAACAGAAAAACAAGAAGTAGAGTACTTAATTGCTTATGAATTCAGCGTTTCATTTGTAAGTAGAAAATGTGTTATTCCATATTTTGAAAGTTACATAATCCCGCCCCAACAACCTGTTTCAACAAGAATATAATTACTTTAAGTGACGATGCCATTTCATAGGACCTTTAAGACAACATTTGTGTGTAATTACATATGGGTTTGACTGATTTTTGTTTTGGCAAAATATCAAGAAAAGGGAAATTTGATTGTCTGTATTAAATATTTAGGAGGCTAGGATGATAGAAAGCAGCTGAAATAAACAAAGTTTACGTATAAAACACATTTTTAAAATTTAGTAAGTATATAGGGATCTAGGTTAATTAGCGTATGACCCAAAAACCATAATATGGATTTTCGGTTGCACCAAAATGGGCACTGTGACAATGACAAAACATCAAATCCATAATGGTGCTAAATTGCACTTTCCTATTTGCAGTACTGAAAGGTTGATGAAAAATCTTTGAGGAAATACCTGTCCACTTCGCTTTTGAGGGGGAAAAAACCCAAACCTTGAAGGCAGAGTGATTTTATAATAAACAATAGTGCTTTTATTGGCAAGGTCATCCATTCTGGAGTCACCTTTAGAAATTGAATATCAAATTGACAAACTAGAGAGATTTTTCTCATTAGTTGGACAATTAGCTTGTGGTGTATTCATTACAGGGGGACTGTCACCTCATTAATCACCTAGAACAATGTTAGAGCCATACCTGAGACCACGCTATTAGCAGTGCATGGCAAGCTTATACCCCCTTCTCTCCGTTTCATACATGTTTTCATTTCAGCTACAGAATGAGATGGCTTCGGGACATTCGGCAAGAGACATAAACTAGAAAGTTGGAGAAATTGACAGTTTGTAGATGCTGAATACCCCCCCTCTCCCCTCACCTTTCCACCCCGTCCCTTAACCTACTCACCCAAACTCGTAACCATTCTGTCTGTTTTGTGGTTTCACATACGACCATCATGCCTCCCTCTGTGGCCCTTGTTCAGAGGAGAGTGCATTTGGCTGCCACCCGAAACCTGCTTGAGATCAAAGGAATGAGGAGGGAGTCCTGCTAGTAGCTGATTAACCTGCTGGCACGCTGCAGACACAGTCCTTTAGCTCTTTGAGCTCGCTTGCAGCTATATACTCTTGCCCAGCTGGCTGTAAACTGAGCACTTGAGGCTGTTTTTTCTCTAAATACGAAAGGTAGAAAGGAGTGATAGAGAGATCAAGAATTAAGAGAGGAGAAGGAAATTTAGACACTCTTATGACTTACCTAACTGCTACTGGAGTATACAGTGTGTGGTTTCATGTAATTGTGGTGCTTGCACTCCTTTTGGACAATTGTAATCGCCAGGTGAGAACAGTGCAATTCGAAATCAGGTGTGCAGCAAATATCTGAGCCAAAATACCACAAAGACCATGAAATACAACTCTCCGAAACAATTATAGGTAGCAACACAATGGTCACACCCTCAGTCGGCTTGATAGCCATAGGTGTGTGCGCGCGTGATGTTGCCAAAGATCAATTACCTGGAAGAATTCCAGCGCCCCAAACCTTGACCCATTTTCAGAAGGCTTTTTCTCACAATCCAGATGTGTTATAAACAATAGTGTGCTAGTTCCTGTCGTCCTCCAAATACCTTCCCACCTGAGTACTGAGTGACATCATGGTGCCATTCATAAATCTATACAGGCTTTACACTGTTTTGTCAAACCTCAAAGATTTTGAAGACAGAGCTGTACTTCTCAATTCTCAGTGTTGACAGACTCGCGGTGCTTTTCAGAGGGAATGCCTCAGCGATTGTCAGACAAAATATTACATCCTGGCACACACACAACGAGAAATCGTATCATGCCACACAACATCCCCTGTAAAAGGCAGCCTATTATCTTTAATTCCCATGTACCTGCAACATGTTAGCTGCGGTCTCAGAAGTGGGGAATGTGGAGGCTGGGGTAGCGCTTTTTTTTTTACCCAAAAGGCCTCCCACCTTGTCAGTAATGATCTCATTTGTATGCATTGTCCTCTTCAAATCTGTGTCAGTGAGGGACTTCTCTCCCAATAGGTCTGCAGTACTTCAAATTACCACCTCCTCCTCTAATGCCCCCCCCCCAATCCTTCTCCCTGTAAACCTGCTACACAGCTCCTTCCCTCCAAGTGAGCTACTAAACCGAATCATCCCTTGGCCCTTGAAATGTAAAAGCAGGTGGTGTCCAGTGGGAGAATTAGTGCACATAAATTACCTCCAGTTTGCTTCAGAAAAAAGGCAGTTAATGCATGGTCTACCTTTTTAACCACTTGATATTCCTCCTTTTGTCTTGATTATGTAATATGATGAATGTATTACAGGACTTGTTATGCAGACTGTGATGTATTTTCTGTGTTTTCCAAACATATAACCTATTCTTGCAGGTTATTGATGCAGTTTGTCTTTTCCATGACTGCTATGGATATGTCTTGTGCTTTTAATCCATGGATATTTGTTAAATTTTGATGTGGAGTGTGCTATATAAATATGATTTTAAAAAATTAAACTAAAGCTACTTGAAAAACAATCATCATAAAGCTTTTATAAATATCCCTAAACAAAGATAAAACTCATTATAAACCACTGTATAAATGTGTGATGTCTGTTGCTGTTGCCAACTGTTTCAAGCTGTTTGTTAAACTTTCAAACTTTAAAGGCAACAGCGACATTGAGCGCTATCAAATGGCAAATAAGAAAATCCCGTTCAAATATACCCGGCCAGTAGAAGATTGGCTTCAGGAGAAAGGTAAATCTTTATCGAACTTCTATAATGTTTATCTTTTATTTTCTGTTATTTCATTGGCTTGTTCCCTTTCAACCTCTGAGAATGAATAACCATCCCTTAAACCCTTTAAACAACAAGTAAAACAAGGCAGGTTTTTTTTTTTTGTTTTTCTTTATTTTTTATTTTATTTCTCTTCAGTTCTCATCCCTGTTTTGTCATCTTCATCTTTTAAAATTTTGTTGAATCATGGTGTCCAGTTAAAGGGACTGGGAAAAGAGATTTTATAAACTGCCACAATAAGATTTTAAGTATCAAGTACGCTTAATCTTTTGTACAAAATTGACTAGGAGAAGGCATTATCTATGCTACAACAGTAGGCCGATTGTTTTGAGAGGAGAATTAGCTCCCTTCACTCAAATCCTCTGCAATGTTTGAGAACAAACTAATCAGTGGGCATATCCCCCTGAAAACTTTCCAAACAGCAGGTGCTTTTCCCTGCTGTACTTTATTTGATTGGAGTTGTACACATCACACACGATAAAATCCTCACTTGTTTTGTGAAGGAGAGCTAATTGGAGCCTTTTTGACGGCAAAGCGCCACATTGAGCCTGCCAAGGTGCACTGCGCCCTGATAGAGTTGTGCTTTTCAATCAGCGTACTGAGATTATCAAGGCAGCACCTCGTTTATGTTTAAAACATTTTGTGGGGATCGAGAAGAAATCTCCCCACTTATTTTTGGTGCATAATAAATTTTCTTAACATAATATCATTATAAACTGCATTTAAAGTTTGAAGTCATTGCACATAAGTCATCTTAACCTGATTATAAAGTCCCTTTAACAATCGCTAAAACACAAACAGGTCTGAAAAATCCCATTACTGCTGCATGCATGACTCCACATGCGCTATTTCATTTTCGCTTCTGTGATATGAACGTCCTGTCCCTGTCATTCCATGCCCAATGTATTACGTATTATAATTGTGCAAATGCCGCAGATATAACAAGCTTGCAGTGTTATGTGTCTGTAAAATGTACAAATTAGATTTTCAATTATGATTCCTATATTGTGGAAGTTTTGTGTATTTTCATTTCATAATTAATGCATGAGCAGTGTGTTTTGACAATGATATGTACGCTTATCCTAATGAAATTCACCATGACATGCAGTGTGTGTGTGTGTATTGCTCGTACTTTATCATAATATGCCAAAGCCTGTATACATATTTATTAATCACTTTACTGCATGAGTCCACTGTTTTGTCCAGAGAATATTAAGTGTGCCTGTGGAACGTGCTCCGGCTTATTTTCCAAATATTTTTCACACCTGCATGTGTTGTCTTCTTTACGATTAGGCTGCTATAGCTGCATAGTGTCTGTTGTTTTCAGCATTAGCAGCCTCTTTCAGTGGTTCTTTTTCTTGTATATCAAAGGGAAAAGCCTTCCTACTGTAGATAATGGTGCATATAGCTGCTGTCACTTAAAATGAGCAGCGAGGTAGGGTTGTTGAGAACTGATAAGTTAGTGTAAAAGCATGTTGCAACACAAGGTTTACCTAGATTACTCCATTTACACTCTTTTAATCAAGCAGCAATGCAATACCTAAAGTTTTTCCAGGCATATTTAGCTATTGTAGTCTTCCATCACTGCACATAGGCCGCAGTGAAAGTGTAGTACTTAATAAAGGTGATGAACGTCACAATTTAGACCTTTAGTTTTATCTGTTTGATACATCAGATTATTCCATCTTAAACATATTAACGCCCCCCCCCCCCCTCCTGCACCAGGCCGGCAGCTGACAATCTTCAACACCCAGGCCACTATCTCCATCGGTGGAAACGACCGGAAGCGGCCCTACCAGGGCCAGCTCTCCGGCCTTTACTACAACGGCCTCAAAGTCCTCAACATGGCCGCCGAAGGCCACGCCAACATCAAGGTGAACGGCAGTGTGAGGCTGGTGGGCGACGTGCCGGCCAGCAGAGGCGCAGCACGCACCACCACCTCAGTGCCGCCGGAGATGTCCACCACCTTTATCGAGACCACGACCACCCTGTCCACCACGACCACACGCAAGCAGCGCTCGCCACCTACCATTCAGGTAAGGCAGTGGCTGATGGGAGGCAAGGAGAACTAAAGAGGAATGAGTTTGAAGCTGAAGTAAATTACGTCCACTTCTGTACCAGCAGATAAATTGTGAAGTGGTTTTTCTTTGCATTTAATGCACAAAAACACAGGCAAATGGACAAAACACAAACAAATGCAGACCGGTTTGTAGAAAAGTGAGTCAACAAGTTATTTTAAAGGAACAGTTGGGAAAGCATTTAGGGAAATTTGTTTATTCACTTTCTAGTGGGGAGTAATGGTACCACTCTTGTGTTTGTACAGGTAAATATGTAGCTGGAGCCAACTCCCAATTAACTTAGCTTAGCATTAAGGGGAAACAGCTAGCCTGAATTTTGTTACCTTTGGACACTGTCCAAAGGTAACAAAATACGCCTGCCAGCAGCTCTAAAGCACACTAATTTACACATTATATCTTGTTTGTTTAATCAATACAAAAACCAAACATTTAGCCTTTTTATGTGTCTGTATATCAACTGTCTAAGTTGTATAGAACACAGCCTGTCTGTGGGCTAAATGTTTTCTTTTCTTGATTATCAGCTTTAAAGATATGACAAAGTGAATTGTCAAAAAACAGAAGTCCTCTTGTCCGTCCTTTTTTATGACTTTTCCGTGACTCTGCTTGGGTGGATTGTAGCCGAGCTACCTTTTTCCCTGCTTGATCAGTCAAGGTCAGGATACTGTATTTCTCATTCTATCAAGGATTTGAAGTGCTGTTGCTCATTGAGGTGTGCAAAGGCGGCATTGCCACCGCTCTCTTTTTCTACATTTCTCTCTTTTTCTCTGTCTCTCTCTGTTCATCTCTATCTGTCACTTACCCGATCCGGCCTAACAGAGGCCTTTCTCCAATACGTCGTGAGTCCAAGCCAATGAATGTCACTGCCGTGCCAAGAAAGTAATCACGCTGAGCAGTCCTTTGACACCCAGAGGACAAATTGAACCATTCGTTGTTCATATTAAAGCAATAACTCTCCCTCAGGGGTGAGACAGGGTTGGGGGAGAGGTTGGCTGGTGGACGACAGACAGGGACCACTGTTATCAACCTCTTCCCCTCAGCAACAGATTGTCTGGCGTGCAGTGATGATGGCCCTTCATGTCACTGCTGACACTTGTATGTCTCTATCACTGCAGGTGTGGGGAGGCCAGAGTAAGAGCTGTTAGAAAGCCTCTAAATACACCGTGATTTGGACGAAACTGACACAGAGAGACCCGGCGTAAAGCCTTCATATGTGGGGTTTGAACTTCTAGGCCAAAAGCAAAGCCGTCTGTATCCATTCTGTCTGTGTGGCATCAGTAATTGCAATGATGATGACTGAGCTGAGATATATTACACCACTGTCTCAGGCACCATCAACAAGGTCACATCAGATAAGAAATAAAGTAGCATCACTGGGAAAATGGCATTTTGTGTCATAGGCTATTAATATCAAAGGAAGTCAATAAAGTTCTATGCTATGAAAGAGCTTTTGTACGAAGCACTCTCCTTTTCAAGGTGAAATGATGAAGCGATACCTCTTTTGTCAATAACATGGATGCGGCTGTTAGCCAGATGATGCACTTTGGTAACTTAACAATAAAAATGTAGTTTTTTTTTGCCCTCACTAGCTTTTTACTTTACTTTTGTATTCCTTCTGAGAGCACGCCTTGTTCATTCTTCTTCCACAAGCTCCCATGGCTGTGTCAGCTTTGATTCACGCCGCTGTGTCACAGAATTTCATTTGCCAAGGCCTTTAATTTTACAGTTCCCTAGTTGGCTGTCAAATACCGTGGTGTGAGAGGTAAGGAGAGGACCTGTACCAGTTTGGCAGATTTCTCCACCCCTCAGGGTAGTATAGGGGAGTTTAGGGAGTTGAGCTATCATTAGTGATGTACTGCAGTGCTGAAAGAGAGCTATAGGCATCTGACACGGTGCTGGACTTAAGTGGGTGTGCAGTAGTAGTAGTTGGGTGTGTGTGTGCGCACATGTAGACTAAAATGTGTGTGTTTCAGTATCTTCTCGCACATCTATTTTTGGTCCACTTCACCAACACTAGCTGTTTCTTTTTCTTTGGTGAGAAGTGGCGAATCCCTCAACTTCTCAGGATCAACAGAATGAGAGACAGGGGTGGGAAGTGGAGAGAACCAATCTCACGCTTAATTAATGATAGCTCCGCATGGATGTACCGGCGTGACAGACACGTTTCGTTTTCTTTCCCTCTCTCGCTCTCTGTCACTGTGTTACTTTGGCACTCTGCGGGTCAGGTGGTCCACTGGGAGACTCAAGACTGTGTGCAAGGGAAAGACTGTTATGGTTTAGAGATTTCATTTCAGATCACTCAGTGAATCACGGTGATGTTGTTTTAAATATAATTTTTAAAAGTGAAAATTAGATTTGAATTATATTCGCTCTTTAAATGTTTACTTGTCTTTTATCCCCATTTTCTTAACACTTTTTATAACACCATGTATGTTTTGTGCTGCTCTCATTGCAAGAAAACAGACCAGAAAAATAAATTGTAGACATGGGACACAAACTTTTAAATACAGATGGAGGCTTCTGGATTTTGTCCCCCAACCCCATGTTATCTGAAACTAATATGAAGCTTCAGCCATCCAAATGAGTCAAATCAAGTAGATATCTTTCAGCATTACAGTCTTTTTGGTGCCAAAGTCCCTCTTTTTGTTACTATTCTTCTACCGCAGCTCGACAGGCTGTCCGAGGAAACACAAATTTATACTAAAAAGACTGTAAATGTGGCTGATATCCACTCGATATGACTAATTTAGACTGCTGAAGCCTCATATAAGCTTCAAATAAACATTTAAATACATTTTTGCACAAAATGACAAAATGACCAATCCATCATCATAAATATTAATGAGTTCTTTATTGACTTGGCAAGACAAGTAAATAAGGTCTAGAAAAGGAATAATGCAATGGTCAATATATATAAACAAGAATAATGGGATAAATATTGTCCTGTTATAAACCTGTTTACTTTAAGCTCATATGGACCCCTGCCTGCTTCTATCAATACACTTGTTTGACACTGGCTCTGTTGGCTGTCTGAGCTCTAGTGCTCATAAGCGATTTGTGTTGAAACTGAAATGGCTTGACAATTATTTTGGGAGTCACGCAACACATAATGAAACATCCAGTAGTAGCTGGAAGCAGGAAAAGCCAATTCCAGGATAGGAGTTGTGAAGTGATCTTTAATTAAGCGTAAAACTGAATTCACTGCAATTCTTTCACAGTTTAAGCTACTGTGATGTGCGTCTGTGATCATTTCGAATTGTCTCTTAAACCTAGAGGCCACAGTGACACTGACAATAGAAGTGATGCCCATAGACATTTTGTTTGATTTTAATTGTCAAGCACAATTTAAAGTGTTTCCAACTTTTCCAAAGTATTCCGCACCTCAGTGAGCCAAAGTGGAGGGCACTGTCGATATTTACACTAATTTAAAAAACAGGGTTGCATTGTGTATTGTTACAATTTCAAGATACTGTAGAAATAACACCTTTTTGGGGGGATTTTGCTACCAGGCCTGGAGGCCTACCCCTCTAACCACGCTGCTGGATACCTCTCAGTAGGAGTACTGATGCTGTATTGCTGAAGTTCCTCATGGCAAATTCATTCACAAACCCAATTTTGCTCTTCAGTCCTGTTGATTTTCAGTCCAGGTAAAAGGTGATTGTCAGCTCATGCTCATGCTCCCCACAACAACACACAACTTCATTTAGAGAACTGGAAAAACACAGCGGCCCTGACTAAATCCCACTAAACTGAAGCGGGTATACCTTGTTAGGCAACGACCTAAGCTTTTCGTTTCTGCAGAACTCTGGTTAAACCAAAGAATGGATTTTATGCTCACTGGTTTGATGTGGATAGTCATTTTGGGAATACTCATTTATGCAAGGCTCTCTATCACGGGAGATCAACGTCTCTCGTTCTCAATTAACTTGCGCTGCTGGCCTGAGATGTTTGGGAACAATTAGGAAGGGGGGCTGCAATCTAGAGTACCGTGGGGGAAAACAGCTGAGGGAGAGACACTGAAAGTGATTTGCATGCTTGCCGTGTTAAAGAAATTGCTCGCGTCCATCATCTTCAACTGGCCTGGTGCTCAGGAGACGGGAAAATGAGAGGTAAATTGTTTGTAGTTTAATTGGGCTTTTTTTTCTGCTGAGAAGCTGGAAATAATGCCACATCGATGCGCTCAGACGCACATTCCCTGGTGACAATAATATTACGTCAAATCGCCGTGGATTCTTCTCCGACTCAGGGCGATTTCTGTTTTTACAGATTATTTTCAAGGTGTTTTGATAGATGCAGTAGCGGAGAGGTACAGGAAGGAGTTTAGAGAGACAACATACAGCAAAGGTCACACTTTTGCAAGATAAGGTTTTGCACACTAAGCTAGCCTGATGCCCAACCCCCCCTTTTTTTTTTTCACTGTTTTCTTCGACTTGCGTTTTTTATACTGTCTATCTAAAGTACATCAGGGATGTTGCTCAACACCCAGGGATATATGATAATCACTGATTTATTTTCTCTTCAAGAGGTAGTGAGAAAGGCGCTGTGCAGCACGCTGCGTGTTTCCACATGGTAGTCTGCTAGATGATGTTTGATGAGTTTGTTCATCTGCTTTTGTGTGTGTGCGCGCGCACAGGTGTGTGTACAGTAGGTTGGATGCGCTTCATTTCTCCACCTGCAGCCAGTCGTCTCTTCTTCTCAGTTAGTCTCTGTGATCACTTTCGCTCACAACCATCGCCCAGACCTGCCAGAAACTGTGTAAAGGTCAAACTAATAGGCAGGTATTCTTTGGGATGCTTTTTTCTTAATTCCTTCCCTTCCTGTTTTTTCTTTTTTTTGTCAGTTTGGCTCTCTGTACCTCTCTTCCTGGCTGCTCTGATAGGCACTCCCGCTGTGTGCTCCCAGTGAATTGTGGGAGATGAATGCTGGAGGTCTGCTATAGTTGCTCGGTAGGTCCAATTAGGAGACAGCAGACTGATGGGGCTCCTGCTGGTGTGTGTGGCTCATTAAAGGGGTAGACACACACACACACACGCGCGCCTGCACATAGCTTGTACAAGGATCTCTTAATCTCTGTCTCGCAAATCTGCATACACGCACCACCAAATTAAGCTACCGTTCACACACATACACGCGCACACACGCTCACAAATCAGTCAGCCCTGTTGCAGCCGCTTCCTCTCTCATTGTCAGAATATCAGAGGGCTTTGAATGTGTAATGCTGACTAGCTCCCCCCTACCATCAACATGACAAACTCATTCCAGCTCTGACATGGATTGTCTGTCTTCTCTGTTGCCGGAGTGTGTATGCAACATTCGGTTGATTCTCTTTATGAATTTTTCATGTCACTTGGTGCGCAAGAGAATATGTACATAGAGCTATTTCCATTAGACTTCTCTGTCTGAACTTGTCTGTAGATGTTTGCAATTTCATGTCTGTGTGTCGCGTGTTTCTTTGTGTGTGTGTGCGTGCGTGCGCGTGCGTGCATGTGTGTGTGTTCAGGACAGTTTGTCTCTCAGTGTGTGAGAACCAGCAGCTAGCTCCAGGGGTTTTGAACCACAGGGGTTTTTGTAATGGATGTCCCCCATGCCTCACAACACAGCTTATATAGCTCCTCCGGGAATGCTTGTGTATGTGTAAACCTGCTGTCTTGTCAGCCGCCACTGTCACGGCGGGGCACTCACACACCAAGGGGCAAGCAAACAACACACATTAGTTACACACACACACACACACACACACACACACACAGTGCAGTTTGTTTCTGAGCTGACTGGCAGGACATCAGCACATGCTCTGGGTGGTACACAGGCTCCCCTCATGCTGTGTTGCCTCCAGAGATGGCTGAGTGGTTAGAACATGATACACATGTCCAACTAAAAACTCAAACTTACAACTAAAGCAGCAAAAGTGGCCCTACCAGCCGTAAAAACACAGATACCGTTGCCAGTTTCAACTCTGCAAACGAATAAAAGCAATTAACTCAGAGATCACTTTAGTCAAGAAAATTTAAATGCCTTCTAATTATAATGCATATCTCTTTGAACAATTGCGGATTAAAAAAAAAACACCCCAAATGTTATTCAAGGCATTACATCTCAAATCCAGATTCCACTTCCTTCAGTACAGATGTCATCTACCCCCAAGCACTTGCCAGTAGACTTACATGGATTATCAAAGTGGAACAGTTGGTATTAAATCCTGTGCCAAGCCATTTTAAAAAGTTGCGAGGTTGCTGTGAGATCCCACACTCTTGGTGGTGTTTAATTAACTTTTTTCCACCACAACGGTTCTGGGAACAAAACTATTATAACAGTTAATCTTCAATTGCCAGCATTTTTTTTTTCTTTAACTCCTAGTAAGTTACTTTAGATCAGACTTTCACAGAAATTTCACTGTTTAAAAACTGTATCAGTTTTTTGATTCTGCATCACCTTCTTTTGACACATTATGTTAGTTGTTGTTTTTTTTCTTATTATTTTAGCTATTTTTTCCTCATTTTTTTCCCCTTGAAATGAACATTCCAGTGTTTTGGGAAATGTCCTTATTAAGGTTGCATGAGAAGATCAATCATTATTTCATCTCTCAACACAGAGGTAGCTCTGTCATGGGATTCACCTAGCTTAGCACGAAGGCTGGAAGCAAGATGAAATAGCTAGCCTTGCTCCTTATTCATACGAAGGAACATGTCATATATGTGTATTTAACGTGTAGACATTGAAGACAAAACATTTTGGTTTGACGTCACCAACATTTGGGCCCATGCTCATAGCACCTCAGAAGTCTTATCCACATTAAACAGCTAGCTTCGTAAACATTCGTAACTGAATAAAACCCAGCTGATGCTTTGATGTGATGGTAATTAGCTAGTGAACAAGATACAACATGTGACATTTTTTTGAGTTGTTTTTTTTTTTTTTTTTTTAGCAGATGTTATCTCCTTCACACTGCCTCCTGTCTCTGTGCTAAGCAAGGCTAAATATGTCACAGATATCTGTGCATTAAACGCAACACAGATATCAAACTGACATTCGCTGTTTCATCTAACTCTCTGTGAAACAGCAAATTCCCCTGAAATTTCTGTGTAGTGATGTACCACCCATCAAGTGAAGCTGTGTGATGATAAATGGTAACTTCAGGTGTGTGTGTGTGTGTGAGAGAGAGGCTGGAGTTACAGCCGTGTGCACAGAGCTGGTGACTTCTTTACAGCAGGAGTAATTAATGTCTGTACACTGCTGTACTGCGAATATATATTGCAGCCAGCCTATGATATGCACTTTGAGCGTGTGAATTAATATTTGTATGCGAGAGCGAAAGAGGGAGAGAATAAAATCTGTGCGAGGGTATTCACAGATCTATATATGCATTACTGTATCTTTGTGTGTGAATGTGCCATGTGTCTACTTGAGTCAATAGGATTTAATTAAATATGTATCACACAGACACAGCCTTTGATGTTCCACAGTAATAATGTGTTCTGTTTCATTGCTTAGCTGAGCTGTTAGCAAGGCCCAGTAATGTTTCTCCTCTGTGTCCACAGAGAGTTGGTGCAAACTACAATGAAACCTGTTGCTCTTAATAGCAATGAGTGTGGGATAATTGGAAGAATCTGTGTGTCTGTGTGCGTGCATGGGTAGTCAACGTGTGTGTAAGCATGTGGATGTACTGTGGGAGGGCTTTGGATGTACAGTATATTTTAAATAATTTCTCTATTGGTTAGTGATTACGTTTCAACTTTCATCTTCTAAAAAGAGACTAAATCGAATGCTTAATTTGGTTTGTGCTCATTAGGAACTGAACCCAAATGGGACCCCCGGCTAATTTGGGAGACGTAAAGCTGCCAGCATCAGCCATTACATAACGCCTACATTGATTTGGTGTTGCAGCCTTGAAGTCATAATAGCCTTTGACTGTGAGAAATACTGCGATATTGAAATGGATTGAAAAGGGAGATCAAAATGTATCCCACAAGGAGAAAGTGCAAGGTCCAAATTCAGCTATTTGTTACAGACTTCACACATTGTAAATAGAAAGCCAATAGCCCTCCGAATTGAACATATCGTCTTACTTATGGATTGTATTGTTGCAATTAGTGAGGTCAACTCGGGTTTATTTATAAAGCCCGTTTGTCACAAATGTGTGTCTCAAACAGCAGCACAAACACAAGCCTACCTAGACTGAGTAATCAACAGACAAATGTGAATAATGCATAATTATAACAGTATACAATGTAAGGTGTTAGCCAAACCTAACAAACTGATTCAGAATTAAATTATTCCATAAATCCAACTCAGAACTAATGTGATCAGATTAATTCAAGCTTCTTTTTTTAAAAATATGCACATTTGTGATGAGACCTCAGGAGGACATCAAGCACAGATCACATCAATTCACAATGAAGACAGATGTTAGAAGAGATCTGTGATGTCAAATAGCAGCAAATATTAAACATACAGCTTGATTTGAAGAATAACATAGTGAAGCGAGAATATAGAAAACCACTGCTGTGAATAAAGCCAAAGAGGACTTTTTGGCAAAATGTTTTGCCCGAATCTGACACGAGTACAGATAACATATTGCTGTTAGCTCATCTTTTAGCTTAGCTAGTTACAGAGTTTTCTTGTGATCAAATCATCTTGGGTTGAACCCCAGTGTGAATAATGTCAGCTTAAAAATTAATATACATGTGGAAGATAAAACACTGCATGAAAAACTGAAGTATAATAATAATGGGATCTTATATTCAAGTAATGTAGTTCAGGCAAGTAATGTATTTTAGTCATGCTAGCAGTGTGGCTCAGTGCATGGTAATGTCGGTCTGTTGGTCAGTCAGTCCACTGCTTTGGTCCAGACTGAAATATTTCAACAACTATTGGATGGATTGACATAAAATGTGGTACAGAAATCCATGATCTTACTATACTTTGGTTCATGACCAAATACCTGCAAAACTAATAACATTCCCATCAGCATATACTGACACGTTAAACTAAGAACTATGAACATTGTACCAACTAAACATCAGCACGTTAGCATTGTCTCTGTGAATATTTTAGCATGCATGCATTTAGCTCAAAGCACTGCTGAGTTTTATTCTGACTTAAATTCATATCACAGCAGTAATGATAGAGGAACCACAGAGGAATTTAGGAGAAAAGGTTGTGTTGAAATCCAGCTCGTAAATTGTAACAATGGTTTAATGTGAGGCAAAGCTAAGCCTGAAAATTAGCCTGACGGAGACCAGGCTAACCTCCTATTTAAATTTAAAAAAAATAAGCCTGATTTACTCAAGTAATCCTGGTTTAACTGGTAATGTTGCTTTTTGAGACATCCCCTCTGAACTTCAAGCAGAAATACTGTCACCTTAATTTTCTTCAGAGGACCCGTCTCTGCCAATTTCTTGTGATCCTGAGTAAAATGGAGCTCTTTTCCAAGACTGTCCTGACTACAATATGATACGACTTTATTGTCAGTTTAAACTGAAATTCATTTTCAGTCTCCCCCTTCTCCCACTCCCTCACGCTCTCATCTTCTTGCAGCCTCTTCTGTGGTCACGGCTTTCAGTGCAGCTCACCACCGCGTCCCCTAATAATTCCTCACTCTTTCTTTGAAGGGAGAACCACAAACGCTAACATAAACCATAAACTCAGACCTGTAATTGATACTCCAATTTCACCTGAGGATGGCATGGGCTTGCAGAAATGTCCTTCCATCTCTTGTCTGCTCACCTCACATGTTCTTTTCTACCCGTCTCCCACCATGTGACCACCCCTACAACCCTTCAGTCTTTCAGCTGTTCTGTCTGTGTGTCTGTTTATACATACTACATGTATGTGTGTGCGTCTGTTTGTCACAAGGCTTCCCTGATGACCTTGGTCACTGCGGCAGGGGGGTGATTAAGGATCAGGGCCAAAGACCATTTCCTTTTCCATGGGAAGATGAATGACCCTGTTTGAAAGTGGCTGCCTATGGCCTCAGGGCAATTAGAGTTTGCTGTGAGCCAGCAACCCTCACTCCTCTGTGTACAAAGGCAGGTCCTTGAGAAAAAGAGAAATACTAGGCACATAACCCATTCTGCTGAAACCAACACAACATAGTGATGGTGAACAAATTAAATGCATTTTCTTTTCTTTTTTTTTCCCCTTTCCAGCTGTTTTTTTTCCTCCTGCTCTCCTCTCCCGCCCTCTTTCCATTTCTCCATAAAACTGAAAAAATGTGCTGACTACAGGAGGCCGCTAAGAAAGGCCCACCGAGGGTGCTCATTCAAAATATCAATATTTGATCTAGGAAATCATTTAGCATGTGGCTTTGGCCCTACAAGTTGATCCTGGAGCTCATTTCGTTGTAATTTATCCACTATATTGAAGGAGAAGGTTAACAGTAGGACTTCCAGCCTTTTGCGCTGCTAGAGTTCGCTTGCATCTCTCAACAATATTGTTACTAATGAAGATTAAACATCATGATCAAATGCTTTATTAGAATCACCGCTGTGTCTGCTGCCATTTCCATCCCCCATCCCTTCACCACCACCACCCCTTTTTTTTCTGATAAAGCATCTTATCTGTCACAGAGCAGGGAACATGAGCAAAAAGAGTTGTGGCAGCCTATTGATAGGGATATGGCCTACTGCCATTGATTCCCCTTGTAATACAAGCCTTTCCCTTGTCGGCCTGTCAAAGCCCAGATCGGACATGATAGCACGCACATCAGACAGCCGTCAATAGAAAGGCAAAGCTTCCGCCATGGAGATGACTATCTTATTTTCGTACGAGGGCTGGAGGAGTGGAGGAATGGGGACTGGTGAGATAGCGAGAAAGAGGAGATGGGAATGGTAGTCAGTCCGACCTCTGATTTCTGTCACTTCCTGGGCCATTTCTCAACCTGAAAAATAGTCTACTGTATGTACTCCCACCTAACATGTGTGAAATATATATATATGTCCAAGGTGACCAAGGAGCACCTCAGGGAATAAGAAGTTGCTTTGAAATCTGTGTCTTTGATTTGCCCTTGCCTCTACGTCGTCACTTTGATCTCTTAACATGCAACCACATTGGATATCCGTGGCAACTGACTGCCAGGATGAGGCGCTCGAGGAAAATTGATTTGTTTGGGGTTTATTCCCATCAGTACAAAAAAAAAAAAAATCAGCTTTAGCCATTGGGCAGTCTGGCATTGTAAATAAAGAAAATTGGGTTTGATAGTGAGGTTGTAATGTGGATCTATAATGTTGTGTCTCTTCCCTTATTATCAAAGGGCTTTGTTTCTCGGTGTTTCCTTCACCCTCCGGGCAGAAAAATATGTGAAGGTCATTTGTTATGATAAGACGGGGGTGTGTTCAGGAGCAGCCTCCCTGATGATATGACTCAGTGTACTGTACTTAAGCGTGTGTGCATGGATTCTCTCTGCCTCCAAGATGCAGCACTGTTGGCGCTCATATTTCATGTCATGTTTGTAACCTCAGGGCCATGGCTGCGTTTTAGCCTTTATACTGCTTTTACTGACCCAGGGGAAAACTATAGACAGTGGTTGAGTACATTATGTCTTTCTTTCCCTCTGCCGAGCACAAGCCGTTGCTTTGATGTGACCGATCAAATCACTGTCATGCTCAGCAGAATATTCAACTACAGCCACAGCCGCAGATGCAGCAGCTGCTCCTGTTACCATCCATGTATTTGAAGAGTTTTATTCCAAACATTCACTGTTTTACTTAGTGTGACCCCTCAGATGGTGGCACACGATTAAATCACGGTATATTTTAAGATAGTTGTTAAATTCTAGAAAAATAAGTTTAATATATGATATTGTTTCCAAACTTGTGTATAATATCTTATTTAAATTAAACAAAAAAGACATACAGCTGTAAGTTTAGCACGCAGATTTCCAGAGTTCAGTCATGTTTATTATTAGGCACAGGTGTGAAGAGTGTGACTGCACTCCTGTAGGCACAAAGTACCTCACTAGTTAAGCACTGAAAAGCATTGATTTAATGTAAAATACAAACATCAAAAACCAAATGCATCATATCTTTTTTTTTCAGTTTCTGTTCTTCCTGTTTGAACCAGCTGGACTGTGCTCTGCTAGAAAACTTCAAAAGTGTCAAAAGTGTGGCCCGGCTGTATTGAATGGTGGATTTTATTTGGCTGAGGAAGAAATCTGTCAGACACCGGTTGCATTTATCTGCTTGATGTAGCAGAGCGTAGCAGCCTGCAGTGCAACTGCTGCTGCTGCTGCTACTAATATGACTAGAAGGGAGCAGGGATAGATGTTTAAAGTTTTTTTTTTGTTTTTTTTTTGTCTGTCACTGATAGCTTATGAAGACAGATGTCCTGCTCACCTGGTAAAAATGTTATGAATATGCTGGAATTGAAGAACAGGTTCACATTTTTAAAGTCTATCTTAAAACAATTCCCACATGTGCAGTTTGTGGTCGCTGTAAATGTTCCCCAAAGAGATCCCTTCTTAATGTGATTCTAGTGTAATAGACGGGGGACAACATTGACAAATGCAAAAATACAGTACAGTCTAAAGTTCAGCTGAAGGCTTCAGCAGTCAGTCAGTCAAATAAAGTGGATAATTGCCCCTCATTGTCTGAAAGAAAACTGTTTCAATGTACTATACATACGGACGTGATAATGTTGTTTTAGGGCAGACTTGATTGAATGTGAACATATACTTTAAAAAAGAAACTGAGCGCACACTTGAATTCAGGTCATTTCTTTCTACACCACTCAGTCACATTGTCATAAAATGACTTTATAAAATCAAATGTATAAATCTCTGCTAGACAGACTGTTTTTTTTTCTGTGCTGAAAAGGTTTTTAATAAAAAAAAGAGTCAGTGTCCCAAGCTTCAAGTTTATTGTTAATCAATCTCACAGGCTCTTTGTTCAGTCTGAGGTCAGGCCCGACTGCTGATCTAACATGCACTCCATTCAGTTGCTGAGGTAGTAGCAGCTTTGCTTGTTAATGGTCCCCGGATTGCTGCTGGCTGATTCACGGTAGTCAGTCCAGAAATCCTGATTAAACTCTGAGAGGTTTTGTCGAGACAGAGATGGGCCAGCACATTCTCCCTTTTGTTTGTGTCAGTTCCATCAGTTGTGAAACGAAAAACTGTGTATTTTGAGACTCGTCTCCCGAGGAGGCTGTCTATCTTTATCGATCGCCGGTGTGATCCTTTTAGTTGATGTGCTGAAGTGGTCAGAGGTAAATGCTGTTTTAATGAAGTCTAGCTATTGATTTGGCTGTGGTGTTTGTTGAGTTAGGAATTTGAGCATCACTTGAAGGCAGGGTAATCAGGATAATCAGGCATGATGCACATAGCCCGCGAGTTTTTATGTACTGAAATCATCGTGCCTGATACGCTTTCTTCACACACAGGAAGTAGAAGGCATATGCACGCATATTAAAGCTTCCCACACACACAACAAACCGGCCTGTAAATCCCACCACCCAGACTCTCTTAAAAATGACGAGAATGTTTGTTGAGAATAATTACGGCAAAAACGAAATCACTTTGCTGCCAAAATATATCCCACTCTATGTTATGGAGATTTAGACACAGAATTGGATTTCCCCAGCTGTGAAATCAGTTTTTGTAGTCCCGCTGGCCAACCGCATCATTATGCTATACCCCGCTGTAGGCTCCCATCACTGCACACACATGCAGTCTATGCCTTTTTCCACTCCATGAGCTCCCTTTGCATTTACAGCATCTAGCCTCATGCCATATGTTATCGACGTCTCTGGTCGACTGAGAGAAGACTGTGAGCTTTGTGTGTCACTTCATTGGTTCTGCATTAGCCCAAATGCAGGAAAAATGGCACCCTAAGCCCTCTATGAGAAGCACTTCAATCTGAACCATTGTGACGGGCAGAGATACATCATATGTTTATGAAAATGAATCAGGCGCACATCTAGTGGATCTACAAATGTCAAACATCACACTTCAAAAGCCCCTCTTCAATTTCTCAGAGTGGAATCAAAGTCGCGTAGATGAGAGGGTCTTTTACTCTGAGTCTGTAGACGATTTTCAATCAAATAGAAAGTGAATACATTGACTGGAGTATGTCCTTCTACCGTTTAAATGCAACCTTTACAATACACGAGCCGAGGCAGTCAGTCCTCCTCATTAATGTGGAAAGGCTCAAAGATGAAGTACTTAATGATTTTCTCGTCGCAGGATTTCTGCAGTGCTGCGCAGAGCTTTGGCCTGTGTGTGCTGACAAGTCAAGAGAGTGCAGAGATTACAAACGTGTGATGAGGCTTACCTTGGGGCTCAAAGTCAGGCTATTTGACCGTTATTAGATTGATTGGTCTACCAGACACCCTCTTTAACCCTGTCACAGCAATGTCAGTCCTTGTAGGAAAGTTTCCCTTTTCAGACGTGGAATATGTAGCTTCATCTAATTAATAAGGGACGACTTTTTTACAATCGAACACGCATCTCCGTTACGTGAATGTTCCCTAATCCTAAACGTGACAGGAACATTACCACAATGCTCACACAATGTTTGGCACCATGAGCAGCTGGAAAATGATGATGTCAGGTGATGGATTTGAAAACTTCTTTCGCAGTTGGGGGACTATTTATCTCAGTGGCCTGATTAATGAGCATTGTGATCATGAGGAAAGCTCACCTATGCTTCTCACTGATTTTATGTCAAACCTATAGATTCCCTAATAATTTTAATTTTCATCAATTATCATCATTTAGTAGACAGATAGAATTCTCCCACCTATTGTTTAGCCTCCTGTCTGACTGCACCCAAGTTGAACATTATAAGATGTGATGGAGGTACTGACTCATTTAATTCCTGCAGCAATTCTACTGTAAGCAGTTGATATTAATAAAAGCTAAAGATTTTAGGAGGATTAATGTGGTTTTCTGAGGGTTTTTTTTTACTCTTTTGCCGCAAAGGGAATAAAATAAATGAAAGTGCATTTGGATAGCCTGATCTGACATGAGAAGAATCTCTGTTACAACTCGAATAGGTCTCATTTACAGCTTTTCATGGTTTATTCAGCTGTTTTTAATTTTTTATACATTAAAAGTAAACTGAATTACATATTTATTACAGTGCTCTCGAGAAGGTGGTACAAGACTCTTTTCAATATCTTTGTGTGTTTTTGAGCTTGTGCTGCCTTCAGGTGATAGCCTTAAATGCAGACTTCAACTTGAGTGTAGGAAGTATTACAGAAATGTTACCGGGAGCGTCCAAAACAATCAGTCAATCAATCAATCAATCAATCAAACTTTCTATGTATAGCACCTTTCATACAGGTTAGTGCAGTTCAAATTGCTTCACAGATGACAGGCTGATAATAAGACAGAAGTGTAGACTGTAAAAACAACACAAAGACCAAAAAAAACAATTTGAAATCAATGCACGCTAGAAAATAAAAATGTAATATATTTTTTAAAAGCTATAATAACAGTAAAAAGATAAAGAAGAATAGAGTGAAATAAAAACTAGACTAAAAACTAGATAAAATAGATTAAAAAAACAAAAAGACAAATAAAATCAATAAGAGGGATAAAAAATGTAATATTAATAATAATAAAATAACAGACAAAATAAAATAAAATAAAATTTTACAACATAAATACAATAAAATAAGTGAATAAAATCAGGTAAATAATGTCTATAAACCATTCTTAATCAAAAGCCAGGCTGAAGAGGAGGGTTTTAAGTTTACGCTCCTCTCAGATCCTCAGGCAGACTGTTCCAGCAGCTCGGAGCATAAAAGCTAAAAGCTGCCTCACCAAACTTTTAGTCCTGCACTTTGGAACAACTAACAGACTCGTGCCAGAGGACCTGAGGGGCCGTACTGGTGCATACACTGAGACATACAGTATATGCCGGTGCAAGACACGCTTTAAAAACAAGTAAAATCATTTTAAAATCAATATGGAAACTGACAGATAACCAATGTAAGCATTTTAAAACGGGTGTAATGTGTTTTCTCCTTCTGGTCCTGGTCAGCACTCGAGACGCAGAGTTCTGAGTCAGCTGTAGCTGATTTCTAAGTTTTTTTCGGGTAGAGCACATAGCAGAGCTTTACAGTAGTCCAGCCTGCTTGATATAAAAGCGTTCATTAGTCTCTCTGTGTCACGTACATGACAAAACATGTTTTTAATTAGAAAATTAGCAGGCTCACTAATATGATAATAGAAAATACATTATTCAGCTAGATTTTGTATGCAGAGAGTATAGATGCTTGTGTTATGGGCTCTGCCAAGCTGCTGCATCCAAGGCTGTGTAAATATTTGCTCTGTGCTGAGATGCTGTGGGCATCAGTTGCAGAGAAATGCAGCATGACTGGACAAGAGAAAGGCAGTGTTTTCAGTTGATGCTGGGTTATGGTGCGATGGTCTCGGGCTGAAATTGCTGGAACAGACTTTGAAGTGGCTCTGGTTTTTCATCTCTCTCTCTCTGTCTGTCTCTGTCTGTCTCTCTCTGTCCCTGCCTCCCACATCTGCTGCTATCATAATAACAAGCAATAACCCTCTTTCAGCAATAACCAAGACTTTTACGCCCGTAATGTGGCTTCAATAAATAATGTCATGTTTACCAAGGGGCCATATTTTACAGCAATTTAGTTTTGCTTGGTTTTTTTTGCCTCCTCATGCTGGAGTACAGTCGATAATGTGGTGCATTATGTGCACTTGCACAAACACATATTAACATATTATCAAATTTACTGATACAGAAAATAGCACAGCCCATCACGCCTAATCACACCACACATTAGCAGTACACTCTGAAAAATCTACTTTCTCACTGTGAGGAGTGTGGCCGATGTGCATGTTTTACATCAGCATGTGTATGCATATAGTAGAGGTGGGCAGCTTTCTCTGGGCCCTGTTGAAAAGCAGCAGCACAAGCATGGGGGCGCGTTTCATTAGTCTGTCAAACTCAATGATATTTAGAGCCCCACACCCTCGGCCAGAACTGGAAAACTCAATCAGCACTCTGATTTCATAACCCTGCTTGGTGACAGGGCTTATTTTATCGCCCCGCTGATTCATTCTAATAAACGCCGGCTGCCCAGCGCACCACTGCTGAAATACAACCTCCCCCCTCTGTCCTCCATGGGTCAACCCGAAAAGAGGAAGGGGGGAGAGGGGATAAATCAGAATTGTGGGAACTGGAGGGTGCAGATAATCCATCGCTGCTCCGCGTGTAGCTAGCAAGTCTGCTGCTCCATCCCCTCCCTCCCTCCACACCCTTTAGCACAAATCAGAAGCCAGGACGGTGTTGATCTGTGAGGGCTTGGTGAGGCCATTGATTGTGGACTACGGAGGAGGAGAGGGGCGATAAATAATCGGAGGCAGAGTGCGGTGGGTGAAGGAAAACAATTATCTGCGGAGGTGGAAAGCACATAAAGTGAAGAATGATAAACACTGTGAAATATGATTGACTCCAAGTGATATATGGAAGCCGAAGGACAGGCGGAGAGGTCTGTGTGTGCAGAGATATCCTTGAATAGAATGGCTGTGTGCAAGTTGAGTACTCACTTTAATGCCTCAGGCCTAACCACATATTTCTGTGTGTGTTTGTGTGTGTGTGTGTGTGTGTGTCTGTGTCTCTTTCTCCGCAGACAACAGATGACATTGTTTCATCGGCGGAGTGCTCCAGCGATGACGAGGACCTGGAAGAGTGTGACTCCGGACATGCAGGTGGGATGGGTGTGTTGAGTTGTGCTTGCTCTGAACCTGGTCTATTTCTCCTTATCTTTCTTTGATTTGCTACCGAGGAGCCTCTCCTCTTAGCATCATGTCCCATGGGAGCTTCAAGTGTAACTTCAAAAAGCCCTCCGAAAAAAGTAGCCTATATCAGAAATATACACTTGTGTAAGGGGTTCTCAGTGTATATCTAAAGTTTAAAGAACTCTTTGGAGATGGATGAAAGCAGTAAGATTTAAGTTGCTATATCCTTAGCATGCTCACTGTAGGAAGTCCCAGTTTAAACTTTGACTGTAAATAACTAAATGCATACAGCTTCTAGTCAGGACTATTCTGACAGCCACTGTAGTTAAAGCTCACACCTTTCATCTAAAAAAAAAAAAAAACAAGTTACACTTAGCTATGGGGCCACTGGTTGCTGACATGATGAAGCGTTGATACTAATTTTGTTCTCTCAGCATTCAGTCGAGAGCAAAACTTTACTTAACAAAGTACGAAATTAGTATCAAGCCCCATGTCGCCCGCACTGATGCTTCAAAATGTATCTGTCCTGTACATGGTTGATTTCCTCTTGCTGTGCGTGTGTGTGCGTCTCTTTTGACAGAGGATACATTTTGAGATTCTTTCGAGAACAAAGATGCTTTCAGCATAGATACTGTGATATGTAGCAGACTAACTGCAACAGAGCCTCTTCCTCCCTTCTCCTACCTTCTTCTTCTTCTCTTGTTTGTACCTCTGTTTCCTTCGTCGGAGGCTTGCCTTACCTGAAACATTCTAATAGAGAACAGATATCCTCGAATTTCTGTGCGCATCGTCTCTCTTCCCTCCTCCCTTTACACACACATACACACACACACACACACACACACACACACACACACACATCACTTTGTGATTAGATCAAAGTGATGAGACATTCACTCTGTGGAGTTGGAAAATAAAAACAGAGCTGGAAATACAACCGCAGATTTAAAAGGGGTGGTTATTTTGAGGCAACTTGGGTTTGGACGACTTTTAAATAAGCAGCTGTCAATCACACTTCTGCCCACGAGCAGTTGGCATGTGTCCTAATGGTATGGAGTAAACCAGGAGACTGCGAGCGCTATTGAAACCGGCTCAGTATGTGAAAAGCGTCCCCCCTTAGGCACTCTGGAAATCATTAACAGCTCAGGCTATTTGATTGCTTCACTGTCCTTCAAAACGCCATCACAGCAGACTAATTGATGCTGCGTTAATCTGGCTAAATATGGCTCCGCTTAGCACCAAGCATATGTCCACTTTTCACAGCTAATAATACGAGTTGAAACAATGCGTTGCCCTTTCACTTTATCTGCGCTCGGAGAACATAACAGATAATCGGGCATTTATTTATTCCTCTTGGAAATGAAGTCTCTCCGTGTAGTTTAGGAGATACTCAGCTAGTAATTTTACCATTTTCCCCAATCTGTAAAAGGAACTAATTTACTCTGAAGCCTTATCACACTGTAATAGTTTTTTATTCCTTGAAATTATGGCCACATTTAGGTCCTTGTGCTTATGGCTTTTTGATGTGAAGAGAAAGCTATTTTCTCTGTGCCTTCATGCGGTATTTAGGTTCTTTATCTATAAGCATGAGTTGCTTTCTTAAGTCAGAGATTATTGAAATTGAATGGACAAATTTTTACAGCTCGTGTTTTTTTCTTTTTTCATTTCCTGAGATTTAAAACCTCAAACCCAAGTATTCTCAAAAGTGGAAATGCAACAAAGCGTAATGTAAGAAGTTTTTACTAAGTATTAATGAGAACATGGTACCCTCCCCTCATATAGTGGCAACATATGTAGTCATACACACTCATACATACCTGTACTGTACATTTCACCATGTTGACACAGAAATTCATATCCTCATTCCTTGCCCCCGCTTCCAGTCGTATGAACAGTTGCATGACATGATGTTGGTTTGGTTTCTTTTCCGTTGCATTTTGTTTGGTTTTTTTCTCCTGTGATGCACATATGAACATCTCTCTTCTGTATCGATTTGGACCCAGCTGCTGGGTTGCTTAAGATTTGAGCTTTTGTTTTTTGCTTTACTTTGGGGCTCGGGTGGGTTGAGTATGAGGGGGGGGAAACTGGGGCTGATTTTATTTTCTTGTTTTGTTGTCGTTGTTGTTTTCCTTTTCTTTGGTGTCCTCCTCATCATCCGTCGTCCATCCTCCAAGCAAGGATAGAGCCGCTCCTCCCGTTTTTGCCTCATCTTGTGCCGCATGAACTTTTGGTGGTTGGAAAATTCAAAGTTCTCCTCCTCATCAAGTTTGTGTTTATTTATTCTTTTTTTTTTTTTTTTTTTGTGCCATATGGCTTCTAAAGAAACATCCTCCCCCATTTTCGATACAACATAGGGAAATGAACGGCAACAAAATCTTTTCTTGCCATCATCCTTTTTTTGGCCTTGTGCAGGCAACTCCATTCTGTCTCAAGAAAGTTGTGTGTGAAAGAATGACTCCTTGTCTCCCCTCCCAAGCGTTAACCCCCACCCCCACCCACCCCCCATCCTGACTCACCTTCTTTCTTTTCGCCTTTCTGCATATACATGTCTGTTTGAATGCAGATGGCATAAAAAGACTTTTATTGCCACAAAGTATATCTGTTTTTCTATTCTATCTGTTGCTCCAAGTAGAAGGCATTTGTGGCATGCACACTGTACTGGACTGTACTGCAGCTCTATAGACTAACGATTAGTCCTCTTCCCCTACTCCCCTGCTTCTGCATGGATATGATTGGCACTCATTTTGTGTGCTGCTTCTTCTCCACCCATAAGTCTCAGGCTAACCCCCAGCTGGCTTCTACTACATGTCAGTGTGTGTTCGGGGCTACAGCGGTGGGCCTGCACCGCCGCTGTTCCCCGCGGCAGCTCCTCCCTCGGAGGCGTCTTGTGTTTGTGCTTGTGCCTGATGTCTCTGTCAAAGCTCCGTCTGTGTCTGCCAAACAGCCTGTCTTGTCTGCTGTACGTGGTCGTCTCATGGTTGTCTTGTCTGTGTGTTCTTATAAAACTGTTAAACCTTACCTTTACCCTTTATCCCGTGTGAGTTCCACAAGAGAGCAAATAAGGAGTGTGCAGTGAGATTCTTGGCTAACTATAAGTTAAATGTAGCTGGTACAAGCTACTACCTTGATATCACTGGTAAAAAAAAAAAAAAGAGAGATCCTCAGTTTGGAGAACAGCAAACACCAAGTCAATTTATGATTTAATTTCACAGTGATTAACAGTGTTGCAGCTTGTCATTACCATGTAATCAGAGCAATTCTGTGATTAATATGTAATTATATTGTAGTAATTGATGCAAATGATTTTCATAAATTCACAAGTGCAAATGAATGTTTGATTTGTACATGCAGTACCTACAAGTTGCTAAAATCCTACAAGACATTAATATTAGTTAGACCTGATGCCAAAAAATGGTTTCTGCTTAGACTCATGATAAGCACAGGTGAAGAGTTTTAGATGTGATAAAAATGCCTGAATGAGGAATGACAGCTCTTTGTCACAGCAGACATTTTGGCCTGTCATAGCTGGAAAAGAATAAGTGTAACTAATAACATTAATGATGTGTTTGCTCCCTTTACTCTACCGTTGCCGTGTGAAACTGAGCCGTCATTATTGTTACTAGTTACACCTGCATAAGTCAAGTCAAAACGTCTGCTGTGAGAAAGGTATGCATGCACTGCATACATAAAGTCAAACATAAAGTACAAATATAAAGTCCTCTTACCTAAATGTTCAACATTTTCTGACCTGCCACAGCCATGTTTAAGTTTTGGTTGCATTTTGGAAACCAATTAAAGGTGCTCTAATCAGTATTTTTATATAAACAATGGTTCAAATGACTAGGTGTAATAGAAAAGGATTCACTCACAGTGACAACAGCCGACAGAGAATTGTCCCCCAACACTGCAGTTCACATCAGCTCTACAAAGCGTTTTAGCCCCTTTCAGGTAATTGTTTTGGCGTTACAGCCTGCAACTTAACAGCAAAAAAAACTCTGATAAACCCACGCACGCTACCTGCCCAGCACCACACAGAAGACAGAAAAAGTTAGGGAGTCGCTATTGAACAAGATAACGACTGGCAGATATTTCCCTCAGGAGTTAGTGGAGACCAGCTTAAAGGAGAGTGAATATTAGACTTGTATTTGCCAGGTGGCCAGAAACAAACTTTATATGGTGATTATATATCTGTCAAATCAATTAATGCCGGTTTAAGGGTAGGGGAAGAATATCAGACTACCTCCTGCATTGCTACTGATCATAAACATACAGGTAGGTTGTTTCAAGCTGTTTGTACAAACAACTAATGCTGTCATTTTTCTAGAGAGGACAGCCTGCCACATATAAAACGCTGTGTGATAGTCAAATAGATCATAAAAAGACTGTGTATTTGATAGAAGGGCTTGCGCCATTTTCCTATCAGCCTTTGATGAAGTACAACACAGATCAAGCAGATGTAACATGTTTATAGATGTCTCCTCTCCTCGTTGGCCTTGGGTGGGTAAAGTTGCGAGTGTGTGACTCAAATTAATATTAGATTGGAAGCATCGATGTAATAATAATAATGTGATTTCTTCATTGCTGTATATGAAGAGCCCAAACACGTGGGGTACAGATGGAAGTATGACAGGGATGGATCACTGGGTTTCCTTGTGGCATCAGCTCTGGCTTCCGTCAAGCCCCATCGGGCCGGCTGTCACTTCAACACAGGCCTCAGATCAGTTTAAAGGTTATTCAGCTGACACATGTCCGCCGAGTGCAGAGGTGCAGCCTAATGGCTGTACAGCAAATCGACCGGCTGACGGGCGAGTCGCCACGCTTGCTGGATATGCCAATTTAATACGCCAGACTGCGCCCAGCCACATGATGACGGATTAAGAGCTATCTGCCATGCGCTGTGGCTTCAGGACATCCCTGGAAGAGAGCTCTTCCTCCAGCCAGAGCTGTCGCACCCTTACAGGGCAGACCTCTCCGCCTGCTGGGGTTGTAAACAGAACTTCATTCAACTTCTAGGATGTAATGAAGAGCCATCAGCGAAAAAATTTGACTTCCCTCTGCAGGGGTGTGCACAGGCAAGATAAGATAATTTAATGGCACACTGAAGTGAACTTTTAAAAGGTACATGATTCTAGAAAGCTCGCAATGGCTGAGCTTTCTAGAAACATGCACCAATATAATCTCTGGCATGTCCCTTTAAGTGTGTCCACACTGAGAGTCTGTGTGTTGCTGGCTGTCTGGTAATCAGCTCCCCACCTGTAGTGGGTAGAGGTGAATGAATCTGCTACAGCAGGTCTCTGGGCACAATGCACACAACCACAATGGGATTTCAGTGCCCCAAACCACTGACTCACCCACAATTTGCAGCGTCGAAATCCCATTGACTCAGTTCATCCGTGGTCGGTGCTGGTGCACCGGCTTTCCGCTTTTATGGTGTAGCGTCGTCAAATCCCTGACACAACGTCAGGATTCATCTCCATTCGGAAGCCTCAGCAAACGCTGGATGAACACGGGGATCAGGCCAGGAGAGAGAAGAGAGGGAAAAGAGAGAGAGAGGGAGCGGAGGAAAGTGAAGAGAAACTGCTGCTCTGAGATTTCTGCATCTGTAGCCTCCAAGCTGCTGAGGTAGTCAGTCAACCAGCCATTTAGTAGTAACCACATTTACTTAATTCCTCTTCAAAAGCCAGCAAAGGCATGCAGCAGATAGTCTGAGTGTCTTTCTTCCCAGGGATGATGAAAAGGGGAATGACTATAAAATTCAGTTTGTTACATGCTCTGGATTTTTATGGTTAAAAGAAACTTATTGATGCAAAGGCTAGTCAGTAGGCAGTGGCGCAAAGAAACACTTAGACCTGACTCCCTTTTGCTTAAAAAGAAAGAAAGCAGTGTAACTATTTGTAAGTCTAGAGCAATGGGGAATTATTTGCCAGGGAGGCAGAGGCTTAGAATAAAATCCCCATCCATCTTGACGAGTGCAGAAAACAAAACGCAATCTGGTTAAGCAAACCCATTAGAAACTGCAGTGTTTGTCTGCCTCAGAAATGCAGCAAGATGTGCAACGCTTGTGCAAGAGCTTACACAGGATTAAAGTGTTTACTGAAACGTCAAGGTCCCCTGCACTGACTTTACTGTAGACCCTTAACTGCAACGGTTTCCCTCCCGTTCAAGTGTTTTGTTGATATAACGCAAAGCTAACAGTTGACGAAAGGATGGAGTGAAAGGATGCAAACAGGCCAAGACAACAAGGGCAGAGTTAGATAAATAACGCCTCGAATAGAATCACTTACTCTATGTTGGTGTAGTTTGTTTAACAGGAAAAGGGGGTTCGGCTGTGTTACTGGAATATTATCACATTTATGCAGCATGAGCAGTAGCTGTCAGCGGACGGGTAGATCACACACTACAGCAGACATACAGTAGAAATCCTCTCCACATTATGTCAGACATTACCGCTTTCTCTGGAGCGTGGTTGGACAGTCAGGAAAATTCATATTTGAGATGTCAGTGTTGATAATACACAGTCAATACAGCACGACAGATGCCATATTTCCTCAATAACGCTTAACTCTTAGATCCAGTTTTCCTTAATGAATGAGCTTTCCGCAACCGGCCTGCAGAGGAGGAACTAAAACCTGATATCTGAAGACAAATGTGCCTCTCACATCTCCTTAAACTCACCAGAGTCAGAAATAAACTCGCCACCCTGTGCCCTCTTGTGGAACTCCTTCCCGACACAGTGTTTATCTGTCAGACGAAGGCTGTTGGTTATGTGCATAACACAAAGGATCTAAACATTTAAGAAAAAGTAGCTCATTAATTATCAGTCTACTTGCCCCCTTTGATTAATTAGTGAATGCGGTGGGCTTAAATGCCACATAATGTTGGGTATATATCACCCATGGTGCACCTTCTTCCCCTGTTAACTGCTGATGAATGGTTTCTTTGCCTGAGAAAATATCCCACAGCCCTTGGTGGCAGTGACCTTTTATTGACCTTTGACCCCCTTCCCCCCCCTTAAGCCCCTCCCCCCCACCCCTACCTGACCCTGGCTTGCTGTATTGTTATTGTATATTACTCTCCCTAAATGCAACTTACTTAAGCATGCATTAACCCAACTTCTTATAGTGGAACTAAAATCCAAAACGAAACCATGTCTGATTTACCTCTCTTCTCTGACGTACATCCAGATTGCACGCCCTGTCCTGTGTTTTAAAATACTAACAAGAGAAATGTATTGAAGTAACTAATAATAAAGTGTTTATTATTAGTTAAATGAAGGTGGTGACATTTTGCCTATAAACTGTCCCCTTCCTCTCTTTGTCTGCCTCAGTGTGTGCTTTCTGGTTGTTCATCTTTGGTAGTGTGAGAAATTTAATGCCTTTCTTTCTTGCTTGCTAATCTGTTTTATTTTTGTCTTTTGTACATATATGTTAATATACATATATGTGTATCTCTGTTTCTTTCTGAAAAATGTTCAAATTTTTAAATATCTGCTAATTTGCTAAGAATTATTATTGCCAATGTTTTGATGGTTTTTTTTCCCTAATTAGAATGAGCCTTCCTCTTTTCTCTATGAATTAATTACTATGCTACAAACAACATATGGTTTTTAAGATTGGGTATCAAAACCGAGCAGCTGTATTGGAAGTTCAAATTTACGGTCTCATAGAGAAAAAAGAGAAGACACCTCCAAAGTAGACCCTCGCCACTATCTGTGAAAACTGTTCCAAACTGTTTCAATGCTGATCTCTAATATTTTCCTGTCACATGATAGCTATCTCCGATTGAAATTTGGATTTAATCAGCGAATGAGTCGATTAATTTTGTGCATGGCAAAAGAAGTTGCAGCTTAGGGTTTGTAAAACTGTCAGTGTTGAGAGTGCTGTTCTCTTTTGTAGATGGGCATGTATATGCTCATTGTTTGTATATCCCCATCCCTTCCTTACAGCCAAAAGCTCTAATGCCGCCCGACCGCTTCGTGCCGCCTTTACATGGACATGGCAACTGATGTACACGTTCACCCCCATCTATGTCATTTCCTTCCTAGTATGTTCATAGGTCCCACCCCGTCTCACACTCCCTCCTCCCAAATCCTTTACGTAGAGATTCTAAGATATGTACAGTCATCCATTTGTTCATAACTAATGAACAAGTTAAAGTCGAGCAAAAGAAAAAAAAAAAGAAAAAAGAAAAAGAGTCATCTAATCAGGCTGTAGATATTTATGGAGAGACTTATCTATCAAAGCAAGAATTATAGATATACAGTTTTCTTTTTTATACAAAACTAAATAACTATTAAAAGAACAAAAAAAAAAAAAATCCTGAACAGAATGGTGAAGATTATTTTTCATGTCATGATGTGTGGATGTATGTGTTGTTGCCTCCCTGTACCATCCTGTCTAAAAAGAGAAATATATACTAATTAATCAGAAATTGTTAAAAAGAAACTAACCTAACTTGTCCAAAGGCATTCTTACACAACTTTCTTTTGTAAATTTTTTTTCTTCCTGCCAAAATCATGCGGGCAATTTGTTGATGTAAGTTGACAAAACTGATGGTATGCTTTCTTCCTTTGAAAACTGTTTTTTTTTTTTTTTTTTTGTAGGCTTTTATGATTTTCCGAGCTGACTTTGTTTTTACCTGTTTTTTCTACTTACTTATTACTAATCCCTTTCTGGATAGCTCTATCTGTGGCTTTACTTTGTGAATGTTTTTTTTACAATGTTTGCTCTAACTCTGAACTCTTTTTGCAATGCCTTAATTATTATTTTGGTTTCCTTCATTTTCTGTTGTGTTCTTTTTTTTCTTTATTGTTCCAAAAGGTTTGCATCTCTTTATAGTGCCCTGTTTGTGAGCCTTTGCAATGTACAAACAAGCCACTTTGGCAAGAGGATAAGCAGCTTCAATAGACATCTGAATGTTTCTAAGTCTTTGTAGTAGTCAAACGACAGGTTTAACCAATAAAGCATCCGCCATAAACTGCTCTAAAATGGGTTTATTAAACATAGAGGGATGTAGGAATGTATTTAAGTCCCTAGGTCCTTAACACTGTGCACGCCTTGGAAACATAAAATAACGTTAAAAAATGGAGAAGACAAGCTGTTACAAGCGGGATTCTCCCACCAAACAGTACAAATCAGCAAACATTCAGGTGGCGTTGAACTGCCAGGTGACTTTGTGCCATTGTGGTAACTGTAGGGGTCAAAAGGCAAGAGGCTAGGGCAAATAGGGGAGCCCACTAGTGCTGAGGAGAGAAAAGTCCCCTCAGTTGTGAGCGGTGACTTTGTTCTGGCACAGTTTTCTTTTGTATGCGACACAGAGTTCAGTTCTGTTCAGTTTTTAAGAGGCTCATATGATTCCAGTGTTTCCAGTCCTTTACCCTCCTTTGGGACGGTTTTTATCTTTTCCTTGTATTTGTTTTCTGTCATTTTTAAGCTTTCTGACGCAGGAGCTGTTAGTATTTGTTGCCCCCGTGTAGGTCAGGGGGGTTAAAAAGCGCCTCTTTGAGCAGCTATATGAAACACCTTACAAACACTTTCTCATTTCAGACTTCGTTAACTTGCTTTCAGGCCCACTGGCTTGCACTTGAATTGCAAACAAATGCTAATACCTTCTGCTTCTTTGTGTCCACAGAACACTTTTTTTTTTTTCCGAACGGACTAAAAAGGATTTACACTTGAAGTTAAATGAAACAAGCCTCTTAAAAACCTGAACTAGTCATTTAAATGGAAACGTATACAGCCTTATCACGTAGATGCCACATGTTGTGTGGCGTAAACACAAAACACACCTTTTTACACACAGTCATGATAAAATTATGAATGTACATGCAACACATAGAACACATGACAGTCATGTCTAGTTTCTAGTGTAGTCCTGATAAAGTGTAATGCTGTCTGAGAACATTTAGGACATTTAGGAGTTAATACGTGGAGTCAGTTTAATGTGGCTCACCCTTGTGCATCCCTCAAAGCCTTTTGATGCAATGTATACTTTATTTATGGCTGTTGTTTTCTTTCAGTTTGGGTCTTGTTTGGTTCTGAGTTTCATTGTTTTTGCACTGGTACAGTATTTTCTGTTTTCTTTATTTCTTTGTTTCTCTTCAGTTCATTTCCTCCCTTACGTTGAGCTTTGCTTTTTTACGTTCTTTGGTTACCGATTCTTTTTGGTGTTTGCTAGCTTCGCTGGTAGAAGACTTTCTGCCCTCTGACTGGTGTTTGTTTCTCTGTTTCACTTTCCAGGAGGGGAGCTAGTCATCCCCGTGCTAGTCGAGGACCCCATAGACATCCCTTCTGTATCCACCCGTTCTCCCTTCATCCCCCTCCCCCCAACCCTCCGCCCCGTCCTCACCATTATTGAGACCACCAAAGAATCCTTGGCCATGGCCACTGAGGCGGGGGTACCTTGCTTGTCGGACCGAGGCAGCGATGATTGTGATGATGGTGATGGTGGTGATGATGGTGATGATGATGATGATGATGGCATGGTGATTTCGGGGTTTGGCTCTGGCGAAGCTTTCGACTCTAGCCTGCCCCCGACTGACGATGAAGATTTTTACACCACCTTCTCCCTGGTAACAGATAAGATCTTGACCACATCAACCTATGAAGGCGGCTACAAAGCCCTCGCGCCCAAGTGGGAGGCCAAGGACTTGAGGCCTAGCAAAGCCTCTGAGGCAGGTAGGACTACACCCACCTTGCCTCTGCCCGACCTCCGTGGCACGCCACCTGTGGCAGTCCCCTCAGACACGCCGCCCAAGCTGCCAGCCGGGAAAATGAACAACCGCGAGGTAAAACCCCAACAGCCGGACATAGTCCTGCTGCCCCTGCCCACGTCCTTCGATCTGGACGGCACCAAGCCACGGGGCCCCTTCATAACCTCGCCCATGCTGCGCACGGTGCCCGCTGCCTTGCCCACGGTGCCCGGTGTGGTGCGGCGAGTACCCCCGGGGGCCTCCGAGGTGATCCGGGAATCCAGCAGTACCACGGGCATGGTGGTGGGCATTGTCTCAGCCGCCGCCCTCTGCATCCTCATCCTCCTTTACGCCATGTACAAGTACAGGAACAGGGACGAGGGTTCCTACCAGGTAGACGAGACGCGCAACTACATCAGCAACTCGGCGCAAACCAATGGCGCTGTGGTGAAGGATAAAACACCCAGCAGCAGCGCCAAAGGCAATGCCAGTAGCAAGAGACCGAAAGACAAGGACAAGGAATATTATGTATAGAAATCAAAAGTCATTTCCCAACACATAAAAAAATAAACTGTTTGGAACAAAGATAAACATTTTGACAGTACCATATTGGCAACTGTGATTAAAAAAGGATGAAACCTCTTTAGAACTCAAGACTTTCTGAGTCACTGAAACATTTACAAAACAACTCTGGCTTATGGAAGCACACTTACTATTGTAAGCATTACGGAGAGACAATGCAGTACTACTTCATCGGGACTCAACATGGACCTTTTTAAGGAGTCCCTGCTGGAGACATTTGGCAGTGTGAATAACATCACGATCCCAAGTGACTGTCAGAGGTGTGTGATCCTTGGAGTTCTAATGACCTTGTCCATTGTAACCCTGTAAAATATGATCACTGTCATTTCAGCCATTCTGAGCATGCATGTGAGGTGTATGTGATGTGGTGCTGGCATCTGTGTAAGTGAGGGACCTCAAGAAACAATGATTGTCGGGAGAGTTGGAAGTCAAAAACATGATTTCGCATTACAAACGGTTTCATTAAATGTAGCTTTCATGGATGCGATATGAGGTAAAGTATATGTGTACTTAAAGTTGTCTTTAATTTCTAATTTGTTTTTTTATTTATTCGTTTATTTATTGAATTTAGGACTTTTTTTTTTTTATTGTAAAAGGATGATGTCCTGTCAGGGTTGGCTAGGCAGTGCTCAGCAGGATGTGATACAGTAATGTATCTCAATATTTTTCTCTCCCTCCCTCCCGCCTCAGCTAAGGGTTGGACTGCTATGCATGGCATCCAAATTCTAGATGGTGTTCAAGCGTGGAAAAGTGGATCCACCAGGCAAAATGCTACATTGTTATTTCTCTGAATTTTAAATCTCTGATAGCATTTTTCTTTTTCTTTCATTTTCATACTGTGTTTTCATTTTCATTTTATCCAGTTTTTCTTAACATTTCCTGAGATACTGTGGCAAAAATGCATCATCATAATTTGTGTCTGGCGGAGAATTAACTGTTGCAATCTTAAAAAGAAAATATCCAGGCTAAAGACTTACTGCTGTGTGAACAAGTGTGATTCTATCTGTTGTCACAGACGACTGTGTCAAAAACAGCAAATATGTTTACATATTTTATTACATCATAGCCGTTGTGCTTTGCAGGTCAATATTGTACAGAAAATTCAAGTTTCTGTTGGTTGTTTTTTTATCCTCTTCTTGTATAGACGGACCATTTGATTTGATTTTACTGCTGTAGCAACATGACAGAAAAAAACAAAACAAACATTTTTATTCTTTTGCCAGGAATCCCTGGAGATAAAAAAATGATGTGCACAGAAACATTTGTTTAGGCGGGGAGCAAATGTTGTTAGATTAGACGTCTAGTCTCTCTGGATGGTGTTTCTCTAAGTCGCATGAATATTTGACCATCGGAAGCTGTCAATCGAATAGAAAACACCTCCCTCAGATCTTGTACTAGGGACTCCTCCTTATTCTGAAATTACTTTCATGTTATTTATTTTTTTATTGGAAATTTAAAAAACAGAACAAGAGAATAAAGACAGATTATGATGGATTTGGAGATCTATTGCTAGCACCTTACTGATTTACAGGTGTTTTCTTTTGTTTCTTTCATTCTTTTTTTTTTTTAAACTGTGACGTCAATGTTCTCGTCTGCTCAACTCGTCTTTTTGCATTTCTTTCTTTAATTGTGTAGCTTAATTTCATGTCTCATTTTTATGACATTATCTTCTAGCAATATGTTGTTTTCTTTTTTCTTTTTTTTTTTAAAATTTCATTATTTATTGCTGAAGTTATTTGTTCTCATTCATTTTCATGCAAATCGGTCGGTGTGTATGTTCACTTTGATTTTTTGTGTTGGTACTTGGCTTTTTCGACCAGTTAATTATTGTCTTATGCTCCTTTGACTCCAAACAATTCCCAGAAATAAAAAAAAAAAAATGTTGTTCCCAAATGTTTTGGATGTTAGACTGCGGGTGGCTGTCACTCACTCATCCATGTTGTGGTGTAAGAGCAGGAGACCCTGCGAAGAGATGGAGATAGATAGCATTTACGCCGAAGACTATTCACCAAACCACAATTTCTCCTCCGTTTGCTATCACTTCAGTGATTTCCTTTTATACCAAAAAGTGGTATCATTTCCATTCAAATGAAGTCCGGAACACAGTAGCTCAACACCATCATTTACCTATAGATGATTATGCAAATTCATACTCGATGCAGCCAGAGAAAAAGGGACGAGGGGAGAAAGCGTTTATTGGAGTGTCCGGAGTCTTCACAACAGTGGAGGGATGGCTTTGGGTTTCTTTGTAGTCAGATCTTTGTGAGCGTGTACAGCCAACTGAGATTCTCCACAACCATATGGTCGAGTTATGAGCTACTCAATGGCAGCAGCACCTGCTTTCCCAGCTCATTTTTACACTGTCCATATTTCGTGCAAATGGGCTTTCACAGAGATGGTCATTAACTTGCAATAGCCCATTGATGTAGGATATCAGAGCGGCGTGTGTGAGTATATCCAGCTTGCACAATGACTACATATTAACTCATTCATCCTGCCAACAGGCAAATGGGAACAAGGAGGCCAGCAGGGATTCGTTCCACTGAGGGACTGTATTTTACATTCAGAAGCAGACCCACATCTCAAGATTCTTCTTTTTTTTTTTTTTTTTTTCCTTCGCCAAAATGTCTGGAAAATTTGTTCTGCATAAGTCAACACAATAAAAAGTTAATGTGTAAGAAAACAACATTCATTCTAACAAGCAGTGACATCAACAGTCTACACTTCATCTTACTGCGATACTGCAAAGATAGAGAGCAGTGAGACGGAGAAGAAAAGGGTTTAAAGGGGCTGTAATCAATATTTTTATATTAACGGTGGTTGACTACTTATATGTGAAAGGGATCGCTTGTAATGATGAACACACTGAATTAACACCTGACTCTGCAGTTCCACAGGTTTACGAAGCATTTCTGCTTTTTTTTTTTTTTTTTTTTTTTTTGCTTAACCAAAGAAAAGATGGCAGCCACTGAGATCTGCTAAGCTTTGACCTCAGCAGAGTTTAGCTGGAGATTTTTTTAATTGGATTTAGCTGCTACTCTATTTAGTTATTCACTTGCTTTAGCTAGTTGTGTTGGTTTTTAGCTGTGTTTTGTAGGTACTGCACATTTAAAAAGCTGTTTTCACAGGAATGATACATCTCTATGACATAATGGTTTTTTTATGTAGTGAAACAGATGTCAAAACGTCAGATTCAGGTTCATTTTTTCACCAACGACTGTACTTCTTCTGCTTTTTGCCTTTGCAGAGCAGAATACTGATGTCACGCACTTTCATTTTAAGTTAATTTAGAACTGTGAGGAATGTGAAGCTGTGAACCTGTTTGCCATCCCTGATTAGTTTCTTTCTAAGCTGACTGCCCTTTTTGAGTTCACTCAATATTTATCTGGTCTTTTGTAAATTGAGCCTCACACCGCAGTGCACTGTGCATCAGTGGAAGATCTTCTCTACCTTTATCTCTCAACTGTCAGAGCTGATTTGCGATCAGGAGCATCCGTCCAAGACACTTAGCTTCATTCACAACATTACACCGCCATATAAAACTCATTCTTACTGTGAGCTTGTACGTGAAGAGAAGAAGCTGGTTAGATGGCGGCCAACAACCAGAAAATCTCAAGATCCAGAAATGTGACTTAGAATCTCCTGCATATTTTTAAAAGCAAAAAAAACAAGAAAAAAAGGCCTTTTCCACAGTGCAGACAGCAGAGATTAAGATAAAAAGACAAATTCTATGAGGCACTTAACACGACAATAACAAGAGAAGAGAGAAACAAAAATAAGCACCAGGGAGGAAAATTACAGCATAAAGCACCACAGAAAGAATCCAAAAATTTGCATAGTAGTATTTAGTTCTGCCAAATATTTCTCCAAATAACAAATAAATAAATGTTTGCAATTACTATTATATCATAATGAAGCCAAGTCCCCAGATAAAAACTGTATTAATACTGAAAAAGGGAAACAAAGTCTACATTTCGCTCCTATAAAGCCAACTGGAATAAACCCTGAACCAGTGAGGTATTGCTGTTTCGATAACCATTAGTCACTTTCAGATTTACACCAGCAGGGTGTGAGCAGAGGAAACGTATCCATTTGATATTCACAACCCATTTGCTTACACAGTTGTTGGCAAAGTTTATTGATTGGATTTTATGTGTAGCAACTACTTTTCCTTTTAGTCAAATTAGTAGAAGTAGATCCCGCTGATGTCGGCTGGATAATTCATATCTTAATTGACAGAAAAACAATTTTCATTTGCTAATGGCTTTTCCAAATGGATTTCTGTGTGCATTTGACT
This sequence comes from Scomberomorus guttatus, assembly GCA_038419695.1. Lineage (NCBI taxonomy): Eukaryota > Metazoa > Chordata > Actinopteri > Scombriformes > Scombridae > Scomberomorus > Scomberomorus guttatus. The sequence continues at coordinate 21,803,892 of CM076462.1, forward strand.
GCATTAGCTCTGCCTTCGCCCTGTATAGGGTCTCTGGAATGCCAACAAGGGAGCACCTCAGCTGCCCTTCATTCATTTGAAGGCTGACTGTTGACCTGTCATGAATTTTTACTTCGGCTAATGAACTGGTTAATTCCACTTAAATGCTTTATAGCGTGTTTTCCTTTCAAATAAACAGCTGCTTTATAAGAGCGATACATCAGCTGTGTCACTGATTACAGATGAAATCTGTTTTTGTTGCTTCCTACACTGAGGCAGGATGCTGTAAAACACCTTGAGCACTGGGAACGTCTGCAGCTGTAGCATTTTATGGCTCCCCTGTATAGATTGTAGACATGCAGCTTTTTTTTTTTTTTTTTTTTTTTTTCCCTCCCAGTAAAGATTCAGGAGAGATGCGGGTATCCTCCACGGACCGAAGCAAAGCAGCTGTGAAGGCGATGGTGATCAGTCCTGACAGGTAAAATATGAGCCCGCTGACCTTAACTCCAGCATTATGAAGGGCACACACACACACACACACACACACACATGCACAAACCCTTAGAAAGAAGCATGTGTGTCTCTCTGTGTGTAGGTGTGTGTATGCATTAGGCATGCTTAAGCCACATCAAGGTTCACACACACACTTTCACAGGAAAAAAAAAGGTTTAGTGGCTGCACATGTGTGAATTAAGCATCGATATTCTTATGTCTCAATGGGTGCACACAGTGATACATTAGCAGAGGAGTTAGGTGTGTATGTGTACACTTAATTCACTTTTGTGTCTCCCTGCGAGGAGCAAACCTCCTCTTATTCTTCTGCTCCATCACTCAGCAACCAAAGCTTTCAGTTAGCTCCTCAGCCCTAATTAACTGCTAAGATATGAATGTGCTAATCTGGGCTCTAAATCTTCAGTTCCACTGACAAAAGCTTTTACAGGCTGTCACAGCTGCATGATAAACAGCAGGGCTGCTCTCTCGCCTAGTGGACACAGTGCCATCTAGGGACCAGGTCTGGCAGTTCAGGATTTTTAGACTTGAGGGTATATATTGCCACACATACATATTTCATGTCATATCAGTGCATGTGCAGACAGTTTTGCTTTTGGAAAAAAAAAAAAAAAACACAATCTACTGTAATTTTGAGTTATTTGGCAAAGTGCATCTACTAACACATCCTCCGTGAAGTGTGTTTTAATTTCACTGACAGAGTAATATTACCATAACTTTGAATGGATTATCACTGAAGTGGAACAAAATTAGGAAAATTCAAGCAGGTTAGTTCCCCCAGATCAGCGACCCCATACAGGAGAGGAAGAGAGGAGAGAGCCTGAGCTGCACACCGAAACGCTGCTTCACTGTTGCTCTGCAGTCAAGAGCATCAACAGGCTTATGATGATAGAGACAGAGCGCATTATGATGCCGGTGATGGGTGCACGAGTACGTGGGTGCACATTTGTACTGTATGTCTCTGTCTCCGTCTGTATGTGTCAGTGGTTGATGTTCAAAACTCTGCGTGCGTGTGTGTGTGTGTGTGGGGGTGTGTGTGCTGTAGTATCTGCTACCTAGGGAGACATGCTTCCTATCCAAGCTTGACAGTGTGATTGGATCCAGTGAGAATCCCAATGAAGCAATGAGTATCTCAGCGGCAGCTCCGCTCCCTGAGGGCCCCAGTGCAGCTCACAGGCCGGCCCCAGTCCTGCCTGTTCAGAACAGATGGAAAGCGAGACGGGATGGGATCTGGGACGGGGGGGAAAAAAAAAACAAGTGAACTTCAAACCGTTTCAGCTGCTGTGAAGGTGACTGCGGCAGAACTAGCGGTAAAATATGATCTGATCATAAGCGATGGTGGCAGATAATTGTTGAGGCTGTCTGATGGGAGTTCTGTGTGCTGCTCAAATTAGATGTGCCCTGTTTGAATTCATAAAGTCACACGGCGGATTTGGAGGTGGTTTAAATATGTTAAGTGACAAAGATTGACAAATAATCCATGTGAGACATTCTCACCAAGACTGTGAAAAAACAATTTTGGCTCTTTTTTTTTTAAAAACTGCGGCAAAAGATCAATCATGCTAGAAAAGGTGACTCTCCTCCTTTGTCTGGGTCCAGACCTTTGAATCAGCCCGCTCCACCGATTCCAGATGACAGTTCTGTCTGCTATAAGGCAATCTCCTCCTGGTAACACACTCCAACTTTAATACTGAATTCCACATGAGGACTTTCTTGATCATATTTCATTGTCTTGCTAGTAAAGCGCAGCTCCCTGCACTGCTTTAACCCCATGAGAAATTTAACTATGGTACAGATACCATGGTTAAATGTCTTATGGTACACATGGCAGTTTTCAGTCTGAACACAGGCTTTAAAGAACTGGTGAAACCAGCCAGAGGCAATCTCCTTTTCAGACTCATCCGTCCCATATCAGCATCATTTCATCTTTTCATGTCTACCCATTCACAGCTTAAATCTACATCCAGCTGTTTTGGAGACTACCTCAATAATGTTTAACTCTGCACTGCACCACTTTTTACCGTAATTTTCCCACAGCTGTTCAAATCCGTCTAAGCTAGCCAAAATTTTATTCCTGCTCGCTCCAGTTGGTCACAGCAGTTACAGCAGCTGCACAGAGCAGGTTTCATCATTTGTTTTGTAGATTTAATCCAAACCCTGTTTCAAAAACCAGAGCAGTATGAAATAAAAGTATAATAAGCTAATTAGAAATGTACACTGGAGGATCACGAAGAGGAATTTAGACCAGACTCTGACTTGGGTGGCCCCCCTCAACCCCCAGCAAATCACATATTCATGTGATGCAGTGAGTGATAAAGTAATGACAGTGAATCTGTAACCATTACAGCCACGTCACTCAAGTCAACTCACACGTGGGTCGCTAACATTCACGGGATGCTCCGTGCGCGTTAGCACAGGTCCTCACAAGTGATGACACTCGAACATGGCAAAAAAGACGTGATGAACCTCCCGCTCACAGTGCCAGGAGAGGTCATTCTGGCATCACAATTGGCCCGGCTGAATGGCGGCTCCACCGCACCTGTCTGCCATCAAACATGGAAATCACCCCACTCACCCGTGACTGTTGCATATTCGATGAGCAAACACATTGAACAACACTTCATCTTATTTTGCAATGGCTTATAAATACAAATTGTTGCACAACAATTGAACAAAAAACATGTTCTTTTTTTTTTTTTTCTAAGCTCAGGAGAAAATGAGGTTGATACGGAGACTCAGCTGCAATAACCCATTCACTTATTGAACGACAGCGGCTGGATACACTCTCAGCCTCCGGGCTTAAACGAAAAAGCAGAGCACCGCTGCCTGATTGAATGGGTTTGTAATGCAAGCCAAATAGGTTTGTTCTAATGGGAATCAGCCTCGGTGATGGCTGCAGAGGCTTACGCCAGCACTATAACAGCAGTAAGCAGCGGTGGCAAACACCCCATTGCTGCTGGATTGGTTGTGAGAGGCAGAGGCAACACTAAGGGGTTGCTGTGTTTACTAATGGCTGTTTTAGTGAGGTAATATTCAATGAGCCTTTCACTTTAGGAATAACCGTATTTGTGAGGAAGGGTTTATGTATTTGTTTGCATGAGTATGTTGTGGGACAGGCTGTGCTCGCTCGGTGTTTTTACAACTTCATGAGGTCTGAAGCGTCTCCACTGTGATAGGGCTTTAGAATTAAACATCCTCCCGTAATGCCCTTGAGCTAATCACTGACCGGATCCTGACCAGCTAAAGGCGCTGTAATCTGAATACCCAGTGGAGTATGTACAAACAGTGTGAAGTTCAATTATCCTTATCATTATTGAATCTGAACAGGGGAGCAATAATGTTAAATTATGACTCTGAGCACAACTGCACCTCTACAGAATGAAGGGGTTCACACTTAAAGAGAGGATTTAAGGGTCAGTTCACCCAAATTACAAAAAATATTCTCTCACTTACCTCTGTATACCCATGCAGATAGTTTTGGTTTTATTTGCCAAAGTTTGGAGATATCTGCCTCTGAGATTTCTGCTGCTGTCGGAGGTGTTTGCAGCTTTGAAAAATTATATTTAAGAAATTCAACAGCAACATGTTTTTCACAAAATAATTTCCTATTTACTCTGAAGATTGGAGGTCCAAACTCTTGCCAGATAAACTGCCTCAGCCAGAGGTGCAAACAAAAACAAAAAAAAAACCCAACCTGAAAGTGATCGAGGGACAAATAAACAGCAAGCATCTAAAACTCTGTGACTATGACTCACCATGTGATCAGAGCTGTTTGAGACCCAAGAACTGGTTCAATACAACAGGACATTACCCAACCCAGTTATTCTGATCTTGGTTAATAGGAACAAAGTGGATCCCTGAAGACCTCGACTGTGGACCTCCTGTTTTCCTTAGAACTACTTTATACAGAAAAAAGGAGCCCCAACAAAAACTGTTGTATTATGTAATGATAAATTCACTATCCAGACTTAACAAGGACACTTTTTAAAATGTTTTATGTTGTGAGCACAAAAAATCTAAATCCTTTCACCTCCATTATACTGGGAAGGATTAAAAAGTATCAGAAGTCACAGAAAACGTGAGAAAACATGTTTTTTGGGTGAACTGGCCCTTTAACTCTCGATATTTATTTTCTGCATTCTGTTATGATAAATCTTTTAGTTTGGAAGATCCCGGCATGTGTAGGGAGAGACCGGAGGGTCTGGGGGGGAGCAAAGGAGGAGAGGGGAGCTGAGCCACACTGAGGACACATCTACGCCGAAGGTAGGAAATATTTTCTACTTCTAATATTTCCTGCAGTGGCCTGAGATTAGTGGCATAACTACACATGCATGTGAGCGCTGAGAAAGAATGCCCGCGTGTCTGAATGCTTTGGCCCATGTTTGTGCGTGTTGATTGTCAGCTCTGAACATGCATCACCCTGCTAATGACCTGATTTCTCCGCCTCTTTATATTCATACATGCAGGAAAAGAAGAATTCTTGAGTCCTTGTGAACAGATCTGAATACTACTGGCACATTTTAAATAACTTCGACTGTCATGCTGCAATGTATTTTGACAAGCTCAGACAGATGTGTTACGTTTCTCATGCATGTGCAAATGCAGATTACAAACTTTTTTTTTTTGTTACATATAGAGGCTGTATTTTTTTCTCTGCTGGAAAATCAACACGAACCAGTGGAAAGCTCTGAATTTATTCATTACCATCTCTCAACCTGACAAAGTGGAGTAAAGCTGGACTAATGATGAGGCAGAATGTAAATGTGGAAACTAGTCTGCTGGGAGCAGCAGGACTGATCTATGAGTTTGCATGTGTTTTGCAACCTAATACGGCTTAAGCAGACACTTTCCTAGGGACATAGTTACAGTATAAAGAAGCACATTAGGGAGCAAGGTTGCGTGTGTGTGTGTGTGTGTGTGTGTGTGTGTGTGTGTGTGTGTGTGTGTGTGTGTGTGTGTGTCACACTCAGAAGTGACAAGCTCGCCAAATGTGATTTATATAGATAAATGTGAATCTATCAGTAATATGATGACTGGGGAGGCAAAACTCAGAGATTTGCTCATCATCTTCAAATCTAAGTCTGAGCACAGGTTGGATCACTTATGGGAAACAAACATTGCTGAACCTCACTCTGCTCTCATCCGACGCTTTTCTGGATTGTTTGGAGCTTCACCATCCGTCTACATTTAGTGCTCGACCCCGAAACCAGCTACCGCGTCCGTCAATAGATAAATGTAACAATCTACGTTACGTTTAAGGCGTCATCACACAAGTGCAGTCAATCTACGCTGGAATATGTCCGAGAAATGTTCAGTATTTTCTCTGGACCTCGGCTTTCCAAATGTACTTAGAACTTAAGAGGGGAAACAGGGATTGAGCAAAGGCTTAGTACAGCTTCGAAGCTCATTTTTGCTCTAAGCTTGGTTGAGCCTTGCTTTCCTCTGGATTCTGCTCCACAAAAGACAGACACATTTTGTCAGACTGGACCTATAATCGCCTGAAATATGTCGAACAATTTTTTTTTTTGCCTTTGTTATTATGTCTAAACTTTGCCTCTTTTAACATTTTCTTTTTGAAAATGTTGTTAAAGGAATCACAGTTATGGTTCTTCAGAGGATGAGAGACTGTACATAAGTATTGAAGTGTATTCAAAATTTCCAAAACTCACATAAGCTTTGATTTTTAGAGAGGGGGAAGACTTGGCTGTCAATTAAGTTTTTTTTCTCTTTAAATATTACAGGCTGCTGTACAAAAGAGACCTACAAACGTTTTTAACTAGGATTTATGTTGTACAGCTGGCAAAAGTGTTGACAGGAATGCTAGTGGCTCTGTGAGCCTGAACTTTGGCAAAGAAGTGCCTTGAGCTCATTTTTTTTTTGTGTGTGTGTGTGATCAATTATTTATTGTATAAATAAAAAGACACAAAATCAGACAGATCTGGAGAGACGAAACAGATGCAAACCAGTACATGGCGACAGTATACAGAAAGCCCCCCTCCCCCAGCCCCACCCATAAAACAAGCAAAGAAAACAACACAAAACAGAGGAAGATACTAAAAAAACCCAAAACCCATCATCACTAAGACTTTTGTTAAAGTTACTTTAAGTTGTGTCATTCAACTGAAATCTTATTTCATGGTGAGGAGCAAAAGTAAGAGTTTAAAGTTCAAGGAAAACATCTATAAATATTGATGTATCACAGATACGTCCATATTCAAGCAACTTCCATACAACAACAACAACAACAACAACAACAAAAACAGAAATGCAGCCACAACACAAAACAACTACCAGTAATTCATGCAATTTCAAGGAAGTGTCCAGAAACTCTGCCCAGCAGGTAATGTTTTGGGGTTTTGATGCTTTTAACCACACAGGAGAGCTCCAGTTGGGCAATCTCTGTATGACAAGAGCCATTCTTTTATCGATAACGAATGTGGAGGTTTTCAGTTTTCCTTCCTTGTAGCTGCAGTGAGCCCAGCGAGGAGGAGACGTCTGTTCTGTATGTTCAGCTCCAGCGCTGAGGTATCATTGAGGAGTAACAGGAGGAGCCTTGAGCTAAATGTTAAGTAACTTCATGTATGTAAAAAAAAAAAAAAAGTGGTGCCGATCCATCCAGACAATGTTGGCAATCCACTGAGATACTAGAAGCCAAAAAATGTCAACCTCATGGTGCAGCAGGAAAAGTCAAGTCTACAGTTAGGTGTACATTATATGCCCATTGATGATAATTTTATTTTTACATATATTTTTTACTATTTTCTTCAGAAATACCATATTTTATATATTAAGGGAAAGCATGTTATAATATCACACAAACATTCTGTGCACCCTATGTTGATTGACAGTTTTTGCCATGTTCACTTTTCAGTTGAGTGGGTCTTGGTTTCCAAATAATGAATAAATACCATTAAGGTCAACATGATCTAATTTTTATTTATTTCAAAATTCCACATACTACAAAAGAAAAATAGTATTTTTTAAATTGAGTTTCACATTTTAATTAAACAGCTTAGTGTGTTGATGTTAATGTTATTGAAAAAGTTAATGCTTAAGCTTTGCAACTAGATATATTACATTGAAAGAATATATTAACTTGAACGGCTGATTATTTTTGTGAGAAACCACATAATTTCTGTACCCTTTGGTTGAAGTGGTGGACTGACCGTGACGCTGAAAACCCCACAAGCTAAGTGGTGCATGAGGCATATTTCTTTTGGCTTGATAAATTCATCTTGTATGTCTCATTTCAGATATGAAAGTACCATGCTACTCAAGAGGAGCATGACTACAGTGAGTAACACTTAAATTATTATAAAGTGATGTAATTAATTTGACTTTTTGGGGAGTGTAATTAACCACTTTTATGGCGCTGTTAGTGCTGTAAAAAGATGGAGCGCAGTATATGATCAGAAGACACAGATTCTCTTGAAATCCTTTTATATTTAATTCATACATTTTTTAATTTCAATTACATTTTGATTCCCCGTCTGCTGTAGAGCCTGAAACTGACAAAATGTGCTGGATTATCAGACAAATACAGCCGAGTACATCAATAAATAAAACACACCATCAAAGCAATATCTGCACAGCTTCATGTTTTGTTAAAATATTATAATAATTCTCATGTTTCAGCCAATCAGCCAGTCAATAGATTTTGTTCAGTTTACGTTAGCTTGCCAGCTAAAATGCTTCAATAACAAGAATTTATACTTCCATTGCAGGATGCAGAACATATATATGGATGATTAACATTTTGTGCACCAGCTAGTGTAGTTCTGTGACGCACCATGTGATCAAGTTAGCTTAAGCTAACAGCTAGCTGAAATGGCTGCTTAGTGTGTTATGCTATAAGTGTTTTTCAGGTGAACTAGCTACATAGCCCTCTTAATACGTGACGAGCATTAGGAAAATTGGAAATGTGGACAGTGAAATAGGGAATGTGTGGGGAAAATACAGAGTAAATAAATTATTAAATGTGTTGCAAAACCAAAAAAAAAAAAGAAGAGTAAAACGTAGGAGTTTAAATATAATAAGCTAGTGAATGATGGAGTAAAATAAATTAAGTTTTAATGTATTTTATAAATTGATCGTAGGTTAAATTAAAAGTATAACTTTTTCTTTTTACGCTCTATTTTAATTATTTCACCACCAGTGTTATTCAGTTATATTTTTTTGGCTTGTCTGATAACCTTTTACTACATTTTGTCAGTTTTGGGGCTCCGTACGTGTCAGCACGTTCAGTGCTGTTAAAACTCTTACAGTGTTTGGTTGAGTCTACATTACACCACCTTACCTTCCCAAAGTACCGCACAAACTCTCAAAGCATACGGCTCAAACAAGATTATGTACAACTTTTGAGAAATGTTTACACAGCAGGTACCGTGTTTGCACCTTTGAAGTCTAGCAGTAAATTAAAAGAAGGCATTTCTCTCTCTCCTGTGGCTTTAAGTTGTTCTCTACAATGAAGGATTTTAGGAAAAAGCAAAAGATATACCAGTGGGAGTAGCTGGAGCCTCGGCTGCTGCAAAGCAAACACTTCACTCTGAAATGAAGGAAGTGTGCTGATAAAACCAGACATTTAGCTGCATGGGGATTTATTTATAGTGCATATACTTCCTTCACATTTAATAAAAAATAGACATATATGTGCTTATATATCTTTTTACAAATATATGTACTGCATAAAACAAAATAGAAAGTATTAAAGAAAATGAGTCAATACATTAAAAGTGGTGATAAAACCTGGAAAAAGACGTCACATTTTCATGATGAAGACAACACAGTATGTTAGTAAAAAAAATGCATATTGTTCAAAAGGCACCAGAGTTTTCACTGAGTTTTGTTTGTGTAGAGTTTTACCAACTTATTTTGACTTTAGCACAAACACAATGGCATGATAATAAAGTTACAGATGAATCATAAGGTAAACAATATTTGAAATATTTGCTGAGCAGGTAAATGCTGTAACAATGGCAAGAAATGCAACATCAGTGAAAAACTATTTTGGTTTAAATCTTTTACAAATCCCTTTAAATACATTTAATTCAGGCTTGTATAAATAACATTTTAAACACTTTACAGTATTCTCTCCTTTACAGTGTCAAAACTTATATTTCCTCCATCAAAGCTTTTATAAAAGTTGGCTATGAAATCTCAATCCTTTAGCTCTCAAGCACCTTCAGTGATTGCCCGGCTGAGGTAGTGGAGGAGGATTAGTGTTGATTGCAAGGCCTCCTAGCCTCCTAGAACGGTCAAGTTGCTCTTTGTTCTGGCTGAGCACCAGGCAGGTAGAATCAGCTGTAAGCACCGTGTGTTTGGGTTTGTAGAGATACAGATAAAGGTTCACTTGAGGTTGAGCTAATCTGTGAGGGGTTTGGCCCTGTTGACTGAGGAGTCACCCAAGTCTGAACTGGTCAGGTGTTTGTGTGGGGCTGCGGCAAAGAGGAAGGCAAAACAACAGAGAAGAAAGGAAAAACAATGAATATATTCCCAGTCTATCATTGTCATAAATGTTGAAATAATACATTCTTTCCGTTTTATGAATCTATTCTACCTATAAAAATCTATTCCCTACTAACAAGTAGTACCAAATATGAATAGAACTACCTGTTAATGCTAAAGGCATGAATCCAGTACATGTGATAATTGCATTGTATATTAACACTAGTCTTAAATAGCCATAGGCATGTTTTGGCCACCGCAAATCTTGGAGACACAATGCGACAGAAAGTACAGTCCTCTCACACTGTGCCAAATATCTGTAAGCAGCTTAGGAAACTACAAGTGATTTTGGCTGTGAGCCACTGTCAGTAATACAGACAGACACACTTACAGAGCATCGAAGGAAACTTCAGTCAAGTTGAGCTCTGGGTGCCATGTTGAAATAATGAATGGAAATGTGACAGTGCTCAAAGACTACCATGGTGAAATTGATCATATATAATCCTGTATATCATGCCTTTAGCTTCATTATGATATACTGTAATGTGGAATTGGGCAATCTGAGACAAATACACAGCTAAATATATCCATTTCCAAAAGTATACCCGCTCTGCTATTCTGAAAAAGCGAATGCATTTTCAAATTATCTAGCAATACAGAAAAACATGACTACCATCAAACCATCCGTTTGATAAGCTGTCAGAGAAGACTTTTTGGAGCTTGATTGTACAAATACTCACACAGTGTGTCAGATCTCAGTGAGCTGCTAAGGAATGTGCTGGGGCCTTTGATGGAAGAAGAAAGAGCAGCCAGTCTCAGGCTCCTGGAAGTGGCGTCCAGCTTCTCATCCTGGAAGACAGGAGGACATATACTAACTGACAAGACTAAGTCTAGAGCCACGCTAGCAACTCTGTGAGGCTGTAATGCCCGTCACACAACAGAAAATACAACTGTTGGATGGGTAAAAAAGGGACACACCATACAACTCAAACGGAGAGACACTGTCCCTCCCTCTCACTCCCACTGGATTAGGGACATTATGTTTGAAACTTGAAAAAAATCAGTTATTCCACTCAAAAGTCAGTGAAAAAGTTCTATAGAGTATGGGGCACTTTCCTACCCTTTTCTGAGAAATCTGAGATTGTCATCTCTGAGTAATTGCTCCTATTATTATTATTATTGCTTGACTGCAAATTCTTTCTGCTCAGGGTTTTTTTTGTCTTTTAATTAATTTCTGTTGGCAACTTTTAAATACAACCTTTTAGGTCATTGTTATTTGTGGGTTAATATTTCTCTGTGTAGGTTTGTATGCTTGTGTTTGTCATATGTCAGCAGAGTGCCTGGGGTTGCGTTTATAGGAAAAATGTAACTTGTGCAAGGTATCTAGTTGTACTTTCCCACATTGACATTTAATAAACAAACAGCTGTGTGTCATCAGCGTAGCGGTGGAATGAAATTTTATTCTATGTATAACGTGGCCAAGTGGGAGCATATACAGCGAAAATAAAATCGGTCCCAGTATCGACCCCTGAGGGACTCCGCAATTTACTTAACAGTGAGGGGAGACATGGTCATCAATAGAAATAAAAAAATTCCAATTTGTCAAATAAGAACGAAACCACTTCAAAGCCGTCCCAGATGTACCAACCCAGTGCTGCAGCCTCTCAATCAGTATTTGTGGTCATCTGTATCAAAAGCTGCACTTAAGTCTAGCAGTACAAGAATGGAACATTCACTAGTATCAGCCGTTCTTAAAAGTTAATTTGTCGCTCTAATAAGTAGTACTGTGATGCTATCTAAAACCTGGCTGAATTTTTTCAAAAATGTTTTGTCTCAATGCTTTGAGGAGTTGTAGGGAGACCGAAGTAATTTTGAAATCGGTCTGTAATTGCTGCATTCTGACAGATGGAGGCCGGATTTTTTAATGAGTGGTTGCACACAAGCTGTCTTCAAATATTCTGGGACGCGGCTAGAGGATAAAGAACTGTTAATTATTGAGACCAACCAAGGGGCAGTCACATCCAGTGCATCACAGAGAAATTTAGGGGTCATTATTTCTACAGGGCTTGTGAAGCTTTGAGGTGTAACACAGTGATCATAAGTTCATTTAGAGACAGGCATAAAACTTGATAAAATATCATGGCTGGGGCAGGGGGCATCAATGAAAGAGCCATAATTCTTGATTGTATGTCACTGATTTTATCATTAAAAAAAGGTTAAAAATCTAAGACATTCCCCACTATGACTTACACTGATTAAAACTTACAGGATTTAAAGGATGATCCACAGTGTTAAAAAGAGCTCTGGGGCTGTGCTTATTAGTATGAATTGAAATAGAAAAATAGTTAGCCCCTGCATTCCTAACCTGCTCATTAAAATAAATCATCAGCTCTTTCATTTTTTGATAATGTACCTGAAGCCTCGTCTTCCTCCACCTTCGTTCCACACTTCTACATTCTCTTTTATGAGTGTCAATGTTATTATTAATCCAGGGTTTCAATTCTATGCTACGTTTAATTCTTGTCTTAAAAGGTGCAGCAGAATTTAAAGTGGATGTACAAAGGAGGTTGAAGTCATTCATCAGCTTGTCTCTGAAAAATTGGGTATACTACTGCTGGCAGCAAAAATGGATGAAAATTTTGAAAAAGTTTCCTCATTAAAAGTATGTGAGTGTATAGTTTGAGCCTTGTTTACTGTGTCACTTTGGAAAATACTATCAAATAAAATACATAAGTGATCAGATATGTGCAAGTCAATGAAATTTATGGGGCCAATACTCATACCATAAGTAAACACCAGGTCCAAAGCATGCCCATGGTTATGTGTAGGCTCAGGAACATGTTGTAGATCAAATGAATTGACTATGTTAAGAAACTCTGAAACACTGCAGCTAAAACTACCACCAAACCCATTTAATCTGGGACGACTGAAACAATCATAAACTGGGGAGCACAGTTCACCAACCGGAGTCATCCCCAGATTGCAACCGTGTCTCTGTTAAAAACATAAAATCAGGCTGAATAAAAAATTATAAAATCATTTAAAATAAGTCTTGCTAGAGAGAGCTCTAACAAATAAATGCTTAATAAATTAGATGATACAGCAGATCTTGAAGGCCGAGGACAAAACTTTCTCTTGCTAATCATGACCGATATTAAAAATGTCAACAGAGGGCCTGAGTCTGGTAGAAAATGTACTACTGTTAAAATCTGAACTAAAATGATAGGGACTAGGACCTGGGGGGGGGGGTTTGACATGCAACACAGGACCCTCGACCGGAATTGACCTAGGGACGTTGCATTTGTATGGTATGCATCTTAACCTCTAAGCCTGCTGGATGTCCTCATATTTTCTAGTTTTCAACTTCCAAATAAATGTTACATGCCAAATGGCACTGTCAGCATGACATGATTAACATGACATGAAGTTACCATGTTGGCATTCTAACACTAGCATTCAGCTTGAAGCGCAGACAAGATGGTTGAATGTAGGGCAGAGCGTGACAATCTGAATCTGAGTTGTCCTAAAATGGCCTTTTCTGATTTGCGTGTACTCTGGCACTCTGATATTTTTCTGACTTGGCACTAAATTACACAAAAATATCCTCCTCCTACCTCACATCAACTGAAGTCCATCAAACAAGGTAACTATAACTGCTAAATATGCCTCAGCTGTTTGATAATTCAACTTAAGATGGAACAATGGAAAAATTCAACAAATTGAATGACATTAAGGAAAAAAAAGTCAAATTTCACGACAATCCATCCAATAGTTGATGAGATAATCTGTTAGTGCAAAGTGTGACAGACAACTGAGAATGACGTCCTCAAACTGTAGCCACGTTCCTAGCATGGCTTAATTCCACAATATAGAATTTCCATCCTGCAGTGCATCCGAGTGTGAACAGCTTTCTATAAGATATATCTTGCAGTAATACACTTCACAGAGCACACAGACGACACAAAATCGAATTCAAAGCATCAAAAACGAGATTTAAGGGTCAAAAATTGGCTGTCCCCAAAATGCTTGTTTGAACCAGTGTTGGATCCTGAGTGTTTTACAAAATTATAAAATGCTCCATTTGGGAAGTGAGTGATTTGATACTCTCTATGAACTGTGAGCTCTTGTGCATGATACAAGCTGCTTTTACAGACATTTATTTGCCTCTAAACATGCAGGCTAAAGTGTTGCATGCTGAACAGATATTTCCAAATATTTTGTGATTCTGTTGTAAGGACTGCCAAGTCATTACCAAATCGTGAAGTTTTGACACATATTTCAGATTTATTTCATCCTGTGTATATCAATCATTAGCATTACAGATGACAGGACAAACATTGACCCAAAAATGAATCCTGTCTGAGTAGATTTTTATTAACTGGTGTTTCAAGCAGGGAGCCACTATTACATGTGGTGTAGAAGCTGTTTGTTGTTGCTAGCATTGCTGACTTTGATCAAGATGGAAGTCTTGTTAAGACATGCCATCCATCCTTTTTCCTTAAACAAACCCCGGGTGGGCAGCTGCTATTAAGCTAATGCAATCGCCACTTATCACTCAACAAGGGAATCATTTGGTAAACCAACGGGGTAATCTGGCAGATTAAAACCATTTAAAAAGTGACTGTATGGCTGTTTAGGGGAGCTTGCAAACTGCTGATAGCAATCAGCTGTCAACAATGTCTTGATGGCTCCCTTGACTGCTTTATAGCAGAGAAAATGACTGTAGCAATTATCAGTGACTGGTAAAATTCAGGTTTTGTTAGAGTGTACATTTGTGCCATTGCTTGAGCTTGTCCCACTCTGTCCATCCATGATGCATTACCAGCATGTGAAATTATTCATTTATTCATACAAGTTGCAAATTAGGTGTAGTGCACACACTGGCACCGATGTGGGCGAGCTAGACTCATAAATGGCTCTCAAAGTCAGGCTATCCTTATCCAAACGGCTGCTGTTTGAACAAAGCAGTGCAATTAGTGACTGAAATAGAAAAAGGGTGGGTTGTTGTTTGGGAGTACAGGCTCTTTTAAGACATAAAGCTCATTTTTCGAGAGTACAGAATTGCAATTGTCTGTGTGTGTGTGTGTGTGTGTGTGTGTGTGTGTGTGTCGTACTCTGTACTCTTGGATTCTGCACTTGGACTCGTCCAGCTTGTGCTGCAGGTCCCAGACGATTTCTTTGTACTTGGTGTAGCGCTGCTCGACCATCTCCCTCTGCCGCTGCGAGTCCTGAGGGCACAAAATGGAGGCTGTGTCAAAACCTGACTGGGAATGAGCTAGAAATGGTCGCTAACCAGGCCCAAAGGAAAAAAAAATCCCTGTGCATAGAAAAAGTTTGCCCTCATATGCAGTAATATAGTAGAACAACACTGAAATATGTGCAATATTCACAATATTATTCATGTGTTCATTTGATGGGTCCTAATGTATATAACAAGCCTGTCTCAGTTTTTATGTTTAACTGCATCCAGGGTTGTCGTTTTGGGAAAAGAAAATAATGTATTTTTTGAAACAAAAAAAAATGTATCAAGGCTACAAGTGGAACCCACCTCCAAATCTTTGAAGTTCTCCATCAGACATTGTTTCTCTGGAATTGACTCCAAGTGGTCCAAGGCTACTCTTGTGTTCTAGTAACCACAGAAATGCATATACACACAAAATCAGTTGATTTACCAAGCAATCTAGTAATATTAGTGTCTAGATTAGTGTTTTTTGATATTAAATTCAGCCATTTAACTCTGCGAATTCTGTAAAGACATTTATCGAAGTCAATACATTGTGTTTACACTGTAATCAAAACTATAACAATGTCTAAAAGAAAAAAACAGAAGAGGATGGTAGCTCATATCATAAGGGCATCATAACACTATTATGTGTTTCAATGTAAATGCCTGAACAACAACCTGTAGTTCATATCTTGTGTTGTCATTTTAAAAGCAATGAATTCAAGTAAGGACAAAAAAAAACATATGTTACCACATAAGGGACAAACATAAGGCACTACAATGCAACAACTCAATAGCAACATCCCAATTAACAGTCTCCTTCCCTCATGTGTCTCTTCCTCGTTCCTCAGCACCTCCCAGACCAAAGAAAAGATGAAAGGGAGGGGTGCGAGGAAGGAATTGATGAGACATGCATTTGGTGAAATGGGACATTATTCCCAGTCAAAGGGTCATCTGAAGCGATGATTACTGATGACGGCTACACAGCTGGATCAGCTGTCCGTGGACTTTAACTGCTCTGTACTGCGTCTACTGATGCCTTTGTATTTGCACAGATAACAGGATGTACTGGCCAAATAACAAGGGTGCACAGTTGAAACTGTTGGCACTATTATGTTTTATTAACATCCTCCCACATGACAGGATAGAATGTGAATGTGACTGTGCATATAAGAATATCTAATGTCCCTTAAAATCAACTGTATAATAAGCATTCACATATACGAACCACAAGCCTGTATCTAGACTGTGTACAGATCAGTCAAAAAGTAATTTTGTAAATATATTTTACTGCTCAGACACTAAATCTACAATGTTGTAAACCCAGTGCCCGCAACTCATTAATAAACATCAAAACTGTCACTGGCTCCACAACATTGCTTAAAGGTTATCCTGTGGAGTTACTGACCACTAGTAACTCTATGGATCGATGTGTTTTTGAGTGGGTCCCTGTTCTGTTGGTACTGTGCACAAGGACGCACATGCACGTGTGACCAGATGGGTGACGCAATACACATTCCTGCATCATTAAAAATATTTTTTAAAATTGGCTTTGCAAATGTTTTATGAGGAAGGAAATGCATTCAACATGTTTGTTAGACCTCAAGCACTGAATTTAAACTTAACCTTTGGGCATTTGTAATACAGTAGTCAGCTTGTCACACTGCGCCTCCTCATAGCTCTGAAGCTATGCCGGAGGTAGCATTTTAGCCATTTACTGTCAAAGCGTGGGTTGTTTGGCACATACTGAACATATGGATTAAAGGCGAACAAGTGGTTTATGCTACAGGAGTGTGTGACAGTGACTCTGGGTCACTGCTGGAATCCATAACTGTTGAATCTAAGCTGATTACAGCAGCCATATGGTACAAACCTTTAACAGATCATTTGAGCATTTCATTCTTGGAAGATATATATTTATTTATAATTATTTTGTCATTTTTATTGTAATATTGCTTCTTGTTTTCTGCTCCCAACAGGCGTGTCCATCTTAAAATAACATTGCTGAGAATCCAATCTATACAATCCCCATTCAAACACTTTCTATGGATTCTATTATATTCACAACTGCTGTTATATGAATTAGAAAATGGTGTGCTCATCTGTCGAACCTGCATGCAAACAGGCATGATGTCATACTGCCTGGTCAATAGACCGAATCACTGTGATGTCGCGCTAACAACAGTCACTTCCGGGTAGTGAAGATATACAGTTAATCACAGTGTTCCAACCTATCTGATGTTTCTGCTGTGCTTATTTTATGTACTGTGTTGCTTTGCTAGCGTTTGATAATATGATAGTGGGAAGCCGCCTTACCCGTGCTTTACTCATTTATGCTTAGTTTTAATTACTTTTACTACTTACTGCTTATACTTATACTTATTTACATACGCTTCTTTGTTTACTTCTTTACTTGCTCAAACTGACATTTATTTTTGCTCTGCGCCATTGAATTGGATGTACATGACGCAGGGATTTTCTACCTGAAAGTTACTGTAAACAAACATTGTGATTGGTTCTATTGAAGAGCTAATTTAGGACCTTTGTTAGACCACACTCAGAGCAATCTTTGATTAAGTAACTACTCCATTCTATTCCTCCCTCTGCTGTATGGTTCAATAGCCTTCCCGTCCCCATTCAGACGGAGTATTTAAGCATCAAAAGAACTGTTTGTTACAAGGCATCACGCTAATTGCTACAATGAATATAACACTGTCATACAAGTAAGACTCGCTGGATGATCCCCACCACCCAAGCTAAGTGGAAAGTGGGTCGATGCATCCTGCTGCTGTTGTTGCGGTAAGCAGAAATGATTTGGCCTGATGGTCCAAGGTATTTCCTCTTCTATCTCACGACAGCTAATTGAAGGTTGAAGTGGCCAAGCGTGCCACATAATTGTGATGGATGGACAGCTTGTGTTAGACAGCTTCATTTATTTATTTTATTTATTTTTTTCAAGCAAGTAAAAAGCGCTTGGGTCAATATAACCAATCAGTAGTGCTAAGTAATTTCAGGCTGACATCTAACAGCTGATTAAGGATGTTAGTGGTGGACGTTAACAGTTTGGATGGTGAGGTCAATGCTGTATTGTCAGTACAGCTCGGTTCTTAACCCCATCAGCAAGACTTATGATGATTAACAGAGCTCTGAGCCTTGACTAAAGCAATCATTTCCATCCCTGTGTTAGCCTCTATGGGTTGCTAAACAAACATAACCTTAGGTGAACCTGCCTACACAGCTACATCGAATCACGCTGAAAGTCAACATGACTTTCAATTTAACAACTCTAAGGCACTTCTTAACGCCAAGCTTTCTAAACCAGAACATACATGCCAATTTTCTTTAACTGTATTCATTAACTTTGATTAAAGCAATTAAACCTTACCATCTCCAGATCCAAAACGCGGTCCTGTAAAGACACACAAACACAGCAAACATTACTTTACATGCAAAGTATAAAAACAAAGTAAGAACCGCTGCCAAAGTAAGGCTTAAATTAGCGAAATGAGGCGGAAAATGCTGCCGAGTTTACGAGACAGTGAGTCCAGATAACTGCTAAAAAATAGTAGATTAGCAGGGAGAAAACCAGTGTATGTGTGTGGGGGAGAGACATGACTGAAGAGAGGAGCAGAGTGTTCCAACAAATGGGTAACAAGGGAAGGAAATGCAGGGGCAAGGGAGAGTCTCTAGCAGACAACAGGTTTCTTATCACACACACTGACACACACACACAAAGACAAACCGCTCTCTCCGCTCATCCAGCTCCTGACTGATGTTCCCTCTCTAACGATGCATAAGTGATGCTATGCCTCTTATCTGCCACTCAAACACACACCTGCTTCCCTCCCAACCGGCTGCCTCCCCTCCTCTGGCTGTAATGTGTTGATGGTTTGTAACAAGGGTACTTTCTATTCCTCAGCCCACTCCCCCCCCCCCCCCCCCCCCCCCCCCAACTCTTTTTTTTTCCTCTTTTGTCTACATCCCTCACTCTATCTGTCTTTCCTGTCTACATCTCTCTCTCCTCATCCTTCATAATTAAAGGCTCGGCTGGGTCTGAGAGGGTTGATTAATTGCACACGAGCTCTGGCAGGTGCCATCATGCAGATGGGACCCCGGTATCCAACACACACGCGCATTCACAGAGG
The DNA here is from genome assembly GCA_038419695.1 of Scomberomorus guttatus. Classification (NCBI taxonomy): domain Eukaryota; kingdom Metazoa; phylum Chordata; class Actinopteri; order Scombriformes; family Scombridae; genus Scomberomorus; species Scomberomorus guttatus. The sequence continues at coordinate 21,823,194 of CM076462.1, forward strand.
CACAGACAGTTTAGGAAGAACGATTGCTCAGCAGTTTAGTGTGCATGTGTGTGCGCATGTGTTTCACTGTTTAATATTAAGTAAAGGGCCAGTCTACTCCAGACTAGGTGAGTTGGTGGCCTGCCAAGTATAGATGCTGTGGTATTGAAAGACAGAGACAAAGCCTCTGGTGGCTTTTAAACTCCAAGGCCTCGTGTCTGCAGTAATTAGCTACTTGTCCAAGCAAGGCTGCAAGGACTCTGTCAGGCCCAGGGCTGTGTACTAATATGTGCATCACAGACAGAGCTCAGATGAATAAAGCCCAGCAGTTACACAAAAACAACCCAACAGATAAGCAAAAAAAACAAAAAAAAAAAAAACAATTTGAAGGCAATGTGGTGAATAAAAAAAATAGCACCAGCTGTCTCTTCTTGGTCAGATGCACTTGAAATTAGGCCAGCTGGATATTAAAAATATACTGTTTAAAGTATAGGTTGCCAATTGCAAATGAACAGAAAAAGTTATTGTTTAATAAAGATGTATAATGCTCACCTGAAGGCTCCTCATTTCTTCCTCCTTCCTACGACTCCTCTCCAGCAGCTCTGAAAAGGAGAAGAGTTGAGTTGGGAAGGTGCTACGATTATCCCGAACTTATGTTAGTATTGAAATTGAAGTGAATCAAGGCATGTGTTGACTGTTCTCCATCATAGCAGATATTTTTAATTTATCTCATGTTTTTGTTCTCATGTCTTTTTTTCATGCAAAGCTATTTAACTCTATTTAAGTCAAGCATATCTTTTGATCAGTGTATATGAAGTATGCAATGTGCAGTTGAATTGTGCAGGAAAATACATATGGGATCAGAACGTGTGAATAACTTTTCAGAGTTGATTTAATTTATTAAAACAGTTTTGGTTATGTGATGAATGCTACTCATTCCAATATGTTAAACGGTTTAAAACAATTTGCTGCTCGTGGATTATTTTTACCCAAATAGGTTGAAGAAAGACAAACTCTGCTTCTGTTGTTGATTGCAGCACCAAATTGTTTTAATTACAATTTCAATTACAATTTAATTACAACTGATTTTATTTAGCAACAGAGTTTTATTACAGTTCCCCTCCATTCAAAAATGTGTTTTGCTTCTTGTTCCTTCACTTAGATGTTTGAGCTTCACTGTGCAAAATTTGACAATAGAAGGTTGTTTTCAAATTCATCTGCTGTAGGGGGAAAGTTTCTCTGTGTTCACCTTAAATCAGAGTTCGATGCATCTACACACAAGCATGATTTGTAACATCACAACTAGTTTGGAGCCAATCGTGTCCAACTTTAAACTTTGTAATTGAAAAATATGTATCATAGAATCTTAATTTTTCAATGAGGCAGAAGGAGGAGATGTCATTTTAAGGATTTTAATGAGGTAATTGAACTTAAATTGTTGAAAAACAATGTATTAGACACAAATTATCATTCAAAGCAGAGTAATTTATATATCTTAAAACATGCCTGGAGGGGAACTTACACGTTTACTCTGCTTGGTGTGTTGCCGAGCAGAATAAACCTTGTACTAACTGTTTTATTAAAACGATGGCAAGAAATTATATGAATGAGTCGTTAGGAAATATAATCAGAAAGTATGGATTGTATTAGAATAATATTTAAATAAACTGTTGTAACATTTATGACTGCTTGAAACATGCCTCGGCCAATCAGAGCTCAGCATCATTCATAATGTGACACACTGACTCAAACCGTAATATACTGATCAAAGAACGTCTCATTTGCTTTAAGCATTCAGCTTAACAGCTTAGAAATGCCTCTGCAAACATATTACTTCAATTGCTTCTTTGCTTGTCTCACCCTCTGTCTCAAAGGGTGCTCCAAAGTTCAATATCCAGTTGCCTGGGGATGACTGCATCTCCACCTCTTCACGCACGCATGTAAACAAACATACACCCTAGCAGGCCTGCTAGACAGGAATAATTGAAAAAGCCAAACACCATTTCTGACTACACAACAGACCTCCAGTGTCTCCGCTCCTCCTCTGGATTCAGCTGCCCGGGAAAATCTAGTCTAAAGACAGCAGAAGAAAGAGGAAAATGCTTCTCTCCGACTCACACTCAATGTCACATCCAATCTAAAACCTGTGGTAGGTCCTGTAATACAAGAGCTGCCGTGTCTACTCATGAGGTGAAAATCTGCGTTAAAGAGGAAAGACCAAATCACATCTCTGGACAAGAGATGAAAGGTCTGACAGAAAATAATGACACAGACTGAAATTGCAATCTAACAAAAATACATTAACTGCTGGCATTGATAGCTAATCTTCTGAGATGAGCAGTTAAGTAGGTTTAGGAAAATTAACATTACAATTTGCAATTTGATGGAATCAATGGCAGAAATGAGAAAAAAAAACACAATCAGTTGTGATGGGGACAGGTTAACTAAGACATAATTAGTATTTGCCACACTGCTTGGTTGACAGTATTATTGCAAATGCCTCATGTTATTAGTAATCTGTGTCAGCCACTGTACACAATACTGCATGTATTCATGCATGATAGGGATTTGTAAGTTTTGTCTTGCTCTGCAACAATACATCAAGAGAATCACTGAGCAACCACATTACTGACAAGCCATATCCAAGGCAGAGTTGATAAAATTTTAATTCCCACAGCTTCAATTCAAATAACCAGATCTTGTAGCTGTTGCGACACATTAACAGACACACAGATTACTCTTAGGTCTAATTACTAAAGAGACCATATCAGTGCTTCTGCCTGCAGTTAAGACAGACAAGGCTACTTTTGTCAAAGGGCTGACTGGGTCCAAAGATAGAGTGGGGTCTGGAGATGAGGCTGTATCATCAGATTGCTTATCTGAATGGTGCGATTACCACTACAACCAAGAAGCACACAGTAAAATGACAGACGATGGTCTCAATACAGGTCCTCCATCTCCCTGTCCACATCTAACTACAACTCTCTCTGCGGTCTCACTGTGTCTTTTAACTCTTCTTCTGTCTGTTAATGGAACACAAATTAGGCCCATTTCCCTGTATTGTTTAGAGGAAGCGCTGAAAACAAGTTGTTCATCCTCGGGCGGTTACAGCTCATTAGGAGGAATTCAGTCAAAAATGGGACTCTGGACGGGAAAAACAAGTCTATTTTCCATAGAAGTCTCAACGTTCATTCTCAAACATTTGTAATCATAAACAGACAGACCCGTGTGCACAATCTGAAAAAACAACAACGCATCAGATACTGGCACAGAACATACACAGCTATTTTCACAAGCATTCATTACAATACAACACACAAAAACTCTTCAGTAACAAAAACACTTCAGTAATATGAAGGCACTGAATTAGTTATTGCTCTTGCTGTGATTAAATGTAAATGAGAGAAAGAGAAAACAGGAAGTCGGTGTCTGTCAGTATCAATCAATAGGAATAGGAATAGTAAACAACAATTTCATTAAGAGCTGGCTACGGTCCTATTCACGCTCTGTCATCGTAAATTCAACAGACATGGACAACCGAAGGATTTCTTATCCGAGGCTCTTATTATTAGGTATTAGCTGCCTAATAAAGAACACAGAACCTCATTAGTCTCACATTATGCTGTGCTGTTTTATGTAGCGAGGGTATCTGACTCACTGGCATACTCTGATGACAATAGTGCCACTGTTTACATGTGAAAAAAAACAACCTGCATCCACACCCCAAAAACATACTCCATGATCAACATGATTTTTTTTCCCCCACAATTGAAAAACTCTTTGTGTACCTCTCTTTTCAGTGCTGATGGAATGCAGCAGCTTCTCTTGTTGGTCCAGGCGCCGCAGGAGAGCCGCCTGTTCTGAGTCCCGGCTCTGCCTGAGGGCCCTCAACTGATCCCTGGTCTGCTGATGCTGCTTCCTCAGGCTCTGCTCTCTTGTGTCACGCTCCCGCACCTCCTCGCACAGCCAGCGTAGCTTGGTCTGATTGGTAAAATAAACACACAAGCACATACATATTGTATTTGATAGTGGTGGAGGATGGGCTAGGTGGGTTCTTATATTAAACATTTCAGTTCCTATCTTAACACCTTACATATAGTGCTCTCATTGGGTTTCTGTTGTAGAAGTCTGCACGCTTATCGATGCAGAGGACAATCACATATGAATCTTTTAAGTTCCTTAAATGTCTGATATAAGAATATCACAAGGGAATCACATGCAAAGTGGTCTCATAAAAATTTGCATCTTAATTCCTCTTTCTGCTCTTGCACCGTCCAAGCTGCAAGTTTATGTCTCTCTTAAAGTCTCATCTTAAATTTGAACACATAATAAAGTCTAGCATTATTTTGTCATTTGGACTTTCAGCTGGTGTTTAACTCATTTTAGAGAAGAGCACAGACAAAATGAGTGTGAGAATAGTGAAGAAGGAATATAATGGCCAAGTCAGGCAAAGTAGTGTGGACCACATTGTCAATGCAACAGGGAATGCAAATAAATACACAATGTTTCACACAACAGGGTGTTACAGCCAAGCAAAACAAATAGTTAAATGGGTATTCTACCAGTGCTCTATATGCTTGTAAATCATACCTCGGTTTTACAAACATAAAAACTGCTAACTAGGGAGCTAATTATCTCTCTTGTTCTCCAGTGTTTTATTCTTGTAAATGCACAGTACTGCTGTAAGCATTTCTGACAGGAGATATACATTATGGTGATAAATACTGAATTGTGCAAACACATTTTAACACAATATCATGCATCACCGCCAAAGACATAATGCATGTTCTTTTGTACAGTACATCACTGCAGTATTAAATGGGAACTGATTTGTTATGGAAAGAAGCCAGGTGGAAACTATAATTGCAAAAGAGAGGAAGATGATGGCAAGAAAACAACTCATTAAATTAAAATAACTGCATCTCATAATTTCATCAATTAAAACTTCACTTAAGCATAGTTAACTTCTAAGAATACTGCAAAAAGTGTCATTGCCCTAATTATTTTTTATGGAAAGACATTCTGTTGCCTAACCATTAACCTGAACTTCACAGTTTCATCATGATCACTGTTGACTCTCGCCACACATCAGTGTTCAGCTGTGGAAAGCGGTTTCTTCAACAATAAATCCTGATTTTCCTGAGAGGTGACTCCTCAGTTTCATGTTTGTTTTAAACAAGCAAAAACACACAGTAATATGTGGTACATACTGTATATTCAGTGCTATTATCTTTCATTAATTTTATGAGGTATAGGCCCAGGAACAAGCGCCATGTTCCTGCTATAAGCTTAATCTTGTGTTATATAATTGATTATTCAAATCCCTTGTAAGGATGGCAGCACTACTGCATGCAATAACCATACCTTTGTCTCAGCTAGCCAGCGGTGGGGGTCTTTTACTAATCCAGGTTTCTGGGAGATCGCCTGTTAAAACAGACCAGAGAAGAATGCAAATGTGAGCTTTCTTGCCTTTGTTAGCATGCATTACAAAACTCTGTTAATAAAAAGTCTAAAATGCAAAAGAATGCAAATCCAAGAGATTTTATAATTGGGATCTAAAAATATAAGAGACATCGTAGGAGTTATAGAATGTAAAAATGAAAAAACAGTAATAGAAACAGAAAATGACAAACAGCAGGATAAAAATCAGAAGCACAGCACTGTGTCAAACCCTTAACTTTTGTGAAGAATGGCTTCTGCCAATGTGTGTGTTTGTTAAACAGCCTATGACACTACACACACTTGTGCATGCACACACACCGACACAGAGGTTGTGTCATAAAAATGAGCTCTGGGAGTATGTTCCATCCTTCCCAGACAAGCTTGTCAGCATCAGCAATACAAACTGACTGCCTGCCAGCTCCTAATGACTGCTGACACACATACACACACACACACACAAAACATACTCTCAAGACAAACAGACAGATACACGGATAAACAGTCACATAACTAGATGGCACTTGGTTGAAAGCACACCTCCGCAAATGCTATGCAACTGTTGAGATGTATCAGCCCCATATGTGGAATTTTCAGCAAAGGTTAATAATCCGTTCTATGCTTAATTACCTGCTTGATTCAGATGAAGAGATGAACACATGTGTCTGCCAATACCTGTAATGGAAAATTAGATATGCCTGTTCTAATTCTAGCCCCTTTTAAGTATTTTAGTTGATTATCATAACCTCATGTAGCCAGTCAGGCCTCTATCTGTTCAGTGGCCATTAGGGTTGCACTTTAACCACTGTATCTCCACTGTTGGAAAAACTGGAGTGGCAGGCTATCTTTTTTTGTTGCTTTTATTAGATACTGACAAAGTACATTCAGATAGGAAGCATGGAGAAATTAAAAGGTATACCATGTAACAAACAATGTTGCGGTTATATACATCTAAACAACCAGGACACAGCCAAGTGGCAGTTTTAGCTGGAAAAAAGCTCTCCCGTGGTCTTTTGTTTTCTCTGATTTGGCCAAGGAGGATTTGGGTATTTTTGGGTATTCAGTTGGTTGCAATCTGCAACCTCACCGCTAGATTTCACTAAATCCTACACACTGGTCCTTTAAGCACAGCAGTGCTTAACACTCTCATCTCTCCACTATCTCTGTCTAATAAAGGCACAAGATTTTTAGAAAAATCATTTTAAAATAAGCTGAGCAGATGATGGCACTAGATGAAAAGTCAGGGAATCCGAAAATTCATAATTCATCCTGGGGAACACGTGAATGCCTGAACCAAATTTCATGGCAATCCATCCAGTAGTTATGAAGACATTTCAGTCAAAATTACAAATGTAAACTTCATGGTGGCGCTAGAGGAAAACGTAGAATCTGCGAAAGTTGTCTGGTGAATGCATGTGCTGGTCACGGCAATGGCATATACTGAAGGGAAGATGACCTCATACTAAACTCTAATGATTATATATAACCAATGTTTGACCACACTTGGTCTTTCTCAAGGCAGTGTCAGTTAGTGTCAGATACAGCCTTATATATACACATCTCACACCTGGTACTAATCCATAAGGTGCTACAGGAAAGGTCAGGGGATTACCAAAATCATTAGGATTTCATCTGGTAAACATACATGTTTGTACAAACTTTTGTGTTAATCCACCTCGTCCATGTCAAGACATTTCACAGAATAGGTGAAAATGTTGACCTGCTGGTGGCACTACAGGAAAAGTAACTGGATCACCACAAGTCAGTAGGATTCATCCTCTGGGCAACGTGGATATCTGTACCAATCCATGCAATGGTTGTTGAGATATTTCAGTCTGGACCACAATGGTGGACTGACAGCCGGACCGACATACCAACATTGCCATGGCGCGAGTGTGGCTACATATTTTGTAGCGTTAACATGAATCTGTTTTGATGTTACATGCCTGTTAGAGAGAAATCACATGCTCCTATGGTATGTGGGAAATCAGTAATTGCTTCTTTGCCCCATGACCAACCTTTCAAAAGGTTTTGTGCAAATCCATTCATGGGAGACGTTCTGCCACCCTGCTCACACACAAGCACTTTAAGCAAAAAACATAACCCTTCCTACTATAGGTAAAAAGAAAAAAAAAGCCAAAAGACATAACAAACACAAATTCACATGTACAAACTCACACACACACACACACACTCATGAACAAAGTCGTCAAAAACGTACAACCGTTTTTTTCAAGTACACTCTTGTGGCAAGGTGTTTACGCATGATCAACAGACGTGGAAAGCACACAGCAGGATTTTTTTGGACTCTTTCTGTCCCGTGCCTTGGCAAACAACATCATCACTACACAGGTGTCAGACAACTTTTTCAAGCTGTCACTCAAAACCAGATCCAAGCCAAATGAATTTCCCAAGTTGTTGCCACGGCAGCTCAAAGCACGGCAATACGGAGTACTGCTGTGCAGAGGTCCCCATCTCAGGGAGTGTACAACCGCATGGCAGTGTGTGACTGTGTGGGAGGATAAAACATGCTTCTATGCCTCTCGCTCGCTCTCTTTACTCTTTCCCAAACCATCAAAGGCAGCACGGCGCAGTGGCAGACAAAAAGGAGGTGAAACTGTTGAAAAACTGAACAAGTAGGCTGGGAGTTGAAAGTGCTGTCTGTGGGGTTGAAGTGAAAGAAATGCCACTATTTTCTCAGCAGCACTGCCAGTGAATCCAAGTGTCTGCCAATGCTTATTTAAATGTAACTGTGTGGTTTATACATCTCTTTCAGTATGCAAGTAAATGTGTGACTGTGTGTCTTTGGTTACAGTTTTTTTTTTGTTTTACCTCCCACTGAGAAAATTGTAAAGATGGCAAAGTTTAGACAGAAGCAAGACACATTGATGAAGACTAACAGCGTGGAAAGGACACAGGAAGATCTTTTTATGAAGATTACCACTGTGGCATTTCTCTTTGTTAAACAGTTCAAAGTGAAACGAGACTGGGAAGTTTGAGGAGGAAGCACAAAATATGACAAATGTTCTAGGCTGGATTTAAACACAGAACTTTGCAGTTACATGGCATGCACTTGAGCCAGGAGAGAAGAGGATGTAGACAGGAAGTAGGTCACAAGTGAGAGAGGACAGAGGGGGACAGAAAAGTAACCCAAGAGAAGGTGTCCCACAAGGTTTAGGTTTTAAGGCAAAAACAATGCATGTATAACAAGTTATGACATAGTGTGAGTTCTACACTTCTAAAAATTATTGTACTATATATTAGCTTGCTTGTTTACTGACAAGTAGTATTTTGATACTATGAAAGAAGTTTAGCATTTTCAAAATATTACTTGGCAACTGATTTATCAACTGTCAACATAATTCTCACAGCACACTGCACCTATTTAGCTTTTCTTTAACTTTCAGCATAGCACTGCACTGTCTTACAACTTCTTGCATTAGTGCTTTTAAAGAGAAGGACGGAAGAAGGGTATCATGAGGTAACTGAAACCTAATACACCCCTTAACTGTTAATGATTCCCCTCATTAGGCCAATCACTAGCAAATTTGACTTCTTTTCAATGTGACAAATTACAGATGAGGCGAGGCGTTGGCTCGCATGTCTGGCTGCAGCACTGCTAGACCAGATTGGGAAATCTATATGAGCCGATAAGAGCTGGCTGGGTTCATTAACCTTTAGCAGCAGAGGAAGACTAGCTCCAAGCATGGGGTGGGGGGGTACTATGTGTTGATTAGTGTATAAGGATGTGGGTAATGCCAGAAGGCAATATAATATGTGTAAAAGCGTGTATGTGTAATTAGCGTTTGTCAGTAGTAATGTAGAAACTAGCTAGAGCCGATATATCATTCAGCCGATATTACCGGCCGATATTGGCCTATCACAGATGTTTTTTCTGTTTTTTATTTATACTTATAAACTTATAATTATTAAATTTACAGTGAAGTTTACTGTTTAGTGCACTGATGTCATTTTATACAATAAAGTTTATTGTTAAACTGTAAAATATCATGCCTCCATTACATGTGTCACAAGTGTTTGATAACCACATTTGAGGGATCATTGCAAAAAATGTGCGTTTATGTATATATTCTGTATATATAAGATTATCGGCCAATATATCAATATCAGAATTCTTTTACATCCTAATATCGGTATCGACATTGGCCCCAAAAATCCAGTATCAGTAGGGCCCTAGTAGAAACTTCACTGTGCATAATAGGTGTTAAATTAATGTGTCATGTATTTAGTCTAACATCTACCAGACCTGTGTGTGTGTGATTATATAGTATGTGTGTACATGCAGAGTTGTTTTACCTTAACAAATTTACTAAATACTGAAATAATGCCACACTTGGAAAAAAAAAAAGTATATCAGCAATAGTTGAAAAGTTGAATGCATTAACAGAAAACTTTGTCCCATTCAGAAGCTGCTGCTAAGGACAAGAGGAGGAAAAGGAGCACTGAGATGTGAAAAGTTCCACAGGACATTTTGTCATCATGCAAGCAGCAAGACAGGAATCATCAGAACAAAGTGTGATTATCTCAAGTCCTCTGGAACACGTTTTTTTTTTTTTTTTTAAATGTTCTGTAAACTCTCTGAGTGAATAAACATGTCTGTAATTGGATTTACATTTGAAGGATTTTTAACACCACAAAATAGTATTTCTCCTAACAGGTAGAACACTTTCACTGTAATGTGAATGTGCACTGTAATTCCACCTGTTTGTACACACAGAAACATACAAAACACAAACATAAACATCCTACTACAAGAACATGTCTCTGTAGTGGGAGACAATCATATCTACCTGATTTTGTGTCTTCAGCAGTTACATCAATACCGTATTAAAAGTCTTTCACCATCAAGATCAAAGTCATTTTTGTACAAGGATCCAGTTGATGGAGCCTCCATCACAGCATAGGCCATAAATAGGCCTTGATGAGGGTGCAAGTATGTGCTCTGATGAAAGGCGCATAGACAGAAAGTATGTGATGTTCTTCTTAGGGATTATGTTTTACCTTCAGCACTTTAACCAAGACTTGCTGGGTAAGCACGTGAGCTTCTTATACACTTTGCAATCAAATGGCTGCTTGATGTGAGAGAGGTGCTAGTACTGCCAAACCCACTGAGATTTAACACCACACTGCAGCTCTAAGCAGCTTTTAGCTCACTGTTTTGGTTCTCTGGCCCACACATATACTCAGTGTCCACATTCTCTCCAAGCCAACTCTTTCACACAAGGTGAGCGTACGCTACCTGCCTAGCATGTACTGTCAGAGAGCCAAAATCAACACTGGATTGGTTAAGAAAGTTTAGCAAGTAGCAAACTAAAGACGCGGATATTTTTCATAGGAATCGGTGAACCATCAGAGCTAAGTTGGCAAGTCAACATTGGACAACTCCAATGTGATGCTTTAAGGGGGGTAAGTAGGAAATGGTCTGCTAACATGTTAGGCATTAACAAGCAGATAGTATATCAGCATTGTTTCTGTGAGTTTGTTTTGGAGCCCCGTTGGGGTCAAAATAGCTACGTGATCCTTTCAAACACAACAAACAGTTAAAAAAATAGAATAAAATAAAATAGAATAAAACTATAAAATAGTATACCTGTAATTTGTCTTCACCGTTCCTAGCCAGGCTGCGGCAGGCTGCATCTAGTTCCTCACCCATGGAGGTAAGAACTGCCTCTTGTTCTGCCTCCATCCGCAACACCTTCTCCTCCAGCTTAACGAGCTCGGACTCCGAAGCACGTCTCCGCTCACCTGACCTGACCTGTGGAGAATGGTAGAGTAGAGCATTTTCAGTATTGTCATTTTGACCTTACAACACAGTACAAAGACATTAATTACAGCAGATTTTTTTTTTTTAGGTGAGAAGAGAAATGACATTTTTTTCTGAGAGCCAGGTTTGCTCATTACAAGATCAACTTAGTAGTTGTTACAGTTTACTCAATAATACACACAGACAACCTTGGGCATTAGACAACAATTCAGTCTCTCTCACAAAAACAGACCTAGTTAAGTTTCCTTCTCCAACCTGCACTGTCAATAGTTTCAGGGTCTCTACCAGAACAGAATCAATCCATATGTCCAAGGCACAGGAACCAACTGATCAGTGCAGCCTAGGGACCGTGGATCATTATCATGTCCCTGAGATAATAAACCACCCATGTTTCATTAATAAGAGCCCCCTTTTCTCCATGCACCCAATTTCAAATCAATACATGGATTACCCCAAAGAGCCCTACTACTTATCAGGGGCCTGTCAGAGAGGTGAATGAGAGTTCAATACTTCATCTGCTGTTGTAAAACACCTGCAGATGTATTGATAAAGCCCCGTTTAAAATAGTGCTGATTTGGCACCATTTAACCTTTCGAACCATTGTTAGGTTTGTATGATCACATGACCTTACCAGATATCCTAGATCTGCGCTGCCAGGAAGGAAGGAAGGCGATGTCCTTGTAGGTTAACATTCACATATTTGTTATTTGCTATTGGAGACACATCTGACCCAGCAGAAGATACTGTTCTGATAATTTGTTGAAATGTTTGAACAAATATCTTTCTGACTGTTGTAAAAGTAGGTACGCTTCCAGACACAGATACTGTATCGAGGCAGTCCTCTATGGCTGTACATGTCTTGTGTATTTCCACGTTCTATATTAAGGTCTCAATGTTAAAATGTGAAACCTGCACAATCAGTAAAGTGTATTCCTTAAACTGCTACTACAACAACTGCTGATGGCTCTCATGTCTGTACAGTTCGTCTTAATAGAGTCCACATCAATAGAATCGCCACACGTGCACAAATACACAACACATATAAACTGATTGTAATGTGATGTAATTTTTGTATGATCATGTCACATGTATGAGAATGTCACTATTTATTATGTGCTCAATTTAAGTAATGTACTTTTGGTAATCATAATATTTTATGACCATTTTTAAGTAGAAAAGCCTAACCAGGGACAGGGATCGCACATTAGCCTTGGCTAGACATCCTATATGCAACACATCTGTATCATGGTATTGTAAACTGTTACAATGGGGTTGTTTTTTTTGTATTGTCCCTGACAAATAAACTAATAAAATAAATTAAAAATGACTTTGGATCTTGGTCTGTCACAATTAGAATCAGCACAAATATCAGTGAAATACATCTCCTGAGGACAGAACTATTTCACTGATATGACAAGGGATGCGCTGAATTTATTGAAGGTTTCACATCACTTAATATTAGTCACTTTGTTGTGCAGAGCTTACTTTGTCATCCAGTTCCTGTTTGAGTAGCTGGTACCTTCTGTGGAGAAGTGCATGTGCCTCCTCTTTTGTGCTCAGCTGTGCTGCCAGCTTATCACACTCAGCCTTCATCCTGTCCAACTTGATGCTCAGCGCCTTACACAGCTCCTTGTCTGACACTGCATCTGCCTGGTAGGGTTGGATGTGTTTAAGGCCACGATACACAAGCAATAATTTAAGATAATAAAGACTGGTGGTTTACATCTAGCCACAAAATATACTGAGTTTTGAGTATAAGCATGTAAGTTTTCAAAGTTGCAATTTCATTGACATAAAGGGTGCTTGGCGGATTGTACATATGTCAAATTTACCAGTGGACCCTAATAATTTGTAAAAGGTCTTAAGTCCCATCTGGCGGTTACAGGGTGAACTGCCACAACATTCTTTACTGCACAAACAGAGAACATCATGTAATGGGTCAGGAGAACAGGTAAATGTCATTGCCAAGACTCTGAAATCATGTTCTGAGCCCTTAATGCATATCTCAGTCCAGATCAAGCTTGCAAATTCAAAGCCGGCCGTAGACATTAGGTTACTATCTACAATGATCGCATCATCACACACAGCTCAAGTATATTAAGTGGAATGAACAACAATGACTAAGGACTGAGAGTGACAATAGTGACACAAACAAAGAAAAAATGGAAAAACAGAAGGAGGAGGGATGGAGGAAGAAAAACAGATGGAAAATACAAAATTAGAACTGGAGGGAGGCAGTAAAAGAAGGATTAAGACGAGAGAGACAGCGAGAGGGAAGATAGAGTGGAGGAGAAATCAAGAGTGAGAGGACGAGGACAAGGTAATAAGAATAATTTAAGCTTTTTCTGACAGTTGACTGTATCAAAATCGTAATATAGGCTTCTGGCTATGCTATATGAATATTGGGTGGGCTTCTTAAGGATATCTGCAGCACCCTTAGGCTAGTACTTAAAAACATTCCAGCAAACGCCCTTGTCGTTACCGCACTCTGAAATGACACCATTACAATGAGCTATGCCAGATATTAATGCCATTCAGCACAGCTAATGGGCTAAACTCAACCATATCAGGGAGGACCATGCCCCTTAAGAAACCATGTACCCATGAGGGCTCATCATTGGAGATACTGAAGGGAAGGAGGGAGGTTGGGTGCTGGGGGGAGTAAGTCGAGCGGAGTCCCCTATCTCCTGCACTGCCTTGATGAGACTTCTGAGGTCTGATATCAGGGTTTTTAAATATTCACGGAATGGCCATGAGGATCCACGGGGCACCACACACCATTAAGAGCTCAGCTTTCCTCGATTCACCCACACTCAAGAGGACAGAGCCCTAGCCAATGAGGAAAATTACTCTAAATGAGAGTTTTGTCTGTCTCACTGAGTCGGAAATATGCCAGATGTTTAGTGGCATGTTACCCCGTGCTGAATTTGAAGTGTGTGCCAATGATATTCTAAATGTCAATTAAAGTGTGGCAGATTTGACAAAAAAGATTTGACAAATTAAGAGTTTGTCACATCTGATACAAAATTCAGATTTAAGCAGTGCTTTTTGGGGGCCTTAATTTGTGTTTATTGTACATTTTACCAGTGGAAAACAAATATTTTCATGAGCATACAGTATTTATAAAAAGGCCTACCTTAACCTCCTTCAGGTGTGCCTGGATTTCATCCCGCTCCTGACAGCAGAGCTTGAGCATGCCCTGCATCTCGCGGTCCTTCTTTGTCCTGCTGTCCTCCATCGTCACCTTCATGTTGTCCAGTTCTTTCTGATGCACCTCTCTCTCAAGCTGCAGCTGTTGCCCCAGTGCGGCCCGCTCCTCCTGAACCACTGTCAGCTTGGCCTGCAGTTCCAAGGAGCCCTTCTGGAGTTCCTTCTTAGATCTCTCCTCTTCAGCCAACCGCTGAGCTAGCTGGGCATGGGCTGAGGTCATTTGCTTCAGGGCGGCCTGGATCTCAGCCTGTGTGTTCTGGTCTCTCTGACAGCGACGGGCTTGGGTGTCAGCTTGTTCCTCCAGCCTCTGGTTCTCTTCCCTCAGTCTTGCCTGGATGGCGGCCTGACGTCGAGTTTCCTCCTCCAGGGCAGCTGAGGCCTCCCTCACCTAGGTTTAGGAGTGATGTTAGAATCTGATCAAAGCTCGTTTGATGACTCTTTAGGTCAGGGTTTTGTTACACATTAAACATTTAACTTGAACCACACCTCAAATTGAAAAAGAAAAATTGATCTGCCAACAGAACTAAATCAAGAATTCAGTCATGCCTGTGGTTAGACTGGGATTTGTACAAGAATGTTAATGTGCTTAAATACTAAACAAGCATTTGAGAAAAGAGAATTGATACTTTCTTGTACTTTGGCACAACTTCAGCTGACTACTTTCAAAAAAACGTGATCTTTACATGACACCCAAATAGTCACGGTGGTTATGTGAAACTGTTTGATTCCACCTCAGTGCTGACTGCTGTCGTTTTTGAAAAGATGAATTAAATGAACAGGTCTTGAATCTGTTTACTAACAGATAACCTAAATGACTCAAATTTAATGAATAATGATAAAGACTTCAAAGATTTCTAGATGCAGATTGTTAAATGAAAAACAGATCCATTGTCTATGGTCGTTAGGTTGTATTACTTATTTTAAAATATCATTTTTTTGTGTCCCTTGTGATTTGAATTAAAAAGTCTATTTCTGGATGTTCAACCCTGACCCACACCTCCTGGATTTCCTGTTCCAGTGACAACTGGCGCTGGCGGGTCTCGGACAACTCCACGTCCTTGCGGTGGAGCTCTTCTTCGCGCTGGGCTAAACGGCCTAGGATTTCAGCGAGCTCCCTGCGGGCTGCCTCAGTCTGCTGGCTCAGCGCCTTCAGCTGGGCCTGAGAGCTCTCCTTTTCCCTGGCTGCCTGGAGGTAGAAAAAAAAAAAGAGAGAGCAGGAGCACCAGAGAGAGAGAGAGAGTGGGAGGGAGGGGGTGGGAGAGGGAGAGGAAAAAGGAAATGAAGAATGACAAATGAAGAGGAGGAGGAAGATGGTGTACAAAGAGGAGCTCTAACAATAATGATGAGAGCAGGAGAAAGAGTGACAGAGAGACAGGGGGAGAAAAACATATGCAGTACCAGCTATTGGACTGATAGGAAAATGCTAGCACTCAGCTCCCTGATAAGGGACAATGGTCAGGTCTGTTCAAGGCAGATTGCTTCTAATACTCTGGCTTTGACTGGAATTTGCAAAGACTTTGCTGTGGCTCAGAACGTAATCATTTAATTGAGCACTTGATTCTCTCCCCTAATTCATTAAGGGGGCAGAAATGATTTTGTAATTAATTCTCGTCACGTCGAATATGCCAGGTGGGAGTCTGTCTGTCTGTCTGTTAGGCGCAGGGCTGCTGACTGTGAGTTTGGAGGTGACTCACTCAGTTCAAATAGAATGAAAATCATTGGGAGGTGACTTTCAAGCTAATAATAATAGTCAGCTGTTAATTATTCAACTAAGCATAACCACTGTAACATATCATGTAAAGGTACTCAGACTACATGAATGCATATTTGGTTATATTATTATTAAGTTAATTCAAAATGCATTATTCTGGAGTTTTAATCTGACTTTGATACAAAGCCCTATATTTGATAAAAATAAAACAATGTATGAATTAAAATGAATATAGAAAACAGGTTTGAATAAGTATTCAACCGTCTGGCTTTGTTTGGGTTGAATACCAACATTAATAAAAACCTCCAGATCATTTTCCATTATGTATTACTTGTATTGGTGTATTTTAATAGGTATTCAGTGGTTCTAAGTAGAAAAGTCTCCCCCCCTCTTCTTCATTTTTTTTATCTCCCCTTTTCAATCACTATATTTAAGGGTACAGATGGTGCTGTTTGTGCTGATTTTCCAGTCCATTTCTACTATGAAAGGCCATGGGGGAATTGGACCAGAAAGATTTTAACATCTGTATTTTCCTGGTAATGGGAGGGTGTTGATATATTTTCTCTGAAACATCAAGATCTCAACTTCAATGTCCTCCATACTGTATATCAGGGAGGGAGGGCCGTTGCTTGGAAACCAAGTGTAGCTAAAAACATTTGAGATATGGAGTAACAGACTAGATGTGTGTGTTGTGCCTATAATTGTCCACAAAGCTTGCCAATATACTATGCATCACTGTAGCCAGTTGTAACAACCCAGTTTCTTTCCACCATCCACTGATGCATTCTGACATCAGTGAGATGCAGAACTACAGGGAGAGTTTGGCTGAGATAAGTTTTCTCCTCGCCGCCTCGGGCGTCCATACAAATCAATCTACTACTGGAGTTGAGAAATGCATTTCAGTGCAGACATTATTGATTGCTTCACTTTTTAGAACATGCTGTCAAAGTTATGGCAGATACGCATGAGCCAGAGTCCACTGCAAACAAAATGCAACAAAGACAGTCAGTTTTTTGCTAATAATGCTGCCAGCTGCCTAACCGCTAGCCCAGCCGGCAGCAGCAGCACTAGCTGGCACATTTGAGACCAAACTGCTAGGAGCTTGACCGGTATTTGTGCTTCAGTTGCCTACCAGTGCCAACTGATACCTAGTCAGTGTGCTGCTGTGATATTTACCATGGACTGCTAATGTTTTGCTTTCACTTTGTTAACAAGACTGACTATTAAGCGTTTCTGATTGGTATCTTGACCACAGTGGTACGTGCAATGTATATTGTGCTTGTACATTTTTCAGAAGCTTACATGAAATACAATACATATTGGTACTTTCAGGCACCACACCATCAGTTTGTAATGTTTATATTAAAAAGTTTAAATTTTAAGTCTCAAGCCCAAGCTGAGATAACCCTGATGACATTAGTCATTTTTTAAACCTTTAGAAAGCTTCCTCCAGAGCAACCAAAGACATAATACAGACTGACTAGTACTCTTTATGAGGAGTAAGTTGAGCTTGGTAAGATGAGTAAAATTAGTGGAGTGCCCCATTACAGTAAATGGGGTAAGATCATTTTGCACATCAATGTAGTTTTACAATTTCACTCTTTCCACTGGCGATTATCTTGAGATAAGTCAGATCTCTCCACTAACATTAAGTGACTTGATGATTCACGACAATTCTTGTATTATTCCCCTGTAAGGCAAAGAATATGATAAACAATATACTGTCTTAATAGTAGACTCAATTACTTGTTAAGATGGATTTTTTTTGTCAATGTGGAAAGATGGTTGACATTATAAAAGATCAGCAGTTACTTAGCCGCAGCTGCTACTGAAGGCTGTGGTGTCAGAAGTCATGTAATGGCTGCATCTGCCTTAACCGACCTGCGAGGCCTTGTCGGTATGGAAGTGAGCCTGGGCCCTCGCCTCCTCCAGCTCTTTTTGCAGTCTCCTGCACTTTGCCCTCCACTGGCGCACAGCCTCTTGAGCCCTGGTCTTCAATTCATCTCTGCTCCTCGTGCTCTCCTGGAGTAATGCCTCGGTCTCTCTCCTCTCTGCCTGCCCTCGGCTCTAAAAGGATGAATGAATTTATGAATAGTGTAATAGTGTATTTTCATTCTTTATAATCTAAATCATTGTTTTAGCCATGGCTCTAGGGATGATAAAGTCAGCCTGACGGTTGGTGCACCACTTTCGTCCAGACTGAAATATCTCATCAACTATTCGGTTGATTTCCATGAAATTTGGTAAAGACATTCATGGTCCCCAGACAATGAATCCTACTGACTTTGGTAATTCCCTGACTTCTTCTATCGCCACCAGCAGGACAGAGGTTTCACTTATACTGTGAAATATCTCAACATCTACTGGATGGCTTGCCAAGAAAGTTTCTTGGCAGACATTCATGGTTCCCAGACAATGAATCTTAATGACGCTACCATAAGGTTCATATTTGTGGGGTTTTTTGGGAAATGTCTCAACAACTACTGGAATGACAAATGGATTTCCATGACTTGGTACAGATAACCAGGGTGCCCAGAGGATGTATCTCATTGACTTTAGTGATCCCCTGACTTTTCTTCTAGCACCAGAAATCAGTGAAATGTCTCAACAATTATTGGATGGATTGCCATGAAATGTGGTTTACACATTCATGTCCCCCTCATGACAAATGGCAATCACATGGAGAGCCCCATCATATCATCTAAATTGAAATTTGTCCAATACTCTGATCTATGACCAAATATCTGTAAAACTAATGACATTCCCATCAGCCTCTGCTGCACTTTGTGTTTAGTGCTTTATTATTTTCATATGTTAGCATGTTAACACGCTAAACTGAGATGGTGAACATGGTAAACATTACACCTGCTTAACATCAGCATCACTGTGAGCATGTTAGCAAGCTAAGGTTAGCATTTCACTCAAAGCACGGCTGTGCCTAAGCAAGGCTATAAACTCCTAGTCTTGTTTTAAACAGGGTGGATAAAATCTAACGGATCTCATTATTGCAACTTCGATTTTCCAATTTTTTTCATCATAATTTTATGAACTTGAAGAACAGAGCGAGGCACTAAACACAGTATGTTTCTGATGTCAATTACCAGTAAAAAAAAGCTTTGTTTAGAGTCTTGAAATTGAATTACTAGTCCAGTTATGGATTACAATGTAAAGCAATAACCGATCAAAAATACCTGTATCTCCCTCAACTGTTCCAGCATTCGTAGCTGCTGTTGCTCCCGCCGTGCCAGGTCTGATGACAATTCCTGTGGCGTACAGAAAGAAGAAAGGGTAAAGGATTGTGTGTGTGTGTGTGTGTGTGTGTTTGTGTGTGTTTGTGTGAGTGCTAGTGGGAGGAAAAAGACAGAAAGCAGGGGGAAAGGAGACTCAGCGTGGTGAAGGAATGGGAGAAAGGAAAAGGGAGAAAAAAACAGTGGAGGTGTGAAGAAAAAAGTTAGGAGAAGGAGGGATGATACTTTAAGAAAAGATAAACAGTGAAGGGGGGTATAGAGAGCAAAGAAGAGGACAGCAGACAAACACAGAAGGTCAAAGAAGGTTGAGAATGTGTTTACATGAGGCTTACAATTGGATTACCTGCAAGACTGGTCTGAAACGTAGTCAAAACATTGCAATCACTTTGAAGTTTCAAGTTGGATTGAAGTCTAAAGTAAGGGCAAGTAAGGTTACCCTGGTACAGTTTACGTATTTCTACTGAATAAGACTGTCAGGAGTAATTAGTCACAGACTGATTAGTCATACACCCATTAGACTGTATATAAATTCAGTCACTGAGAAATTGAATCTTCCACCCTATTCTCCTCATTATACTTCATTTTTGCTCATTTACCGTTAAAATGAAACATTTCCAACGTCTATTTTGATCTAGACATAAAAACCATAAGAGATGCCCTAGGTGATACATGCAAACACCCACTTCATCTTTTAACACCTATTCTGCAAAGGGTGAAGCATGGAAGTTTAAAAACATTTTCAGTGAAAGAAACATCTGAGATTAGAGAAATGTGCCAATGTTTAAAGTGAAGCTATTTCTACTAACATTTTATTGATACCAACCATAGCCTTGAATACCTCTGTGTTGTCTTTTCTAGATCTTTTTATGTCTTGTTACAGTGATGGAAGTGACACATTGCACCAGTGTGAGAAGGATAAATGACTGCTGGTTGACTTCTGATCTCCTATTCCAACTGTCACTTCATCTGACGATTTTAAGAGGATCAAGTGGCATGGAGTTCTCGGAGGATATGACCATGGATGAGAGGCACCCGACAAACTGAAATAACCCTGCTCAGGGTGGAGGTGCTAGCATGGGCAAAGTCAAAAGCATCCCTGTGTTGTGTTTGTTTACACTCCAGCTGAGTAATCCACAATGTTTCCCATTTACTCTTTAGAGTATACTACAAAAACAGCCAACTTGATGACTAAATAACATCCAATAAATCATCTGAATCCATAGTGCTATTAGCTGTTGTTGTGAACCAAAGCGTGCTGCTCACCAGGTACCCAATCTGATACACACACCTCCACCTGTAAGCTGAGTTGGACCCTCTCCTTCTCCTTGCGATCCAGAGTGCTCTTCAGCTCTTCAACCTCACTGTGGACTGAGGCCTTGCACAGCTGAACTCGCAGCTCTGCCACCTCTCTTTCCAGGTCTGAACGATCTGTACACATGTACACGGGCAGACACACACACTCAGGCACGTGATCAAATTGTTGTTAGAATTGATTAGTGCAAGCGGAGACAAGAAAACTAGAACAGTGAGGAGGAACTACAGGAAACTGATGGATTGACAAATAAACTGTACCTCCTAAAAAAAAATTTAAAAAAAGCAAAAAAGGCAAGGCAACATTTTGTTATTGAGATAAATGTTTTCTAACCTTACCTTGAAAATGTTAATGTTATGAGCCTCATACTCATGGCTCACTGTCAATCACTTCACTTTGCCACTTGGGGCAGACCAAGTGTTGATAGACGTGAACAAAATATAAATGAATTGATGAGGTGAATGAAGCAGGATTCCTCATGAATGAAATCTATACATAAAGCTGCTGATATAAAAACAAAGCACTCCTGGTGATTTGATAATGTCATCATAACGTACTGCACCATCTTTTATTCAATATAAAAAAAAAATCACCACTTCATGTTGAACATCTACAGAATGTGAAACACTCTTATAAGAATTTGTCATTTTCAAACTTTCACTGCCTTTAAAGGGCCTTTGATGCCCTAAAATCAATACCATCACAAAAAAGTCAAAAGTCAAACTGAAAGTCAAGATTTTCAATACTTTTCTCTAATCTACTCTCTGTTGTCTTTCTTTTTATGATCTTATCTTTGACATTCTTTTTCTCTTCTCTTTTTGTGCTATCCAATCAATTCTCTGTTCTCTCACCAACACTCCACTCGTCCTTTCAATGTCTTTACTCTTGCTGCGCCCTGCATCTGATCTCAGGCCTCTGCCTTCTCACTGCCCATTATTCACCTACCCTACCACTCTCAAGGGTATTTTGATCAAACGCTTGGCAATGCATGTGGCTGTAGAGAGATATTGATACATAAAAATAACACAATATATTGCAACTCTATGGTTACAAATCTGGTATAACCTGTCCATTTAAACTGCATCCAATTGCTCTCTATCGTTGTGTTTATGCTCTTTTTCCCTCACCTCTAGGATCCAGACCTATATTCATTACCTGGGCCTCGCAGTCCATTTCTTCTCTCCTCCCTGTCAGTGTTGCCGTGTGGCTGAGCAGTGGGCTGAGAAGTCTCCAGACGGCGGGCGCTCTGAAGCTCAGTCTTCTCCTTCCTCGTCCTCAGCAGCTCACCACGCATGTCCTCCACCTGTGGATCACCACCAGTGGAAGAAAAAGACATCTGACTGGAGTTTTCCCATAAATGACTTTGCACTGTTTACTGTTTTGCCTCTTGAGATGTCCTGTATATCTGCATATACAATAACAACCCAGACACAAACAAACCTGATGAAAGAGAGACTCTCTGTTGTCCTCTGACTCTTCTAGTAGTCTTCTAGTTCTCTCCAGCTCCTGCTCCATCTGAGGAGAGCATATCAATAACAATGTCAGGATAATACATAATGAATAGATGTTTTGGAAACTGATGTGGAGGCATCAGGAGCACAATTCACTTATCTTATATTCC
Organism: Scomberomorus guttatus; assembly: GCA_038419695.1. Taxonomy (NCBI): domain Eukaryota; kingdom Metazoa; phylum Chordata; class Actinopteri; order Scombriformes; family Scombridae; genus Scomberomorus; species Scomberomorus guttatus. The sequence continues at coordinate 21,845,499 of CM076462.1, forward strand.
TAAGTATGCAACATCATTGACGCAAAATGAGTATTTTATTTGGTTAGGAAGGAGCTCTATTTAATTTCTGCCTAAAAAGTTTTGATATACCAACTGACTTGGTAAAAATTGGAATGCAGACTACCTCTGCAGCCAATGTGAGTAAAATATTGCAGGAAAAATGAGGCAGAAACATATCCAAACTTCCATAACATTTAGTTCATTATAAATCACCAAAGGTTTTAACTTGTTTTATTAAAACAAAAACAAAAAAAGATAAATTCACTGACCTTGGACTTCTCCCTTTCTGCTTTCAGTAGTCTGGCAGTCATGGCCTCCCCTCTCTCATGGGCTTGGACTTTGTGTCTCCCTAAAGTCTACAAGATACAAACAAAATCATACACAGACCAACACATGTTTACACATTATAGGAGTACACACATAAGAGTACCGTAAGAATAAGAATGCAACACGAGTGGTACTATTGCATCACAGCATCCCCCATCTCGTCTCCTTGGAACAAGATACTGGCATCATGGTGGATTTGTACAAGAGCTTAGATCCCACTCATTCTGAGCAGGCTGTGGTGATGAATTACCAGCTGCTAGCAATAACATCTACCCAAGTGACTCATCATCTATTTGATTCACATCACAGCGGGCCCATCGGTGGGGAATAAATGTGCCCTCTGCTCTTCCTCCTCTCCTGCTCTTTAGTAGTAAAAGAGATTATTTTCCTCTTCATTTCATCATGCTTGTTTATTTACCCTTAATTTTTGGACAAATGCATTATTTCCTATCACCCCGGGCCCTGCTGGTGTCCCATTAGGGCACTACGGAGGAGAGGGATGCAAATGAATTGGTAGCTACTATCATTACATAGTATGTTGAAAACTCTTGCTCATGAAGGCTATCAGTCTGGATATAGCAACACAGTGCCCCTCTGTGGTCCACTACTCAACTGCAGTAGGCACGAGAAATAAAAAAGGACAGATGCCAAGATTCTGATTAGCTTACACAAAACACTGTCCTCCAAACCAGTAACCAAGAAAGAAATGGTTCAGTTATTTTAAAAATGAACAAAAATATAGTATGAATGTATGGCTAAATGGAAAGTAGCAATGTAAGAGAGCAATAATACACAATAATGTGCTCTTTACTGTGGGCATCTATTGAGTGTATCTAGTTATGAATAAAATCTACATCACTAAAAGCACCTAATGACAGAGCTCTCACAGCTATTAATGCTTTTAGACAAATGCATGCCTAAAAAAAATGTTTTTTAATGATTAGCATGAAATACGTGAAAGTAGAAATTGCTTGCTTAGCAACCATTTGCACTGCATCAAAGTAATTGCCGAGCTGTGTTTTATAGTCTCGTAAAGCAGAGCAGGAGGGCTAGGTGACACAGTGGGAATGCTGCTTTAACGACCGAGGAAGGACACTGTTTTTAATGCACAAATTGAAGGAACTGCTGGGATTACATTTCACTGTGATTGTGACTTATACGACTACACGTGACATATAAACTTGATTGATTGACATTAGAGAGAGGGTTACCAAGACATGGTGACCCAGCAAGTAAGAAGAAATTTGGAGATTTATTAGCATGTTCATGTGAAGTGTTTTTGATGGAATACACTTGTCAATGCAGTGGAAAAAAAAATACAAATCTTTTTTTTTGTATCTAAATGTGAGGAAGATTACTGATCACATCAATTATAGTTTGTGGTTTTAGTCATCTTTTCTGACTTTCATTGACATTCATTTTTTGTCGCCATCAAACTTGCATTGTAATCTTGTTGTACCAGAGTTGGCAGCCAGTATGGCTTATAATTTTTTAGAAAATTGAGCACTGATAAATTGTGCACATGTCAATGGTCCGTATTATTACTCAGGAATAACCAACAAATATTTTTCCTGCCACAAGTCCTATGTGGGGAGAAAGTCCTGCAGATAGCTGTCAATGGAGGTGACAGCATCATACCAATCAGATTTCTTTTAGAACAACACACCTCCAACTGTTTGAGAGGCTTAACAATCTGTGGTAGTTTTGCTAGAAAGATTTTGTTATTGGAAAGGATAGTGTCCACATGATATTTGATCAATTTCATCCTGATCTGTCTATCAGTGTCTATCTAGTGTATTGAAGTCTGCATGCTATATGTAATGTCTGATGATTGTTTTATGTGTCTGTTCTGTGATGGTTTTTACTGTTTTGTTTCATTTATTCTGTGTCCTCCTGCGTGTGCTTTGATGTTGCTTTGCCTGTTTTTTGTATGTCTTAATTGTTTCTTTAAATGCATGACATCAAACTGCTCAGGGACTGCAGATGAAAATGAGCTTTTTGGCTAAATCTGACACATTTACATCATAGTCCCTGACAAATAAATTAATAAAATAAGTTCAAGTTTTGTTCCATCTTCCCCTGTTCAGATCCTTTTAGTGAATTCATGTGCCTTCATGTTGCATGCTTTTTTGTTGTGCTCTTTGAATGTGAGAGAACATGAGAGCGTCAACGGGGAGGTGTGGGATGGAGGGATCGCAGCAGATGAGTGGTAGGGAGGAGTGTCACCTCCTGCAGCTCGTCAGACACCCGCTGATCAGGCCTTCTCTCTCTCTCCGTGCTCCCTTGCTCAACGCGCATCTCTCTCTCCAGCTCATGCAGACGCCGCTCCACACGAGACGATACCTGCAGACAGTAAGATGAGAGGACACCTTAGGTCACGCAAACATCACTGATGCAGGAGTGGCGTCAGGATATGATAAATGAGACAACAGGAAATTAAAGGGGTGCGTGACAAAAATATCTTTTAGAAATATTATGTTCAAGATGTAAGAGTTTCCTGTCTGATCAGGAAGCATCACATCGATGTGTATAAGACAGTTAATACCTTTATCTTTTCACATCAAGAGATGTGACAAGATAAAAAATATTAAACACGTTGGCTGTGATTTGTCACAGTAATGATGGTGCAGAGAGGAGCCCTGTGCCTGGAAATTACACTGAAATATTTGCTAAAGTTAGACTTCTCTGAAGTTACATTTTACAAAGACGAAACCATTTGTCCTTAGTTGATTTCAATTCAGACAACAAAAATATCTGCATGCTTTATACAGCAGCTTCCATCCATCAGTAACTGTGATGTGGTGTCCATAAATTCAGGATGCCCTCATTTTTCTTCTGAAATCCACAGAGCTAGAAAGCATATTTGAAGCATTAAGAGTGAAATACACCGCCACAACTCACTGAGTCCTGTCTCTGGAAAGTTGTCATGTGCTCTGTAAGGCTCTCCATCGCTTTCCTGGTGTCAATATCCGACCTATAAAAAAGACAAATTCAGCGGGCTGAAAATATTTACACAGCAGAGTTCTCAGTCATTTTGAAAAATACTATTTTATATCCTATCCAGGATATAACCGATCAAAATGTGAATTCATAATGTGACTTTAGTGACCGCTAAAAACAATTATGCAGCGTCAGATGTTGAAATATGATTTTGGATCAATTTGGTCTGGTCAGCAGCACCAGAGGGGAGGGATTTTTTTAATAACTTTAAAATGTCAAATTCTAATGCATGTTGAGAAAAGGATCTGCTGCTTTTTGACTTTCCAGTGATGTCTCGAAAAGTTTCCCAGGAGGACACTATCACTTTCCCATCAAGGAGATTTCAAAGACTTGAAAACCAGTATTCTTTTCAAAGCTCTTCACAATGGATAAAAACTTTTTATACACAGTGGATATGAGTAAAACATCAATACCCTGCACTGGCCTAGACATCAGTTAGTGTAGAAAATAGTGTAGAAAATATGTGGGCAGACCTGAAGAAGAGAGAGCACAAGAGTCCCCCTGAGCTTTGTGTGGATTACTAAAACAGTGTGTACTAAATTAGTAAAGCCTTATTCAAACATAAAAACTGTTGTTAAAGCAAATCATGCTTTTAATATCAAATTAAGGGCATGCACACTTTCGAAACTAAAGTAAATGATGTGAATGATTTATCTGGTTATAACGCAACATTGAAAAAAGTTTGAATTAATTTTCATTTCAGATTTCAAGTCAATTAAACAACAATATTTGAGAGTAAAAGCTTTTTTACTGTGTGTGAGCGTCTATTTCAGATTTTACTGTTTGAAGTTGTTATCATTTTACTAACTTTTCAAATCTGACAGAATGGCACTACTAATCTGTCACTACCTGTCACCTGTCTAATTGGTCTACTTTTGCTGTGGCAAGTGAGATTGGTTGTAATACTTGCTACTATGGTGCACAGGAAAACAACACTTTGAAGGTTGAGGGCCCTATTCAGTTGTGTGAAAACAAAAAAATTGGTTTACTGTTATGATGTTCAGACTTTGCCCCTCGCCTCAGATACCTATTCCTCCTGAGGATTTCTTTATCTAGGTCATCTGACAGCCTCTGCTGGTCACAATGGAGATCCCTCAAGGATTGGTGCAAAGTGTGGATCTACATGGAACAGCCACAGATAAGATACGGAATACAAAACATTAGACACAAGCAAAGCAAAGAGCGCGCTATCATTGTCTTTACAAAGATGTACATTTGTTGTAAGCACTGTGGAAAGCATAAATCAAAAATGAATTGAAATTCGTGAACACACTGTAAGCCTTTGCACTAACATAAACAATATCTGATTTGAATGAAATCTTATCAAGACCCTTCAAAATTAACATAACAAATGTCATATCTCTGTTGCTGACTCAGTGTGCCCTCTTGTGGCAACTTTCTGAAATTACATGACAGTAACGTGGCACAGATTAGTGGTTGGTCCTTCTGCATTGCTTACATCCTCTCCTGTCAGGCTGGCATCCTTGAAGCGAACGCTGGCGGACTGCGACCTCTTTCTCCTTCCTGGAGAGCCTGCATAGTCCCTCAGCGGAGAAGTAGGGTAGAAACGCTGGCCGTCTGAAATCCCAGATGAATGCATGTTGTAAAGTACTGATCAGGTGTTCAAATTCAAATGATAAAGCAGGGGCCAGAGCTTTTGCAAGCTGGTAAAATTTCCATCTCATGCAGCTCACAAATGACAGTTTCCCGCTAAAAGTGCCACAAAGGTCACTATACGTCGAAATTACTGATTAAAGTTAGCAACATAAACATTAATAATTATGGTGTGCTTTTTTTTCATCTACATATTTTGTCTGTGTGTTATCAGCCTGTATGTTCTATCTCTTTGCAAATTATCCAAAACTAAAACTGCAATCAGAATTCAGCTGTCAGCAAAATCCTTTCTTTTTCTCCATACCTGATCCCGAGCAAGCTTCCAGGTCACTGGTATGAAGGGTGGAGGCTGAGGCACTTCGAGCGCCATTGGATCTGCTTATCCTCTGCGACTGCAGCTGACTGATCGACTCCTCCAGGTTCTCCCTAAGCTGATGCAGAAAAAGCACACGTGGGATTGACAAACCAAGAATTTTTACATCTATTCCCTCTGCAGTGTCGCCACAGCATTACAACAACAAATACTAGGAGGGATGGCATCATTTGCCTCATTAACGTAAAATACTTAGTGATCTAATTTCATTCAATACCAGGGTAGGGTTTAGTGCTACGACATGCACTTGAAACAAATCTCAGATTAAAACATGGTAATGTGTGCAATGTTGGAAAGGCCAACATCAAACCTTATGCATCTTTAAGGTGTAAATACAATCTAATTAAATGATAATTCATTCAATCATTGAACAGGTGTCTCACCAATGCCATGGCTTCAGCCTGATCATCTGTATGCTCCCTGTACTGGCCCAGCATCCGGTCAACTTTGGTCAAATTCTTACTGGTGTCCTGCCAAAGATAAACAACTGTTAGTTAACCATTATTTAACAAAATAACTTCATGAAGAAACAAAAGTGAAGTAAAGAATGGTAGATAGAGGACTCTGAGCTCACTGAACACTTGGAGAGTAAGACTAGACAGCACGTTTAGTAATAACAGCTGGAGGACGTCTGAACATACAGATGTCTGTCACATGAGGCAGAGCAAAGTACCTGTAAAGTGCTTGCCAGTGTGCTGATCTTCTCGGATATGTCTGCTGCTCGGCCATCACCTCCACTCCCACTGGCTCTGCCCCTGTCCCGTCCAGGTCGACGGTGGGCTTCACGCCCCCGAGGCCTGTGTCCCTGTATCCTGTCGTAAGAATCCGACTCACTGGATGTGTCCATACTTTGGGACGGGGCAGGTCTACAAAACGACTGACGAAGCAAACCTGACGATTAGTGACCAGCACTAGCTTCGTCTGCGGGAAAACGCTAACTGTTAACAGCAACGTTAATCAGATTAACGAACAAACGGGGTTGGTTTTCAACTTTCTTTACAATAGATAATTTTGTCATAGCAAGCATACACGAGAGCTTTGTCATCGTTGCCCTAACAACCCGTGGAGACAGGAAACTATCTGACCAGCAAAACACTACAGTTCAAACTGTCCTCTTCCCGATCAATCACCGTGCTGGGCATTGTTGTGGGTGATGATCCTCCCGGTTAGCAACAAGTGGCAACTCCTGTGAATGTTAGCTAGCTAACCAGACGTTAGCCAACTAATTTTGCCGTGTGATAATACTGTAAAAACTGCTAAACACTGCGTATGTCCAGCAGCAAAAGCGGAACTACATGCCACCGCTATAATTACGTTACACGCCAGCCGTTAGTTCTTCGCTTTGCAAATGAAAGCTAACGGAAGAACAACCCTCCGCCTCACCGTGCTATGGCAACTTGAACTAGCCGCGTCTGAGCAGGAAAACAACAGACTACAGTTGCCTCCAAAGGACGCCGGGAACTGTAGTCTGCCCACCATGGTGCAGTGTGGGAATTTATTATTTGTGAACTACATTGTCCAAAGGTGTGCGTTTGCGCCAGTACTGCCGCTCCTCAGAAAAGAAAAGAAAAGAAAAGAAAAGAAAAGAAAAGAAAAGAAAAGAAAAGAAAAGAAAAGAAAAGAAAAGAAAAGAAAAGAAAAGAAAAGAAAAGAGAACAGTAACAGTAGGGTGCCTTCTTTTTCTTATTGGAACAGACAGTTTATGTCAATATATTATATATTTATTATATATTTATATATTTTTGACTAGAATAATGGAAGAAAATCAATATTGGGCATACAATAGACTTATAGAAATATACAGAAACAGACAGTTTTTGAAATATACTGGAAATGGAAGTCAACCGACTGAATATGAGTATATTTCCTGAATAGAATAATCGACTAAAATAAAACACATGGCTCAAAAGCTGGAAAATAAATCAATGGGCTAATGTAGGACACTTTTGGAAATATAGCCTACTGCAACAGACAGTTTGTCAACTACCAAAGTATAAGAACGGCATACAACTAAAACATAAGGGGGGGGGAAAGAAGAAAAGACTATTCTCGAGTCTAACACAAGAGTGCCTCAGAAGTCCACCCTCCCCTCAAGTTGAAGACCACCTCCAAAACCCACCAGAGAGCTGCAGCTGTCCGTCCTACAGCATCCCCACCTTCACAACCTCTCAGAAACTCTTGGGGCCCTGTAACGAAAACTAAGAACTATTCAACTGCAACTCCACTGTCTCTACCTGAGGATTAAACCAAAAACAAATATCATAGGCCATCATAGACTACCTTACTTATATTGATATAACTATTTGCTGTTGTGGTCATCAAGAGGACTAGAAAGGGGGGGAAACAGAAGTCAATCTGGGGATATTTTTTTGAACCGAGCAGCTCTCCAGCATGCAGGTGATAACATGCGCCTTGTTTACGCTCGTCGCTCTGCCTGTCAGCGCTGCCTCGGAGGATGACTCCTGCCCTGCTGTCTGCGAGTGCTCTGAATGGAAGACTCACACCATCTCCTGCTTTGACATTGATATTCTCCCCAGGTTTCCAGCAGGCACGGAGAGACTGTAAGTAGGCGTACAAAAACGCATCTGTAAAAGTCTTCCTGCTGTTTTTTTTTCATGCATTTTGCATGTAAAGTGCTCTTATAACCCCGCGGAAAAATCATTATTGTCATGAATATTCCCTCGAAGTGTTCCCACAGGTACTTTAAGGCTGTCTGTGATGTTAAGTAGGTTTTCCATTTTAAGGTTGTCTATTATAGTATTGCTAACAACCTATGTTCCAAAGTTGTCAATGTGACTTCTACTTTTGATTTGGTGCGAAATAGACAATAGACAAGGGTAAATAAAACATCTTAAAAGAACACTAAAGCTATTTTTTTCATGAGGATTAATTTATAAGTAGTTGAATATTGGAATAACGTGTTTAGGATTACTAATGAATAATAAATCTGCACCATATTTTATTTAAAAGATTTATTGAACCACCTTTATAACCTGAAATCGTTCACAATGAAGCATTAATGTAACTGAACAAGTGAAGAAGACGATATACATTTCCTGAATATATGGTTTATTTTCTTAATATCTGTTGTTGGTTGCATTGGGATTATTTTTTTATGCAGCTTTTAAATTACCATTACAATTTCACACTGCCACAGCATATACCCCAGCACCTAATATCAGAGACACATAGAGATAGAGATGAAACTGGGAATGCAGATGTCCACTTCAGAGGGTTTCTCAGAGGGCTGCAGGGTATTTTAACATTTCAAAGTCCTGTGCGCAGAGTGTTCACACTGCAGAAGTATATTGTAGACAGTTTGGAAAACAAATGGGAATTCTCTTTGGTACATAATTAAAACTTCATGTTTACCACACCTTCCATGCACATTAGGAAATTTTAGAAAAACAACAAGACTACCTGCTCATATTTATTCATTTAATTTCATCGTTGCGCTTTGTTATACACAAACATTGTTTCTGTGGTGCAAATTAAACAACACCCACCAATAACACAGACACTATTAAGATGATGGGTTCATCTTAACTGCCAGCCAAGACTACAGTATAGGGTCATTGTATGTAATGGGACCCCACTGCATTACATCCAACAGCAAACAGGATTGCCAGTAACAGTAAAAGAATAGTAATTAGTCCTACACCGTTTGTCATATACAAGACTTAACAGCTTTTTTTTCCAGTAATTACTACAAATATGATAATTCCAAGAAAAAGAATCAAAGACCTTCTCCATATAAAATGTGTTGCTTCTTGGAGTAGCAAAGGCTATGATGTTCATGACTTTAAAAATGGACCCAACCAACAGTTGATCTATGGTCGAGCTGTTTTCTCATTATACGAGACCCCAAAGAATCTGTCAATAATCCTGGGAGCCGACATGATGTTATATGTCAGGGTCACCTCTGAAAAATGTAGCGGGGCTTTTATACTTCCTAAATTGCTCAAGTACCGGGTGAAAATTATGCAAGAGAGAGCGACCAGTTTGCTATGGCCTTGAGTGATGGAAACACATGCCCTTCAGAGAGACTCCGTGGCAGATGTGGAAACATAGAATCGGAAGAGTTAGAATGGCTATTTCTATTTAAATCCAGCTTTCTTGAACAATAAATCAGATGGCACCGTTACATAGTATAAACTGGACTTTTGGTTAAGGTGTAGTGGAAATAACCAAGTTGGTACATTTCCTAATATTTCAAACATTACTTTAAATATTCATAATGATATGATTTTGCAGTTCTGAATTGTATTAAATTATATATTTTTGAAGAAGAGTTGGAGCCTATAGGTCCTACAGGCCAAGTTAAATTGTGGGACGTAACTGGAAAATGCACTCTGTGTGTTGACTGTAGATGTTATCTGACAAGTGAAAAACACCTATCCAGAAGGAGCGAGGTTCCTGACACCTTGCACGAATTGATCCATCAAATTCTTGGTGGTGTCAATATTTTGTCCTTTTTGTTCCTCCTAGTTGACAACAGGCTATGATTATCTACTCACCTACATTTTTAGGCATGCTAGTACTCTGGGAATGGCAACGTCAATCGGTCGGTTGGTCGGTCCACTAATTTGGATCAAACAGAAATATCTTAACTATTGGATGGATTCCCATGAAATTTTATACAGACATTCATGGTCCCCAGAGGATGACATTTGTGGTTTTAAATGAAATGTGCCGACAAATATTGAATGGTTTGCCATGAAATTTGGTACAAACATTAATGGATGAATTTTAACTCCTTTGGTCATCCTTTAACCTTTCCTTGGTTAGTTCAAAATTTAAATTTGTCCAACACTTTGGTTTATGACCGAATACTTAAAAATGAATCACATCAGCCTCAGATGTAGTTTGTGTTTGGTGTTAATCGGCATGAGCTTGTTAGCATTGTCATTGTGAGTATGTTAGCATGCTGACTTTAGAGTTTAGCTAAAAGCTCCACTATGTAGCCTCAGAGACACTAGCACATCTGTAGACTCTTGTTTTTAAGATGGATAGACATGTAGGATGCACACTTCTAATGTATGTAAACATATAGGTGAGATTCCCAAAGTAACACATGGATAATGATTTAGACACTTCAATGTGTTGCTTTTATACAAAATACCTCTAAAGCACTAATGTGGGGGCTCACAAATGATAATTTAGGCTAAGTAGAAGGTTCTGTGCTATGTTGTGATAATCCTCATTCCTGTCTTACAGTTTATTGGAACATCCCACCATTATTCAATCCCCACCACCACTTTGCATCGCCTCCAACAGCACCCATCACATGAAATTATCTCCCGATCACTGCTCCAATTCACATGTCCATGTGCGTCGATGTCCCCTACGATTTCCTCACATTCCTGTCCAAAGTTTATCCAGAGCCTTCCAGAAAGATGGAAAGACATGAAAGCATGCCACCAACTGTCTGGACTGTCACCCCTCCTGATAAAAATATCTGCCAAATAAGCCAGAAATAGATTGTGTATTGAGTGGGATGTTCTAGCAGATGAGGCGTAAGGAAGGTTGATTTTGTTGTACACACACCGATGGATGGATGACCCTGCTGCCATTGGGGTTTGGCCAGTGGGGTTTGTCAGTTATTCATGCTATTGGCTGCGCATCTTGTAGACAGTCACAACAAAATATGTCTAAAACTTCATTACATATTTTCATTATTGGACCAATAAAACACGTATGAAATTGGGGGCTTGGATTGATGCTACTAGTTACAAGCAAACAAATAAAGAAATATAGATTTGAGTTTTTTGACGCAGTCAGAAACAAAAATAGTTTCAAAATGTACACTGTAGGAATATTGATTTGGGGTCTAAAAGTATGCTGAGAGCTCTTTAAGCATCGTTAGAGGTTTGCGCTCTCGCACTGCTTCGAAATTCTTTTTGTTTATAGTTTTACGGTGTGAAACTTTCTGCACTGATTTTGTCATAGTTTAGTTAAAAACTCTATTGCGGAGGATAATGTGTAAAAGTTGCTCTTCATAAAACAAAATGTGAATGCAAAGCAGACATCTATGTGTGCTTGTGTGTGTGTGTGTGTGTGTCTGAGAGAGAGAGAGAGAGAGAGTCAGCATATGTGGATACTTAGAGCTTGGAGTCCTTTGTGTGTGCACTTGTGGAGGTTACTCCATGTGTCACTGGGAGTCAGAGAGGTGGAAAGGAAAGCACAGACACTCTTAAAAGCCTGCGTAGCGTGACTCCTGACTGCGTCTGGACGATGCATTCAAATACAATATTTACCTTTTACAGCACATTTCTCAAACACCCAGAGAGCTCCATTTGAGAATAATTAGGAGGGAAAAAAGACTTCAAGGGAAAGGGGGGAAAAACACGGCAGTTCCAGTCTTTCAAAAACCTCAGGGTTTTTGGATTGGAGTTAAAACGTGCGATAACTCATGATATTCGTTAACTCTTATTCGTCTAATAAAACGTACAGAAGACTGAAATCCTAATGCTGTTTCCTGAATGATAACAGATGAGCACAGGGATTAATTGTAAAATAAGGGGGATATATGAGCTGAGATTACTGGAAATACTGACAGTTTCCCAGCTATTAATTTGTACCGATGGATCATGTAATGGAAATTGTTTCTATTACTTCACATTCTACAGTGACAGCCTCATGTGTTTATGATAAAATAAATAAGGATGTAATCTTTTATAAAACTTAAAATCCTTTCTTTATTTTTAATCATTGTGCACCATCACCTGTCATTACCACTTGCTTTTTTCTTCATACACTCATGGGATATGAGATTTTTTTTTTTTTTAAATGTAGAAAAAAGTAACTGCAGTGTACATCCAAGCACTCTGACTGAGAGGGCAGTAGGGACAGCACTTCTACACGAGAGGAGCTTATACTGTATCACACTGGAGAAAGTGCAGGTTGAAATCTACAACAGAATATGTAACTGACCCCTTCTACCAGTCACCACAGGCCGTTACACATCAAAATGAGACTGAGCCCATAGTAAACACAGCTATGTTGTCAATCCAATGCTGACACTATTATAAATTATGCGGCTTCTCCCCACTTCAAACTCAGTTCCCAACCTGTTTGTTTTCTCGGGTTTCTATCCAAAAGGACAATTGCAGGGAGTCATTTTCTCCTTAAGCCACCGAGAAGGGGCTCGTTGGTGTTCCCACCGCGCTCCTGAGGGAAAATACATGCTGGTTATTTGGGTTTGAGCGCGGCGGTGAAACAGCGTGGTTCTGACGGGGGTGTTTGGTGTCAGGGTCTGCTCTGTGTCCCACTGTTTGTTTGAGTTTGTCAAAGCATTTGCAGGGTGCCGTGCTCCCGTGTCTACTGACTGACTAACCCCCTCCATGTAAGTGTGATTCAGACTCATAAGCCAGATCTCAGCCTCTGAATTAGTCTATTGTTCCCTTGATGAGCCAAAGGTGCACAAAGATGGGGGCTTTGCCTGAGTCAGAATACCTGTTTCAAAGTTCAAAGTCTCTAAAATGGATGCACGCACTGCTGCCAGTTGAGACAGTCAAACAAATTCTGAACGTGCATCTTCCTGCAGGGTGGGCCTTGAGTATAACATGACATCAATACATTTGGCGACCATCTTAATCCTTATCCTCTATTATTATGTTGTGATTCCCAAATCCACCACAACAAAATCCGCAGCCAGATCACAGGAAAGAAATAACACATTTTCACCGGTAAAGTAGAGGTAAAATTGCCCACAGTGTACTCTAAGGTATAGTTTGACATTTTGTGAAATTCGCTTAACCACGTTCGAGTTAGACAAGAGGATTGATGCTACTTTAAAAAACATGTTTAGCATGAAGCCATAGCCAGCAGCTGGTTAGCTTAGCTTAGCCTAAAGACTTTTTAAGCTACAGAAACAACGGAAACAGCTAGCCTGGCTCCGTCCATAACAAAATCCAACTACCAGCACCTCCAAAGCTTATATCTGTATACGCAGTCACCTGTGACCTGCCTAGAAATAGTACAGCACATGACCCACCATAAAACCACAAATTGATGTTTCAGTTTTGAACGGATTGAGCAAAAAAAGATATAACGTGTTAATAAGCGAGCTCAGGCGACATTCTGGTAGGTGGATTTTGTTACCTTTGCACAGAGCCAGACTAGCTGTTTGCCTGTATCAGTGTTAATACTAAGCTAAGCTGTCTGTATAGCGTCATGTTTAACCTACAGTCATTAAAGTGGGATTGATCTTCTCATCTAAACAAATGGAAAATTCCCAAAGTTTCATACAATTTCTTTAATGCTGGGGTTGCATACTTGAATTTTGTGTCTTTGAATGTAAGATAATTGACTTTAACATTCAACATTAACCTGCTGACAATACTGTAAATGCCCGAAAAATTTCTCTTAATTTCTAAATATTTTCTGTCCTGACCCTTGGTTTCACAGTGTATCTGTAACATTGGGGACCGATTTCTCCAGAACAACATGGAGGTCCAACTTTAGGTCTCAACCTTACTTTTTGAAACATTGTCCTAAACAGACCCAGACATTGTTTGATTTGGCTGCCAGCTCAGGTCCAGTCAGATCCAAGTCTCTGTTTTTCCCCCCATGTTTCTAGAATAGGTGGCGTCTATTTCACCATTTACTTCAAAGAAACCTTTCATCTGATTCAAAAATGTATTAATGTTGGGCCTTTTTATCTGTTTGCCCTTTTCTCCTCTCTTACCTGCACAGTCTCTCTTCCCCTTTAGATCTCCTTTTGTCTAGAATTACTAGACAGGTTTTGATCTGTGAAATTTACTTTTGGGAAACTGAATCACAATATGGAGAAGATCTTGATAATTTCCACAATGCAGTACAGAGTATCCTCAGAAAATCTCCACGTTCAAGGTTTTAAACTAGTCCATTAAAAGAATAGTTTGATATTTTGGGAAATACGCTTATTCACTTTCTTGCCGAGAGTTAGATGGGAAAATTTGATGGATTCACTGTCATATTATGAAAGCACTTATTTGCTTTCTTGCATATTATTTCCCAAAATTCCTGTTCCTCTAAAAATGTCACAGAACACCTTCCTAACGAACTCTAGTCCGACAAATAGAAGACACAGGCAGTAAAATGTGTTTGTAATAACTAAAATGTCTGTCTTTTTTTTTTTTTTTTTTTTAAGCAGATGGCTTTTTGAGACCCGTCTGTCATCCGTGCCAGCAGATGCTTTTGCCAACATGGTCAACATCTCTAGGATGTGAGTGGTGATTTATTCAGTGGGATTATTCCATTCAAGCCTCATACACTTTCCATTAACGGCTATTCAAACACAAACCCTTCAAAGCTGCTCTCATCCACCTGTTGTCTTTCAACTGCTTTGCCTAAAAAATGTGAATCTATCTTAGCTCCAAACTGCCCACCCCTTTCCTTTTTGTCTCCCACCCAAGCAGATGATATGCTCTCTGTTTAGTATCATCGCTGGCTCCTAATCACAGCTGGAAGCTTTAATGCGTTCCTTCAATAGGAATGTTGGTCCTTCGACCGCAGCAGGGGTTGGACATTGGCTCGGTATTTCAGCCGAGCGCTTTGGGTGTGTGGTGATTTTAGACTGCCATTAGAGGTGGAGTCTCTGTCGAGGTAAAATATACATTCGAGCCTTGATCCTCAGCTGCTGAGTCCGGCGTCTGCGTCCAAGTCATGCATGAAGGGAGACAGAGGTGGATGAGAGGTTTTCTGCAAGCCTCAAACAGTCACAAGTGCACACAGCCAATGTTTCCATTGCCTCCTTGTTCTCCATCCAGCTGAAATGATACAGTATCGCAGTACATAACAGAAAACCAATAAAATGTCAGTCAAATTGTGAACATTATAGTGTGTTTTATTAAGTGGCTTGTAACTGTAAGTAGCAGAATTTATGTTATGTTTTATAAGCAGTTCATTTTTAACCCTGATCCAGTGCTACGTTCATGGTTTATTTAAAGAGCATACTTGTTACCAAGTAATAACACATGGGAGCAGAGTGACTGATGACTAGGCAATGTATATGTGAGGTGCATACCTGTAAAATTACCCGTGACTTTGGAGGCTTTAGACAAGGTGGGCTGATAAATTCAGGAAAGAGTTGCCGGCTTTAGGGGTCATTTTTGGAACCATACACTTAAACTCGTTTAAGAAAACAGGTCTTCAGTTTCTCTCTCGCGCTGGCACAGGGCCTTCACAAGTCAGACATGGGGTTAAGAAAAGTCTTTATTTTGACAACTTATACATTGTACATGAGCTTTGTTTATTTTAATTTTAGATCTGTATCAGTGGATGTGACGCTGCAGAGGCTGGAGAGGCACTCATTCTACAGCCTGAGGAAAATCACCCACATGTGAGTAACTAAAGAGAAGGGCACGCTCTTTATTGATTTTTATTGATTAAGCTTTTCCATTTGCTGTATGGAGAGAAAAATGCTTAATTCTGAACCTTTCCAGTGGCAAATGGAGGCAAGTAAAGACATTAGAAACTTATTTCTCTCATTTTCTCGCATTAAAAAATAACCTTACTGTGGGATTACTACATGCTGATTAGATAAGGACACTTCAATTTGATGAAATAACTTAATATATGAATTTATTTGGCGGATTATTACAGTATCTGGTTTAAACAGACAGTCGGAATAAACGTGTTAGAGAAGAGGCTAAACAGCAGCCAGTATCTGGCTTCTCTCCTCGTCTTTTTCATGCTCCAGCTCTTGCTGAAGCAGCTCAGGGGAAAAAAAGTCTAGCAAGGTGCACTCTATTCTCAATTATGAAATAGAGATTTATGGCTGGAGTCTCCGGGTGGACCACACACTTTCCAGCAGAACACTTTCTAGTACTTCATGTATTACTGCAGAACTTCCTGGCTATGTGAATGATTTGTTCCAAGTTACAGCATCTTGCAACACAGTGTTTTGTGTGTAAACAGTTTGTTTCCACTGTCCAATTACTGTGTAAAATGTTGAGACAGCATCTGTGACTAACAGCTACAAGAATCAATTTGACATGACTTGATGCGTGTGTGTGTGTGTGTGTGTACCATTTGACTGTCAATTTCATCTTAATTTCCCTTCCTTTTATTGTCTTTCCTTATTAGCTGCCTAATTCCAGATATCAAAATACAGACAGAAATAATCATTCAAACCGCTAGCTGAGGTTTGTAGCTGTTTTCTGTGGGTGTATTTTGGATCTCCGGGGCCTATTTGCCACTGATTGGTGTGGTGTAGTGCCATACATCAGATAATGGCATCTCTCTCAGGTTTCCTTCAGGGTCAGACACAAATTAATGCTCTGCTTCCTGTTGGCTGCCTGAGGCCGACAGCAGCTGTGGATCTAGGACTGCAGTTGGAGCTGAGAGCTCAGAGATGGTTGTATCATGCTACCATCAAGAGAAACCACTAATTTCGAGACTTCTAAGTTTTTTACTGGAAAGTTTTCTCATGAATAAATCTGTTTTGGTACTCTTTTAGGAAATGATACATCACCATAAATATTTCAAACTTTGTTTATGAGGCAAAAAAACGATATAACAATGTCCGACAAAGACCATCGAATAGAAAACAGGCCCACAGTACTAACATGCTCACAATGACAATGTTAAAATGTTGATATTTAGCAGTTAATGTTTACCACAGTTATTTTATTTCACATGTTAGCATGCAAGGCCCATGGGAGTGTAGTTTAGACGACTATGTAACATTTCAAGGCGATCCATCCAGTGGTTTCACTCTGAACCCAAACTGTCAACTGTAAGGTGGCGTTAGATGAAAACTCCATCACCAAACTCATTAAGATACATCATCTGTGTGACATGAATGTCCGTAGCAAATTTTGTGCCCATGAAAGCTGTTGCTCCGAGATGAAAAGTGAATGGATCACTCAAGTCATTAGGATTTCATCCTCTGGGGACCATATAAAGTACAAAATTTAATGGCAATCCATTCAACATTTAGAGATATTTCAAACTGATTGACTAAGTGGTGCCATCCCTAGAGCCACAGAGCTGGTACAGCTAATAAGACTAAAGCCGACAGCTGCTAGCAGCTTTGTTTCTAGGTACGGTGGTGCTTTGAGTTGTTTAGCAGGTATAATGTTACCCATGTTTACCATCTTACTTTAGCATGTTAGCACATCTGCTAATTAGCACTAAACAGAAAGTACAGCTGAGCAGGTATTTGGTGATAAACAAAAGGATTGAAGAAATTTAAAGAAATTTAAGTTTTGACCTGATGATGGCACTAGTTAAAAAGTTAAGGAACATCAAAACTGGGACCATGACAATCCATTCAATAGATGTTGAGACATTTCACTCAAAGCCACAAATGTCTACCTCATTATGACGCTAGAAGAAAAGTCAGGGATCACCAAAGTCACAGATTCATCTTCTGGGTACCGTAAATTTCAAATTCATGGTATTCCATCCAGTAGTTGTTGAGATAATTCAGTTTAGACCAAAATGTCCTGACAAAATGGAAACCAACATTTCCATCCCTATAACTACACTGCTAGAGTGGCTATAAAATGTAAAACAAAAGTGAACTCTTCGGTCATACAACCATTGTCAGCAGTTTTCACATTTTTGTGACACTGTGTCACCTTTGAAATATGAAATAAATATGTTGTTTTTTGCATCCAATGAGTCGCTTCTCTTCTAGATTTCTGTCAGTGTGAAGTGCAGTGCAAACACGCCATAGCTGACAAATTTGGTCATCAAAGAACTGTGACAAAGATTTAAACTCTTCACCACCATCTGTTTGGGTAAGAGTTTCAGTTTATACACAACAGCATTAAGAAGACAAACCTCTCCCACTTAGTGACTTCCATTGGTTTGACCATGTCTGTCTGCTGGGCGCAGTGAGGTTTGCCAGGTGTGTAAAAAAGGGCCAGGACACACGTTCCAGAGCTCCACACGGCCTCAGACATGAGAAAGAGGTGTTGGGTCCAGCCCAGGGTGGACCAGAGTAAACACACTAATGAAACGCTAATTTGACTCTACTTCCGGCCCCTGGCTGTCTGCACTGAGTTTCCCTTCTCTTGCACAGGCATGCTCCCTTTTCTGCTCTGTCAGCAGGTTTTAAGACTGCGCAGTTTGTGTTTCTGAATGTGCGAGCAAATATCCTTCATAGGGGCCACAACACACACTTGTGTCCTTTAACAAGCATAAAATGTTATTCAAGGTCATGCATCTGCCACTCAATATGAATCTCTAAATATTTCCACCTATGCATCTCTTTCTTGTCTGTTTGTTCTTTCAGAGAGATACGAAATGCAAAGAGTCTGACCTACATTGACCCAGAAGCCTTTAAGAATCTCCCAAACCTCAAATACCTGTGAGTGTTGTTCTTTACATGTGTTTTTAATGAACTCATACAGTATTGACATTGAATTACACATATTGACAACATTATGGTAAAATACTTCAGTCTGGCAATAATTTAGACTTCTATTCATAGAATTGTGTGTGTGTGTGTGTGTGTGTGTGTGTGTGTGTGTGTGTGTCAGTATGGAAAAGACAAATCCAACATACAGTATTTGGTGAAAGATGTCAATCTTATATAAATTCTTGACTCATGGGAAAAGGCTGTTGCTTCCATCCTGGAGGTCAAAACTAAGTAGTTTAGCATTATATCACCTCTTTTTAAGAAGCTACAGCATGAATAACAATCCAGAATGTAACAGTGACTCTTCAATTTGCCCATTAAAATGAATTGGACTAGTTATTAAATGATGCAGTCTACTCTGAACAGCAGGTGTGATACCCACACCAGATCTCTGTGACTGTTATAATAATAATGCTTGCTATATTATTGCATGACACTGGTATCCCATATAATACCAGATTATTAATAATAAGACAACAAGCATCTTTAAATGAACCTGTGTAGTCTTTGTGTCCACTATATCCTGACTTTTTCTCTCTTCATGCCATTCAGGGGGATTTTCAATACTGGCCTTACTTTCTTCCCTGAGTTGAGCAACATCCACTCGAATGACATGAACTTCATACTGTAAGTTGCTGTAACTTTACAACTTTTAACCCAAGTGCTTTATGTATGCTTCTTGTAGCATTTTAAAATTTATTTTGGGTCATTAGTAACTAACTTAATCAAACAGGAGGTGGTAAAAGTGCATTTAGTTACTGTGGACCTGCCCTCTGGAAGGCTCTGCCTGATGAGCTGCAAGCTCTAAAAACTGTATTTACACTTAAAGCTAAGCTCAAAACCATCTTTTCTCAGGCCTATGAACAGTGTGTGTGTGTGTGTGTGTATGACCTTGCTTGTGTATATATGTATATATGTATATGTGTGTATATGTAGGTATTGTGGTATGTTGTCTCTTTATTGCATATGCTTTTGTCTCTTTTTAAATATAAAGCATATTGAGTTTCTTTGTAATGGAATGTTATTGATATACAAAATACTGCATAAGCACTTTAATATGTGAGTATATTTGTTTGGACTGTATATTTGCGTGTGTGTATGTATTTTCTTTTTCATAAATGTCTGATTCTCCATGTATAACCCTCTGCAAATCCACATGAAATGAGCTGTTTCTAAAGTCACACCGTCACACATCTGTGTTGTCAGCTGCTCTATCTAATTTAATTTTCCTACCCAGACATAATACTCGAGAATACATCAACACTGCATTCCTCTCGATGCCACTTTGCAGTCGAGGGTCTGTGTTTGCAACACCACTTCATTTCCTCTCTATTTGGCGTCTTCCTTTGCAGGGAAATTGTTGATCATCCCTTCATCACTGAGATCCCGGCCAACTCATTCTGTGGCATTACCAGTGAAGTGCTTACAGTGTGAGCATACCCACACACAGACATACAGAAACTAAACACCTTTGCAAATACGTACATATACATGTTTTTTATGTAAGAAATAGTTTTAGTGTGCCAATAATCTAGGTTTCTATAGATTTTTCCTGAGGTGTCTGCATATAGTCATAGTCATAGTTAGAGGTTTCTGGGCTCATTTCCCTCCTGACATTTTTTAAAAAAAGATTTATATTTATTCACTGGATAGCAGTTAATTTATAGGTAGATTTGCCAACATAAAGAATGATTAGACCTATTCAATATGACTAAGAATCTGCATAAACACTAGTGGCTCACGATGATAATCCGAACATACTGATATTTAATATATAATTACCATCTTCACCGTCTTAGCTTTGCGTGTTGATATGCTAAAATTAGCTAATTAGCACTAAACACAAAGCACAGCTGAGATCCATGAGAATGTCATTAGTTTTGCAGGTACTTTGTCATAAACAACAAACTGAAAGGGATTCATCCAGTGGTGAACATGGATGTCTGCACCCAATTTCATGGCAATCCATCCCATAATTGTTGAGATATTTCAGTCTGGACCAAAGTGGTGGACCGACTGACCAACATTAGCATTGTAAGCTAACAATGTAATTACATAAGGCATGCTTTACAAAATGAATAAGAAAAATGAAATATAGTCTGTAGTAAAAACATAGTAAGTGTTATATCTCTGGTATTGCCCTTTACTCCTAAATCTGATCCAAAGACTAAAATAGCCACTAGAAGAAGTGGGGACTGGCCAAAATGACCTCACTTTGAAAACATGTCCTCACTCTGAACCCACTTGAATCTCACAAAGATAGCAAAAACAAGTACATGACACACACACAAAAGGCAGTCGTATGTACATGTGGTTAGGTCTGGGAGAGAGGGAAGAGGGTTTGCAATTTTAACACACAGAACAGTGTATTACAAGAAATTTGGGCATAAAACCGCTAAATTGCACAGACAGACAAAACCTCACCATAAAATGTGAAATAAGTAGATCCCACATATCTCTGCCACTGCTGCACAAACACAGATGATGAGTCAACACATGGAAACAATTTTCTTTCAGTAGATTGAATATTAAAGCTAAAAAGAGAAATGCTAATCAATGCTATGTGCTTGGTGTTTTTGTATAAATGTATCATTCTCCTGTTCCAGGATGCTGTATGGAAACGGCTTCAGAGAAATCCAACATCACGCCTTTAATGGGACCAAGCTAGATCAAGTGTAGGTTAATGTTATTTCTGTTATGTAAACCTTGCTTGTAGTTGATTTGATGACGGTTAAAGGAAACGTTTCGACATTCTGGGAGATACGCCTGTTCACTTTCTTGCTGGGAGCTAGATGAGAAGATTGATACCACTTGGCCTCAATCTCATCTATCTCTCAACAGGAGAGTGAACAAATATATTTCCTAAAATGTCAAACTATCCCTTTAACAATTTCACTATCAGTGTGATAGTGAAGTGAATTTTGTAATAGCTTTTAGGGGTTATTTTTTATTCCCTTGATGAGCTTTCACAGTTTTAACGGCTAACAGCTATCTGTCACTGGAACAGTGAAATCAGTCGATTTAGAGGTCTTAAATTTCTCAAAAAATTAGGATACTGAGTATTTTGCTTGGATTAAACCGTTTCTGACATCTGGCATGTGTATTTCCTTACCCAACATTGAACTACAAAAGAAGTGGGCTCACAGTTGGGTCTCTGAGGGCCTTCTCATATGTACTCCAAAAGGGCCTAAGCCCAGCTCTTGATTAGCAAGCTGGAGTTCCCATGGGAAATATGTTTCCAAAAGTGGGTATCAGGAAGTCTGCATTAAGAGTTCCCCTCTCCCATACACTCAGTGACATTGGACCCTAGAGTTGTGTCAGACTTGTAGAAATCAATTTCACACTTGTATATTCAATAACCTCACTTGGATAAATTATGTGGCAGTGAAAGGAGAACAGGTAAGCATCACTTCCTTTTCTTCTTTTGCTGCAACATGTTTTCTTCTCTTCTTGTCACCTCCTGATCCTGCATATTCAGGATATGAGGTATTAATGATATTAATTTAAGCCCCCATCTCCTCTTTTACAACACCTACACACACCATATAAGAGCCTAATTAAGCCATTGGTGAGTGACTAGTGAGTCTTACCACATGGATGTTTGTGTTGGCGCCTGATCTGCTCTGAGGGGAGAACTGATCCCTGCACAGCCCGACCAAGACAAACACGCCCCTCACAGGTCTATTATCCTTATTAGATTTGAGGGATTCAGGGAGATGTGTAGTGAGGGTGCAGTGTGTTTAAGGAGTACGCCGTCCCATGTTATACTGTCTTATTTGATTTAGCAACATGAGTGAGACCTCTTTCTTTTATGTTTCACCCCTGAAATGAGAGAAAATAAATACAGGAATGTGCGCTGATGAGGCTTGGGAAAATATTATGCCATGCTTCGTCTGTGTCAGTCTGATTGAAATGTGAAGGATAACTTTTCCCTTAATAAACTTAAATTTGTGCTTACCTGTCCAGAGACCTTCACAGGAATAAGTATTTGACCAAGATGGATGAAAGGGCTTTTGGGGGCACCATCAGCGGCCCCATGCTTCTGTAAGTACCTGACAGGGTGACGATTTGAGACACTTTTATTGACTGTGTAATTACACACAATTCTTACCACACATACAGTACCTTTAAATCTCTAACTTTATCATCTCCAAAAAGATGAGCCAATCTGCTTTAAGTTCTATTATATCTTGATCTTTTTCTTGAAAAGTATATCTTTCTATCATTACCATGTGAAAATATATAAATCAAAATGGTTTCACAAAGCTTGTTCTGATGCCTAAATAAATGTGATAAATTTATGAATTTAGTGTTTTTGTACTTGGTTACTCCCTTACGGCGCTTGTAGTTTGCAACCCGAAGCCTGCTTTAAAGCAACTATGTAACTTTTTAAAGTGGAAAAAGCACATATATTCTCTTTCAAATGAAAAGTGGAACTCATAAGCAATAAAATGCATCCTTGGTCAAGTCAAGTTACTTGGTCCGGTATGACCAGTAGCTTATGGTGGCTAATGTTAGCAAACTTTAGATAGATATTGTTTCATTAATTTACATTATCGAGTGTCTACACTGACAATACAACTCTGCTCTACTTTTGCTACTGTTACACTATGTTTTTAGCATTTACCATGATACCATAATTTACACTTGTGGCTACTGTGGCCCCTTGTTACATGGTCTTGCATTAAGGGAATAGATAGATATTTGCGGGTACCTTTGGACAGAGTCAGGCTAACTGGGTCTCCCTGTTTCCCGTCTTTTTACTAAGCTAAGCAAACTGGCAGCTGGCTGTAGCTTTATATTTACTGTACAAATATGACAGAGGTATCAGTCCCATCTAGCAAGAAAGCCAATTGTATTCCCCAAAATGTCTAACTACTAATTTTATCTATAAATATTTTTCCACAAAAAGGGAACTTCAAAAATTCTTTCAATGATTCCAAATGTACATACAGCAAAACCCTTTTGGGAGTGTATATAACAATAAATAATAGCCCTAGTGTGGTAATTACATTATCCACACCATGTCAAGTTAGATTTCAGCAATTTCCACATTCATAATGTGCAGACTGGATGAGACATGTCTACAGAAATGGGATAGCATATCATCAAAGAGTAAAAATTATTCCTCCACAGCTGTGTCTTTGACCAGGAAACCTGACACGCATTGTGTGCAAGCCCGTTTCTCTGATACTGTCATCTTTTTCACAGTTCTCAAGTTTTCTTACAGCAGAGTTCCCATTTTTGAGGTGTTTGATGCCAACAGCCGTTACCACAGCTATCTAGTTGCTGTTGTGGCTCTGATCTAGCCGTTAAGTGTCTGGTTAGATAAATGGGGTCCGTGTGTAGGTCTTCTTCCTCTGTTCCACTGAGGAACATGTCCTGAGTGAGGTCACCTCCATGAGGTCATGAGCTAAACATCTGGGAATGACAAAATCAGACCGACACTCATAGGGTCTGTGCTGCTTTTTTTACAGGCTTACACAATGTGCCCCATGAGAGGAAAAGAGAGCAGAGGACAGAGAAGTGGGGAGAGCAAATGGGACTAAAAAAAACTGAGCTCTTAGCAAATATTTAATTGTGTGGCTTGTGTTTCTTTTACTTAATCAAATTAATCAGCAGATACAATGACTTGGAGATAGAATGATTTATGAAACTAAAGAAAGCAAAAGAGAACTTGGCCTCCACTTGGCCCCTGGAAGGGGGGAGTGTCCGGTGCTGTACGGTGGAATGTCCTGATAATAGGATTGCACAGGATGTTGGTGAGATTGTCAATCCCCCGCATGTCTTTGTCCCGATGAGGTTGAGCTGGCTTTGGCATGATGGCCGAGTGCAAGAAATACCACATGTAATTGCTTAAAGATGATGAAGGAGTGAGGAGCTCATTCTAGGAAACAGATGGAGGGTGTTGTTTAATCCATCTATGGCGCTCTCTGGTCTCATCGTGTCTAGCTCCTCTGTAGATTTACTGATACAACATTTGTTCCAAAGTCTGTGTTTGAAAAGGTACTGGTGACTGCTTGCTGCTCTTAGTCATTTGTGACCCCATTTGTGACCCCAGGACTCTATGATTTGGTCACATAAGGGAAAAGTCAAAACACAAAGCAAAGTGGACTGGCTCCCTCTGTGAAAATATTGGATTTGAGCATTGGTTTCACTCAGGGCAAACATTTTGCAAAGGTAAAAATTTGCAGGTAATACGTTTGTGAGATTTAAAAAAATGCCTTTAAAGACACAACCCACTGTTGGATAATAAGAAAATAAATAGTTTTGACTTTTCCCCTAAAAATTGCGTAGGGAATGTAATGTGAGAGAGTGTTGAGGTCAAAAATGGGGGACAGGACATAGCTGAGAATGATTGGGCCTATGCATTGGAGGTATCTGGGTGACCCCTCCACTTTCCTCTTATCAACACCACCATTATTGAGACAAAAAGCAAAGGTTTATATATGTGATATATTTTCTTAAGTTCTTTCTTTCCCTCTCTGTCTTTCAGAGACGTATCCCTGACGGGGATCACCTCCCTGCCTACAGCAGGTATGGATTCTGTCCGGGAGCTCAAGGCGCGTGATGCCTGGGCCCTCAAGAAACTGCCACCCATCAAAACCTTCAAGCACCTCACTATTGCCAATCTTACCTACCCCAGCCATTGTTGCGGCTTCAAAAACCTCAAAAAGAAACGAGGGTGAGCTTCGTCAATTCTTGATTGTGTGTTTGTCAAACGTATAAATGGCAATCAGAAAAGTCAAGCTGAGGCATTACAGGCTCTGGTATGAAAGACAATTAGTGTCCAACGGAATGCGCTTGTAGTCTGTATTTTGTGTGTTTGGATGATCTACCACATAGGGCAGTGCGTAGGGCAGCTGCACTTGTATCGTGTGGATCTTGGCAGGGACTGAATCAACTCTGTGACGTGTTTACCTATAACTTCTTACACTACTGCCATAATTAGTGTCACTCAATGCTGTTATTGTAGGGAGAAGGTTGAGCCAGACTAGTATGACTCTCAAAACAGGATATATAAATGATTTGATTGTACACTTAGTGCTAGTGAGGACTGCAGCCAGGTCTGTCTGGTTTTTTTGTCTAATTTGGTACTAGTGTATTATTTTATGGACCCAATCTTAAGTCTATTCATGTGTTTTCAGCTTTTTGGAGTACATCATCTGTAACCTGACTGCTTTCTACGACCAGCATCACAAGCGCTCTGTGGGGCCCCTTCGCATGCCTTCCCTCCAAGGGGATAGCGTGGTGGAAACAGTCCCAGACGATGAGCCAAACGACGGAGGCCACCGAGAATCGCAACAAGACTGGAGGAGAGGTGACTTCCATGGCAGCCTGCACTACCACACCTACTTTGGGGGCCAGCCAGATGAGGATGTGGGATTCGGCGAGACCCTCAAGAACCCCCAGGAGGACACCAGCCAAGACTTTGACAGTCGTTACGATTATGTGGTGTGTGAGGAGGGAGAGGAAGTGGCTTGTGCACCAGTGCCTGATGAGTTCAATCCTTGTGAGGACATAATGGGTTTTGGATTCTTGCGAGTGTCTGTGTGGTTTGTCAGCCTGCTGGCTGTTCTGGGAAATGTGGTGGTTCTCCTGGTGCTGCTTACCAGCCACTACAAGCTCTCTGTGTCCCGCTTCCTCATGTGCCACCTGGCCTTTGCAGATCTGTGCATGGGGATTTATCTGCTGCTCATTGCTTCTGTAGATCTCCACACACGAGCCGAGTACTTTAATCATGCCATAGACTGGCAGACAGGCCCTGGCTGTGGACTTGCAGGGTTTTTTACGGTCTTTGCCAGTGAGCTGTCTGTCTACACTTTGACAGTGATCACTCTTGAGAGGTGGTACGCTATCACTTTTGCTATGCGGCTGGATCGTAAGCTGCGCCTGCACCATGCTGCAGCCGTGATGCTAGGTGGCTGGATCTTCTGCCTCATCCTGGCACTGCTCCCCCTGGTTGGGGTGAGCAGTTACCAGAAGGTCAGCATCTGTCTACCGATGGACACCCAGTCCACAGTAGCCCAAGTCTACGTCATCTCAGTGCTGGTACTCAACATCCTGGCCTTTCTTGTTATCTGTGCTTGCTACGTCAAGATCTACTGTGCAGTGCACAACCCTCACTACCATTCTGGATCCAAGGATACCAACATTGCCAAACGCATGGCTGTCCTTATCTTTACTGACTTCTTGTGCATGGCCCCGATTTCCTTCTACGCCATGTCAGCCGTGCTGGACCGGCCGCTCATCACCGTCTCCAACTCCAAGATTTTATTGGTGCTCTTCTACCCACTCAATTCCTGTGCCAACCCGTTCCTTTACGCCATCTTCACCAAGGCTTTCAGAGGGGATGTATTCATCCTCCTCAGTAAGGTGGGCCTATGTCAGCAGCAAGCACAACTGTTCAGAGGCCAGACAGTTTCGTCAAAATGCAGCAGTGGGACATCTCAGGTCCGTAAAGACAAAGATAAGATTAGGAAAGGAGGAGGTGCAGGCCAGGAGGAGGTCCCCATCCACCTGAAGAAGTGCTCTGGACATACCTACCAACAGCCAGTCAGCCAGCAAACAAACCCTGAAGAGAGCCAGAATTTGGACACGTGAGCCAAACATTAGCTCAAGGTGTTAAAGCAAGACAGGTTCAGGTGGGAAAGGAAAGGCCTTGAAGTGTTTGTGGACAGATCTGTTTGGATATTTAACAGAAAGCTCCAATATTCTGTATCTGCTTCAATTTTCAGGCCAAGTTCAGCTGTTTTCACAATTTTGGCTGTGATGATTTTATGGTTCCAGTTGTTGGAGAATATCAAGTGTCACCGAAATATGAGCTTGACTTCATCTCACTTTTAGTCCTTTGTATTCAGTGGGATTGTGGCTAGTATCAAACAGAGATTATTTTGAAAGAAAAAAAGTGAAGATATAAACATATATGACCCTATAAATAAATCTATTTTTTTCAGTATATTAATTATAATTCTATTCGAGTTATCTCACAGTCTGACATAGTCTGGCATTGTGATACAAGGAAATATAGCAGATTTTCTCAAGCACTTCTTTTTTCCAGTGATAAGAAGTCCTTTCTGAGGCGCACTATTTATACTTGGTCATTGTGTTCAAGGACAGCCTGCTGGCTCAGTGCCGTTCACAGTACAAACTTTATCCAGTTTATTAAAGTTTAATAACAATTCCTATCCTATTGTCTTATCAATACCTCTGTATATAATGTAAATACATGATAGTGTTTGAGGATTTATGGATTACATCAGGACACATGTCTGTCTTTGATTTTTATGCATTTTTGAAAAGTAAATATAATCAGACACGAGTGTTTTTACTGTGTAAGTGGACTTTGAAATTATACTTTTATGTGGCTTATACCTGCACCAAATTGATGTATCACTTTTTTAGAGTCATAAAATATTTGTCTACTTTTTGTCTTTATGTCATCATCACTTTTGTTAATGTTACCAAATATTGTTACTTTCACTTATTGCACATTGATCCAGAAAAACACAGTTTGCAGAGGTAAGTCTTCATCTCCCAAGAGCATGTGATCCAATTACAAAAGTAAATACAAGACATAATTTGATTATTAGCAATTTTCTACAAATTACAGACAGGTATGATAATCACAAATATCTACTGTAAAAGCCTTGTCTCTCCGCTGGAATGTCATGGTTGTTTTTCTAGCGTGATCGTGATATTTTTCCATCCTCTTACGGAAACAAGTGACTTATACAATCAGTGGAGATAGCTTTGCCTTCACTGGGAGAGCTTAAAGCAAATACAGCTGAGCCACGTGTGAGCTGCACCGCTGTAACTTGTATGATATTCAGCTATTATGAGTTAAAGGACACCCTCTGCCAGTGGCAGCTTAACATCTGGTTAGCATTTCATCTGCTGGGTGACATTTTTTTCAAGGAAATATTCAGATGAACAGGGGGGACTTTCCTGGAAAGAAGGATAATTTCAGACCTTTTTTAATTTTGCTTGCAAAGTTGTCTTGAGGATATTTGACCAGACTGCTGGGCAGTTGGTTTCAGTATGGAAAATATACTACAACACTCCCAACTGTATATCACTCTAATGCATTCTCAAAGCATCAGTGAATTGAGTTGGTTGAAACCTCAGAAGTGGAAGGACTTCTAGTTTTAAAGTTGAAAAAATTAAGAGTGGCATCTGCTCACTATATTCCAGACTTGACTCACACTGTAAATTCCTAACAGACCAACAGGACATCATTTTCAGCTGAATGTTTTCCACAGCTTTATGTCCATTTCTTCCAATCACCCATTAACAACAATCCAGTGTGGACCCTTCAAATGCTAAGCACACAGAGCTGGACCGTGATGTGCCTGGCTGCGCTTGTGAGGGCCTCCTCCCTTTCACTGCCAGTTAATGTTAACTCACAGTTCATACTTGTTTCATGAGTGTGTGCATGTCAAGGTTGATAAAAATCAAAGTGTGAGTGACTGAGTGTAGATTCAGACCTCTGACGACTCTACTCCTCCACTTAGGATTCATGAAATCATCCAATAGACAGACGAGGCTGAACAAAACGATCCAGACTTGGATTGGATTTATTTTGACATTCTTCCTCTAGCTGGTTCTCAAGACTGCCTGATCATTCCTCTCTCGGTATTTCAAATAAACCCATCTCCGAGCCGTTCCTCAAATAAGCAGGGCAGGACCCGGCGATGCACCTCTCTAAAACCAGATTAGGTTGCTAAACTCAAATACAGTGGGAAAAGAGTCATGAGAAGAACTGAACAGAGAAACTGAGGTGGAAGGGCTGAAGCAGTTTTAAAAATCTGTCAGGAGATTTAGAAATAGCCTTGGTTGCTCGGAAGAGGTCAAAGTCTTCAAGTATCCATCCAGCTCTTGTTCCTGGGAACATAAAATCCCTGTATTTATGACGTCATTCCTTACGTTATTCAATGGGCAAGCAGGCATGGACGGTACTCTTGAAGGGTCAAGTTCCTCTCTCAGAAAAGAGTGACTAATAGAGTGAACCACAAAGTGGATGTCAGTGAAAACATTTGTCCCTGTGTTGTGATTTCACCCACCCAGGACAACAGTTTTATGTTTTCTGCTCTCACCAAATGTCTCACCATGATATACAGTTGATCCATGCATCATGTACATCCTTGCAGTACAAAGACTCCCAGTATGTATTTTATGTATGAAAGTGTGACATCTGGGATATTACAAACTCAGGCCCAGATTGGCCAGGTGCAGTGCATGGTATGTCACCAAAATAACTAAATCAGAGTGCCATATTGTTCACTAAATATGCACAGGAGGAAATCCTGGCTAAAAGCCTTTGTCAAAAAATTTCAATTACTAAGTGTGCCAGTTATAGTGTTGAATGGGGCTAATTGCTTGTGCACTGATCCTTGCAAGGAACTGCTTGTGGCACAAATTATTTTTTAAAGATCTTCTAATAGAAAAAACAGTGGGGCCTGCGTTGCACTAAGTATGCAGATTTGCTAACGTCAGAATGATAACATGCTTCTAATGACAATGTTAACATGCTGATGTTTAGCATGTTAGCATCATAACATTGGTCAATCAGCTCAAAACACAAAGTACAGCTGAGGCTGATAGGAATGCCATAAGTGTTGCAGGTTTATGGTCATAAACCAAAGTATTGGACAAAATAAAATTCAACATGATGGTGCTGCTAGTTTGGAGATTACCAAAGTTATCGCAATTAATTTGAGGGGGACATGAATGTGTGCACCAAATTTCATGACAATCCATTCAATAGCTATCAATACCTTTTACTCAAAACCACAAATGTCAATGCCACAGTCATTACGACACATCCTCTGGGAACCCTGAATATTTGTATAAGATTTCACATTTTTGAGCTGCTGGTGATGCTAGATAAGAAGTCAGGCTGGTTCATCCTCCAGACAGCATGCATATCTGCACTAAATTTCATTGCAATCCATCCAATAGCTGTCAAGCTATTTCAGGGAGTCACGAAAATTATTGGGATGCATCCTCTGGGAACCATGAATGTCTGTACAAAATTTCATCCATCCAATAGACGTTTTCAGTCTGGACCAAAGTGTTGGACTGACCGACCATCACTGGCTTCCATAGAGAAACAGCAGCAGTGTGGCTCAAAACAAATTTAAAGACTTGAACTTGACTTGGGACTGGACTCAAGACTCGAGAACCAAGACAAGTTTTTGCCACCTCTGCCTATTGGCCACACTAGTATGGGACACTGTAAAGGCATAAGAGGATGGAGGGAAATCAGGAAAGGAGGAATCTCCAAAAAAAAAGAGGCTCTTTGTACCACAGAGCTTCACATCTTTTCAGACTACGGAGAACTTGATGTGCCACAGCCTGCAGACCTGCCTATTACATTCCACTGAAACCTACAAACTCTATTTTGCCATGCAGCTGATTGGTAGTCACTGTCAGTTAGTTGGTAAGCAGAGAAAGCTATAGAGTCTAAGCTAGACATCTCCAGGGCCTCATTATAAGCCTCCTTCGCCAGCAGCTCAGACTCTCATGTCTGAGTGCCCAGGAGTAGCAAGAGGGCCCACTTCATCAGAGGCAGCCAGGGATACATACTTCCTCCACCAGGTCTGTTCGGGGCTGAATACGTCTTTGTGAAGCATGATATACTGTAGTAGTGACAGCCTGCCTCAAATCCATTTACAATGAAGGGCAAAACTCTCCCTGTAGTTTCTGATTCGGCTTTAATCCCAGACAGCACCACACCTTCATCTCATAATTACCCAAAAGGAAATACACAGGGATTGTATCAGTTTGGGTAGGAATTAAGGGAAAGGCAGGGAGAACGCCCATACTGTGCAGACCCTGACAGCCATCCAGATGCTGGATTATACAGCTAGAAACTGGAATTGAAGACAGGCTGGGGCAGATTCTGGGTCTGGCACATTTATCTTGCATCAGATGTAGTAAGGCAGTGAATCCCAATCAGGGTTACTTGTACCCCAGGCTATACTTATGCAGTTGTCATGGGTTATGTAGATTACAGAGTAGCTCTTTTTCATTTAAAAAATTGGTAGTTACAACTTGATTAACAAATATATTTGTTATATATTTAACAGTATTACATAACATTCATTTTCAAATCAATTCCAACACATTTGGAAGATGAGGAGCGGTGCTAACGAAGGGGTATTTGAGTTCATCTGACAGCCGCAGGGGTACACCACACAAAAAAGGGTTAGGAACCGCTGTAATACCATGACAAGTGATGTTTGAAGACTAGCAAACTAAGACTGATTTAATTTATTCACCTGTTAAAAATTAGGGACAAAATAAAAGCAACAAGACCACTTAATGCATTCAAAGCACAACCTTCTGAGTTTCGTTTCAAACTTGATTTAATTAAAAAAATTAAATGAACAATACATTTCCTTAATTATCTGAACAGCAGTTAGAACACACTACAGGAAAATTAGAAAGCAAGAGAGTACATTCCTAACAAAGACATCCTCTTCATAAGCTCACCTATCTTTTGTAAATACAAGAAAACTGAAATTAAAATTCAAAAGGCACACGCAACATCAAACGATATGGAGATGAACATAAAATAAGCAACTACAAGCTAGTTTGATTTTAGTGATAATATCCGCGGAGAGCTACTGGATGCTGTGTCTTCAGAGTCTGGGATCAAGAGACTATAAAAGGTTCTTTTAACAGCGCTCTAGTTGAAATGTGTTGGAAACCTATCCTATGGCATTTTTATCTTTGTTATACGAGGACAGTGAGGGTCTATTCATTAACAGCATTCATTTAAAAGTGACAGCCTTTGAACGCTTTATTTTAAATGTCCGTGAAACAAAATAGATGCAGAAAACTTTAATTATTGGCGAAAATACTTGGAACTACTTGTTTCTATATCAGACGTTTTGTCAGTGCTTCCTTGGTGTTGATGTATCCTTAAAAAGCACACTACTCTACAGAGCAAACCAACAACCAAAATCGACACAACAGCCAAAAAAATGAGTACTTTATTTCAAACTGCTGCAACAGGGGCACTAAAAACAATCTGCAGAGAAACACACAGCCCCCCCAGAGTTAAACTCACTTCGATAGAAAATATTCTCATTTTAAAAGTCATGAATAAAATGAAAGCACAAGAGAACATATGGTGGACGAAATGATTTTGGAACACAGCGTTATGTAGCTTTGTCCAGCCAACAGAGAGAGAGAGAAAAAAAAAAAAAGGAACACTTATTAGATTATAAGAGCACAGTTTGGTGCGGCTTTCCAACCTTTCAAAAAAAATAGAACATTTCATGAACTTTCAGGAATAAATAGAAAAAAAAAGGACACTGCCCTGTCCCCACCAAATAACAGAAAAGAAAAGAAAAGAAAACAAACAAAAAAAAAAAACCATTAAAATCTCTATTTTACAGTTTCAACTGTGACATTTTGAGATTATGGGGTGTGCAAGAAAAAATAAACTAATAGATTTCCAGAGAAAAATGGTGCCAAGACACACATTAATTAACATAAACACATGTGAACACTCACCACACGCCTGTAGAGTCGGTCACTCTCTCCTCTCACACACACACACACACACACACACACGCACACGCACGCGCGCGCACACACACACACACACGCAGGACAGAGCACACTGTGGCTACTGATTAACTTGACTGACTTGATTTCACGACACACCGATAAACTGACAGTGCAAAATTTTAGACGGCTGCAGAAAACTAAATTAAGAGCAACACCAACAGGACAAACTTTCAGACATTTTGTACAATTCTTAAATGAATTCAGTGTTGGATCTGCTTTTCTTTTTTTTTTTTTTTCTTCTTTTTATTTCTTTTGTTGGAATGAAGCTCCAGAGAAGCTGATTGGGGAAAAAAAGAACAATATTTTTGGATTCAGCACTCAGAAGATTAAAAAAATGCCTTTACACAACTATTAGTTATCTTAAGATTAATGTAATTTTACCTTCTTTGTTTTAACCCTTCATCAAACACATTCTTAAAAAATATTTAAAACAATAACAGGTTAACTACATAAAACACTCTGGAGCACCATTTTCATAAACATGAATTGAAACAGGATTATGATCCAAGAACAAAAATTAGAAGCCAAAAGTTGATTCTGGCCGTTCTAAAGGCAGCAATCTTGACTGGTGGCACTAAGTTTGGACTTAAATGTAGACACGAGTCAATCCAGTCAACCGACTACAGTGCATTTTGAAGGTGTTTTTCATCTACGGGGGTTATAATGAATGACCTCTGACCTCCTGTGGCGGGGCAGGTCAGGTCACACTGGTCCACTACACCTGTACGATGTGAAATGCTTACTTTCCAATGTGTGTGAATTCTCTCAGGAAAAAAAAAAAAAAGGTAGAGAAACAAAAAGAGAGCGCGCTCTATTCGCAGGCTTTCCCTTCCCCTGTAGGTTTCTCACCCCGCAAGGCTAGTCGAGTGTTATTGACGACACCCAGGTTTGTACGGTACCTCACAGTCCTTTGGGTTTGTCAGAGTTCTCAAAGACTCAGAAGAAGTTTCCTGAAATGAATCCAGTCACAGGATATGGAAGGATATTGAACAGTCTGTTAACTGGATAGAAGGAGTTACAGAGTTCCTGCTCCTGTTGCTTTGTCTGTTTTGTTTTTTTTGTTGTTTTTTTTTTTTCCCCTCTACTTCACCATTCAGCATCCCCAATGGCTTTGGAGAAGACATAGTCTCTCCCGTTCAGATTCATGATCCCGTCCTTCAGGTGGAATTTCCATTTGTTCTTACTTCTGTGAATCTGAGGAGTAGAGAGAAGGAAATGAGTGTTGTGGGCGTCAAGGACAGATGGACACTGTTTCAGCTTACAGTGGACAGAGTCACTAATGTCTTTAGCCCATGCACACACAGACTGAGCAGTGTTGACTTACAGTTCTTTATTAACACTGAATTAGCATCAAAGAGAGTTGTAATACATTCAGGGCTGCATTACACAGGCAAGCAAACACTGCACTCAAAGCGAATAACAGTGCAAATATCTGACAGTAAAGGCTTTTCGCTTGTTTTGCTGTAGAAAAATGCTATGAAATAAACATTTTAGGAGGCATTTGGAACATCCTATCCTTCAGTCTGTGACAGCTTTTACAGTGGAACTGTATGATATAAGCGAAACATAACATCTAAGTTATAACTAGGAACAACTTGGAATTAATAAAATATTTGCTTAGGTTGAAATTACATTGTTTTATTTAATTTTTGTGAATCTGCTGTGGCTTTTATTCATATTTTCTCCCTGGTTGTGACCACTACTACTTGCCTGTAAGTGTAAATGTGTTGGTCTATATATTGATATCACATAATAAAGGAGGCTGATTTTATTTGTTTCTGTGTATTCTCTCACAGAGTAGATCATTTCCTACCTTGTCATACTGGCACACCACTACATTATCTGTATCAAACAGCTCCTGGTCCTCCTCATCGCTGACATCATCTCCACTGTTCAGAGGCTCCTGACGAGCAAACACACAAAAGTTGAATAAGGTGAAACGTTCTGGAGGCTGGTCTATACGACACGATGAACACACACTGGCTCTCTGTGCAGAGCTGACCCACCCTCCTGATTCAGGGAGACACACTAGCGAAGGATATATTATTTATTATCATCCAAGGAGAAGACACTTACACATTAAGGCCATTTCTAATTCTTTCTGCTAAGCCTGACAACATGCAGCACTGCAGGACAGCTGCTATAAAACAGTGTGTGTTCTGCGTCTGTTTCACTTCACATTTAAACCGTTTGGTTTCCTCCAGGGCTCACCTCCTCCACCTGCCCGTCCTCTCCCCCGTCCTTGTCTTTCTCCTCCTCGTCATCTTCGTCATACTCCTCCTCCTCATCCTCGTCCTCTTCTGAGGAGGTGTCTCCGGCTCCGTCCACCTGCAGCATCACGGGAGGCTGCTGTGCCTGAGGCTGGGCTTGAGCCTGGGCCTGTTGCACCTGGGGCTGCTGTTGGGCCTGTGGTGCAGCTGCACCCTGGGCCTGCTGAACCTGCTGGACCTGAGCTGCTGTTGCTGCCTGACCGGGCTGCGACGCCATAGTTGCCTGCATCACCTAACAGGAAAAGGAGCACAAGAAAAGAAAAGGGACGTTTATACCGTGCTGGATTTAGGCCCGGAGTTCAGTGTTGGAGGTCCAAGAAATACCAACATTAACTGCAATGCATCATTTTGAACAGTTGCTAATTGTTTTGTTACAGACAATATATTAAATAAAACTTTACAGCCCACTTCCATGAAAAGATCAGTTATAACATACGTTATACATGCTGACCTGTGTACTGCCTTGGACTTTGTTTCCTGCTAAGACAATCTGCTGCGGCTGGATGATGACTCCTGTTTGCTGGGGCAGGCCTCCCTGCAGAGGAGCCAGGACCTGGACGGACAGTCAACAGAAGAACTCAGTTTATAGAAACTGTTAGATTAACATCAGTAAACAGTCTTTCGTTTGGAAGGTTTTTAATGGATTTACATCTTAAAATGCCCCAAAGTTAACTTATCAGTCCAACTTTCACGCAGTATTGCCATATTATTGAAAAACAGGGAAAGTGAGGAGGTCACAGACAGCAGGGATCATGTCCCAGATTAGGTTTCTTTGGGGGGGAAAAAGGTGACAAGCAGTCAGTGGCCTCCTGATTTTTTCAGAAATCCTTTATATTTTTCAAGGCATTTCATTTCCCATCTTTGAAACTACTTTTTCCACAAGTTGGTTCTTCCACTGCTTCAACGCCAGAGGACCCACAGCTATGCAGCCAAACAGCTTCCTTTAACTTAATAAATCATGAACAGATTATGGATTGATCAGATGCAGGATGAGCTGTTGGGTGTCCATACTGAAGACCAAGATAAAGTCAGTGGGCACATTTTTACTTTTTAATCAAAGCTAGGTGTCCTGGGCTGACCTACATACCTGTTGTATGACCGGGGCCTGCACGCCACCAGGCTGCATTTGCTGCTGCAGGAGGATCTGCTGCTGAGGCTGCTGGATGATGTACTGAGCCCCGTTGGGGGCGCGGACAACCTGCAGGATCTGACCTGAGAGACCACCAAACAGAAGTCGGCGGCAAGTGTTATTGTGAATGAGCGTGCATTTCCTGTTGCTGCAGCTTAATATGACTATTCGGCAACATTATGGCATGGAAATATAAAACTGAATGTGCAGAAGTGTTTGAACAGTTTTTACCTTGGCTGGTGATGAGCTGTTGGTATGGGGAGACCCCTGTGGGCAAAGCGAGGGTTGCTGCGGTAGCTGCTGCACTCTAGTGGAGGAAAAGAGAACATACATATAAGAGTGATTGAAGGGAGTGAGGGACACACACTCGCAAGATGATGTATCTGACTGTAGCATAAGGTAGGACATTTTAGGGTTCAAGAATGTGGAAAACAGGACTGGTGCAGGTCTAAATGCTCTCTAAAAGTATTAAAAATACACACCAGCCTGAGTACACACAGGTATTTATGACTTCAGAGATATTTTAATGTTTATGAATTACGGTACAACCTCTTAATAATTAGAGCGGTTTTCTTCATATTCCTGTTGCTGATGTGATAAAAGCAGCATTTATGTATTTGCATTCCTTCATTTTATCTGCAAGGTTTGATGATGAAAGGTTAGAAATCTGCGAGTGAAGCTTGAAAAAAAACAAAAAAAACAAAAAAAAACAAAAAACACAATTTACTACAATGGCACAGATTCAAGCCTTGGCACTAACACATGGCTTGCCAAACAAGTGTTGTTGAGAAGGGGGAAGCGCAAAAGGAAGGAAAATGTGACACTCCATTGTGTGAAAAATGATGAAGGAAAAGGTGTGTTTGTCAGTGCGTATGAGACTCAACAGGAGCTTGTAAGAGGATGTAATGTCCCCGGTTTTATCTACACTGTAATCCAGGCCCTTACGACAACTCCCTGAAGGTGCTTACACTCCTCTACTCTACCTTTCCAGGTCCTTCTGCCCCTCCATCTGTTACTAGACCATCCTGCTCTGAGGAAAAAGCCTGCAGAGACACTTGAGAGATCCTTGATTATCTATACTGAAAGATTTTTGTCATGTTCAAATACTAATCTTGCTTCAAGCCGTTCCAGACTGCCCACGCTGTCCTGTGCTGTGTACACCCAAGACAGTATTACTGGAACATATCTGGAACACCCAAACCACCTTCATTTTTGGACAAATATAGCTTTTTAGCTAGGTTATTTGTCCCTCCATATAAAACATGTCATTATACTTTTGAGCTCTTTAAACCATTGTG
Organism: Scomberomorus guttatus; assembly: GCA_038419695.1. NCBI lineage: Eukaryota > Metazoa > Chordata > Actinopteri > Scombriformes > Scombridae > Scomberomorus > Scomberomorus guttatus. The sequence goes on from CM076462.1 coordinate 21,883,447, forward strand.
GTATGAACTTAATACATATAAATGAGAATAAGAAAGATATTCTAGGGAGTATGTTCATTTTTATCACCTCTATTCGACCCCATAATAATAGAGTTAACACAGTCCATCTTTTCAGGTCTTCTCTTATTGTTTTTAGGGGTATTATTTTCAAAATTCAACCAAAAATAACTAGATAATACTTTAACTAAGACCATGTATGAAATAGTTAATGGACTGGAGCTTCCATCGTGTCCAATTTGGGACAATTTGTTGTTAAAGTCTGGTGGTAAGATATAAAGAAGATAGGTCATATGACTGGTGTCAGGCTGCTGTTTTCGGTTCACTTACGTAGACTTATACTACTACTCGTTTTGATGAACATGCGAGAGAAAATGAACATTAAATGAACACATCTGGAGTGGCAGTGAGCATGTTTACTCAGACAGCTATATCTGGCAGCAGTCTACACAACGGCAAGATTTATTTAGTTTGGAGTACACTGCCAACCTCAGTAAGTAAAGGAGTCACTGACTTTTGTAAATCAGTTCTAAAGTCACAAAGTAAATGAATAAATGACAGGAGCCTGTGTGAGACTGTCTATATATACGGTGGAGGTCTGTTTTTCTTACTGATGCAAAATCTCAGACTACAATAGTACGGTTTCTGTTCATTTTATGCGTTACACATCCACTCACCATCCCCGTTGCACTCATGTGCTGTAGAATCTTGGAATCTTGAACAATGACTTGCTGCTGGGGAGCTGCAGAGAGAAACGTGTTCAGGTTATACTATAATATGCTCCACTACTACTCGTAATATCCTCAGCGGAAAACGATGTTAAATGAACAGAGCAAATAGATCTGTGAACACTGAGTTGGTTGAATAATTTAATCTCAAACTGGGCTCTAAAAATCGAATTCTTCTTCAAGGCTATATATGAGTATTTCTGTGATGTGCAGAAATTATTTATGCCTAATTATTCTTTTAAGCCAACCTTGCTGCGGTTGGGGGGGCAGGATGACTTGCTGGGCCTGCGCTTGCTGGGTAACTTGCTGGACTTGTTGGACCGGCTGGACCTGTTGCTGCTGTTGCTGCTGCTGCTGGGCGGCCTGCAGGGCTGCCTGCTCCTCAGTATGGAAGCCCTCCACTGCCTTGGACTGCAACAGTTTGTTCTCCCATAGCTGCAAGCATCGGGCGGAAACAAAAGTGGTAGAAAGGCACCGTTTGTTAGGCAGTTCTGAAATTGGATTGTTATTGTTCCAACATGTGTTTCCCCAATTTTAATAATATATAGTGATGTTCCCCTTTTTAAATAAGACAATGAATCCATCCAGGATGCTGTTACAGAAATCTACTTTATTACTATAAAAGGGGAAGTTCTCAAATGAATAGCTGACAGCTGGGAAATCAAAACAAAAGCTTAAAACCAGCTGCTACTAATACAAGGATAAAGCACACCTCAACACACTTCCGCCCAATTTTTTTTTATTTTATTTCCCCTGTTGTGGTTGTACACAGGAACAACCCTGCTGAGCTCAGTTACCGTTTTCAGCTCCAGGAGCACTTGCTCATCCACTCCCTCGTCCAGGAACAGCTCTCGCACCTCGTTGATCACATCCTCAATCACAGACTTGTATAGTTTAGGCTATGAGGGAGCAAGCACAAAAAAGGAAAGCGAACACATTTTGGTTACATACGTGTGTGCTGCAGGATACCCATTAATTAAAGTATAACACACGCCTGGTATGATAAATATTTACTTTTACAGAGATAATGGCTTGTGGCATTCAGAAATATATTTATTAGACTGAGATCAGTATAAAAAAAAGTGCTTTAGACGTTTGCTGTCATAACAGCAGCATATCATTTATAACAAACCATGTCAGATATGACAATATATTCAATTTTGCCATGCCAAATACGCATAAACTGAAATGTTATGGTAACATCTGGTGAATAGCTGTTGGATATAGCAAGCTAAACTCTATAACTGCTCCATGCAATATAATCCCTTTGATTCAACTACAACGTAAGAACGACACCGTGTTGCTTGTCATGCTAATCCCTTATGAACCATGTCATATACATGAAATGTATATATATATAAATGTAAATGTCACGCCCAACTAGCTATATGCTTGTCGGGCTACCGTGGCACGTATGGCGCACACAAACAACAACTGTACGCCGTTTAAACGTCTCCAACAGCCGCATCTCAACAACATAAGAGAGCGGTGCGACACACACACAGGCCGCCGCCGCCGCCGCTCACTGCACTACATTGTCCCCAGTGTCCGCAGGACGGACCTCGGTCTCTCCTTCCCTCCCCCTCCTCGGCCCTGTCTGCTCCTCCACTATTTAAAGCACAGTCTGGTGTTTATATGTAGAGCCGGTGACGTAGCGTCGAGTAGCACCTTCCCATCCCGGGCAGTCTATATTAGAGAGCCAATATGGCTGTATAAAACCCGGGCAGCGCAAAGGAGGAGGGCCAGAAGCGAAGAGAGGGGAGACGTGGAAGCCATTTTACGGAGCGGCAAACTGCGCGCTCGACAGCCTCGCACGTTGAACAATTTGTGGCGGAATGTGGAGGATATTTTTCGGGTGTAATATCGTATAAGTGATCAGCTTTGACTAAGTAGTATAGCCTTATCGGTGGGGAGCAGGACAAAATTGTAATGAGATGGGTAAAAGTGGTGGTTTTGGGGATGGCTACCCTGCCTTCTGGTCGTGGAATGGTGGACAATGATGAGGCAGTTGGCTGAACGTTTTGAGAATTGAAAGACGACTTTCGGCTGCGGAGACTTTTTCAATAATAATAATAATAATAATATATAAACTCAATTAATTCGCAGTGGATGATGGCAAGGTGCTTTGCGTACATTTGTATTTTAAAAGTATGCAAAATAGCCATTAATCTTACATTTTTACCATCTGTCCCTGTGTTACTCACTCGTCTCTACACAAGCAACAACTCAATCTTTAAATAAACATCACATATCCATAATCCATATCTTAAATTTAGCTTCACACATCAGGTCAGAAGCCTCTGAGACGCTAAAATGAATCAACTGCCAACACATGAAAGCTTCAACCTGACAAATAGCCCATACAACTTTAAAAAAAGCATTCTCATCACTAAATATTAACTTCTGCACCAGTTTCACCTTTTTTCTTCTGATTTATAAAAGGCAACACAGCTCATCTAACGTAGCTTAAACGTTGCTCATGCCAGATGGATTCATCTGGAAGAACTAGGTTAGTTTCGAAAACTGATTAAAATGGCCGATTAAATGAACTTAAGTTTGCATTTTATTGGATATAACAGTGAAGTGTTGGCAAAAGCAGACTCTCATTTTACTGCATTAAGTAAAACCAGCTCGTCGACAGCTTTCCATTAACTTTACCCACATTTTCCCCCGCTGACAATCCTTAGAGATTGATCCTTACCACTGGGTTCGAGTTAGCCGAGCTCGCCATTATACGCGTAGTGTAAAAACCACACGGAAATAGGCGAGAAATAGAGCCAAAAATTACGAAAAACGGTTTAAAACAACTGGGAACGATATTTTAAAACAGCCGGCATCACTTTTGTAAATAAAACACAGTTTTTGCGGTCTTATTTACAATCCCGGGCTGCGACTCCCCAGCCGTCCTCCTTCCGTCGTTGTCCTGCTTTATATACTGAGCGATGGAGCTGCGAGTGCGCGAGACATAGGGCAGGGTCATACTGCACATCGCGCGAGATTTCGTGCCGAGTATGATTACTAATCAGTTCAGGTGCTGCTGGGAAATGTAGTTTAGATTCAACGTGGTAAATAAAGATGTACAGATCGCATTAGCTTTATAATGCGCTGTGACCTTGTTTACCGAATTATCCCTACTGTGAATAGAGGGGAGTTAATTATAACATCAAAGGAGCCAAATGTCTGCAGACAGTAGTATACAGCCTAGTAAATAATAACACTGTATATAGATAATAATGCAATAATACATAATAAAAATAAAATGTAAAGGTTAAACCGAATTCCAGCATAAGCTTTATTTCGGGTAGTGTTCATTGGGGGCCAATTGATTTTAAAAGTGCAAAATGCTGCCATTTCTGATGACTGATTAAAAGAAAGGGGGCACTGCAATACAATTTTGAAATCCCACTGACTATATTGCACTACACTTCAAGGTGGAAATACAGCTTTGGTCTTGTGTGTGTGTGTGTGTGTGTGTGTGTGTGTGTGTGTGTGTCCATGCCTGATGTTTTTTTTTTTTTCTTTTTTTTTTTTTGTGAAGTTGTCAGAATTAATAGAATATGTCTCATGATCTGTAGCCAAATGATACCATGGGCATATCCAACATTTTTTGTTAAGTAATACATTTGTGTAACCTGATTTATTCTGTTTTACACTTCAATGAAATTAATCTAATTCAAGCTCATCCTTTTCACAATTGCTTTTTGTCAACACCACAGTTATTGCTACTTCTTAAATGCCATTGTTGTTCAAATATTTAAACAATTTGTGGCCTATAATTCATGTTAGTGACGAAACTTATAGTCTATGGTGCTGACCTGACAAAACAATTTGATATATGATTTATTAATTGGCCTGATGTTAACATTTTTAATGAAAAGTTTAATTTCAAACATTGAGAACCTGTAATAGCTACATGGTCTGATTTGGATGAAACTTGGAGTGATGAGATCCAGGCTGTAGGTGTCAGCCATGTGTAGAAGTTGTCATGTGGATTTTCATGCTGTTACTATTCAAATTAAATTACTTTATATGTTACAATGTGTTATGTGAGACAATTTGGTACTTTTGTTTATGTTTCAAGAGCCCTTTTCATGTAGTAACATCACACTGCCACAAGAGTGTGATCACACTACGTTGCAGAACCTCCGCATACAAGCTCTGGTTTTCCAATTGCATGACACACACAGAAACACACACACACACACAATCCACTTTGTATAGCATGCAACTATTTTCCATGTAATTCAATACAGGGGTATGTAAGTGAAGTTTTTGGGCGAGCCCTGTCCGTAGGTCTTGTCTGTTTAATCAGAAACACACCTACACTGACTACCAGGGGGGTAGATTTCCAAAAACAATAAAGCTTTGCAATAAATGAGAGCTGACAAGAGAACGTTACTTCCACTTCTGTCTCCATGGAAACTTGCCTCACTGGTCATTCTGTGGATATGGATGATATAGACCGGGGAACACACAGCTCTCTGTGCATCAATCCACTTAGCACTTGTGCCTTCTCTTAAGATGGTGCGTCAGTGTCACAACAACTGAATCCATTCAATTTATCTCACTGAGGGGGAATTAAAGGCTTGCCTGACACTTATGAGAATATGCTTTTGAATGAACTTGTAACCTATTTCTTTGAAGGGAAAAATAAGGAAGTGATGTGGAAAAGATGATTGAAAGCTTGTGTCAAGAAGGTGCCTCTCAAACTATGAGATGTGATCAAATGATCAAACATAAATCTGTGTTATCTGTGGCATGTCGTCGCTACCTTTGAGTCTCACTCTTGGTAACTGAGTAGTATGATGCCCTCTAAAGATCTAGACAATGCACACTTTTTGCTCCCCCCCCCTCTTTCTTTGCTGTAGTTGCATAGCAACAGAGGAGCTGCTAGCTCCAGTTGTGTTGGTGGTGGGAGCGCACTGCACAGAGAGGCACTGGCTCGAGATTAAGCCTGTCTCGGCTTCAATTATGAATGGGTTTCCACTGCCACACGCCTCCAAAATGGCACCACTTGGATTGATAAGGCATTGAGGAACTCTTTGGTACACTTAACTCTTTTACTTCTTTCCCTAAGGGGAACGCTGAGTTTGACTTTAATCAGAAGTATTGAACTTAAATGATTAGAGGAAGTAAATGAATAATTAACTGGTGGAAGAGGCATGGTTATGATAAGACCCTTGTTGATGGGAATATGTGAGGTTAATGATTGGGGTCAGTCTTGAGAGCAAATTAAAGAGTCTCCAGTCTCACAAAGCTAGCACTTTACCAGTAAATGGGGGTTAGTGTGTGTCGCACGGTGAAATGAAAGAGGGATGAGGGAGGGTGATATGCTTTCTTGGAAGTCTTTGCTATATTTAACTTTGAATTTTTAGAGAAAAAACTTACATTTGAAGAAATCAACTTCTAACCAGTAATGCTGTTATTGAATATATCATAATTAACTTAAAACTATATTTATCAATGACTTCAATACTTTCTCTGATTGATTTTTTTCCCTTGTTGAATCCAAGTCCGTCCCAAAGAACAGCCAAACTAATCTTCTGCAACTTGTATTTTTTATTATTGCAACCAACTGGAAGACAATACATCACATAAACATCATTGTAGTTTCTCAGAAAATGGAAAACAAAATAAAACAACATTTATATATTTTTTGCCACGGTATTGGACAACGTTGATATTTACATGTAGTGATGAAATAGGTCTTGAAATCATTCTTTGGCAATATGATTGCACAATAAGGAGAGAATTGAACATTTACTGAAAAATCAACACCTGGGTGTACTCTGGATCACATCTCACAGATCAATAACAGTTTTGCATTTTGACATCTCTAACCTATGGCTTTCCAATATTCAGCTCAGACAGTCACCAAAAAAGAATGGCAGTATTGTAGATTATTTTGTCAGAGAGAAAACAAAACAGAATAAAAATGCGCATAAAAACATCAACAAATAAAAAATGGCAACTTTTTTTTTTTTTTTTTTTTAGAGCATCACGCTGTGTGTTTGGCAGGTTTGAAAGAAACACTTGTTTTAGGGGGCTTTTCAGGCAGTGAAATATATATTTGCTTTGCTTTAAAATGTCCCGGGTTTATGTGTTACTCTGTTTTTCCAAGACTTGTAGGTCAGGAGTTCATCCTTCCTGCATGTCACTGAGTGAGTCAAAGGAAAAAAGGTGGTTGCTAAAGCAACACATTCTCCCCTCAACATGCCTCTTGCCAACTGAACACGTTATTAGTCTCCACAACAGTGGCTTGTTACTGCAAATACAGCAGAATGCTTGACCTGGGCTGCGGGAGCACTCAGACAGATATCAGACGAGAGACGGATGGCACACAACAAGAACACTGACACTGACTGACTGTCTCCGTTTAGCCTTTTTTATACGTCAGCATGGATACCATACAGAATGCAAAGCCAGTGATGCATGCTACAGGTGGCAAAAGACTGTACCAGTGGATGGGACATGCATTTGTTTGAACGCTTGGCTCACTGACAGTCGCTCAACATCTATTCAGCTCGAGCAAAACCTTGTCCGACTCTGCTGCTACGCCGATGCACGTAGCCTCCAACCGAATACATGCACTGTACCTCTGCAAGTGAGGGAAAATTAATACTTTAATGCAACTCCTGCTTTAGCAAAAGGGTGCCAAATAGTGGCGAGGCGGTATCTATATCACTTCTGATGCAAAGAATGTCAAAGCTCACTACTGCCCTTGTGAATTTCAATCAAGTCATTTTTTTTTCATTCAAGTGAGATACACCTTGTAAAGTGGGTGTCATAGCAAAATATATTAAAAACACAGCCTCTGATCTCCAGATTGGGCTACTGGGAAATTATGTGAGGCTGTATGACAGCTTGACATCCACAACGGCAAGTAATACCTTTAATCAAAGGGTTAATTAACAATACTGTATGTAAATTAGAAAACAAAGTTTTTTTGTTATTTATGCCATCTCCTACATTCCTTTCTTTTCAGCTCCACCCAAGTAGCCTTTTTTTTTTTGGAGATATGAGGTTCTGTCAGGACACCAACAAAGTTTCCCATTCCCGTCTGTTCCATACATTTACACTGAACAATGCCGATGGAAAATAAGGACACATGTACATATACACACAGGAGAAAAAAAAAAAAAAACAATACTGTTATAAATAAAGACAGGTAACGTTCTGTCAAAACATGTCAGAGACATGACAACAGAGGTACTGAGGGCAGGCAGGCAGGCAGGCACAATGTTAAAGGGTGTGTGTTCCTGGGCACATAACCTCACACACTCTACAGACGTGTTCTGAAATAACACCGGGGTTAACATTGAACACCTAAATCACTGTACAGGCAGAAGAAGACGGAAGCCCACCCCTAAGAGGTGATTCAGCTGGCCTACATAGCCTGAACCCGAAGCCCAGAGGTGGCACCCTCGGGCCTCTAATTGCAGAGTGATCTCCCACGTTTCCTCCCTGAAGACGTGTCTTTGAAAACCCGCTCAGAAAAAGAACCCAAAGGATTCAAAAAAAAAAAAAAAAAAAAAAAAAAAAAAAATCCAATATAATCACGGGTATAAGAATTGGCGGCAAAACTTTTTTTTCCTTTCCTCTAGGATCAAGGTTTATATGAAAATAAGTCATGCTTCATGCTAAATACATTGTTTATCTTACATGATCTTTGAATAAAAAAGATTTGCTTTTTATCTTATTTACAAGCACCCATGCAATATAACTGAGAAAGTCCTGCAGGTCAAATTGCTTCAATTAAGAAAGGAAAAAAATAAAATATTTTCTAACCTTTTTACAGAGTTGTCCACACGGGACAAATTGCTTATATCTTCATGAGGGTAGAGTGAGGGTAAACAGACACAAACAGAAATCTAAACCCACAGTTTATGTATATAGTTCTTTGACATTGTAAAATGAATAGGAAGGTGTGGTAGCTACTGGTAGCTACGATATCTATACCAGGTGTCTACGTCTATGGACAGAAGTACTGGGGAAGTTTTAGGGACGTTTACATTATGCAACAACAACAACAAAATGAAGGAGATATTGCCTCAGACCCGGCACACTATCCATCTCTATGGTGATAAACATGAGCTTTTTTTATTTTAATATATTTTATTCTTAAATACTATGAGTGCTCTTGAAATAAACCATGTCTTTACCCATGATGCTTTTATTATAAGTGGCGTAAAATAATCTTAAGTGCATGAATACATATCACATTGGGTTTTACAATTATTTTGACACTTAAGGTCATTTCTCTCTAGCTCTTCGACTACTATGCCTTCAGTTTCTGCTTCTTTTTTTTTTTTTTTGTCAGCTGTCGTATCGGCTACATGAAGCAACCTGGTCGCTTATCTTTGGCACAGTCTCACATTTGTGCTCGTGGATGTAGGAGAGTGATGCTAGTGAGCGGCCAAAAGAGCTCTAAGTCTTGTTATAATAGGCTTGTCTCGTCGGCTCTGCCGTCTTTGCTGGCATCACTGCAAGATTGCTACAGATTCACATAGAAACAAACAGGTAAGACAAACAGCCATCTTCTGTTCATGTACTGTACGCTCCTCAATGTGATTCGGTTTTGTCGTGTACGACTTGTCCAAATTAGTGACAAAACATGCTTTTTTTATGGCTTTCATCCCCAACAAAACAACAAAAACAACAAAGACACATGAGAAATACCCACTGATGTTAGTGTTGCTGAACATGTAGGAAAACATAGATTTTTGATATTGCCACAAATAAGTAGGATTCACCTAATGCCCTGCAGATAGATAGAGGGAGATGAGAAGTGTCCGTAGAGACTAATGCTGTAGTAAGTTACCTGTTGACCTATTTGTGTATTGTATATGTGTCTGTGTGTTAACGTGTGTGCGTGCTTTGACTTTGTATACCGTCTGTATGTGTTTGCATGACTATGTACTTGTTCTATGTGTGTCTCTTAGTTTCTCAGGGCCTCTTTCTGCTCCTTCTGGCCCTTGGCGGTGCGGTTTGTGATGTTGTTGAGGCAGGCTCTGACGCCCGCCAGGTGGAGCAGCGACCCTGCCGCCTCCTTCATCTCCTCGTCGTCGCTCTCCGGCGGCTTCTCCACCGCCGCCGCGCGCCGCTTCTTCAGCGGCAGCGTGTCGCTAATGCCCCTCGCTCGGTTTTTGGTCCAGGGCAAACTGCTTCCTGCCAGAGTCCCAGCTCCTGCCCCCGAACTACGTCTCTGTCCGCGCAGGGGCTGCTGAGAAATGAAGGTAGCGCCGGCAGTTGTGACGTGAGCATCCAGCGGGATCTCCCGAGGCTCGGGTTTGACGTCTGACTGGATCTCCACAGCGATGATGTCGTCGTCGTCCAGGGGAGAGGAAAGGTCGTCGACCTGGGAGGAGCACAGCCTGCTGGGGGATTTGGCGGTGCTGTAAGTGTGGTCGTCCTGGAGGTCCTCACTGCAGGGCGGAGGAGAGTAGCGGGATGGGCTGTCCTGTCCTCGGCTTAGATAATCTCCCAGGGATGATCTGTATGAAGCAAGGACACAGAGCGGGAGAGAATATTGTTACTCCTGCTGTCAGACTGCCAGCCAGGTGGCCTGCCTCTATACGCTTCACTCCACTGAAGCCTGCTCCATTTTGCTTTGCATTTGGCCAGAAAGCAAAAATGTTCAGGTGATAATCTATCACGCTCAAATAGCCCCCTGGGACCTAATGTGCATATTTCTTTGGTCAGATTAAAACCTTGTATCTCCAAAAAAAAGGCAGCCTTTTAGAAAATGAACAGACTCATTTTTTAGATCGCCACCTATGCATTTTTCAAATGAATCTGTGCATTCTGAGCAGCTTTCATGGTCCCTAAGGTTGTGGAACTTGCTCAGCACATAAAGGACCTTGCGAGCTTTAAAGTCAGAACGCCACAGAGTGACGATTCTGCGGCGAAGCTGTTTAACCACTGTCCACCAGCTTATACATTACAACTGCAACACATATTTTGCTCTATTAGTCAGGAGACACTTTTCTCTGTGAGGCATTAAAGGACAGGGGTGTATTCCGACAACCAATAAATCAAAAGATGCTTCAGCAGTGTGCCCTGTCCCCCGGACATTTTCTCCCTTCAGAATGAGAGGGTTAGCATATTAATATGTTATAAGAAAAACATGCACCCCTTACAGTGATCAAATATTCACTGCATACCTTTAGTGAGCCTTTGGGTATGTTTAATTCATTATGCAGTGCGGGCCATCATACTCTTATGCTCCTATGATGGATGTGCATGTCCATGCATGCTCCAAATGTTCTTTGAATCATGAGGCCTCTCCCTCTAATAAACCTGTTTGTGTGTATGTGAGAGACCGTTATATAAACACACCTGGATAAAATGTTCTGAGCGGTAGGGAGCGTGTGAATGCCTCTGAATTTTGAAGATGTAGTTATGTAAACTATCAGTGGAAAATTTTGGTGCGAGATAGTGCGCCGTCTGTTTTGTGTACGTGTGCTTTTGTGTTTGTATGGAGGCTACTGCATGTGTGCATGTGGGTGTGTCTGTGTATGTCTGTGAGAGAATGTGTTTGCGCTGGGAAAGCCCTGACATTAATTACATGGTTGAGGGTGATGGGAGCAAAGTTTACCAACCTTATGGCCGAAGTTCTGCTCCCCACAGGGCTTACAGGTAGGGGTCTTATCACAGGGAAGAGTGCCTGGCTCCTGACGCGGGCGCCATTTTGGATCACACCACGAGGAACTGAAGAGAGAGAGAGCAGCAAACACACAGATTTAGACAAGATATACACGCGTGCCAACTCCGTGCCACATTAGTACACAATACACACAAACACCTGAGGATACACGCGCAAATACAACTACACACACAACACTCAAATGTGTTTCAAAGTTAATCCTGAGAACGGAAGGAGACACAGAGGAAGCTTCTCCAAACACGATCAGACCTCGATAAGACCCAGGAGCAGCTCGATGAGCATTCACTGAAAGTCTGAGGAGGCCAACAGGGCAATATTGATGAGCAAGGCAAGGTTAAATTGAGCGGGAAAGCGTCATAAATGAGTTAAGGCCGCTGCAAATCATTCAATTACCAACGACCGCTGGGCTCGGCTAAATCTAGCCTGTCTAAAGCTGTAGCTGAACAGTAGGTGGTTGGAACTTAAAGGGGGATACCACAGATTTTAAAATTCAAGAGTATCACTTTTATCTACCTATTTATTTACTTTTTTTGGGGGGGGGTTAAACTTAAAGTCCCCCACTCCCTCTACTCAAAAATGTGTTTTTCTTCTTTTTTCTCCAGATGAATGTTTGAGCTTCACTGTGCAGAGTTTGACACTAGAAGGCTGTTTTCACATTCATCTGCTGAAAGTGGAAAGTTTCTTCTGCTCACTGAAAATCCAATTTTGGGGACAGGCCCATGAGCATGATTTGTGACATCACAAAGAGTTTGGAAGTCATTTCTGGTCCAATATTCAACTTACAAAGTGTGATGTGGAAACTTGAAGCCTCCAGTGCACATAAACTGAGAATAGACATTACAGTGAAGTAGGAGACATCTTGTCTCCAGTAGTTAAACTTTTGAAATGAAAAATATTTACATATTCATTTTTTCTGGAATTTTTAATGAGGGAGAAGGACTAGATATAATTTTAAGGATTTTAACAAGATAATTGAACTTTTTTTTTGTGGAAAAACCATATCAGACACACATTATTGATCAAGGTAGGGCATTTTATATACATCTTAAAACATGTTTGGAGGGGATCTATATACAATACTCCAAACTGACAAAGCGAACAAGGTTTTAGAAGTCTGTTATACATTTATTAAAAGGGCATCCAACAACTGAGCATTGTACTTCCATAAAGTTGGGGGTCTCACAAGAGACAGATAAGAAAGAATGGTCAAAGTTGATACAGCAAAGGCAGAGATATCCTGCCTTTTAGTCTCTAGTATGGGTTAAGCTCCAAAAATCCTGGATCCTACATTTCCCATAACACAACTCAAAAGCACCTTTCATCAGACCCCACTGCTGTCTCCTAAATGACAACTTCTATCAAACCCCACATGTCAGGTTTGTAATGCAGGCTTTCTGCCGAAACTTTTAAACCTCAAGCCCAAGTGAGATAACCAGGAGGACGTCATACTGTTTTTTCCAATCTTTGGAGAGCTCCTTCCACAGCCACAGAAGACTGTTTTCACACCTTGCATAGTACTCCTTGTAATCTGCAAACTGAATTTCATGTGTAAAATCGCTGGAATGCCCCTTTAAAACTTAAGAAACACCCCATTTACATACAGTATGCTTCCAGTTTGCAACTCTTAAATGCATAACTTCCCTTTACTTCTTTTGACAAGGTTTTTATTCTGTCTAGAATCTCTGCAAGTGGCACTCTGAAGATGGTTTAGGAATGCACACATCAGATTACAAAGTTCAAGGAACCCTTGGTAGACCTCCAAGATAGGACTGTGTTGAGGTGTAGATTTTGGGGAAGGGTGCAGTAACATTGCTGAAGGGTTCAAAGTTCCCATTTGGCTCCATCATTGAAAAAGTTTGGAACTACCAAGTCTCTTCCATGGGCTGTCCATCAGGTCAGAGTCAGTAACCAGGCAGAGAGGACGTTAGTCAAAATGGAGATGAGGAACCCAACGGCCATGGTAACCAAGTTTCAAAGAAACAGGAGAACCTACCAGAAGGACAACCATCTCCACAGCACTCCATCTATTTTGCTCTACTGAATAAACAGGCATATGGCAAGCCCACCTGGAGTTTACCAAATAGTGCTTCCTCTTATCTAATGAGACAGAAATGGAACGCTCAGGCCTGAAAGCCAAGCATTTACAAGTGGCAAAAACCAGGTGCTGCTAATCAGCTGGCTAATGTCGTCCCTACACCGAAACACTGACTTGGCACTATCATACGAATGGAGTCAAATACAGACAGGTCCTCTCCAGAGCGCACATCACTTTCCAGCAACACATCACCCTGAGACATACAGCCAGGATAATGGAATGGCTTTGGAACAAATCCCTGAATGTCCTCGAGTGGCCCACCCACAGACTGGACGCCAAACCATTTGAAACTCTGTGTGGAGAGTAGATCACAATTTACCAACGCTCCTGATCCAATCTGACACCTGAAGACTTAAAGCTGTTGTCGCTGTCAGCGCATCCACTGTGGTGATATTTAGGTTTTTAAATTTTTAATGTACCTGCATTAAAGGAATAGTTTGAGAAGATCGATACCACTCTGATGTCCGTACGTTCAATATGAAGCTAGAGCCAGCGGCAGGTTAGCTTAGCTTAGCATAAAGGTAGGTCCAAACGTAGCAAAATCCACCTTTAAAGCTTACTTATTAGCACACTATATCTTCTTCCGTACAAAAATAATAAGAAAAAAGTGTAAAAACTGATTGTGCTAAGTGGCGGTGCTAAGCTAAGCTAACTTGCTGCTGCTTCATATTTAACGGACAGACATGAGAGTGGTATCAATCTTCTCATCTAACTCTCAGCAAAAAAGCGCATAAGCGTATTTCCCAAAATGTCAAACTGTTTCTTTAAAACTTCTGAATTTGTCTTCACGCTCCTATCAAAAATGAGGTTGCAGACTAACAGAAAAAAGAGAACCGTAAGAGTTAAACTTCAGGATGAAAAATTAACCTGTTTGACAGGGAATTCATTTAAAAAGATGGTTCAGTTTCCAGTGGGGGATTCTGGTGATACTTTTCTGGTTCAGAACCAACAGTGTCTCAGTATAAAACCCACTTTGGGATGAAAACAAACATTCAGGACTTCTAAGTAATTATTTGTTTTTGATAGATTTTCCACCAAGGTCAGAGTCTTGACTCTGGTTTCCTACTTACGGTGAAGAGACCTGAACATTTTCACATACAATACTGAATGTGCTGTGACAGAACACAAGGGTGGTTTTAAGGCTTTCAGCATTGAAACAGCTGTGAAATATCATATGTAAACTTATATTTTTATTCATATGAATGAAGAGAGGCGATGAGAAGAACAGTGTATGTGTAAATCTGAGCCAAAAACTCTCATTACTCAAGGCTGGCTGCTCACCACAGCCATCCCAGTTCACTAAAACAGCTGTCATTTTCATCTCTGGGGTCAGTTTGCATTTCGCAAATGATGACCTGCTGTTTGCTCTGTCTGCTCGGGAAGCATTTATAAGGTGCAAATTCTAAAAACGTTTTGCCACACCATCAATACAGCTTTTTTTTTTTTTTCCAATCTCTGCACTTACAGTAAATTTATGATCAATGTTATGAGGAGAAATTTGATTCGCCCCAGTAACCACAAGCTCATTAAAACATACAAGTTGTCATGACAAGGCCTCCCAAACGATCGTATATTTGGTCCTGAATCATATTGTAACATGCAAAGATGGATTATAATAGGTCTGTTTGTCATTGTTGATGTGTTTTTGTAGCCTTTCCCTTTGCTGGCTGTGTCCACAGTAATCTTATTGACTCCAGTTAGTGTGGCTCTGCCCCGATATCTCCAGCTCTGCTCTCCATAACCTTATAAGTAAGTCCCTGCACAGAGTCTCTTTTGTAATCTTGATCACTCACTGCGTGGTTGTGTGTGTGGGCAGTGCATTAGGTCTCCCCGGGTTGACATGCACAACCCCCCCACACACCCCCCCACCCCTTACCAAACTCCCCACCTCTCGCTCCAGTCAGGCTTTGGGTTGCCATAGCAACGGCTCCCCTTCCACATGCCACAGAGTGGTAGATCATGCATCAGCAGAGAAAGTGATAGAGGGAAGGAGAGAGCGCAAGAGAGAGAAAAGGGGGAAAGGAAATACCAAGCTGTTTGACATGGCCTCTCATAGCTCAGCGACACACTCCTGACCACCACTGTTTACCCTAGATACACACACACACACACACACACACCTCTCCAGCACCAACACAGACAACCCTCCTCCACTTATGTGTGTGTGTGTCCCGGTATCTTTACCTCCTCGCTTTGCTGTTTGAATGTCTAAGCAAACCCTTTCTCTTTGTCTTTCTAATTCCATCCTCTCCTGTTGATTTCTTTCTCTCTCTATCGATCTCACTGTCATTCTATGTATAGTGGTGACTCATATCTCCGACTGTGCGTGCACGCCGTCTCTGCAGGTAAAAAGCCTGGGACATATGCTGAGGAGATGAGGTGACAAACTAAGCTGGGAAGAGAGCAGGCAGCGCTCCTAAAGCCTGTCCTCATTCACTGAGATTGAGCAATATATTTTACAAGCTCAAAGCATAAAAAAACCCCACTCTGCCTGGTAGGAGAAAGCAGGTCGCGCTGTAGAAAAAAAAAATTGTAAATACAGAAGAGAAGAGGTGTCTGTCTGCATCTCTGCCTTTTTCCTGGAGAGAAAATATCCTCTAGTCTGTCTTTTTTCCTATGTCTGGTCAGCTGCTCTGGCTTTCTGTCTGCTTCCTACGTCTTCGCCTGCCGCCTGTCTCCCTGCCTGCCTGCCTGTCTGCCTGTTTTCCAGGGCAAGCGGAGCCCTCAGCTCCCTCCCCTCTCCGCTCTCATGTGCCGTATACGCACTCAGCCTCCTCTGCTCTCCTGTTAAATGAGTTCCACATGGCCCTGCAGGCTGCAGTCTCTGCACGGCCAGCAGAGGAGTGGAGCGGATACGCACAAGTACACACACATGCTCACTGAACTCACACACACAGTCCGAAGGTTCAAAGGTCGCTCACAGCAGACCTTGAGAACGCAACTGTTTGAAAGTGGCCTCTCACTCAGTCAAAACACCCCACCAGCCTCCTGTCTATCTGCCTGCTCGGCTGCTGTGAGTTAAACTGAGTACAGAGTCTGAGGGCAGGATGCATACTAATGTTGACTGACTGACTGGATCGCTGGTGGGCTGAAAATGCTGGCAGTTTAACTGGTTGGCTAACTGGCTTGTCTATCTGAAACTCCAGCTGAGTGTCTAAGTGGTTGGCTGACTGACATGTGCTATGACTTACAGGGGGTAGACAAAATAAAGGCAACACTTAATTACTGTAACTTAATAACCAATTTAAACAGCTACAAACACGGGTCATATTAGGCTGAATGCTAATCAGAAGAATTTGACAACCACTTATAATCTGTGTGTGTCACATTCCTTCTGGTTAGCTGGTTAACTGTTACATCCTGTTTTTTTTCCTGTATTTGAAAAGTTTTTCATGAAGTTTGTTGCCTTGTTCCCTAATATTTTAACCTGCAGTTTGGACAAAGATGATTTGGTCTGCTTGGAACTCTGTTAGAGTCTCATATTGCTTTGGAAACTTAAAGGGGCACTGCATCGATTTTACACATAAAGTTCAGTTTATTTGTCCTGAAGAAAACGACTCAGCCTGTAAAAACAGCGAACGAGAACTTTGCCAAGTCTGAGAAAATACCCTTGATGATGTCGTCAGGGTTATCAACCTGGGCTCAAAGACTACAAATTTGTAACACATAGGAAAGTAACTAAGTACATTTACTGAAGCACTGTACTTAGTACAGATTTGAGATACTTGTACTTAATTTATTATTTACTTCTACTATACACTTCTATTCCACAACATTTCAGATGGAAATATTGTACTTTTTACCACATTTATTTGACAGCTATTAGTTACTATTTACTTTACAGATAATG
This sequence comes from Scomberomorus guttatus, assembly GCA_038419695.1. Taxonomy (NCBI): domain Eukaryota; kingdom Metazoa; phylum Chordata; class Actinopteri; order Scombriformes; family Scombridae; genus Scomberomorus; species Scomberomorus guttatus. The sequence goes on from CM076462.1 coordinate 21,900,783, forward strand.
ATTTTACACAAATTACAAAGATACTGTATGATCAGAATATAAAATATGATGTAAAGTATTATTTAACATCCCAACAGTATATAGAACAGTTTAACTGAGCTCCACCTCGACCAACTACATCATTAAAATTTGCACTCTGAAAGGGGCCATTCTGCATATCGACTCATTTTACTTTTGATACTTTGAGTACATTTTGTTGTCTTTTGTACTTTTACTTGAGTAAAACTCTGAATGCAAGACTTTTACTTGTAATGGAGTACTACAGAACTGCCATAATTAGTTGCTAAAGGGATTAGTTGATTGCCAGTAAATTGATAAATTGATTTAGTTATTTTTCAAGCAAAAATGTTTGTTTTCAGCTCCTCAAATGTGAGGATTTGCTTTTGTGTGTGTGTGTTTTTGAGTGTAATAGTAAACTAAATAACTTGGGTTTTGGACTGTTGGTACAAATACTTCATATTGTAGTTGAGAAAATAAATGCTTCTCTGTAGGTGCAATTAAAAGAAAAAACGTGCAGGGTAATAATTTGTGAATACATCTAATCCAACAGACATAAATCCAATATATTTGTGAACCTTCACACTGATTGTGTTGTGCTATTATGCTGTAATCAAACACTTAACAGCTGGTCAATTTTTCTATTGTGTCAGATATACTATCTCCACAGCTGACAGGTTAATAAAGCCTTAGAACTGGTTCCAAATGAATACAACTGAAATAAGGTTCCTTCTTAACACAAGTACTTAAATAAAATAGGAAGACCAGAGTAGATCCTCTATAATTTAAAGCTTTTGAATGATGAACTTTGGGGGTTGTGGAAGTGGGGTGATGGGTTGGGTTAAGGACACGGCTGCCAGGCATTGTCCTTGTGTTCATCCTGAGTCACAGGGAGAGGCAGATTTCAGCCCACATCAGCTCAGAGTGGAGCAGGTCTGAAAGCTCTGGGAATGGGAGATGGAAGTAATAACGGAGGGCACTAATAGCCCCCAAACTCACTCTCTGGCAGTCCACCTCTCCCCCCTCCCGCCCTCTCCCCCATCTCTTTTTCCTTGTCTTTGCCTCTGGCTGTCTGTCACAACTTTCTTTCTCCCCGCTGCCTCCAAATATCACGCCCGACCATTCTGCACCCTCTCCTTTCAAAAACACATTACATGTTTTAAAAAAGTTTCCTTTCCCTTTCTCTTCCTGTCACGTGCACACTGCGAGTCTCCCTCTCCGTCCGGCTGTCTATCTGTCCATCTGTCCAATCGACCAGCCGCTCAGACACATCCCTCGCAGATTGTGTGTGTGTGTGTGTCTAGAGGGAGTCCAGGTTTTCAGACACTCTCTCCAACCTCGGCTCCTTGACCATTACTACTCCATTATCAGCGGCGATGGAGGGCGCGCCGCAGACGCCTAATGTATCCATTTCCCCCTCCATTTAGGACTCGGCAGCCCAGCGAGCTCCCGGAGTGCTCCCTGATTGGGATTGAATGTCCATTTAAACTGCCGTCCAGCCACCAGGGAGGGATGGGAGGGGATGGAGGAGAGGAGAGGAATAATGGGAAATACAGGGAAAAGGAGGTGTATAAGAGTAAAAGAGTGCAAAGGAGTGACTGCATGTTGTGTGCCTTGAATTAAAAAAGGAGGCGAGGGGATTGCTCCCCTGCCTCTGATTTGAAGCTGAGATTTTCTCTCTCCCTTCTCTTTCTTTCCCTCTCTCACTTGCTGTGTCTCTATCACTTGTTCTTCTTTTCTTTCTTTCTTTTCTTTTTTTTTTTAAACTTTCAAATACGCCTCCGTAGAAAAGCATTCCTCCTTTGGCGCAGAGCCAAGTGTCAGAACTCAGCACTCAGTATTCTCAAGGTGCGCTTCTAAAAAGAGGGATTTGGAATTGAGATGATTGGAGTTGGCACATCCGTAGAGGGTGGGTAGGGGGAGGAAGAGAGTGAGACAGAGAGAAAGAGAAAGAAAGAAAGAAAGAAAGAAAGAAAGAAAGAAGCAGGCGGGATATCACACATATACAGTACAAGACGTGTGGAGGTGAGACGGTACCTTGTAGGAGAACTCCTCCGTTCTTTCTGAAGAGGGGACTCCCCGACCACAATGGAGGACTAGAGATGGAGAGGTTGCCAAAATAAAAAAAAAGAAGAAGAAGAAGGGATGGGGTGAGAGAGAGAGAGAGAGAGAGAGAGAGAGAGAGAGAGAGAAAACTGGTCAATCATTTGATCATGTTGCAGCAGCCAACCAGCCCAGCAGGCTTCATCACGAGGCAGATAGCAAGGCAGGAATTTGAGCCCATAAGCCAGTGCTTCTGATTATAGTGATTAGATTCCCGGGTGTCCCACTGTTGCCATTATTCCCTGTGATTACCTCGGAGAATTACAGCCTCGCCGCTGTAGTCCATGGGGGTAATTTCTCATGACAACCCCCCACCGCCCTCCACTGGTCCATTCACACACATTAAAAAAAAAAAAAAAAAAACATCAACGCACACACATTTAACACAAGCTCATGTCACACAGGCATGTTTAAGACAAACGTGTGTACAGTATGACACATTGAAACACAGGCTTACAGTCATGCACTTGCTGCACACACACACAAAGCCGGGGACTTGGTTTAGGTGATCATTGCACCACTAATGAAGAAGGTAATGACGGCATTTCTCACACAGACGGAGACATCTTCACTCACACATACGCACGCACAAGAAGACAAAAGATACAGTTCTGCTGCTAAATCTATAATTTTAAGACAGAAGGAGAAAGATAGAGAGATAGGGACAGAGGAAGAGAAGAGAGAGAGAGAGAGAAAGAGAGAGAGAGAGAGAAGATGTAAGAGCTTTTCCAGGTTGAGTGGTCTTTAGCTCCCCATTTGGCAACACGTCTGACTGCTCCTTTCTTTTTTCTGTGGGCTGTTTCTCTACCGTTTCACAGACCAAACACAGTCAGTGTGTGTCTGACAACATAGATCTCGGTCATATGTACACACACACACACACACATACACACACACACACACACACAAACAGGACAGTACAGAGAGAAAACACCTGGAGATGCTGTGAACTCAGAAAAAGCAACCCACTCGTTTCCACTCATCAGGAGAGTTTCCTTTGTAATATGAGTCCTGTTTTATGTTCTGCTAAGCTGCTGAATGAGAGGATTTGGATGTCTGCACTTGTGATGTGGCTCTCACCTCACCAGATGCAGGGGAAAGATGGACTGGAGGCAGGCACTCACACGCTTACACACACACACACGCACGCACGCACACACACACACACACACAGCAATACGAAAAGCAAAAGCAGCGAACGCAAATTTCAGCCCTGAGCCACCTGCTGTTGCCATGGAGAGTTGCCACATTGCGTTGCCACGGCGATAACATATTTTTCCTGCGCTAACAGCCTGTCTGTTTTCCCTACCACCCCACCCCCCGCCCATCTCATTCCCCCTCTCTCTCTCTACCCCGCTCTCTCACTCTTTCTTTCTGTCTCTCCTCCCATCCCTGCGCTGTCTGTCTCTCTCTCTCTCTCTCTCTCTCAACAAATGGCTTCACAGTGCGACAGCACCTGCCTTATACTACATGTGTTGCCATGGCGGCGTTCCCGTTGCCAAGGCGACCCTGTGCATTTAATGTAGTGGGCGAGGGGCTAAACTCGTGGCTCGTACTGCAACACACCCCCTACCCCCCCCACCGCCCAACGCCTCCCCTCATCTTTTTCTCCAAGGAAAGGGAGAGGGAGGGAGAGAAAGAAAAAGAGAGAGAGAGAAAGCTCCTCTCCAACCCCCTTGAGACACCCTTCCATCCATTCTTCCCTCCCCTCCTCCTCTCTCATCCAGATGCTGATGGGGTGTGAAGGAATGCACCATGGAGCTGACCTCCTACCCAGCATGCTCTCTCTCTCTCTTCTCTCTCTCTTCTCTCCTTTCACACACACACACACACAAACACACTCGTGCATATGTGTGACACATCTACATACACCCATTTGGAAATGCATGCACCAGGATACATACATTCATACACGCAGACAAACACAGAGTTGGACTTAAACAAATAATTGCACATGCACACTCGCACACACATGCAGATACAGGAGCACACTGCAGGTGGGGGTTGACTGGTGCGGCGTGAGTTATTATGGTCCATGAAAAACCGTGAGGTGTGAGCGACAAAGAGTAGAGGACAAAGAAGCGTCATCGACCCCCCCCCCCCCCCCCCCAGCCCTTCTCTCAGCTAGTCCCTCTTTTTTCTGTTTCTTCACTCCGCCACTTCCTCTCTATCTCTTCCTCCATCTTATTCTCTTCGTTCATCTTCCATTTCTGAGTTGTGTGGAACTGCTTGAGACAGTCCTTGACCTTAACATTATAGACATGCTGTGCAACCATTCACAGTCATTACACTTCATAACATAATATTCTTGAGAGTGAGTGCTCTTGAGAAAGATATTGTGTTATATTGATTAGACCTACTGAGTTCCAAGATGCATATAAAGAAAAACCTTTTCCATGTTCTAACATAGACTGTACATTTGTCTCAGTATACTTGTGAAGACCATCCTCTGATTAGATGTATTATAATACAAACCTACGACTCACTACTTCATGCCTAAACTGGAGCTTTCAACCATTTCACATGATCTTCATCAGCCAATGGAGTTTTCATTTTTCATTCATAAAAATTTGGATGCAATCATAACACCTGCACACATCCATCTCCATACAAATCACTCCAGCTGCTGATGAAGACCGTGTTACCCATTTGAAAGCTCTGAAAAAAGCAAGTATGAGGACCTTGAGTTTTGTCAAACTACTATTTCTAAAGTCAAGAATGAACTTTTGCACCGTTCACCATGTTGATTCACTGTGGTCCGCAAGCTCCAGGCAGTATTCGCTTGTTTATCGTCTAAAACGTGTGACAGACCACAGTTGCAAAATCTGACCTTCTGCCCAGAGTGCCCCTATTGTGCCAAGTTATTACATGGAGCTCTAAGGGTAATATTAATTAGCCATAACCTCATGAACCCTAATTTTAGCCTATAATTCACCACTAAGTGGCTGTAAAGTTAGAAAACACTGTACATTCCTTCCACACCACTCATATTGAATAGTAGTATTTCAAAGTATTAAAATCCCAAGATAGTATTACAAAGACTATATTAAACTCAAGATAAATGTTTTTTATGGCTGCATTACTACATCAAATGGAAATATTACATCGGTGTCTTGTGCATAATCTTCTATATTTTATTAATTCAGTCTGACATGTTTGTTATCTTTGGAAACTTTGACATGAGGCATAAGCAGCATTAACATGGACCAGCAGCACAACTGGAGAGGCTGAAGAACTGTACAAGTGGTTTTCATGTTTTAGCCCATTAGCAACAAATTGTGCATACTGTACATGCTGTGCATGGGCTTTACATTGGTGCAGGCCAATTTCTAAAGCACACCATAAATTCTTAGATTGATTTTCTACCTTCCATGCAGCTGCTGGTTTCCATTAATCTACGGACGATATAAAAAAAAAAAAAAATTACAGACTTGTTTGTAATAGTTATTCCATCATAGGTAAGATTTAGAAGCCTTTATGTTTTCTCTAAAAGTTATGGTTACAAACAGTGGTGTTTTGAAAGCTCTAGTTTTCAGGGATGTTCGGATGTTTGGGAGTCAAAAAGCATCGCTTTTGTCTGAACAAAAGACAGATAAAGAGCCAAAATGGAATTTATGAAAATTCTACTGTAAATTGGGTCATTTCTTGCATTAAAAAATGTGTTATTCAGGAGCTGGCTCTCTGGTGTCTGATGTCGGAGTGGGCTTAAATGCACCTAATCTGCTTAAATAATAATTCATTTAAACATTAAATGCAAACAACTGTCACATAACTTTGGCACAAAGGCAAGAAAGAAATAATTTCTTGTTTCCTCTTTGCAAATCTCTGTGAAGAAATGAATAGAAATGCTGCAATGATTAGTCGATCAATCGGCAGACAATTAATCTGCAACTATTTTGATGATCAATTAATTGTTTAACTTTTCTTTTTTTTTGCCATATATGTTCTGTGGTTGCAGCTTCTCTGCTGCAAGGTTTTCCTGCTTTTCTCTGTTATATATTATTGTAAACTGAATATCTTTGGGTTTTGGATTGTTTGTCGAAGACAAGACATCTGAAGAAGTCGCCTTGGACACAGGGAAACTGTGATGTACATTTTTCACTATTTTATGACAATTTATAGACAAAACAACTGAGAAAAGATTAATCAAAAATGAAAATAAATGTTAGTTGCAGCTTTAATGGAAGCAAATGAAATCTTAATATGCCTTGGAAAATGATCAGTAATGTAAAATAAGCACAATTTGTAGTTAATTGACTAAAATCACAGATTCTAACCTTAATCCTGAATCCTTCTCACAAGGATAACACACACACACACACACACACACACACACACATACACGCACAAGCAGACACATACACAAACACACACAATGCATGCTCTTCAGGTGCTGCATCACCAGGGACCTCCATCTCCCCTGTAACCACAAAATGAACTCTCCTCACTTACTCCCTCATTTCCCACTGTGTCACAATGCAAATGAACAACGTCCCCTCTCTCCCACTACTCGCACCCCCCCCCCCCCCCAACATACTCCGACCTCTCCTCACTACACCCCGCCTCCCCTCCCCCTCCCTCCATGTTCCGAATCCGGCCTCCAATTTGTTCCACTTCCCCATACCTCATTGTTCAAAATGACACTTTTACATTTTATGGCGAACCAATTATTCTGTCTTACACAGTCCGCTGGCTCTGCAAGCCAACCTGCCCGGATCAACTGGGGAGCGGGGTGGGGTGGCGGTGGTGGAGTTTTATACGGGGAGAGAGAAAGAGAGAGAGAGAGAGAGAGAGAAAGAGAGAGAGAGATAGGGAGAACAGGCAGAAGAAGGGAAAAAAGACGACTAATAGTACCTCTCGCTGACATATCCACGGGGATGGGCAGAAGAGCCGGAAACCGAGAAGTTGGCAAAGGGAGAGGATTGAAGGTAGAGGAGAGGTCAGGAGAGGAGAGGAAGGTAATATGGGGGAAACTACACAGGTAGATGTGCTGCGCTGTGGAGATGTGTGTGTGTGTGTGTGTGTGTGTGTGTGTGTGTGTGAGGGCGCTGTGAGGGGTCGGAGAATGAAGTGAATGTAGACAAAGGAGGATTTAATTGAATGATAAAGTGGTGGAGAGACAGTGAAAAGAGTGCAGAGAGAGAAGGAATAAATCACAGCACGGATAAATAAAGAAGACGGAGTACTGGGTGCCCCACTAGTTGTAATGTATGCCTGAGGATGAGCAGGAGGGTGTGTGGGATATTAAAAGAGGAGACAAGAGAGTGAGAAGAGCGGAACAGAGCGAAAGAGTGTTAGGTGCCGGAGGAGAGGCAAAACGGGGACAACTGGGCATGAGAAGGAATTAGGAGATCAGGAGCGCACAAAAAAAAAATGTTAGAAAGCAAGATGGGGGGGTGGGGGGAAGACGACAGAACCCTGAAGGGAAGAAGAGGGTGGGGAGAGGGTGAACATGTGAACATGTGGGGAGAAAAAAAAAAAAAAAAGGCAACCACCGCTTATACCTGTGATGTGCCTGTGGGAGAGGGAGATAGGAGGAGGGACACGAGCGCTGTTGCATAAAAACAGCGTGCAAGAAGATTTAAGGAAAGGATGGGGCAGGTCAGCTATATAACGCCTGGGGCCAGGTGGGTGGAGAGAGAGCGACAGATGGAGAGAGGATAGAGAGAATAAGAGAGGTGGAGGAGTGTATACGTCTCAGCGCTGCAACTAAACATTATTTTTTATTATTGATTCATTTATCTATAATTTTTGATTAATCATTTGTTCTATGATAATACAGAAAATGGTGAAAAAGTGAAGTGATGTGAAAAATAGCTTTTTTTTTGTCTGACCAATTGTCTAAAACCCTGGCTGGATAATGGCACTGATTTCCTGATTTGATAAAATCTCAATTAACAAAGTCCCAATTAGATTTGATTTGATTCTTGAAGATCAGAGAATCAGATTAATAACAAAATGGCATAAATCTAAAAGCGCGTCTCAGAATTTAGCCGGGGAACTTCAGTTTCTTTTTATTACATAAGTAAGCAACACTGTTATCTTCTTTTGAGCATCAAATAGCTTGAAGTACAAATTGTAGGCTAACTTGTTTCCCTGTTATATAACTATCCCATACATAAAAAGTAACCATGGCCTACATACAACATTTTGCGCAAATGTAGGATCCTACACATATTTGCACATTTTTGTTGCAGAGATCAATCTTCAATCAACTAGGTTCATTCAACTAAAATTGCATTCAATTGGAATCTCTTTTTCGCAGTCCTAATGAGACAAAAAGCAGCAAATCATTACATTTAAGAAGTCAGAACTGGAAAATATTTGGCATTTTTGCGATATAATTGACTTAAACGATTAACCAATTATCAGAATTGTTGCCCATTAATTTTCTTTCATCAATTAATCGATTAAACGCTTCATGTGGGTATTTTTTTTTAGCCTTTACAAAACCAAAAACACAACAGCAAAAGTATAAGGAATAGTTTAAACAGTATGTTTATCTCCAATGTACCAATGCAAATGATAGCATGTTGGGCTAACTTGCTTCCTACCCACAGTAGTAACCTTGCATTATTTCCAAAAGCAAGGGGCTTGCCATTAGCTACATCCACCCTGTGGATGGATGCTAGTTTAGAGAAGTTATAGCTGCTCTGTCCTGCTGTTTTTGTGGTTTGAGGACATTTACATTCAAGCAACTCCAGCCAAATGTATGTCAGAAAGCGCAATGTTTGCCAAAGTGATCAGTTATCCTCTCTCGTATCCTTCTCTTGTAAAAATGAAACATTGTGTTGCATAAAAAATAAGACCATTAAAGAATAAATCTGACTCCCGTGTTGCTTGTCCAAGTACTGTATGCTTCTCTATAGTAAGGATTCAGGGATTATGTTAGAACAAATAACATTTTAACAACTTTTTAAAATGATACTGCTCTAAAATACGAGGGCTGAGGGTTTGTGTTTTAAGACTGATGAGTTGGAAACATTTGGTGTTAGCATTAGCTTACACTAACTAGCTACAGCTGATTAAATGTACTAGCGTTGAGAGTTGTCATTTCAGCCTGCTCGTTTGCTTCTGTGTGAAATAAAGGACCCATTGTTTCAAAAATAAACTGATTCTCACGTGGTAAATCTGCCACCGCTATCATTGTAATCACATATTTTATATCAACTCATCAATCAATCAACCAATCAGCGAGCAGCCTTACCTGTGGTGAAATGTCTGAGGCAGGGTGGGTGGGGAGGTGGAGGGGGTGGCCAGGCCGGGTGAGTAAGGATGGTACGGCGTCTTCTTCAGCGCCTGGATCAGGTTGTGCCTGTACTCCGGGTCTATAGACCACAGAGAGCCTTTGCCTATGCTCTGAAAGAAAGAAAGCGAGAAAGAAAGAGGTGGAGAGTGAGGAAAAGGGGGAGAGGGAACAGGGAGATAAATGAGAGAGATGTTATTGGAAGCACTATCGGGCCCCCTCAAAGCACATCACAAACACAGCACAGCGCACTGACCTGAGCCGACAAGTCCAGAGCCCAAACACAAGCTCAAAGTCCAGACCTTGTGCTGGATTCTTATTTACCAAACCACCTGTACACACAGCAATGCTGCATTCCCACAGAGAGAAAGACCTTGAGAAAAAACACATTCTGTGCATGTACTGGCTCAAACACTGATAGATTACTGCCTCCCTCCCCCTCCCAAAAAAACATCAGCCACACAAACATTCCCATATTCCCAAGGCAGATAACACTCGGAGGAATGAGAATTAATACATCCTCAATGCCACCTCGCTCAATATTTTCCAATCTGCCTCTCCTCGGAAAAAAACATGAAGCTTTTTTCTGATTAAGACACAGGGAAACTCTTTAACTTTTTACACTCCAGAGGCGATGATGGTGTGTATTTTTAGATCAAAGCAGCTCCCCCCCCCCCCCACCCTCACCTAATGAAGCTGTCGGCTCCCAATCTGAGTGAAACCAGCCTATAGATTATAGAGAGGGGAGGGATCTCAGGCGGGCCGCCATGAAAATACATTCCCTGTCTCTATCTCTCTCCAAGCCTTCACCGTGCTTTCATCTGCCTTGTCATCTGAATGTGGCAAAATCTGGAGTTTGTGTACGGCAGAGACCGAGAATGGCAGGAAGAGAGAGAGAGAGAAAGCGAGAGCACAAAGTAAATATAAAATTAAAGCCGTCCTGCCTCGTGTTCAGCTCACTTTGTAGTACTCTGTGATATGATACAGGTACAGGCTACGGGGTGGGGAGATGTCATGGCTGCAGGCTTCAGATTTTTGCAAATACTGCAAGGAATCTATTAGGAGAGAAATGTCAGATATGCCAGAGCTGCGCTTGTGAGCATTAATTGGAGACAAATTCTTAAAATTGAGGTGAATTTTGTATTAAAGTGGATGGGAAATCCACACCTTACTGCTTCAACCGCCCTATAAATAAATAAATAAAAATAAAAAATTCAACAGTGTGTCCCTGTTCACTCTGAACAGTGAGGTCTGCGGATCGTAGCTATTTTCTACCCAAAAACAGTCCCTATGAAAGTGACAAGGAACACTATTTCTGGGAAGACACGTTGCTGTTTTTCTGCTAAATTATTTACAAGAATATAAAGCAAAATTACTGCAATATTTAGCAGAAATGTCTTTTTCTGCTTTCCTATCATGTTAATCAACTTGTGACCAATCAGATTTATTTTATTTCTATTTAGCAAACTTATGAGAAACACACTTAAGAATGCTCCATGTGGGTAAAACAAGAGACGCACTTCTACTTGCAGTAAGTATAGGGGTAACCTTTAGGTGATCACATGGTTGATTACATGTGTGTTCTGAGCAGGAATAGCCAATCAGAGACAAGGATTTACCCTACATCTGCAGTATTTTTCATCTTATAAAAAGTTATGTCAATTATAGGTTATTCAGCAAAAGCTTTAAACTTAATGTTATTTACGTGAAAACTTTCCAGCAGCAATGAACACAATAAACAACAATCTATATATTTCTGATATACAAATACATAACCTGGCTGATATGGAACGTTTAAACCCCCGAGGAATGATTAAAAAAATTGTGTGTTTAGAGATTGCACCTTACAAAAAAGTAGCAGCAGCAAATAGTGGATGCATGTCTCAGACAGTGTGTGCTCTCCTTAGTCTCTGTAGCCGTCAAGACTCTAAAAAGCTATTCTTAATCAATCAAAAGAGATCTTTGGGAAACTGGGATCATTTGTAAGTTAAAAGAAAGTTGTTAAATAGCTGTTATTCTTACGTTGGGAATAAAAGTGACCCCCAGGTCGGGAACCAGTTAACTACACTGAACCTTGTTAAAAGGAGAGCCATATTAAAGTTATTTAATCTATTGCACTAATGACAGCAAGCACTCTTTTATGGTCAGATTGCATTAATGAAGTACAGGAGTACTTCAGTAGCCATCAAATTTTTGTATGACCATAGCTGAAATATTATAAAAAAGCCAGCAAATGACACTGCAGAGGAAAACATGGTTATCTGATCTGCTGGAAAACAAATCTCTAACTTTTCCCAATTTATAAATTCCTTGATATACTGTATATATAATCAAAACCATCATTTCTAATGACGCAGAGCCTAAACTGATACGGTGTCACTCCACATCTCAGGATGTCCAGTGAATCAGTCAAAAACTGAGCTACATCTCACTACAGCATCTGACCTTGTAAGAATGCAAGAAGCTAATAGGATGTGTGTGCACTGTTGATTCGTGTCCCCCTTGTCTGGAGCTTTGCATTAGTATGTCAGTCGTGTTGTACACAGGCCATATGTGCCATGTTTTGCTCTGTGTGTGTGTGTGGGTGAGTGTGTATGCCGAGTTCCCTAGGGAGTGTGATATTACCCAGCGTGGTCTGCTCCTGGGAGTGCTTCTATTACTGCCAGCAACGCCTCTCCTGGAGAGCATGATATTACACACACATACACTCGCTCCCACAGAGGTGACCCCCACTGGGCCAAATTTCCCCTTGCACCTAGAGCCCGCCAGCCGTTTGTGTATATATATATATATGTGTGTGTATATATATGTGTGTGTGTGCGCCTACTGTCTGCCCGCTTGCCAGCCGATTAAATCAATGCTCTCAACACAATCTCTGTCTGCCAGGGCCCCTGCCTCTACCAACCAGCCAGCCAATCAAAACGCTCAATCTGTAGACCCCCCCCCCCCGGTCGATAGGCCAATCACAGGGCGCAGCTCACAGGAAGGGTCTGTCACTTGGGTTATGGCGGTCGCCCTGGCAACAGGCATCATCTGGGTTTGGAAGCGAGAGGAGGTGAAATGGACTTTTCATTTTCATTACAAAAATTCGCAAAGTTGAGAAAGAAAAGGCGCCATGTCTCCAAATCGACTATCACAAAAAGTATTTGAGGTCAGAGATGGGGCTTTGCGTTTTTCTGTGGGGTTCGACTTTGATACAGTGTGACAGATTTTAAAAATAGGATACCTCCACAAAGGTGGATCTCGGAGCGTTATAGCAGGTGATAGAGGACTGCGGTCGTCACAGTCACCTGAAAACCGTATTTCTGATCTCCATTTATATTATTTCCTCTCTCTGTCCTTTTGATCCCATCTGCTCTTACTCATCTGAGATGTGAACTATTTTCTGCATGATGTGTTTATTTGTGTTCCATCTACTGTATGTGCTGGAAAAGAGTCACATTACTGTAGCGTTTGCAGCCAAAGAGCAGGATTACACAACAAATAATCCACAACTCGAAAACGTTAACCCCCACTTCAAGGAATATCTCATAAAGTAGGAGAGTAAAACTGACTAGGCATTTAAAAAAATTCAGGTTAAAGCAATATTACCCTTAAATAAAATTGATTTAATGACATGTGCCTGTGTCACTACAGTAGTTAGTAGCAATCTTGGTAATGAAAGCAGCAGTTTTTATACACTTCTCTGCTATAAAGCAACAGAATACTGAGGAATGAACAGGTAGCTTCATGATGAAGAATACATACATACTGCAACTTGCCTGGGACATATCATAGTGTGAGTAAAAGACGAAAGGGGGAGAAAGATGAGACAAAGGCGGAGAGAGAGAGAGAGCGAGAGAGAGAGAGTGAGAGATGATTGTGTGTTGCCAACATCTGTTTCCTGTGTTATATAAGCTGTGGGGGCTGGTCTCCCTTGGAAATAGGAGATATTAAAAAGTCCTGCTGCCACTGACCCTGCTAGTAATACTATACTACCGCTACTGCATTCCCGACTGCACTGTTATCTTTTCATATATACATTAACCATTAATACTGGTAGGCTACCAGCATATTATACAAAACACCACAGATGTACAACATGACTAAATATCATGAATAAAAATCCACCAAGATGGTTCACTTCATTTTAGACAATTAAATCCATAAAAATATATAAAAGGAAATAGTAAGAATGAAACATTTATGGTTAAACATTTTGGGAAATATGCATATTCACTTTCTTGCCAAGAGTCTTGCTAATCAGTTAGCTGATTGGTACCAATCTCATGTCTGTCCATTAAATATGATGCTACAGCCAGCAGCAGCCAGTTAGCTTAGCATACTTAGCTTTTCATAAAAACTGCTAGCCTCATCTGTCCAAAAGTACAAAAAAACTACTAGCACCTCTGATGCTCACTTATGAACACAGTACATCTTGTACAAACAAAAAGTTTTAGAGGTGCTGCTATGGAAACCTAACTTAGCTAACTTAGCTCATTCCTTTATGCCGCAAACCTCCAAATTATTGCGAAATGAGTCACACTATTGCACTGGGTAACATGTTGCTTCATTACAATGAACACGGCCACTGTAGTTTATTTTTCAGTCAATTCCACGTACACTGTCCTGCTGCTGTAAACACTCACTAGAGCACCAATTAACCAGGAAAAGTCTCAGTGAGATTTGCAGCAGCACAATTAACAGGGCTGCAGACATAAAAAAACATAACAATTTACATTGAAAATATAGAATAAATTACAGAACCATAAAATATGAATAATATTCATCAGTATTCGTTGCAAGTCACCAACATCTGGGATCAAACAGGGGCAATATGAGTTAGTCAAAACATCCACAGCCAGATGTGCCTGCCTCCAGGTCATTTAGAATGACTTTAAATGCATCCAGTGAGACCAGCTCCCAAAGATTCAGGTAATTTTACAATTGATTCAAAGCAGAGGGAGCAGCATACTTTTCCCAGTTTTTCCCAGTTCAGTGCAGGCTTTAGTGACAGATAGTAGGAATAAGACCTGGGAGTGAAGACAATGACTTCCCATACTTTTCTGAAAGATGTAGATCTGTAGGTAAGATGGAAACAGACCAAGAATGGCCTTATAAACAAGAATATGCCAGTGGTTAAGTCTACCGGTGGACAAGGAAGACCATTTAACCCGAGCATAGAAAGAGCAATGGTGAGTAAGGACTTTAAAATTTGTAGTAAACCTCAGTGCTGCATAGTAGACAGTATCCAGCATGTGTAGGCATTACGAAGATGTACGTATATAACATCGCCATAGTCCAGCACAGACATAAAGGTGGCAGCAACAAGTCAACAAGTCTCCTTTTGGCCTCAAAGGAAAAGCAAGAATTGTTTCTAAAATAAAAACCCAATTTCAACTTCAAGTTTTTTCACCAATTGCTGAATGTGAGACTTAAAAGAGAGAGAATCATCTATTATGATTCCTAGATATTTGTATTGAGATACAGACTCAATCTCAGAGCCTTGAAAAGTAGTGATAGATGGAATAGTTGCCAGTAAATGTGTCATTTACTTTTTCACTTCTACTACTTTGGGTAAAGTTTGCTAAAAACTACAATGACCAGCTATTTTAGAAAATTACTGAGCCTTTTTTGAAAATGAAACTAAATTTGTGACCCGTTTCTAAAGATTTATGTCTGTAGTATAAATGAACAAGCTTGTAGCTGCGAGCCACAGACAGTGTAGTTTAACGGTAAAATATGTTCGAATCAGAAATTCTTTCTCATTAATGACACCGGTGGCCGTTAGGTGAGCTGCAGTCAGCATCCTGTTGCTAGGGCGTGCTAACATTAGCCAGCTAAAACTACAATATCACAATATATTTCACATGCTTTGCAGTAACGTTAGCTTACATGGACTCCATTTCTAAGCTAACGTTAGCTAGTGTTACACCCTGTTGGTGCTGTAGTGGGACGGGAGAGAGGCAAGGCACTCGGGAATACGCATAAACGTCACATCCTTTAGGGTCCTTTACACAGAAATAAGTCCACAGGCAACCAAGAAAGTCAGGGAAGGTCTCATTTTATTATTTCTTAACATACTGTTAATAATTTTTGTTAATTTTTGAATGTTTTAAACTAAAATTACATAATTCTTACATATTGCACCTTTAAGTCAGAAAGTACTGAGAGACAGACTAACACATTGTTGGTTTGGGTCTTTTTTTATATGATTTTAAATTTACCTCATTACTACTCTTAACAGCTGTTAAAATGCAGCTATATACTGTGTATTTCCACTACGCAAACTACTGCTTTAAATAGTTGAATCATTATTAACTGTGACATCAATTTACTGTAGAGGCTCATTTTAAGCTTTCATATTGGCTTTTATGAGAGGAGAAAGTACATTTTGTTTTCACCTTAGCAACCAGATGAGATTAAACAAAAAAAAGACAACAACTTATGATGCACAGATAGCACAGAGCTGCAACCACTCAACTGCCAGAAACATGCAAGGCATCAGTGTAAGAGGCTTTGTCTGGTACATTTTTACGTGCAATATGACTTAACCTATACTATCAATCTAAAGTATTATGACTGCATACAATTCTATGATGGACGTCCACAGCTGGGAGTAAAAGCATTAACCCTGGCTATGTTTAAGCCTGATTAACCCACTGTGATACAAGGATCCATCATTACTTACTGTGCATATACTGTACAGATAAACAGAGGATTAATAATATAGTATGCTGCAGAACTAGTACAGTGTGGACCAACAGAGGAAGCAAATGTTTTAACAGCGAGAGAAAAGAGAAAAGAGGCAGAATGAGGGGAAAGAAGATGAAGGGGGGTATTTTTTCTTTTTGCTGTATTTGTTGAAGGCCATTTGACAACAAAGAGACAACAGGACAATGTTGTTAGAGAACAGGCTTTTTTGTTTGTCAGTACATCGAAAAACCGAGCAGGGGAATATGTGGAAAATTCTCCTACAGGTGTTATTAATTGAGTTTTCTTCCCCAAACCTGTTTTCCATGTGGTTTTAATTTAGTCCAAAGTTTGCCCCAGTTTGTGCTTCTCCTCCATTTTTACATTTGAGACTTTTGCATTGATGATGACATTAAAGTCAAATATATGTGCTGCTGTTTTCCTCAAAGATAAATACAAAGAAAAGTTGAAAATTTGAGACACATTTGCCAACACTTACTGATGTTTTGAAGACCAGATTCCAGATTCCCTGAAGACACTTCTATCCTGCTGGTATGAAAAATATTCTGTCTGGTTGACAGTGAATATTTAATTGATTTTCCTTCAACCTAACAGAGGCTTATATTTGGGACTAATGCAAAAGTCTGAAATGTAAGAACACTGATTACATGAGAGGCACAAACTGGGCATAATATCCGGGCCAAGACTTCCTCTTCCGTGCGCTGGTCATTGTTTACAGTTTGATTAGCAACTTGAGATGTGAGGATAGAGTTGGAGTTGAGAGACGACGTCAACCACCAGATTGTTTCAAAAGTAGCCAGTTTACACTCAGTTAACAGTTTAAAACCACTTTTTGTAGGTGTTTAAGGTCCAGACGACGTTTCGACCAATGCCTTCCACCTATTTCGCTCCCCACATGGACTATTTACCGGCATGCAACCAAAGCATGTTCATTCGCTGGAATGGAAACAGAAACCAGAACGCTTCCGATCCCAAAATCTTGTCCCTTGCCTACAGATTCTGCACTCGTTTGCAGATATCTGTTTATAGAGATTACCTACTGTATGATATGCTGTCACTTAGAAATTAACCTCCAGTAAGGTCATTTGGGATTTAGTTCCTCCTTGTTATGGTGGCATCAAAGAACACCACCAAGTAGGGGTGTGCCATATCGTATCGTTCACGATAATATCTGTATAATTTTTAATATGATAAAAAATATTCATATTGTGATAATGGCAATATTCCGACTTGTTGACTTGCAACAACAAGCATAACTGAAAGCGAAAGTAACATTGCTACTGGCTCCACAGTGGTGGAGTTAGTTTCAAAAAGGGAAGCGACTTCAGTAGTGTGGAAGTGGTTTGGTTACAAAAGATCAGACGTACAACAAACCACAGTAATATGTAAGAAGTGCAAGAAGACTGTAACAACAAAAAACTGATTTCACCAGCTCAAGCAGAAGTACGAGGTTGAGTACAAGGAGAGCCAAAAATCCCGTCAGGAGTATTTTAACATATCGTCAAGAACATCATTATCGCAGAAATACCCTGAAATAGCGTGATATTATTTTAGGGCCCTATCGCTCACCCCTACCACCAAGTATTGGCGTTTCAGATGTTTAAACCGCTTCCCCTCGGCTACACTGAAAAAATGGTGACAACAAGGTTTCGTCTTCATACTTATGATTCACCAGAAACAAATATGTCACACACAAGTTTTAAACAAGATTTAAAAAGATTACAAAAACAAAGCCGACAAAGCAGCATTAATTGATTTTTTGGCCACAGGCTGTAAACACAACATTGACATATTATCACCTTATAAAGCTGTCACGGCGAACATGTTAGCCAATGACACCCAAGAGACACGGAGCAACGTCTGGGCACCTGATGACTGATAACACTATGACCAACACTATGACACTATGTTCACCACCTAGACACCTAGACACCCTAGACACTCTGTCTGTTAGTCGTTTCGTGGCAAGTTTTTCTCCCGGAAACAGCTACCTGCTGCAGCTGAGATTTAACCGAAATGGTAAAGTTGTGGGCCCTAAAACCAAAACACTGAGCTGAAAGACACTTTGATAATATAAAAATATTGATTAGTGCAGCTTTAAAAAAAAAAATGTTCAAAAAAGAGAAGTTGGCTTCATGCTAAACCCAAAGTGTTTCCTCATTGTTGATGGTTATTACTTAGATTTTAATTGTGTCACTCACGAAGGAGTGCACGTCTTCTGTTAGACTCGCTGAACACACTGGGTCTGTTGGAAATTTGTTTAAGGAGAAAAATACACAGATAATAAAGCCCACCGTGACATGTTAAGTTTTTCGTCCACGTTTATTTCTTTTTTTGATCCCAGTTTCTGTCTCAGTCTAATTGTGGGTTTATTGTTGACTTGCATACAAGTGTCTTTTATGTTTTCTACCCGAGGACCCCCTCGAAAACGAGATGGTGCATCTCAAGGGGTTTATCCTCTAATTAAATTTTGAAATAAAATACTTTTAAACTACAAATACCCTGCATCTAAAAAAAAAAAATGCAATCAAGAAAAAAAATCATTAATTTGTTTGTGGTTTGAGAGAAAACAGCCGCAGCGGCAACAACATGCTCGTAACTTAACGTCAAAAAGAAACACCTGAGGCAGACAAATGTCAGCTCACTCCAGATGTTACAGTTCATAATGCTGCGAGTTAAAACATAAAAGAATCAAGGACGCCTCTCATCTGAACGGGGCAAGGTTACGTTAGAGGTGACACACTTAAGTGCAACAGTGAGAGACTTCATAGTGAGTCTTAGATTACAAAACTGCCTGTTCTCTCTGTGGTGATTTCATAAGAGGCTTTGAGAGATATATCACTGTGAGTGTGTGTGTGTGCGCGTTTGTGTGTATTCGAGCTGTTACAACACTGATCTTCAGCACTGATCCAGAAGTCTGAGGGCAACAACACTTGTCATTAAGGCATGTCATTCCGCACAGTGAAGAATCCTGTTTGTAAACAAAGCCATGGCAACCGTGGGACTCACACTCTCTCACGCTCTCTCACGCAAGCTTGCACTCCCACACGCAGGCCTGACACGACACACACACACACACACACACACACACACACACACACACGGAGCAGCAAGCTTATTCTAAACTGGTCCCCATCTTGTCATCTGCCTGGATATGACCCAGAAATACAGTCACTGGAACAAATAGGCCACTGTCATATTAATCTCCACCTCTGTAAATTGATGGAAATATGATTTGGTGCGTTCACAGTAAGCCATGTCTCCCCGCTTCCCCCTTTTTCTCTATCTGTATCTCTCACAACGCTAACTTGACCTCCCCTTAACCAAATCCCACGTCTTTCTTCCTCTCCAGAGCAAGCAGTGAGTAAAATATAATGCGACATAAAGAAAAATATCTTAGACCCTGTAATTGCATGCTCAATTCAAAGAGGAATAAACAGGTAAAGGAAAAAGCAAAGCAGGGAGAAAAATGAGTATTCACATGCAGATATTCTCAGTGAAAAGCTTTGAATGGTGGAGTCTGACTAAAATTACAGAGATTCTGTAATTGCAGCTTCAGATAAAGCACGGCACTTGGCAGGTAGAGTAGGAGTCTGCAGAGATGTGCCCTCATTTCTACACCGGCAAGGCGCTCGTGTGTTTGCGTGTGCGAGTCCTTTTAAGCATTCATGCATGCTTGTGAGTGTGCATATGCGTGTGCGCTTGTTTGTTTGTGTGTCAGACATGCCCTGTGTGTGCTTGAAAGTGTGTGTGTGTGCATGTGAGAGAGAGAGAGAGGGGAATAGGTTTGAAGGGTTAATTAGTGTGCTGTCTTAAACGGTGTGCAGTGACAGGAAGACAAGACAGGCTGTCCTTGCCAAAATCACCTCTACACATGCTGCTCCACACGCGCACACACGCGCACACACGCGCACACACACGCACACACACACACACACACACAAGCACATATGTGCATATAACACACGATGAGGACATACACTCCTTCTCCCCCACTCAGCACCTCAGTGCCCATCTGAAGCTCACACACACACACACGCCTAAGTCAGTAAAGCCAAATCAGTTTTCCCGTTGCTACAGCAACAGCATACTTTTATGTCAACTGCAACCTAGTTACTATGGAGATATGTATACAAGAGAAACTCTGTGCCGTTGTAGTCAAGGGCCAGATGACAGCATAGCATGAGGGCGTGTGCATGAACACAACACACACACACACACGCACACACACACACACACACAGACACACACCACATCCTCTTCACCCTTCGTCCATTTTGTTCTTTAACACACACAGCTCACTCAAAAGAAGAGTTCAGGTTCATTTGCTGGTCAAGGAAAGCATAAAGAGCTCCCATATCCTCCAGTATAATCTCAATCAGCTAAACACGCAAAGCTAGCATTGATCCTAGCTGTTTGTCCCCCACCCCCAACACCCTCGGGTGAGATGAAATCTAAAGTCTGATGGCATCTGTGTTATTAAATCCTCCAGTATTAATTTAGCACTAATTGAGTGAGGGATTCATTCCCCGTTTACCCCGAGTCTTTAATGGAGTAAAATCTGGATGGGAAAGCCAGTATAAAAGACTGTATCAAGACTTAAATCAAAAGCGAAATGCTGTTCCCACTGGGGAAGCGCAGAACGTCAGAGTGAAAGAGAACTATGAAAGCAGAGATCATCAACTATTGATAAGGCCGAATCTGGTACAGCTGTAGACAAAATACAGAATATGTTTGACTTCAAGTTGGATATGCCTGCAAACCGTTGATAACTGTCTGGCTGTGAAATAAGTTATAACCGCACATGATAGGGTGAATAATGGGGCCCGTATTTACCATGTGGCTGCAGTATTATTATGCCATACAAGTATTCTGAATATGATTGATGAAAAATTGTTTACATTGGGGATATTCTAGGGTGTCACTGCACCCATACACAAAAAACTTTTCACCCAGTGAAAAAAAGTAAAATTGATACAAGAATTTATATTAAACACTACTTTGTTCATTCCACTACATAGCAGATAAATGAACGCTTAAATAAAATGGTAGAGGGTAAATATAATGTGTGTAGTGATTTTATATTAGACATATAACTAATGTTTTCACTCTCGACATGGACTAACTGTGTCACTGACAAAATATTTTACTCGTATTTGACTTGGAAGTCAACTTCTAAGAACTTCAGAGTTCATCTGTACAAAGAAAAATCAAAAGATCAATAAGGTCAGATAAATAAGCTTCATTACTGGAATATTTAAAACTGCTTAATTATTATTCTCTTTTTTTTTTAAAAGCTGTAACTGTAGTAATTTTTGAAAAGTAGTAAAAATAGTGCTGCTTTAGCACTAAGACTGCTTTGGTCTCCACTTTGGCTGCCAAGCTAATGTTAGCTAACGTAATTTCATATACGGACAGAACAAACCAGAATATTACAGAAGTCCAGATTAAAATGATCTTAAAATATTGCTGTAATGTTCTTAAACCAGGGTGCAAAATTAACTTTTTTGTCCACCAGCCAAATGGTTAGTGAATGTTCAAATTTTACCAGCCGCTCAATAGATTACCATTGTTTTTTGGCCGGTGAGTGAAGCAAATCTACCAGCCACTTGCATATTTTACTCACATTTGGCTGGTGGCTGGAGCTGAGGTATTCCGACTATTAGTTCACAGGTGCTAGCATTTCCCGTTGATCAGTGTTTGCGACTGCAATGTAGCCTGACTGTACATGCCTGAAAACTGATGCGCGGAAACAATTTACGCCAGATCGTTTATCTTCTTTCCACTCTGCCTGTGACCTTTCTTTCCATGACAATCCAACTTTGGCTGAGTGTACAGGCATCGCAATGCATGTTTATCTGATAACAGCAAACAACTTAATTTTGTACTTTGGGTAAATCACGAAAATTAACATTAAGTGACTATATTAGCTGATAAAATCTGAAAATGTGATGCCTGCTAACAGTATACAGATTTTAAGGGAACATAAAGGACATAAGAGATCTAAATGTAAAAATGTAAATGTAAAACCTAATGTTTAACATTTGCTGCTTAGGTTAATGCATTAACCTAAGCAGCCATGGGAGAACTTAACCCAAATAAAATGCCTAAAATGAGTTCCTTTCCTCATTTCCTGATTAGATCAGGAAACATTATTATCCAAGAATAAGTAAAGGAGCTGAAGAACGGTGAAGAAGAATTGGACCACATTTTTGATGCCACCTTTCAATACAATAGAGACGTTGCATTCAGTAATCAAAAAGCGTTTGATACACAGCTCATAGCTAGAAGGAAAGTCAATATTATCCAACATTTCTCTAGACAACTGCTGATGTCTTTACCTGGCTCCGGTCTTTATCCACCTTCTTGAAGCACTTGTTAAGTGACAGATTGTGGCGCACTGAGTTCTTCCAGCCCGTGGGGGCGCTTGCAAAGTAAGGGAAGTGCTCGAGAATCCAGCCGTAGATATCCTTCACTGGCAGCCGTTTGTTTGGCGCATCCTCGATGGCCATAAAGATCAGGCAGCTGAAGGAGTACGGCGGTTTTCTGTTGGCCCCTGCTGCCAAGTCGTACGCCGAGTGCGCATCGCCGAGCAGGGGGTCGTCCGGGGATGGTGACGAGGAGGAGGGCGAGCGAGGGTGC
Organism: Scomberomorus guttatus; assembly: GCA_038419695.1. Classification (NCBI taxonomy): domain Eukaryota; kingdom Metazoa; phylum Chordata; class Actinopteri; order Scombriformes; family Scombridae; genus Scomberomorus; species Scomberomorus guttatus. Next base: position 21,923,464 of record CM076462.1, read on the forward strand.
TGACCGTCGGGGTCCTGCAGGGGGGAGACGCTACGCAGCCCTGAGTGGCTGAAGCTGTTAAGGAGGTCTGTGCTCTCGTGGAGCCAGGAGAGGCTGGTGAGCTCCTCGTCCTCGGCCTTGGAGAAGGAGGCGGACAGGGACAGGGAGAGGTCAGCCGCCTCGGCTTCAGATGCTGCCGTGGCGGCGTCCCCCTGCCGGTACGGCGGGCTCATGCCCTGCGATGCACTGGCTCCACTACTGGGGCTCTGGGCCTTCTTACTGGGGGGCATGGTGGGTCCCATCCAGCCCAGGGCTCACTCCTGGAGAGGGAGACAGCAGAGAGAGGAGAGAGGAGAGAGCGCCAGGAGGAAGGGGAGGACAAGAGGGGAAGGAGAGGATAAAAGGAAAAGCAGAGAAAAGAAACGAGGTCAGCTTATGAAATTCAGTTGGCTTCTCACATGAAGCCTTAATTTTTGTTAAAGGCCAAAGGGTGGAGACACGCAACAAGATTTTGACCACATTCCCAATTAGGCTGTGTTAGATCTGAGGGGAAAAGTATACATCATCATTTTTCTCTGAGGCTTTCTATCCAATTCTGACTGGGATGGCAAATTTAGTGCTTCGTTGGTTGAGGAAATCTTGCCTAGTACAACTACCCTCTAATTACCAGCGTACCAGGAAAGTATTGACATTACATGAGGTTGCTGTCATAACACATGAATACTGTTAAAGGTCTAATAGTTGCAGGTTCACAGTAGCTATGCCGGTACTTTAACATCTCTACAGCTAGGTAGAATTTAATCATCAAGGTTGGAAGAATGAAGGAGTGCGGAAAAACTTCAACTCCTGGATTTACAGCTTCACCATAGTCAGACAGTTTCTCTGCAGTATATCTATCACCACAGATGTCCACGATCGGGACATTTGCCAAGAAAAGAAAAGAAACAAATTAGAGTGTGAGTTCAAAACCATCCCAATCCTAATCAGACCATTATTCTACTAACATAAGAGCAATGCTGTGCTCGTTAGACAGAGGCAGAGTGTGGTAATTGAAGGGGAGCGGGCCTGAGTATCACACCACAATCAGAAGGCTCACAACCGGGCCTTTGATTGTCCTCTAGCACAGACAGCTGTGGGAAGGACCTAGCCAGTAGCTACAGCAAAATGTAATCTGCTCCACTCACCCTGTGAACATGTTTCAGAGTCTGGACACACACACGCACGCACGCACCCTTAGCTTGGATGCACACGTGCTCACAGGCAAACACACACACACACACACACACACAGGAGAAAACATGAACCTAAATTTGCATGCACACACGAATTCTGGCAAAGAAGCACACACATAAACAAACACTGGTACGAAAACGTGGCAAAACTAAAAGCATGCACACACATATGAAAGCACACACATACACACATACACATACACACACACACACACACACACACACACACACACACACACACACACATACACACTAGAGAGCAGCGCCATTAGGACATGGGGATTAAGTCCAGATATGTTCTGGCTGGCCCCTGTGTGGTGCGATCGCTCTCTAATCCAAGGTGATCATCGGCCGATCTGTCCCCTCACTCTGCGTGATTGACTGACAGCTGTCACCCATGGCAACCCGCTGTGCCGTGACAACTGTCAGTTCGCTACAGCTCCGGCCGCCGTGTCACCATGGCAACAGAGCAAAACAACTCCTCTCTGATTCTACCGCTTTTCTCTTTTCTTCTTTTTTTTTCCCCCGCTCCTCTGTGTCTGTCGCTCTTCCACATATCTCCCTGTCCTCCCTTTTTTTCACTTTACCAGTGCCGATAGCTCTGCTTAACAGTGTTGATAGGCTGTAGTGGAAGGACTGAGCTAAATATAGAATTGTGATGTATAGCTGCTGCGCTGTTGCTCCACGTATAGTCAGTCAGCCTATAGTCACCCCGCTGCTCCATCCGACTCTCTCCGCGGCGGAGGGAAACGCTCGGCAGAGCCTGGTGTCTTTGATCTCCTCTCTCCTCTCTTTTCACTTCTCACACTTTCTGACAGCACGCACGCTCATTCAACAAGCTGTACCTGTCTGAAGTACAGCGGTTGTTGCACCAATATTGACATTGAGCATAATGAATTCAAATTGCCCCCGGTGACGATAACGCCGTAGCTCAAAATAGTGAGCGCCTAATCAAAGGGATGGGCGAGGTGGAAAGGGTGTTTGACAGGCTTTTCAAGGTGTGTGTGTGTGTGTGTGTGTGTGTGTATTTATGCATGTGTTTGACAGGTGTGTGTTTGTCTTGGGAAGGAAGTAAGGGCATCGTAGTGACATTGTTCCTGGTAGGAGTCCACTGGAATGCAGTGATGGCTCTGATGCTCTCTTTCTCTCCATCTCCTCTTCCTCCTCCTTGTTATGTTGCCATAGCGGCAAGGGGGCCATGAAACATTACGGCTGACAGTAAAGTCATCTCATTTTACTGTTGCTATGACAACAAACTCCTCACTGTTGGTTGGGGCCAGCGCGAGCTGCCCCGCCCAAGCCTCGTGCCTGTGTGTATGTGTGTGTGTGTGTGTGTGTATAAGTGGATGCATGTGCGTGTGTACATTTATGTGTGTGTGTGTGCCACCATGTCTCCCATGGGCTCTCATAAAGCTTAACGCACTTGCTCAGCTTTAAACAAACTTTCATGCAACTTCTACAGCAAGCCCCCTCAGGACCAACTGCTAAAGGACAAAGGCAGATATCGCTCCAGTTCAGACTAAATGATGCCTGCTGTGTGTGTGTGTGTGTGTGTGTGTGTGAAAAGCATCCTCACATTTGTTTGACAGATGGGACTGTGCTATTCTCTCTGTCTTCTTCATTCTCTGGATCTCTTTTGTGTTTGCATGCTTTGTTTTGATTTGTGTTCGTCTCTGTTTGGCATGTCCACATTTGGCTTAGCTTGTGCATGTGTTTTTTTTTCCCCCTGCGTTTCTCTGTGTGTGTGTGTGTGCGTGCGTCAGACTGGAAGTGCGCTCTCTCTGACTATCTGTCTATAAGTACACTTTCCATGTTAAGTGTCTGTGCATACCAACACAACAGTTTAAAGCAGCTGTAATCTGTAAGGTGTGTTTCTGTTCTCGCCGTGAGCCTGGCGCCACGCCAGTTCTGTTTGCACTCTCTCACCTGATAACACGGACCCTTAAACAACACCATTCAATTAGAATAAATGGCTTTCTTGGTTTGAAAACACCAGTCTTGAACAGTTAGTGGTTGGAGGCACACTTAAGTCAGACTATTCCTATTATTATGCTGCCATGAATATAGATTCCATAAGACTGACAGGTAACAAAGGCTGAAAATTACCGTGGCAACGGTGTTGAACTTCCTCAGACTCCACAAATGAAATATACAACAACAACAATCTACAACAACTTTTATAATCAGTTCAATTTATTTAACAAAACTTAAGGGCCACTTACAAGCTTTTTCTGAAGCTTTCAACAATATAACATGGTCTTCATCAGCGGGTGGAGCTTGCTCAGTTGGGATGGATGTTGACAAATGAGCTCAGTGGCTCTTATGATTTTATCCATAGCACATAAGTTTGGCTTAAAAGATAACTAGTAACTTTGAGCCACAAGCCATGAGCTTAACTCAACAACTGAGCAAACTCCATCTGCTGATAAAGACCATGTGATTGAGTTGAAAGCCCTGAAAAATCTAGTAAGAAGCTCTTGAGTTGGGATTGTTTTGTCAAATTAGTATTTTCAGCCAGAACCCAAAAAAGTCCTCTCTATTTCCTCCAGGTTCTGGATTAGGCAGCAGTCCTTTCACCCCAATCTTCTAAAAAAAAAGTAAACTGGAAATCTAAATCTGAGCTAAATTGTTTTGGAGCAGTTATGTTTTGCCAGGAATTGGTTGTCACCGGATGTCTGACAAGATATTGACAGACCCAAAGGTCCTCGTGCTCAGCCTGCTGCTTGGTTCCAGTCATATCGAGCCTCACCCATAACAATGGTGCGCCATTAAAAGCAAAACATTTTAAAAATCAATACACTCTGTTGTTGCTGTCACGTCTGTAAGAAAAAAATATAATAAAGGGGTAAGACACAGTGCTATTTTAAATTTGAGAGCTAATAGTGCACCAATTGACATGGTCACAGATAAGAAGTTTTCATAGACATGCTTTTGGCAATAAAACATTAAATTTCAGGGAACTGAGATGAAGAGTTTGATTTTGATGAAAGATGAAAGAAAAAAAAAGGCGGAAAATGTGTTCGTTTTGAAGAATGTGATTGACCTTGATGCAACCCTGCTGACCTCAGCCCGGCTCATATCCCTCTGAAGCCTTTATAACTGGAGGCAGAGGCCACCAGTGTTTACACCGAGGGGAGAAGGTTAACAAACTCCTCTGAGAGCACAGAGGGCGTAGACTAATTCCTATGCTCTAATTGACAGCGTAATCATCTTACACTGCATTCATGCTCTTGCCGATACTAGTCTAAATCACATGCCACATTTACGTAATCCTCAGAAGATCTCCATTCCCTGCTGGCAGCTTTTTCTGTCTGACTTGCGAGCGCTTTGTGTGTCGACGCCAGAAGAAACATTTCAATAATGTACTTCATTTCATTGTCTTGAGCTGGAGTCTGGATCCTGCCTGCTGCAATATTAGCCAAACTGACTTTCAGTGAAAGTTACAGAACCCCCAAAAACCACATCAATGCAGGAATATTAAAATAAAACCAAGATAGGCTTATGACATGCTGTCAGCAGCACATTTATGGGGCCTCTGCGGACTGACGCGACTATTAAAACTTTGTCAGTTTGATCGCAGCTCGTGACATATGTTGCATGTCACATCCTCCTGCTCCTCGCTTTCCTGTCAGTCTTCTCTACACAGCCCAATAAAGCCGGTGCCATGAAAATAATCCCCCCCCCCCCCCCCACCCCAGAATGGAATAGTAATAGTAGTGTAGGAGATAGCGGCGAAGAATGGAATAGTAGCTGGTAGGAGTTATTACTTTGCAGAGGGGTGAGCTGAACCTTGTGGCTCCTCTGGCCACAGTGATAAAGCAGAGAGTCAGATGCACCGAGGCAAAACTAATCTGGAGTTTTGATGACAAAAGGACGACCTTTATCCCTCCTACACATGCGCTGGATGGGTGGAAAGGGAGAGGAAGACCAACAGAGAGAAAGAGAAAATGAGAACTCTCTCGGAGACTGGAAAATAATAACTTCTGCTACATATATGTCAACACAGGTTGTATGAAGGCTTGTGATGTTCTCCATTTTCAGCCCATGAAATTGCGCCCACCCCACACCACCCCCCCCCGCCATCTCCTCCATCTGTATTTCCTGCTTTTCCCTGACGACAAATATCAGGGTTCCGGAGGGCTTTATGGAAGTAGAGCAGGACCAATCACATCCTATAAGGTCTGACTGTGTCTTCCTTTTATGTCCGCCACAGCAGCAAAGAGTTATGGAATAGAGGTCAGGGGTCAGGGTGTCCCAGAGGACTGCTCCTGACCCCTTGGTCCTGGCCGCTGCTCTCAGCTGCTTGGTAACTCACACAGTCACACACACAGGCGCGCATAAAACATGCACGCATTCGCAAATACACAAAAATGCACACGCTTTCTTTGCCTTTTTTCCTCTGAGGATTGGTTTACACGAGCAAAGCAGACATTCAAAAACTAAATAACCTTACGAGTCATTCTTCAAATCAAATATCCACCAGTGTATGTGCACTGTTTAATATAGTGCTGAATGATCAGTTGATTCATCAAATTTACAACATTTTTTATGATGTACGCAGTTATTTTCTTTTTTTTTTTGCAGCAAACTGCTATCGAGTTTTTCATTTAATTTCATTTTCACAGATTTGAGATGCTCTGACGTTCTTTAATAAAGACATTTTAACTCAGGAACTGTTCTACTTTATGGAAAATTATCCTTTTTCCAGTTTTTGGCCATTTCACAGCTTGCATTACATTGTTTCTATTCCGTGAAACTGATACAGGTGGTTAAAAAAAAGTACATTAACTGATGATTTTCTGCTTTTTAAAACTATATTGTCTATTTTAGGGGCATTTTTTTCTTCAGTTACAAATATCGTGCCATATAATTTGCTTGCTACTGTATATATTGCGAAACACAGATTTGCCTGTGTTGTGATCTATTGTTATCATGCACAAATATGGTGACAGTTTCGTATCATAATTTTCCACCCCTAATCAATTAATCGTGAAGGTCTAAAATGTCTTCACTTGTTCCAGCTTCTCAAACATGAGGATTTGCAGCTTTCCTTGGTTTTATATCATTATAACTGAATGACTTTAGGTTTTGGGCAGCTGATCAGACAAAACAAGCAATCTGAAGACGTCACCATGGGCTCTGGGAAAGTGAGATTTTTTTTACTCTTTTCCAACATTTTATAGTCAATTAAACGATTAATTGATTAATCGGGGGAAATAATTCAGCCTCAGTATAATATGTGTTGTATATGCATCAGTCTAATAGGACAAGAAATGTTATGAGAAACTACTGGAAATGGAAGTTTGTAATAAAGTCCATAATGAGGCACAGCACTAATGCATTTGGTTAAAAAAAAAACTAATTATTGATGTAAATTGTTAACATACTCTCAATAAGAAAGGTTGTGTTCAGATCCTGTTCTGTTGGAGTATTAAACATTACCTCATCTGTCTATTGGCACATCAACGAAGCAGATCATAAGCACATAATATACAGTATATTTAGGGGAACTGAGCCCCAGAACTTTCAAATTGAAAAATGAGAGCACAAAACACATCAATGAGGTCACTGCTTATGCTGAAAGAACAACACTACACTGCTTTACTCAAAAAAAAAAAAAAAAGGACGATTCAACTATCTTAGAGGCAACAGCTCAGATAGGACACGTGTAATGTATAGTGGAAGAAAATCAAATATTGCCAGTGAATAATTCAAGACGACACACACACAGCCTCCGTCCTCCAAAGTAGGCTAACCAACAAAGCAAACAGACATTTGCATCAGGCAAACACAGAGTAAGTTTGGTATGATTCATCAGCACCCAGCGATCATGAAGTCACGCTCGCCCTCGCTCTCCGAGGATGGCGAACAATCAGGCTCAGACATACACACATACACACACACACAAAAGCAAACTGAGGTTGCGAATGTGGACGCTTGAAGGTGACTTGTGTGTGTGTGTGTGTGTGTGGTGCAGCCCGGAGGTCCCTTGGTGGAGTGGGTTGGACTGACTGCGACAGTCAGGTCAAGCTTAAAAAAAGCCCAGACCCAGGGCTCTAGACTTCCATGGTAATGGCTATGACACGCCACGAGCCCACATGCAATCACACGTTTGTGCACGCTCGCTCAGTTGGCCTCCTGCTCGGTCGCTCACTTGGTCGGCCCATTCGTTTCTCATTCGCTGAGTCCAAGCCAAGTCCGTGTACTCTCCGCAGTTACATAATTTTACCACCACTACTACTAGTTGCCATATGTGTCGGGTTCTGTTTTGAGTTTTCCGGTTAACATTAACTTGATGAGCTCAGAGGCTGAAGAATCTCGTACATTCAGGTAGAGGATTTTAAGCTGGTGCTGATCATTGCTTTCTCCAGTCGAAATGACAAATGTAGCCAATGCCAGATTATGTATTATAACCTCACTGAAGTAAGTAACTTGCTGAAAGGCCAATATGAAACCTGACTGTTGTCTGGTTAATGTGCGTCTCTACCTGGCCAAAGATCATTAGTTAGAGAAAGAAACAACACGTCCTAAAACCACTTTACAACCTGTGTTCTGCTGTTCAACAAAACCAACACAGTGGTGAGTCTTCTACAGGGAAACAATCAGCTTGCGTCAGTTGCATCATATCAGTGTTAATAGTTTACTGATTAAACTTTTATGTATCTTGCAGAGCATAAAATAATTAAATCAATAATCATTGAAGCTTGTGAACTTAAAGGAATAGTTTTGGACATTTTGGGATAAACACTGCGCTTTCTGACAGTATATAGCATATAGCATGTCGTATCTTTGCCATGACGCTGCGCAGAAATGCTAGGCAGAAAGATAAATTGCTGTTCGTCAAGAAATAATTACACCACGTAACTCCCTCTTAAAGCTCACATCGTTTTTACATTTATCTACAGAATAAGGAAATGAGATAAGAGCTTTAGAGGTGCTGGTGACTGGTTATTTTTTAACTTTGGGGAGAGCCTTACTAGCTATTTCCCCCTTCTTCCTTGCTAAATGTATGCTAAGCTAGGCTAACAACCTCCCGTCTCTCGGGACAGACATGAGAGCAATCTTTTTTATTCAACACTCAAAAAGAAAGCAAATAAGCACATTTCCCAAAAAATTATTTTTTAATTGTTCTGAATTGGGATCTTCAGTATTCAGAGCAAGCAGCTCATAAAAAATAAGTGCCAAAGTAAGGAAATTAGACCTGTTAATAAGTTATATTTTAACTTAATTTACCTGCAAACTAGAATGTGGAATTTAAAGGATTAAATGTGCAGATTATACTGAATTCAGATTTGATGACATGCTACTGAACCCTACATGCCAACAATAACAGTAGTGATGATTAAAGATAGCACCCGTTATCTCACTGTTGCCACCTTTTCCTCCTCTCCTCCTCCTTCAAGCCCTCCCTCCTCCGCCCGGTCCCTCCCTCGCTCCCTCTAAGGCCTCCCTGTCTTTTCTCTTTTGACAGTGAGCAGGTCCCTGTTGGCGCTCTGTGCTCTTTTACAATATTGTGGGAAAGGAGAGAGGGACCGAGTGAGAGAGTGAGAAAAAGAAAGAGGGAGACTGCCAGAAACACTATACGATATCAAAGCGGCCAGTGCACAGCCAACAGAGTTTTCGATAGCGGGCAGGGAAGGGTGCGGGCCAGAGAAACGTGAGGAGAAAGGCTTGGTGAACTGTTTAAAGAGGGGAGCGTGATCTATCGGGATCCCCACATTGAGGGAAGAGTGGGGTGGATGAAGCTTTGAGGTAGTGAGTGTTTTTCAGCTGGATGTCCTGCAGTCAAAAAAAAAAAAAAAAAAAGCAGCTCTCTGTGTCTGTCTGTCTCCCTCTTTCTCTTTCCCCTCTGGCTTTTCCACTTATCTTTAACAAACAGCAGCTCAGGCTCTCAGCCACTGGCCGACAGTTTGTCCCAACAACAAAAAACCATGGCAACAACCACTGGAAGAGCCCGTCCGGTTCCAAAGGTCCGCCCTCTCTGGCTTCTCCAACTCTGCTCTGCTCTTTGTGCTTTTCGCAAATTTGGCTGAAATGGCAGATTGGAATCAATAAGCAAATGACCTAAAACTTGGTGATGAAAGAAGTTTGTGATCAAGAAACTGAACGGCCTCATGTTTGAAACAGCAGATAAGGACTTAAGATTGTATTAGATCACCTTTGGCGGAGTAAGTGTGCAAAAAAGAAAAATGTGTTTGAGATGACAAAGTGACACAGGAATTTAACAGAAGTGAAAAGAGAAGGACAAGCGAGTGAGGCAGCAGTTTGTCGGTAGCCTATACTGTCCTCTCTCTGGCCTGCCTTTGCTGACGATACGTGCGCCGCTTCTGCTGATGATACAACTCCGCTTACATCCTTCACTCCTCCCTCCCACTCCTACAAGCTGTTTTTAACACCGCACAAGATACCTTATGTCAACTGAAACGTGTTCTGAATGCTGACAAAACAAAATTCAGGATGTTTACAAACTCATAAACAGGCCAAAGAAGGGAAAAGTGATATGAAGAATCATATTCGTGTGGAAGTTTAAAATGTTTTTTCTTCATGCTGCGAGTTTTAGCACCTTACTGTGAAGTTAATATGCATGGTTTTAGCCAAATAAATAATATATTACAGGCGGATTTTACTTACTACTGACCTTTTTTTTTTTTTAATATATCTGTATATCTGTACAATCCTAACAGTTTAACCATGCATCAACTTTTTCATCCATGGTTCTTTCTGGTCAAATCTTTAATTTGCCCAATTCTTTGGTTTTAGATTAAAAAAAAAACCTGCAAAACTAATGACATTCTCATCAGCCTCGCCTGTACTTAGTGCTAATTAGCATATGTTTACATGGTCAAAAGCATGCTGATGTTAGCATTTAACACAAAGCACTACTGTGCCTAGGTACACACTCACAGAGCAGCTAGTGTGGCTGCAGGCTCGTACTCTTGTAAGACATTTCTGACATTGACAAGTATGATATTTTTTCCTTTATTTGACAGTATGACAGTACAGAAAGGGGAGGGGGGAGGGGGGGGGGTGACAACATGCAACAGAGGTCCCCGGCTGGACTTGAACCAGGAGAGATACATGGTTAGTGTCTCAAGCACCACGGTGACACCAGATTTGTTTGTCTTGTGTTCCTTGAGTGTTGAAGTTCACTAGAGGATGTGTGCATTGCACTGAAATGAGTATTTATAGATTAAGCAAGTTTGACAAAAATAAAACAGGACAGGATGCTCACTGTGATGGACTGCCTATCTCAGCCAAGTTCCAAATCTCTACAATTTGATTTTGATGTTGCCTGAGCTGAATGGAAAAAAAAAATGGCTACCTGGAAAGTAGGAAAAACTTTTGCAATAGTGGGCTAAAATGCAAGAATGGTTTGACCTTTTAAAGCTGAAATCAGGTCTTATTTTAAGCACAAGTCATAATTTTTCCTTTTGCTGAGACAGAACGGTTGCTGCCATTTGATTATGTTGTTTCATATTCGCACCCCTTCTTGTCTCAGCCACTGTAGCACTAAGCTGCATTACTGACTGTAACACTGTCCCCCATCAGTGTCACCTTCTGTGCTCGAGCTGACAGGCAGACGGAGCGTCCATTGCTCGACTGATTCCCTGCTACAGGTTTATATATATGTACACAGTATATATGTTATATAAGGGCATAAGGGCATTCTGGGTCAGCTGCTCGGTATTTTCTTACATCTCTAGAAAAGTAGGTGGAAAAATTACTGTTTGCAGTCCGGGGATTTGTTTTTGTTATCGGCCCCTGAGGTCAGAGCTGAATTGGGAAAAGGTGCCTTTATGTACTCTGCTCCCTCTTCATGCAACTGGCTGCAAAATTATTTAAAGCTGAAAGCCCTCTCTGTGAGTTTACATGGTTAATGATGATTCTTGTGGCAGACTCAATAAGGAGCTGTCTTTCCTTTGTTTAGTCAAGATTTAAATAGGTTTGGCAATGAGCCTGCTGGTTTGACGCTGAAGTGGTGCCTATTGGAGTGCTTATAAAGTAGTCTCTCGACTATGTGACTTTGATTGTGTTTTGCTTTTCTTTTTTTTTAACATTGTGTGGTTTTTCTGTCTGAGACTTTTATGTTTGTCTGAATGCTGCATCTTGGCTGGCCTCCTTTGATAGAAGAGGTTTTTAATCTCTGGAGCTGCCCAGTTTAAATAAAGGTTAAATAACATTTGGACACAAGCTCGTCTTCACATTAACGACATTGCTTCTCAGCCTGCCCACATTCAGTTTCAATCATCGTACAAAATTTAAACCAAAAAAAAAAAAAAAAAAAAGGCATGATTCCCTGTTTCCACTCACACCCTCTCCTTTGTATTTTCTAATCAGCTGATACAAAGGATATGAGTGAACAAGAAAGAGAATGACCGCCAGTGCAAATGACAAGAGTGGACAAGAAAGAAAGAAAGAGTGAGGGGGCGTAAAAGAGAGAGGGTAGTTATATCCTAGGGTCATTAGCAGCATTTCAAAGTCACCCCGTCTTTCAGCGTATGCTGTTTGACAGGCCCTGCCAACAGAATTAGGGATGAGGGATGATGGTGCCGTGATTAGACGCGTAACTCAGGGGAAAGACAGGGCCTGATCCATAGTTACAGTACACACACACACTCACATACACGCATGCTGTAGAAAGGAATGGATCGCGGAGAAAAGCAAAAGTGGATGAGAGATGCGATAACCACAGTCTTAAGATGTGGTCAGTCATTGATTAGATAGCCCCCGAACCCCTCCATTTCAATGTACTGACCTGATGCTAGTGGGCCTGATAAACACTGCGAGCTCCCCTGGCTCCCCCTATGAGTGAATTGAATTCCCAAATTACCAGGCTTAAGATAACATACCTGGCTAAATTGCCACTCTTTATAAGTCTCAGATCTCTTTGTAGATATTCATCAAAGGCTGTTCACTCCTGATGCGGAGAACACAGGAGATGGGGAACAGGAGAACAACACACAATGTGGTTCATATTAAGGCCTCTGATCTTCTATCTCGAGTCCCTCGTTTTCCGCTACATTCCTTTAGCCAGGGGTGATGTGTGGGAGAAGAAGAGGGGGGGGGCTGGCATCCTCTCTGCCATCTGCTAATTCCCTCTACACATAATCATCAGTAAAATTGGTTTGAGCCATTGTTTTCTCATAACGCAGAGAGCCAACGTAAACCTTTGCAAAAGCACTACTTTGAGCGTTGCACACCATCCACAATTTCACTGCACTCAAAGTTCAAACTATTTGAATTTTAAGCCCGCTGACATTTTAAAAGTATGTCCAATCTGGTTACAGCTGATCAAGAAGCATGGAGAAACATTTCACAATCTGCGTCTTTGAGTTTTTCAGAGAAATAAAAAAAAAAAAAAAAAAAAAATCACATTACAAATTTACAGTAAAAGTATGAAGCATGCATTCAATAGCTCTTGTGTACACAGCTTTTAAACTCTGCAGCGAGTGCAGCTCAGGCCACTGATCATGCGCAGACAACCTCAAGTTAACCCTCTCCATATCCGTCTGTGAAGGGGGCGTGTCTGTAAACAGTCATGAGCTGAATGTCAACAAGAAGCAGATAGATCTGCTCATCAAGAGTCCCTGGCTGGAACTTACAAATGCCTTTTCTCAAACTTTACATACATTCACTGCCTGAGAGAACAAGTTTTAGATAAAATACATAATTCTATACACAAATCAGCGCTTAAGTCAAGTAGGGTTAAAATTCCAACACACGAGGAGCTATGAGGATTTCGTCTCCGTTTTCAGAATCAAAGCTTCTTTGTAAAGTCTCCAGTTTGCAACAACATTCAGCATTCATCCAGGAGAGAAATCCACCGTAAACGAGGCAAACTTACAAATTCCTCCGGTGACAGAATCCACGGTCGACCATAATGCAATGCAGTCACAAGACATGGTGCTTTTAAAAGGGGTGCAACTCACTTTTTCTTGACTGGAAAAGAAATCTTGCTCTAACTGCAGCTGAAAATAAACAAGTTAAGGCACATTCTGAGTACGGGGGAAGGGAGGGAGCTGGGGTATGCTGGGGCATTCTGGGAAATGTAGGAAAACACAAACTTAAGATGACGAAAGAGTTTGAGGGAACGTGGACACAACAGAAAAAGGCACCGCTTATTCACAAAATAACAGAATGTGTTGGACATCCCGGCTGGATGATTTACAGCAGCGTAGGAGCAGCTGAGGGTGGAATTTTCCTCAGGCAGGGCGTTCCACTCTTTCACCAAAACGGCAAGGGAAACTCCAGTGTTCACACTTGCACGCACACGAGCGTCGCACTGCATTCTTGCGCGGATACGCACACGGGACACAAAAAAAAAAAAAAAAAACCACGCACATTTGCATGCGTGCACTTGTTCTCTCTTTCTCTCCTTCCCCTTTGCTCTTTTGCAGCCGTTTCCTGCGCACGCTTTCTGCCTCTCATGGTATATTCAGAGCATGAACACCCGGAGTCAGCAAGTCTGGACACAGCTGCTGAATATTCAGCCCTGTGCTCCCCTCTTCCTCCCTCACCCTCTCTGCCTGTCCTTTTATCACTCTCCCACCTTAAACTCTCCTTATTTCTCCCCTCTCTCGCTCCCATCTTACTCCACTTTCTCCCTGCCTCCCTCTGTAGCTCTCCACAGCTCCGCCGCTGCCTCTGCTCTCTGTGCTCCACTTTCATTAAGGGGCTCTCCTCTGATAGCCCTTCATATAACACTTAATCATCATAACAATGAGAGCACTCTCTCCCCGACGCATCACCTCGAGGGGCTGGTCCTGAAGATCCTCCGCTAACTGATGTCATTACCTACCGGGCTCCTGATTGGCTCGGGCGCCACGGGAGAGCCCGCCCCAGGTGTTTGACGGAGGGCTCAGTGGGAGCACGCAGGTCGGACAGGCCAAGGACATTCCTCTTATGGAGGAGAGCGGAGAAAATGCACACACAGGCGCTTGCGTCCTATGTGTGCGCACACACATGTATGCGGGCACAAAGGCTCTTCTGCCAGGAAGCAGAAGACAAGGCGTGTTTGGTTTTGCAGTCAAGAGAGAGATGAATAAGACTATTGAATAAGGGGGAGGGAGGTTTGAATAACAGTATTTTACATGAATGGATCTTCAGGGAAATGACTCCGCTCTCTATTTTCGGCTGCGATTTGACAACAGGGTTGAGTGTTTGTGTGTGTGTGTGTGTGTGTGTGTGTGTGGAGTGTGGGGGGTTGGGGGGGGGGGTGGTGGTGGGATTTTGGCTGATTGACTCTATGCCGCTATCACGCTGTGGAAGTGACAGTATGCCATATTATGTTGTTGTGGGTTTGTGCATAGATGAACAGTGACGGCGGCTTCACGCGGACATGAACGCACACAAACAAATCTGCACACACACACACACACACACACACACACACTCATCCAAACCACAGTGAAATCACAGCTGTTCTCAGTTGCTATGCGGCAGTCTCACCATCGTCTCAGATAACACACACATACACACACATGCAAGTGTGAGACGGGGACAGTAACACCAGACTTGGCAGGGTCGGAAGGTCACGGGGGTATTGTGGCAAAGTTGCCTAGCAACACACGCACCGCACATACAGTTTCTCGTGTGATCTCCTATGTGCCCCTGACCACCATTTGAATGTAGTTATGATGAATATGTTGACAATCAATGATTATTTTGCACCTGGCTCTCAATGTTTGTCAAGATATGTGTTGAACGCGCTGGTGCTTCATAATAGACCGCAATAAATCTTGCACCATTGTTAGCGCTCCTCAGTGAAACCAAAGGGTACAGTTAGCGACATACAAGCTTGTTAAGTTTGCAGCTACTGTTGGGTAAAAGAGGAATACAAAAAGTCTTACAAGCTGAATTAAGTGCACAAATTAGGTGGACACTTATCACTTGTGGCATTAAGTCCTCTTTAAGCTCGAAACCAGCAATAGAAAAAACACTTAACACCAAAAAGCAAGCCCCTGCCACACTAGGTCACATTCCCTTTCCTTGAGATTCACATTGTCTTTACTTATTATTCCTATCCATTTCATTCTGTGTTTGCCAATATTGTCCCTTGAGGCCCCTGTACAGCTAGCCGCTGTTACCACTGTTAACACAGAATAACAGGAGAGTGACATTCACTGAGACAAAAGTGTGTTTCACCAGGACTGCAGGTACTGTAGCTCAGATCATCTGTGTACTGAATTCTTTATAAGTTATCAGTGGAACAAGGCTCCTGTCCTCCCTGTCTGCATCCCCCTGCACACAGCGGAGTTTCAAAACATAAACAGTGAGCTGGGAGGGTGTATTTTTTGGTAAAATACACCTGTCTTACCAGCCTAAATGGTAAATTCAGGTTGCTACAGATTCAGCCCATGACCCTGCTGCAGATTTGTATCATTTGCTAAAATAAAACTCGTGTTGAGTGTGATTAGAGGACCTGACAAATTAATAATTAACATTGAAATGCAAAACTTTCTCCAATGCAGCAGCTAGCGAGCATGCTGTCTGTTTAAAGGTGCACACCGCCAGTTTTACATATTAGGATCAGTTTACTTGTTATTTGGAGGATTACTCAGTGTTTCTTCTGTGGCTCTGGGGGGAGTTTTCTCAAGTCCGACAAAACAACCCCTAATGATGTCATCAGAGTTATCTTGACTTGAGCTATGAGACAACACATTTTTCATATAAAGCCTGAGTTACAAACTGGAGGCGTGGGTCAAGCGAGAAGGGTCAAACGAAGGCGAGCTGCATCATGGGAAGTGTAGGGATCCAGTGTTTTTAGAGTTTGAGCCATACGAGAGACTAAAAATCAGGATATCTGAGCCTCTGCTGCCATGCTTTTAACCATTCTTTTTAATCTATCTCTCGCAAACTTTATGAAAGTGCAAAACTAAACTGTTAAGTTCAGTAAATTCAGTATCCCTTTAAGTAAAAAAACATGAGATCTTTTGATTTTTTTTTTTTCTTTTGGTGTCCTCTAGAATAAATGGAAACACGAGATACTACCACATCATGTAATTTATGCACAGTTCCACATTTTCTTGACATAGTTGACCTCTTTTGCAGCTGCTATGCTAAAATCATACAGTGTAACAATAATAATTTGATGTTGTATTCAAGCATATTGTTTCCCTGGTTTATAATAAAAGGTTTAAATAACTTTTTTCAGCTTCAGAGTAACTTGTGACAATATCAGAACAGTCAGTTTGACATTTTGTCATATGTGCACACAAATGCACATTTAATGCAAGTGAGTCATGACATATTAAACCAAATAACAAAGCCATAATAATAATATTTTCTATAAAACAGTGAAACTAATGAACTACATTTGCACTGCACTGCTCAGAACAAAGTGCCGCGTGCGCCAAAACCATCATAAAAATCAATAAAAGAGACATTTAAAAATCCAGTTAAAAGCAGTGGCCTCTGTTTTTACCTTTCGTACTTGCTTTAGTTAGTGATGTCACATGTCAGCCCCTCAGCCTTCTCCATCTCTGCCGTCTCTTTCCACTGTGTGCAGTGGAACAAAGCAGAGATGGCAGAGAAACATATCTTTAAAAAGAAACTGCACAGTGTTGTGGAATAATTTGGAAAACTGTCACAGAGAGCGAATCCTATCTCGGAGAATGCCAGTCACACGCACACACACACGAACACACACACACACACACACACAAGCTTACAAGCATGCACACACACACACACACACGCACAAGGACTTTGGTGTTTACATCATATGAGAAGGTATTTTTTCCCCTCACACTGCCAGGGAACAGGCCCACGCATGGACACACAGACGCTGACTAAGGCCCTAAGACTCCTGGGGGGGTGAGGGGTGTATCTGTGTGTGTGTGTGTGTGTGTGTGTGTGTGTGTGTGTGTGTGTGTGTGTGTGTGTGTGCATATGTATATAATTACTGTAGTTGTGTATTTGAGCCTAACTGTTACTTGTTGAGTGAACATGGGACATCATTTGTCCTGTTATGGTTTAAAGTAGGTTTTGCGTTTGTGTGTGTGTTTGTGGTTGTGTGTGTGTGTTTGTGTTTGTGTTTGTGTTTGTGCAGCGGTATCAAATCACCCTGTTCAGTGTTAAGCTGTTGTGTGGTTAGTGGAATGTACAGTAGACTGTTTGTGGTTTGGCCTTAGCATGGCTGAGCTAATGCTAATCAGTTTATTAGGAAAATCTGCATATTTTGTGTTTGTGCAAGTGTGTGTATTTAAACCATGCGCATTAGTGTGTCTGTGTGTGTGTGTGTGTGTGTGTGTGTGCGCGCGCATCTACTCAGTTCATAAACTGTTCCGTCACAGTGTGGTGTGATTTCCCTTCGGTTTGGGGTTTGAGGTTAGAGAAAGAAAAAGTGGGAGAGGACGGCGGAAAGACAAAGTGTGTTTGTGCGTCTTTGTGTGTGTGTGTGTGTGTGTGTGTGTCTGTGTGTGTATCCAGGTCTGTTAAATGCTCCCAGTTCTCCCATCCAACACTGGCTGATGGCTGATGTTCAGAGCTTCGACCGCAACGCTTGGAGAACACAACAGGCGGCTTATTCAACCCAAGACACAAATAGAGCACTCTTTCTCCGCTTAAAAACCCGTAGCTCAAACAGCGAGCTAAAAACAGATATTTTTGTCGAGCGCTGAAAAGGGCCGACCACCAAATCACTCCTCTTTCTCCATGACGCTGTATTTTCTTTAGCTAAAAATAAGAACTGGCACGTACAGTATCTGTGGAGATGACCCGGCATCATCCCACTCCCCTTTCATTCACCGCCTGCCTGCGATTGTTGCCGCTTCTCAGGATGAGAATCGGCAAAGGTCAGACGGTCGCGGACGGAGGGCAACAACGCGATGGAGTTACCAGTTGCGAGACACTGGGGTATCCATTTCAAACAGAAGCCACTCTCAAGAGGCAGCGACAGACTGCAACAGCGCGCGTGTGTGTGTTTGCAGGAGCATCTTTAAATGCCTCATGTTGAAGAAGAACATCACAAAGTATCTATTAGCTGTGGAGTCTTTCCACTTTAAGGGAAGGGAAGAGGGGACAAGAGGGGGAGGAGTAAACACATTATATAAATCAGATGGTTCCTGAGGTCATTTTTGTCTCCACACACGATTATGCATGCCAACACACACACACACACACACACACACACACACACACACACACACACACACACACACACACACACACACACACACACAGTGTATGGCTGCATCCACTTATGACATCACTGTAGCTAGCCAGAAAGACAGGAGAGTAAGAGAGAGCCAAGCTGACGTCATCCCATTCACTCAATGTCAATTACGTAATCACGGGGTCCAACGCCTGCAGGACAGACATGCTGTGTGTGTGTTTTTTTTTTTTTGTGATTGCATGCAGGGCAAGAACACATAATTGCAATCTCATGTGTGAGAGGAGACATAAAATGAGGCATGCTGATGACATCATTAACGGGAGGCGGCCTGGCGTGAGCGTGGTGGCTGTGACACGGTGAGAGTGTTTGGGTAGAAGAGGAGGAGACAGAGCGTGCCGAACAGACCCGGCTCGAGGAGTTATGCAACACAAATCCAAACTCAACAGACAAGAAAGGGCCTTTTTTTTTGCCTTTTTTTTTTCTGTGTGTGTACAGTGTATACACAACGTGAGTGTGTGTGTGTGTGTGTGTCTTAAGTGACTTTTCTGTAGCACTTTGACTTGAGGCAGAAACACACAAGCACTCAAGCATACTGCTGAAACGCACACGGAAATCCACACACACATGCATATATACATTCACACTTGCTCCCCCCCCCCCCCCCCCCCACTTATAAACAAAGCTTCCTAAGGACAGGAAATCCTTCCACCCACGTTCCTGTGTTGCTTGGCAACCAGAGCAGCGTCACCGTGTGCATGCCTCCACCGCTGAAAACAACACACGCGCACCAACATGAAGACAGAAACACACACACACGCACAAACTGAAACTCCTTGAACTCTGCTCCTTTAAAAAGACCCCCCCCTCCCCAAAAAAAAAAAAAAACCCCACACCAGATAACCAAGCCAAAGCTGAACAGGCTGATACTCACCACAGCTGCCCTCCAATTCGTCAGCTATGGATTTAAACCAAACATGACATCACCCCTTGTAAACATAAAACACTTTTTCCCTCATTTATAAGCTCTATTTTTACACCGGCTGACGTCTTTCTACGTGTGACAGCGCGCGTGTGAGTCTGCACTCATGCATGCTGCTCCGTATGTGTCAGTGTGTATTTATGTGCATGCACTTGTGTGCCACTGCGCGAGGATGCAACCAGCAATAGCTCAGCACGACTAAGTGGAGAGAGGCTAATTGAGTAGAGGTGCCCAGCACTGTGGACAATGAGTCCATTTCAAATCAGCAGGAGGCCTATTGAAGACAATTATAACCTGGGGGATACAGAGGAGCATTATTCTTCTAAGCCATCTTGGCCACTTAGACCGGGTCTGTGTTTCCACTGCAATTTAAAACCCTGCTTTTAACTCTCCAGTTGTTTTAACACATGAACCACTACATGAAAGCCACAGTTCACATGGAGAAAATATTCAGGAATTAGATTAATGACTACAAACAAACTCAGTCATTAACTAATCATTCCTATGTAGGTGAAAACCTGACTAAAGAGCTATGAAAACCAAACACAGAAGGAGCGTCTGTTTCCATCACTGTCTCTGTTTAAACTTTCCTTTAATAGAGTACAGCACCAAAAAATTTGAAAATAGTCCAGAAAGTTTCTCCCATGCAGGAGTTTTATGGTAAAATAACTGCAATGAGTCTATAAAACAACAGTTTTATAGTAAAATAACAACACTTTGGATCCAAAAGTCAAATATTTAATTTATTGTCTTGCACATGTGCCTCACTGATTAAGCTGTGAACCAAAGCTTCCATCACCGTTGGCACAAGCAACGGTAAAGCAATAGTACTGAATATACATCTTCCGTTTTTTTATTTTTATAGTGCCTAATCCCAAAATGTCCTCACATCTCACCATTAATGTTGTGAAAATCAATACAGTTCATAGTTGAATTTTAAAACGACGCGAGTAAGCACTTATGAGCTGTGTGAGCTGTTTCGAGAAATATCACGAATTGATGCATTATGAATAGTGTTGGGAAATATGAGAGTTAAATGAGAAGATCAATACCACTCTCATGTTTGTATGCTAAATATGAAGCTAGGACAGCCAGGGGCTAGCTTATCTTAGCTTAGCTTAAAGACTGGAAGGATAGATAACTCCCTATTTTGGACAACAAAAACCAAAATACTCCCTACGGACAACAAATAAGCTAGCACGAACACAATGTCAGGCTAAATGAATGAAATGAAACAAAATGATAATTCAGGGTAGGGCTGGGAGATATGAATAAAATCAAATATCATGATATTTGTGACCAAATACCTCGATATTGATATTGCGACAATATTGTCCGAAAATATTTACACCATGAGATTTTTGATAAATAATCATCAGTAATGTGGATAAAGGCAAATAATAGAGCAGCTAGAACAGTCTGTTAAGTTAAGAAAGTTACATCACTTTACTGTAATGCAGCATTTAAAACCAGGAAAAGACAACACTTATGCCATATCACGATATTACAATATCCAATATCTAGTCTCACATCACGATATCGATATAATATCGATATAGTGCCGGCCCTAATTCAGTCTGATATCAGGCAACACCACAGGCTGATATCTTGTAGACCGCAGTGGCTGTGGGTTTGACAAAGTTGTTTCATGAGCCTAATTTTGTTAAAAGTTACAACGGATACATTTCAGTATTGATCAATGAAAATGATGTTTGTTGTCTGTTTGCTACAGTGACACTGAGCAGCGCTCTCTTCATTATTTGATATTTCTCCAGACAGACTTTCTGAACAGAGTTGGTGGAAATCTTTAGCTGGGCGACAGATCCACATTAAAGACTTTGAGGGAAAAAATTCTGTGACGACAAAATTGGAATACAGAAACTGGAAAGTAACTTATATTGAAGGGACCCTTAATGTGATTTCTTCTAAATCTGATGAACTCTTAGTCATGACTGTGTGAAGAGTGTAAGGTCATCTTTTGGAGGGAGGTTGGCTGGCTGAGAGTTTAACTAACTTTTCAAGGACAGCTGTGTTATACATTTCTTAACCGGTCACCTTCTTCCAATACCAAGCTACCAAGGCGACTGAAAACTAGCTCACTGACGCCTTCGTCTGTCACGTGACCCTTGCCTTGCAGGTTGTTGCTGTCCCTCTAGACTCCCCCCCCCCTCTCTCTCTCTCTCACTTCCACCATGTTTCCTTTCTGCATCTCCACTGTCATTATCCAGTAAAGCCAAAAAAAACAAAAAAACAATTTTTGCCGCTGCCAAGAACATTTCTCTGTTTATCACAGTTTAACACAAAGAAGTGATGGAATTACAAGGTTATTTCCTCTGTGTAGTGTTATCATACAATCTTCAGTCAAGTTTTCGACGACCCAGAGATGACTGGTTAATGACTGCTTTGATTTTTTTTAATTTTTTTTTTTTTTATGATGGGTGTGAACGATGTCTTTAATTAGTTTTACTATATTTAGTGTGCTCGGATCCGGTGGGAATCAAACCCTTGACAACGGCAGTGGCAGTGTCATCATCTACTATACCGAGGCAGAAGTGTCTCACTTTCACTACGGAGCTTTACGTCGCTGCAGCTTTAAAAAAAAACGCCTCTTATAGCAGCAAATCATTGAACAATATGACTGAAAACAAACAAACAACAGTGTTAACTTTCACTAACCTGTTTTGTGCGGCAGTGACACACAAAAATAGTGTCAACACTGCACCTCCTGTGTCCTCTTTTCACTGAGTAAACACGCCGTGAGTCCATCATACCAATAAAACTAAAGAAGTCAGAATATTTTATCACTTTTGCTGATAAGGTGCACTTCTCTAATGTTTACTTTACAGAACTAAATGTACCGTACCTCTGCAGCCAGTACACTTTTTTTTTTCTTTCTGACAGTGCATTTTAAACACACTGCCATATGGCTCATGGGCCACAGCTGACCAGAGCACAGCAGTGGGTTATATAGTGTAGCTCCAGGCACAGATACTACAATCAGTCATATCAAAACAGCCATTTTTTGAGTATTTACACTGAATAAATCATCCCCTGGCATCCAAGAAAACCATCTGATGCTTTTATTCAAACACACGGACTATTCAATTCATTCACACATGAATTATAGATCCATTATGGGCTGTTTTAGCTGCGTTGAGGGAATCAGACTAACAACAGTTGTACTGAGAGCACTAACCCACTGAGCCATCCATACCAATTATCTGTGTCTAGGTTGGAGTCTGAATTCGATATTCAATTTACACTATTCAATCTCACATCAGAGCTTCCAACTGAAAAAGTGCCGGTGCCAAAAGAGCCGTAACAGACAAAAACAGTAACTCAAAGTGAAAAAGAAGCGTCGGCCCGGGCTCGGGCAAAACCGAACGTCGCGCCACAGGGGTGTCCATTGAGAGACAGGGAGAGGTGGAGGGGCGAGAACTCCATTGAGCGCAGCCATGGGGGGTCAATATGTGAATGAACGTTTGCCATGGAGGTGAATTATGAATGAGCAGCACTCTGAGCACTCCTGGAGAGAGCATGTCAGCCCCCGTCTCCTTCACTCCATCTCCTCCGCTTTCTTTCCATTTCCCCCCCCCTCCTCCTGTCCTAAAATCTCCATCATCCCGTCCTCTCTCTGTCTCGGTTTCATCTCTCGCTACTGGATTAATCTTCTCATCTGCCTTATTCTCCGTCATCTGATCGCTTTCCTTCCCCTTCCCTCCAAACTCTCCCCCTCCGCCCCTCACCCCTCCTGCTGTCTCCAGACCAGGGGGGGGGGGGGGAGACGGAGGTAGACACACACGCCGTCTGTCTGAAGAGACGACAGAAAATTCTTCCCCCTGTACATACATATTTACACAGCCTCAGATGGATACACACACACACACACACACACACACACCGAACACAGTAGCAAAAGATAATACAAAAGCAAACAGTCCTGCACGTGCAAAGGCAGACGCATGCATTAAGTGAAACGCTCTCGCACACATTTCTCCCAGCTGTTCTGCTGGCCGCGGAGCTCGTGTGTGCATGCGTGTGTGTGTGTGTGTGTGAGTGTGTGTAGTCGTATGTGTGTAATCCAATGTGCTGCTGCTCAGCCTTTGCCACGCTCTCTCCTCTGTTGCTGTGCGTCTGATCAGATCTGCCTCCCCTTCAACCTGTTTGCCGTCTATGGCACACACACATGCACACACGCACGTGAACGCGCCGCACACACACACACACACACACACACACAGAAGAGAAACTGCTACTACTTATCAAGCCTCAGTCGGTGTCAACAAAGCTTTTGGGAAAACAGAAAATTAATTCACTGCTGCTTTTGCAAACCTCCGAGCAAAGACTGAGTGTTGCACTAAAAACTCTGCTCACACTCGTACACACACATGCAAATGCACACACACACACACACACACACACACACACACACACAGAGTGAGAGAAAGGAGGGTAAAAATGGACTTCTTTAAAGGGAGTGTTATCCCCCCCTTTCTCTCTCTCTCTCTCTCTCTCTAGCTCAACTTGAGTAGCCTACCAGAGAAGTGTGTGTGTGTGTGTGTGTGAGTGTGTGTGTTGGAATGGGATCACGCTGTTCCCTAAAAAAAGTATCCACTCCTTTTGATCCCTTCACTCCAGTTTACAGTGGTCAGCTCGCTTTACACACTTTGGCCCCCTTTTTTAGCTTGTGGAAAAACAACCCTAAAAACTCACACACACACACACACACACACACACTGTATATTTATATATACAGACTACACACTGTCACACATATGCCCCCCCCCCTTTAACACACACACACACACACACACACACACACACACACACACACACACACACACCTCCACTCTTCCCTTTAAGTGCAGAGCCATGCAGCACATGTCAACACCCCGCACACACACGCACGCACACGCACACACACACACACTCAAACACACACACACATCTGCCAGACCTGCATACAGCCGTGAAAGCCCCCATAAAGTCACCTTAGGATCCTTCTGTGTTCCAGACGAGCCCCTTCTTCACACTCTTCCTCTCCTCTGTCAGACTTCTCTCTCCTCCTCCTTCCTTCCTTCCTTCCTTCCGTGCGTCCGTCCGTCCGTCCGTCCTTCCTCTCTTCCTCTCTCTTTCTCTCTCCCTCTCTTCGTCTCGGCGCTCGGTCAGTTCCCAGCGTTTTTCCCGAGCCCCTCCATATCCGCCCCGCCAGTCGTTTCTACCACCGAGCGAGCGCGTACGTACCTACACACGCACACACGCACGCACACACACACGCACACACACGAGCCGCTGCGTTCCTATAGTCTCTCTCTCTCTCTCCTCTCTCTCTCTCTCCTCTCTGTCGGAGAAGAGCTCGGTGTGAGTGTGCGTATGTGTGCGTTTGCGCGCACGCAAATGTGTGTGTTGGTTTCTGTGCTCTGTCTTGCCCCGCCAGCAGCAGAGGACTTCCCCCGGCGCCTGCCCTGCGTCCTAGCGCGAGTTGGCTTCACTGAAAGAATGCCATTGTGTACGGAAGGTGATGCCAAAGATCGTCTATGGTTTTGACAGAACGATTCACTCATCCTCTTGCTATTAGTGGATCTTTAAATTTTGCCTGGAACCATGTTTAACCCTATCTATAAAATAAAAATAACATAAAAAAATGATGCAAAAAGTACTTTGGACTTGAGTGTAATTATTGTGTTTTTGGGTGCAGGAAAAGTATAGATTGGGAAGCACGTGAAGTTCCAGGTGTCACAAACATAATTCCAAAATGCATTAAGATAAATTTGCAAAAGAAACTAATCTACTTGTATTGTCTTTAACTGAGAAACAGAGAGATAATTGTGCACAGCCGCAGATAGCTGCTCCTCAACCTACCCGAGGCTCATTTAAACCCATCCAAAGGTAAAATGTGGGGTTTTTTTTCTTTTTTCTTTTTTCTTTTTTTTTTTTTTGTCAGCAAGTTGTTTTGAGTCTGTACCCGAGTGGTCGCTATGGCAACAGCAGGGCAGAGGCAGAGAGCCAAACAAGGGTGTAGGAGCCATAATAGATGGGAGGATGGAGGGGACGTGTCCTCTGCACATGATCGAGCCTGAGCTTTATCTGACCTATTTGTTCACATCGTAAATTATATTTTCATGTTGTGTGTGCAGAAGCCAAAAGTCCAGTCCGGCAGTGTTTACATCCACTTCCTTTATAGTGTGTGTGTGTGTGTGTGTAAAAATCCATGCCAGGTTACCCCCCCCCCCCCTCCCCTGCATGCACACACACACACACACCTCCCCATCCACTTCCCAAGTAATTCTTAAACTGCATCGCTGTGTGAGGCAGAAGAGCAGAATACTTATGTGAGGTTTGGCGCACACCTGTTTTCAAACCGAGTGAGACGTCACCGCAGACATAGTCAATCTTTGCTGCCGCTACATTCTTCCTCATCTCCCCTACCCCTCCCCTCCCTCTCTCCCTCCCGTCCTCCCCCAGAGCGTCATCAGGTTGCCATAGCAACGGCCCGCCTATGGGAGACAGAGATCAGATCATTATGGACCATGGGATCCAGAAACTGAAGGACATGATTTTTTTTTTTTTTTTTTTTTTCTGTGAACACAGGAAGTGGGAACCCTTAACAGGAAAGGTTGAACTCGGTCTTAGTTAAACAGCCGGAGCAGCATTGTGAGGCTTTGTGGACACAACTTTTGCTGAATGGTGTTTGGGGTGAAAAGGAGCTCTGCTGATCCAATTAAGCCCTTTCCCAGCGTACTGCTAAAAAAAAACACCAAATGTGATTAGAAATGCAAAATGCACTACTTTGAGATGTAAACATTTTGCCTCGGGAAACAGTTAACCAGAACTTGCTCGCACACTTCTGAATTAATGGATCTGACAGACGTGGCAGTGATCGGCCTACTGAAAGCCCACAGTCAGGAAATCCAAATGTGCTCTCATTTTATTTATGGGTGGGGAAATCAAAGCGGGAAAAGTGCACTGCAGCTTGTTCAAGTTGAGAGATGGAAGCATAAAATACACCAAGGAAACAGTTTTGTTTGATAAAGATCAAAGAGAATTGTTGGGAGAATGAAGTGTGTTTACGAGTCCTCGAATCCAGGCTGCTTCTCCCTGCCCCTGTTATTAGTGGGAGGTTGTGTGTGTACGTGTGCCGTAGTGTGTGTTTGCACTGCCAGCCCAGAGGGCTGCATTAAGCTGAAGTGACAGTGGGGATCTTTAAGATGTCTTCTAAAGTTTGCTATTGGGGGAGATCGTATCTCTGAGCCCCCAAAAAACAGGAGAGGAGAGGAGAGGAGAGGAGAGGAGAGCAGAGGAAAGGAGGAACTCAAGACAACACAGAGAGGCAGTGAAAGGTCAACAAAGAGTCCAGATGACATGACTAAGCACGTGTGATGACTTTTCAGTCAACAAGTGGCAACAAAAATGTGACTGGCTTTATCTGCACAAGAAAATCAAGTTCAAGTTTCTGCCAGGAAGTAAACCGGTACGTTTTAAGTGTGAAAACGACATTATTAAGTGTGAAATTAGTGTGATGATCAGGATGGTGAATGATAACACAAATAATGTGAGTAATCCACTGTGTTTGATGGTAGATTTTACACATATTTCATGTCCCACTAATGACCCCGGTTTTTGCACGAACCTGACGCTGCTCAGCTTTAGTTTGAAAAGAGCGAATGGGGGTTACCGTGGTAACCTTTTTGTGGATATTAACTAGACCAGCTATAGTTGGGACGCTTCCGGCATGTTATGTTAGTGAGATATTATTATTACTGACATTTTACCTCCAAATAAATGATTTACATCATCTTGATCTGGTGTTTCTTTCACTTTGTTGTAGTGATGTTCGCAGGTGTCGACAAGGTTAATAACTGATACAAATGATGGTCAATAATATAAGAATAAGTAAGAATGTTAATGAACTGGAATTATCCATTCATTCATGATAAGGTTACACTGTCTATAATTTTATGGTTTGATGTCTACTGATGCTGTTTGCGTGTGAAACGAGCCACACAAGAAAGTGCTCCCTATGGCACCGATGCCCTGACAATAATACTTGATTGAAATGACAAAGGTTTTTGTGTTCTCGTTATGTCAGCAGGATCCAGATGGACTTTACACGCTAAAACAAATAAACTGCAGTGGTCATTCTGGTAGGATTAAGAGTTAGAGATTAAGGCTTATGGTAACGGGGGTGAAATGGGGTAAAATGCTGAATGCGGCGCTCACATGCAAACATATAATATGCACTTTAATACGCGCACACACGCATATATACACACACACGCGGACAGACACATGCAGCCCACAGACAGTAGGCGGCCTGGGAGGCATCCATCCATTCATGATCCTTCATTCTTTAAATGGGGCTGCCATCTTGGCCTGTCTACCCAGAGGCCTCAGCCGGGCGGAGGGGTGGGTCAGCAATCATGTGTGTGACAGGAAACAGGCAGACGTATTGGCTGTCAATCACGCAGCCTCTTTAGTTCTTCTCTCCGTCCTGTCTCTCCATGTGTGTTTCTCCGCTTTTCGCTGTCTCTTTTTCTCTCACTCGTCTCTCCCTCAAGTCTGACAAGCAAAAGATTTTCACTTACTTCAGAGAGGTAAAATAAGTGAGAGGGAGGTGTAAGAGTCGTCCTGTCTCCTTTTACTATTCACTCTCTCTCTCTCGCTCTCTCTCTCTCACACACACACACACACACACACACACACTCTTTGTCTCACATGTCTGAAAGAGAGCTAGCAGTGGTTTGTCATTGTAACACTTTAGTGGACTGTGTTTCCAAATCATCCCTTACACTTTTTTCTGCAGACAGGCAGACACATAACATTCCTCAGAAGACAGGCCGAGTCGAGAGAGAGAGAGGGAGAGAGGAAGTTGAGTTCTGTCTCTCTCTCTTTCCAAATGCAGCTGAGTGCTCCACACAGATCGATAGTAATCCTCGGTGGGAGCCGTTTATTTTGGAATGTGCGTGAGGCCCAGTGGGTGACAGAATCCACATTCACACTCACACATGCGTGCAACATTATAAATCTCGTTGCAGCTGGAGTCGGTGCTGCGCTCGCACACACATGAGCACAGCACAGGCACTGGTGCAGACAAAATGACACACAAACTTGCGCACGCCGACAAGTACACACTCAACGCGCTCAGGGTCTGACAAGCAAAGCCTCCTGTTGGGCTGGGCTCTCTTCTCTCCTCCACTGAGCAGAACTCACAGGGCTCCAGGCTGGAGGAGGGGACCCAGTGTGTCTCAACACCGTCCCCTGCCAAGGTCTCTGTTTCTGGGGATGGCAGCTCTCAGCAGCTGGCTAGGCTGGAGCTCTCTGTATGCTGACTCCAAGCTGCTGGCTGTCTAGTCCTGCCAGGAATTTATAATTCTACAATCACAGAGGAACTTTTTTTTCTCTCACCAGTATAAGAAGGGATTCAATTTTTTTTTTTTTATAATTCGGACACAGTACAAAAACAGTCCAAGGGCCTGGTCACACCAGAAGATTTTGCTGCAAAATCATTGATTTCAATGAGGGGGAAGTAAATCGAATCTTTAGTGTCAAGTTCAAGTTAAACTTTGACACGCAAATTTACATTGTTGACCATGCAGTCTTGACAATGCTGACCTTTGAGGGAAAGAAAAACAAGACAGTCCAAAATGGAGGAAGCTAGACTTGCTGTGTTGCATCATCCACTTTTATTTAACCTCAGGTTTACAAACAGAGGAGGAGGAATGGTTTGCAGACAGTTATGAGACAAGAGTCATTGGTACAAATACACCTTATGAATAAACTGTGTTAACTTATTATCCAAGTAACAACCAATCTAACATCCTTGCTTACAGGAAGGGATTTTTTTTTCTTCCTAGGATGGCGAAGTCATGACCACACAAAGTCTAAAATTCGCTATAGCTACATTAACTAAAAAGATGCATTGATAGATGGTTTAGTTAACTTCTTTGGTTACTGCCCTTTCAAAGGTGATAAGGAAAAATACTTCATCATCATATTAATCATATTCGCTTGATTGGCATGCATCAAATGTCAAATGGCACTGTGTGTTTATAACACTTCCGCTACTCTGACAATGCACATATGTAGCCTATCTATAAAATGTAGAGTGACAAGAAAAAT
This sequence comes from Scomberomorus guttatus, assembly GCA_038419695.1. NCBI lineage: Eukaryota > Metazoa > Chordata > Actinopteri > Scombriformes > Scombridae > Scomberomorus > Scomberomorus guttatus. The sequence goes on from CM076462.1 coordinate 21,952,889, forward strand.
ACAAACTCATATTTCTGTGCAATAAGTAAAAAAACTGCAGTTAAACGGTTTGCAAACAGTAACTAAGTTCATGAAAGAAATGCTTCATGAAAGATGTTTGAATTGATCTGCAGTAAAAGATCTTGACATCAACACAATTACATGGAAAGCTTGTGTTCCACATGAAATCTATTTGTATATGAAGATGATTAGGAATTTTATATGTACACAGTTCTTTATATGTATAACAGCTAATTTGCGCCTGTATTCCCGACATGACTAAAAGTTCACAAACAGATATAAAACTTTATACTTAGTAAAGTTGCAATTAAAATAAGTGGAGAGGACAGTGGAGAAAATGTATCTCAACTCTGAGTCCATATCTTATTTTAAGTTTGATTTTAAAAATACTGTATGACTGCGCTTTGGCTAGTTAAAGGACGGTTTCACAGTTTTTCAAGTCTTAAAACAATAGTCTGTTGTGTTAATGCCATTTTTTCTAAGGCAACAAAAGTACTTTCCATCAACCATAAATTTACTGTTTATCATGTGTGGTTAACAAATAAAGTACATCTCTAGTCTCGAAGTGCAAAACAGAACATATATTCACCGTACAAGTCGCTTTTAGCCAAATTAGTATTAAAATAAGCTGTAGCTCCTTTACCCCTCAGTTACAAATCATTCAGTGTAAGCAACCAAACATATTAAACATTTTTTTATTTCAGGATTCAAATTTCCACCTTTCGCGCAGGCCACGTTTTTGGACTACTTTGTGTTTTATATTAAAGCTCATATGAGTGGGGAAATCAAAGCGGGAAAAAGTGCACTGCAGCTGGTTCAAGTTGAGAGATGGAAGCATAAAATACACCAAGGAAACAGTTTTGTTTGATAAAGATCAAAGAGAATTTTTGGGAGAATGAAGTGTGTTTACGAGTCCTCGAATCCAGGCTGCTTCTCCCTGCCCCTGTTATTAGCCTTACCATGTATGGACCAACCATCAGCCTAATGTACAACACTCCGCTGTTCCACCAGGCCTCTTGAGGATGAGGTGCACTGGATGCGAGTGTCCGACCTCTGGGGAGGGGCTTTTTAGTGGTTCCCCCCAAGGCGCATGCTCTCCTCCACACAGTACGCAATGGAAAGGGGAGCACTTGGCTTCCTTGCAGTTCTTCCATAGGCATGCTCCTTTCTCCACGCCTTTGGGGGTCGTCCACCGCTCAGGACCTTTCTTCCACCCAAAGAAGTTTTCCTCCTCGACACAGCTGTCAGCTGCACTCTGATTTGTGTGGAGGTTTGCAGGTAGTCCATCGGTCTTTTACAGCCTCTGGCCTTTGTTTGGAGAGACTTTCCAAATCAGGAAACAGTTGACACCATGGTGCTGTCTGTTATGATGTTTTCGTAAGTCTTCACAAATGAAGTGATGGAATGAATGAAGTCAATGTTGTCCAATTTCTTGGTGATGTCCAGGAACATGCTGTTCAGCCTTTCCTTGAGGGGTAGTTCACCTGGGAAAATGATTCATGGAGACTTGTATTAATAAATGTACCCTACCTGCCAAACTAAACAATGTTTTACACATTAAAGTCTTATTTTGTTCTGAGCGGGGTTTGCTTATTTTTATTTTACCAGAATCTGTCTCCTCTGAGGTAGGATCAGTTATGACTCCACTGGCTCGAGCAAGCTATCAGCATCAGTGTCTACAGAGAAAGATTTTTAAACACTCAACAAGTCAGGTCTTTGGGTTTATAGCTGTCTGCTTTTTAGTAGTTTATAGCCGTTTTTAGCCGTCTTGGTATGGAGTGCGGCCTTTTCACCAAAACCTTTAATATTTCACCAAAGCTCCTAACAAACTAATGCTTCACAACTAACGGCACCAATGTCTGAAACCAGTTGTCTGGAATGTCCTTTCCTGTTAGAGGGAAAATGCACAGTGGTTGAAAGTTACCAAGAGGCAATTGTTTGTTGCTTCTGATCTCACTCACACACACACATACACACACATATTTTATTTATGTTATTGTCTTGTTATATATGGAACAATTGAAGGAGTTGGGAGTCGAGAGTGTTGTGTTATACATATAAATAAACTTGAACTTGAAAGGACACTGGGAGGGACTAAGCAATAACGTAAAGAAACTAGCCAGTGGCAATTTGACAGTACAGCTTCCGTGTGTCTGGTGACAAGCCATGAAGGAAGCTGTCATTATGTCCAAACATCCTGGCTATTGCACTTTGATGCTTGCAGTGTCCACCCATAATCCCTACTGGGCATTTGCATCAGCCGATGGCCACATGGTAGGACACTGCAGCATTTGATGAGCTTACCACAGTGTAGTTGTCTTCCTGCAGCATTGGTATTACAAAATGAAGAGGCAAAGTCCATTTTAGGATGTGTGGAACTACATTTTGAAATATTCATGTACATTTTAAATATTACAGTTGAGGCCATACAACACACACATATAACTGGGCTAGAGATATCCAAACTTCACCCAATACATTCCGCTGTGCCTTTCTTTAACATGTCAATAAGGGTATCTACCGAGCAGGAGCACACCAGACTCTTTTTTGCCTTCAGTCGGTGGAGAACCTTCTCTTTTACCACCCTCATGGCACTTTCTACATAGTTGTTGGTATGGATCCCACTGGTGGGCAGTTGCGCCTGCAGGCAGATGGCCCGCTCCTCTCACTGGTTGAAGATCTCCTGCAGGTGTCGCACAAACTTTGCTGTGAGACAATGTGGTCCTCCATCAGCCTGGTGTAGCCTTCCATGAGAGCTGATGGTGTGGAAGCATACACCAGACTTCTGAAGGACTTCAGGAGGTGGGCCCTGTGCTGCTTAGGGAACCCAATTTGAACTGCTCCACAGCCATCTCCACATGGCCTGAAGGAGGTGGAATACACAAAGGACCAATGTGGCTTTGGTTAATGCTCCATGCATTGCCTGCCTGAATGCGGTGCAGTCGTCAGTCATGGCAACAAGAGGTCCCTCTGGGTGGTCAAAGAACCTGTCAGGTGGAAAGAGTCTGTAGCAGCTCCATGGCAGCTGAAATGATTAATCTTACTTGTTTTAAGACAATGCTGGAATTGTCATTCAGTAGCAGATTAAAGACATTTGTGATTGATTGGATTAGTCACTAATGTGTAACAAAACTGCAAATCTGGACAGACCGAGTGATCTGCAGCAGCATACACATAGTTGTCCTGTTCCTCCTCTTGTAAATTGTACTTTAGTACGTTGAGTGCCGATGAAGGAGAGTAGCCACTTTCAAATAGCTTTTTCAGTTTTTCAATGGTTTCTCTTGAAACATCTCTCCTCGCCAAGGCTTCAGCACATAAGACACAATGGTTGTGCTCATTGCGTAAGTTAACATGAAGCATGAGTCCCTCCTTCATGTGAGGTTCTCCAGATCTGAAGTGAATAACAATAAATTAAGCTAACAATAACAGCTAAGATAATAAGGCAGATGTTACAAAGACATTTGTTAAGCCATATTATTGTTTGAGTTTGATATCATAATGTTGAAACAACTGATGGCTTATTCCCACATTCACATTTTTCCTAAAATCACAATTTTTTATGATAAGCAATTAAGTTACTGTGAGGCAGCCGTTGGGTGTTTCTGACTGACATACAAATATGCCTATATAAATGTAAATGATATATATATATATATATATATAAAAGTTTGAGATAATATAGGATAGTTGAGCTCATTGCGTAAGTTTCCATGAAGGAAGAATCCCTCTTTCATGTGAGCCCATCGGAGATGGAGTTGTAGCCTTTATATGTAACCGTACCTGATTATTATCTGCTTTCTTTGTGATACACACAGTGACACAACACAGCAGAATGAGCTCTTTGTTCAGTAAAAAAACAGGCTGAAGAATTATGAGGAAAACGATTATAAGATCTGAAACACATGTGCTGTTCAACTAATGAAAAGAGAATGTGGGAAGATAGAAAGCTTGAAATAGTGTTACCCACTTATTTCTTAGAATTTCTGCATGGGTGCCAATGAATTTGACCACGACTGTGAATACTGTTCTTATTGTCTCAGTTGTATTAACCTGTTACTAGATTTTCATTTAACCTTTTTTTTGCTACTGACCTCGACTTCTGGCTCGAATTCTGGCTGCCTTTTCAAGATCAGGAACAGAGTAGCGGGACAAGAAGTGTTCTTGTTCATCATCCTGCTCGAGCACCCAAAGGTGTTATGGTGGCACCTGTAGTCCACCTGTGAAATGTAATAGCAAAAATAAGTCAGGCATACTAAATGAAGGCAACAATTGTAAACATAAAGACATGAATGCAAGCTCTTAGATCTTTACCGCTCCCATGCCTTTAAAAGTTCATTCTTCACATGTAAAATAACTGCTTTCCTGACATCCTCATTAGAGGTTAAACTGAAAGTTACATGGTGTAATTATAAGGGTGAATGGAGAGTTGAGTGGGTTATATTTACTTAATACTTGTTGTAGCGCCCAGCATTAGGGTAAGTATAAGACGTTCGCCATGTGAAGCCTGAGGAGCTCTGGAAGTCTCTAAGCCATCTCTTTGCCTCTTCCTCACTGGACAACTTCAAATTTCATGGCTGCCCTGAAATTGATGTCTCACTGTCACGCAGTGTGGCTGTACTGCTCTGGCAATAGTTTTTGTCAAAATAGGACCCTGACTTCAAAGGATGCCTACCTGTCCATCACAGCGAGCTATCATAGCACTATAACCAAGGCTTGAGCCTCACAATACCATTGTCTGTCCAACATTATCTTAGCTAGCTATCTAATTCACTTCCCAACACACTTCCCAAACTTTAGATAGATAAATAGACAGACAGATAGATAGATAGATAATAAAGTTAGTTAGATAATGCTAAGTGGCTAATTTTAACATTTCACAAATAGCTAGCAGGCTAGCTAACTAGCACAGACAGACAGACAGTCTCACTCAATCCTGACCTCCAAAATCTTGACTATGAATGAAAGGCTCGCTAAGCACAAATTTGAGATCTTCCTTGTGTGGTCGTTAAAGGGTTTGACGTCAAGAACGTTTGTTCGCTATGGTTGGATCAGGGTAAGCCAATCAGAGTAGAATAGGGCGGGTCATGACTTCACCATCCTGGGAAAAAAGATAGAACAGAAAGCTTTTTGCTAGCTAGCTTCCCCTTTCTTTAATAGCACTTTTGAATAGAATGATGTCTACACCTGAGAACAAATGCCAGGAGGAGTAAATGGCAGCTTGGGAAAATATTATATTATAAGTGTTAGCAAGCCGAGAACTTGCCATGCGTCTTTAAGTCTCTAGCTAACTATTTTGCGAGGAAGCGTGGATGAACTTCACTGTGACACTTTCTGGTGTAACTAAGCCTGAAGAAGGTAATAAAAGCAGTGCCAAGTTATTGAGAACATAACTTGGATTTTTGACCATGTTGCTCCATTGGCATTTACACCAATTAACACCCATTTCCTGCACATAATTTAAGAAATCACTGCAAATAGCTTTTGAAATTTTCATGCTGTGAATGATGTGTTTTGGGGTCCAATAATCACGGCAAAAGCTCTGGAGGATTTGTTTGCCAGCACGCTGTGAGGGCTTGTCTAGGCTTGCTGTTGGACTTTTTTGGGGATCAGTTTGGATCCCTTTAGAGGTGGTCAGGTGGGCTAACACACACACACACACACACACACACCTTTGTTTCGCCTGAGAGCATTGCATTATCTGAGGCAATCTAGCAGCACCTTGAATCCCGCTGCCATTTCTGCAGGGCAAAGGGAGAGCAGTAAAAATGACCGAAAGCAGGGAAAGGAGCATTAAGTTGAAAAACGGTCATTTTCAACATGAATTGCAAAGTATGGAACGACACGCTGCAGTAAACACTGATGAGGACATTGATCTTTGTTAACATGAATCCATTTAGTTCATGGTATTACAACGAATAAGCAGTTGGGTTTAAATTGAGGTCCATATTGGATATTATTTGAAGCTAATTTTAAGCTCTACTGTGATAAAATATCATTGCATCATTACATGAGCAACGCAACACTGTCTAGCCAATATCTGCTTTTATACACAAGGTCTATTTTAGAGCATAACCTTAGTCAGATATGGAACCTTTCTATTATCAGATGATATCTCTAACCACTGACCGCCCTTAAAAAGCCCAGGAAGGGTAGAATAATGCAGTAGGGCCATATGCTATACAGTCTGTAGCTCTACAGGCACATGGGACCTGACCGTTCAACTATCTGTGGGCTTTGCAGCAGTCAGCAATACAGATATATCCTCAGCAATACACCCTTATCCTCAGCAATACAGCCAGCTCAATAGTATACCTCCTTCAATGCAGCATAATCACCTCTTGTGACAACATCCCTGGCTCCTCAGGAGTCTATCTACTTCCTCAAATACCCTCACACCATAAGATAAAGACATTAGAGACTATGGGATTTGGAGAGAGTTAAGCATTGGGTCTATAGTCTGTGATGCACGGTGATACAGACCTGGAACGCCTAGCAAGTTTGGGATCTTTCTAAGAGATAGCATCAAATGAGCACAGCAGAGCGGTGTGGGGCAGACTGAAGCAAAGCTCAGCATGTTGCTGAGCTGGTTAGAAGGGTTTCTGTTGTTCGCAGCCGAGCTGCCGCGGTGCGAAAAGGGAAAAGCGTTTTAAAACAAAAAGACAATGGGGAGCGAATCATCTGCAAGACTCCATGTGGGACTGTTGAGAGTGATAGTGCGTGTTTGCTGGGAATAAACGGCTGTGAATAACTTTCACAATGAGACACTCAGTCGGATTAGCATAGCATTGTAATAAAAGGTCACTAAGAAATTACTTTATGCCATATGTCTTCTCTGTGAATCTTCACTGTTTTGTCGCCTCTCACACTCTCCAATCCTTCTCCTCTCTTTCTCCTCCCTCACTCTCCCTCTCCCTCACTCGCTGTCCCTGGGTGGGATGAGTCATCGAAGAGAGAGAAGAAAAGAAAGGAGAGGAGGTGTACTCGTGTGTACTGTATATGTGTGTGTGTGTTGTGTCATTCCTCCTGAGGTGCTGTGCCCTTCACACTCCTTCTCAGCTTCATGTCAACCTTGCTGCTAGAGTGCAGACATACACACTAAAGGTATGCACACACATATACACACAGCTTTGCTCTGATATCCCCATATGCCGTGATATACATAAAGTCTCACTCCACAAAGATGTCTTTTTGTGTAAAACTGTCATTTGGTAAAAATGCAGGTGATTTCATTGTGTTAAATCTTACTATTATGTAAATATTTTTCATATGATAGGATAAAACCACCTACATTATGAACACCTACATGTGTTCCCTGCAGACAATGAACTCACCCACAAGAATTTTACAGTTGCTTTCCCTAACAAAGACACAGCAAAAACAACTATTTTTCAAATAATTTCAATATTTTAAAAATCTTAAATATACAGTGAAATCATTTCATATGTTCTATTTTAATTGAAGGTAACTTGTCCCTTGTTAAATCACCTATATGTAGAAATTAAAGGTACCCTGTGGAATTTCCATGTAAACAAAGTTATAGTTACATTTAAAGTTTTTGACTAAGACAAATTGTGTGCTTCCTTGTGGCCTCACAGACATGTTGAATCATTTCCTTCCTCATACAACGCTGGCAAATTTGTAAAAATAAATAAATAAATAAATCCTACATTGTTAGCATCCATGTTCGCTAGCTTGCAGTCTTCTTTTTCCTTACCCTTGTTAGCATATCGCTATGTTTCTTGGTGCATTACCACAGGCAGGAATTTGTATTGTGTCACATGTGTGTATATTTGCATCCTTGTGCATGTGCATTACATACAGTACAACAAAACTGGAACCCTGACAGCTGCAAAAACATAGCTCCATTGCTCCACAGTGCTATTAGTGGTGAAAAACTCCACAGAGTACCTTTAAGCGGTATACATTACTGTGAACTATAGTGGGCCTTTTATGCTACCACTAGGGGGTGCAAAAGTCATAAATTTAAAAATTCTACACATAGTGGCTTTAACAAAAAGGGAAAAACTTAAAACAGATAATGTATAATGCTGTTGAATAAAATGGGATGTCAAGATGTTTAATTGAAGCTACTCATCTCATAATACAAGTCTTGTTATCACAGACTAATGGGAGATTATTTGGCACCTACAGAGCAGACAAGGACATAAAGTACCTAAAATATGCAGCAGTGAGGAGGGCCAATACATCTTTGTCACTTTGTTGTCCACTTTTGACAAACTGGCCGAGATGAAATTTATCTGTCCTGTCACTGTGGCAAGTGATGGATTCGTGGCGATATTTTCAAAATGACAAAGGTGCATGAAGCTGTGATAATTTAACAAATACATTTCCTGGAGAAGATCTCTGAGCTACCTTTAAGCAAGAGTGTGCGCACATAATACCTTCAAAGAAGAAAAATGACCAAATAAGGTGTACCTTAAAAATGTCAGTAAACCATGTAAAATCACAAGGTTTTTGGGTGAGGAGTTGAAGGATACCTTTGCATCACAAAGCAACTACTTGAAAAAGGGGAAAACTGCACAGCACAGCAGCTCACAAGACAAAAAATAAAGTAAATCTTAAAAGATTTCTGTGACATTTTCACATTTGAACATTTGGTACAATTCTGATCACACCTTGTGTGTAAGTAAAAAAACGCAAAGCAATTTTTGTATATATTAAAAAACATTAATACTTTACAGTGTACAGGCTGTGTTAGAAGAGAACATGAGCAATTAATGAATTTTGAGTGGCAATACTGAGAACAAACTGCAGGAGTTCAAGCAGCCAATTAAATCAATCCCTAATTGGTTGTGCTACATGTCAAGACAACTTTATTTAGCGCCAAATCACAACAGAGGTTATCTCAGGGCACTTTTCATATAAAGCAGGTCTAGATTGTTCTCATTCCACTATGAGCAAACACTCGGTGAAAAAACTCCACTTTACATTATATGAGTTGTTTAAAGTTTGAGTGAGTTTTGTCATTTTTAGATATAAAAAGTTGTTACAGTTCAAAAAAGGGAAAGATTTGAACACCGACTCATAAACATCTCTCACTATGAAATATTACAAAATGATTACTTTGTTAAGCATAAAAATATTATTCATTTACTAGAATATTCAATATATCAGCATGAGTCTGACAATAACTGAACAGTTTGAAGTGTGAATAAATGTCAAGCTGAAAGGATGAGCAATGAGATGGAGTCATTTATGATCATAGTAATAAAGAATATGGGAATAATAATTAGTGTCAGCTTATAGCCTGCTCAATAATATAACAGAATTAAGAGAAATGACACCTAAAATGTAGTAAAAAACCTGCTGTGGTGACACATTCAAGGATAATGTAATAATTGTTACGCATTGTTACATTACCCTGCAATTATAACTTCATAATTGAATGCAATTATAAACTGATGATGCATTAATAACATTGACTATTAATGTGACTGCAGAAATGGGATGAATTCAAATGATTACATTATTATGCAACATTAATACTACATCATAACTTCTTTTCCAGATCCTATGAAATAATAATAGAATGGAATAATGTAATAATGTGATATTATCAGTTTGTTTTAGGTTTTAGTTGTTCAGTATTACTAATCGTAATAGTACAGATTTTAGTACATTTTTATTACATTTTTAGGTTTGGTCATATTTTGGTTATATAGACCACTGACCAAACATGAGAAATATCACATGCATCATCAACCAAGAGCCTTGAATGCTGTCTGATGACTTATGCACCCTCCTTTCATTTCAAGCCTGTTTATTTCATGCAGCGTCAATGTTTCCTGTGCAGCTGTGGCTGTTGGAGGCGAATCAGTCCAAATACTCAATGATAGGGAGTCTGATCTGACTGGACTGCCACAGAGCTGTCCAAAGAGACAGACAGAAAGAGAGAGAGATGGACACTTCAGCTCCCCCCCCCCCCGCCCCCCCACTCTTTCTGTCTCTCCTTCTCTCTCAGACAGCCAAAGTGGATCCGCTGAAAGATATTTGGCTTTCATTTGCAGTGACAGTTCGGCCTCTGCATGTGCGCTGCTGCCAAATGTGCAGCGGAGATCCATTTCAAGTGATACAGACCCAGTAGTGCAAATTCACCTCATCACCCCAGAATAAACAGACAAACAAATAATAAATGACACATCATAACAAACCCGCATACATGAACATGCAGGTCATTCATCGAATGTGTGCACCATCCACAGACACCGGCTGATATTCACACAAGTGAGCTTTTGAATCCCCGCTCTGCTTATACACAATGGATACACACACAGCACACACACACACACACACACACACAAACACACATTAAGCAACGGAGCAGCATGCAGCCCTCCAGAGTGCTATACTGTCATTTCCATAAATACTCTTAAAAGGTGCAGCCAAAACCATGGAAGGGTGCGATTGCCTCTCGGCTAGAAAACGCACAAAAAAGCTTCTCTTTCAAGAGACTGTAGGAGAGGATGACCCACTTAATCGAACAATTTGGAGCGCCTGCGTACGTACGTGCGTGTGTGCGTGCGTGCGTGCAGGCGTGTGTGTGTGTGTAAAAAGGCCTCCCAGCGCCTGGAGACAAATAATAAACAAAACCAACGAGCTTATGGTATTGCAGAGACATGGCGTGATGGCTGTCTTGCAAGAGTTTACGTGTGTGTGCGGGTGTGTGTGTGTGTGTGGTGTGGTGTGTGTGCAGAGGAGAAATGTGTATGTGCTGTACGTTTATGAGTCACAGGTTTTATAGCTCTATCGACTGCACAGGTGCAGGTATGCATGGTGGTGGGAACACGGTGCAGGACACAGCCAGAGGTTTTATTTTCTTTGAGTTGCATCTGCGTGTTTGTGTGTCATTCTCAGAACTGCAGCAGTAATGAAGCCTTCCATCTGCTGTGTGGAGCCGGGTAAAGTGGAGTGGGGATGGGATGGGGGCTGTGTGTGTGTGTGTGTGTGTGTGTGTGTGTGGGTATGTGTGCAATAGGGGGGTCAATCCTGGTTTAGCCTCTAACTGAGCCTGATATCACTTTTTAAAAATGTATTTGCTTATTTTTTCTTCTTCTTTTATACAAGAATTACTTAGCTGAGGAAAGTAATTGTCCATTTTCATTACCGGCTAATGAAAAGCATTAATCTAATGACAAGGCATCATGCTAAGGACATTACTGGATTCCCCCTCTCTTTTAATTCTCTCTTATTATTATCTCTTTTCTTACTCTTTCCTCCATCGCTCACCCCCCTCTCTCCCTTCCCAGCCGTTGAGATCCACTTTCATCTCCTTTTATAAAGCCATGAAACATCAAGCAGGGGCATAAATCTAACATGTGATTTCTGTAATGACCAGGAGCTGCGGCGTCCCTGACTGACAAATGGACGGCAACAAGAGCCTGTCGGATGTAGGACTCAACACAACACATGCGGGGTCAAGGCTGGCTCTGTGTGTTGCATGCAGTATCAGTGCCACAGAGCTGTGCACAATACGCAGTAACACAAAATATATTGAAAGGACATACAAGACAATACAACACCAAGTAGAACACAAACAGAACAAAACAAAGAGACAGTTTACAAGATTACATAAATAGTAACATCTCAGGAGCAAGGTAAAGTAACATGAATAAATGAATCAAGTTAAACACCACGCCCACTCATGTAGCCAGGCAGGTCAATGTCACTATGGATGCGGGATAATATGACACTGTGCCAAGAAAGGTCCCCATATTCTCTCAACTCTATTCTGTGTATTGGGTTTGTGCAGACGCAGTCTTTCCATTTGTATATAAAGACAACATCTCTTTGAGTTACTGCGCAAAGTTGGGTGGAGTGGTAGGCTTCCAGGTCAGGAGAATAAGTTTCTTAGCAACCACCATCCCTAGGAGGAGCAATCTGTGTGCCATACAGTAGCTCAGAAGTCTCTGCAGAGCATCCAAAGATGGCCAGGTCGTGGTTGGGCTGAATGTGTGCTAGTAATCCATCAGCAGAGCAACTCTTGTCGCACTTAGGAGACACTGATGGGAAGGTGCGGTCCAGTTTTGCTTTTGAGTAATGCAATCTATGTATCACCTTACTGGATTAACCTGTAGTGTGAGTTAATAGAATAACAATGAAGCCGGGATATTGCCTGTTTCCAGAACTCTGCTGATATCTCTGTATTCAAGTCGCTGACCCAGGCTTCCCTAATAAAATGTGAAGAAACTGAAGTAGTAAAGCAAGTCACAAATTTTGATAGTAGCTGCTTAGATGCAAATTGGCCATCAATATAAAGATCTAAAAAAGTTCTGATACCCTTCTCTCTCCAGGCTGCAAACACTCCATCTGTCCAGGCTTGACTGAGTGATTTTGGCATGTATGGAAACACTGGGAGTTTGGTAAGCCACTTTTATCTGATTTAATATTCGCAAAGAATTCGTTCAGGTGAAGTTTTGTTGAATTGACAGGTGTACCAAGGCAGAACTGGAAAACAAAAGAGGAAGAGGTGAAGATTCTTTTAACAGCAGAGGCTTCTAGCTGTAGCCATGAAGGGTTCTTTTCAGTCTCTGCACCTCCAGAGCCCTGGAGTTAGCTGCCCAGCTGTAGTGTTTCAAAATCGGCAGACCAAGACCACCTTTCTTAAGGGGTTTGTGTAGGTGAGCCTCGGATATCCTGTGTGATTTGTAACCCCATATAAAGGCCAATATGATAGAATCGAGCTTCTTAAAATAGGATGCATTTAAGTATAGGGGCAGGTTTTGAAAAAGATATAGACACCTGGGTAGGCTCACCATTTTGATTGCATTTACTTCAATCATGGATAAGGGCAGTATCCTCCAGGACTCGATACTCACTCTCAGTTTTTCTTCTGATTCTGTAAAGTTAAATCTGAAGAGATGCTTTGGGTTCTTGGTCAATTTAAGCCCCAGATAGGTGAAACAGTCCTTCACTACACACTGGTTTGACATGCTACTCATGCACACGCTCACCGAGTACAAGAAATGCCATAGAGGGGCAAATCTCCCAGCTCAGATAGCACTGTATACACATCCAGAGACACAGACTGAATAGAACACTAATGGGATTCAATTTTCTTGGTCCTCCAGAGCCCTGATACAAGCTGTACAGCCTAACACAAATATCACTCACACAGCACGCAACACAGAGAGCCATTCACAAGAGAAAGGACAATGAATGTGGGCACTTTAAACAGCTCGTCTTCCTACACTCTGTACGATTTCATAGGAAAACACAAGCTCTGCAGTGGTGTTCCAGAGAAACTTTGAACCAAAGTCAGTCTGAGAACTTTGTCTTTAAGTGCATTTTTACTTGAGTAGACATACAAAATCAGACACCGTAGTAGCCATTATTATAGATCCCTATTCTGTATTTGTGCTGTCATTTTATGGAAGATTGTATAATATTATATATTAAATTTTAAAACTGAAAATTAGTTACCACACCTTCTAATTTCAAACAGCAGGATTTCTGGTGGCAGCCTTGAAGCACCAGACAAAATGGATTGACTTTTTCAATATTTAACCAAAACCACAATATTTCAAAAGTTTAGTTTGTTGCCTGTTGTTTAGTTGCTTAAACAACACATTGGGATGCAGGATGCAAACCCTGGTATCAAAGTTCTAGGCGTTGTACATCCAACCAGGGGGCGATTTGTGAAAAAATCAGAAGGGGGGGATGTTTTTGAAATGTTTCTATTCATGAAAATAAATCAGAAACACAGGCCTATACAGACTATGGAACCTATTTCTTGCAGCTGTTACAGTAACATTTATAAAATAATTACAGAACTTGAACTTGACCACTGCATCTGCAGGAATATTTTAATCCATTTTGTTTAAAAATTTAATTCATCAAGTAGTGCGATATTTTCACTCTTACTGATGTGATGTCAAGTTCACGCCCCGTCCTTTCCTCATGCAGACACATAGGAGAGGTGAGCATATATAACAAAGCAAAAGGTTAAATGCTGATTTGCCAGAATTAAATCCCCCAACATGCCAATACACCAATATATAGACCAGAGGGGAGGAAATCCCCACCACCCTGTATCCAACCCATCCACCTTAAATACTTCTACCTTCGCTTTCTACCTTTGAATACTTAGCAGTGTAAGAATGTGTCCTGGTGGCCTAGTGGTTAAGATACAGCCAGCAGCTACATTTCCTTTAAAGCATATTTGGCAAAATATAAGTAGTATATAAATGTAGATATAAATGGAGAAGATTACTGTCACTAGTCTTTGAATACCTTTTCTGTGTATGGAGTATTTCCATTATTTATAAAACATTTACACCAATTATATACAATTATATAACCTAACACACTTAATCACACACTCAATAGTGAAAGTGACAATTTAAAGAGTAAATTTTGGCAGTTTGGTTTCAAGCTCGCTGGAAACACGCTGTCAATTTTGTTGATAACCAATGAAGTTTACAATGATTTTTTTTAAAAATCTGAATATTTAAAGTGAGTGGTATTCTCCTTTAAGTAGAACCGAGACAACATGCATTTCCTTCAAAATGCCGTAATGCTTTTGGCTGTGTGAGCGTTAAGTGTGTCCCCATTGAGGCAGGCCCGACCCTGGCAGCAGCGCCGAAGGCAGTACATCACTGTGACCTTTCTGAGCACCGCTGCAGCCCGCTGCCTTTGTTCGCCTAACGGGTCCCACACAAAGCGACTTTTGACCAAGAACAGAGAAAGAAGGAGGGCAGAGATGGAGAGATAGCGACAGAGGGGAGGGCATGAATGGATAAAGGGACAGGCGTCGGCTGGAGGTCCGCGCTAATGGCCCCTGTGTGTTTTGTAATTAGGAGCAGTGTCAAGAGATGCAGGGGAAGAAATGGGGGTGGTCAGACAGCGGGCAAGGAGAAAGAGGCAGAGAAAGGAAGTCAAAGAGAAGGACAGATATCTAGACAGACAGACAGACAGAATAAAGCCAGTGTAAGAGAGAGGAAGAAAGAGAATACAGAAAAGAAGAGATTAGGGGCCAATTAAGAGAGAACTGGAGAGGTTGACTTCTAAAGAAAGCCAAGAGAAGAAGCTCCCATCCTGTGATCAGTAATTAATCTTGTGCCATTGTGCCTTTTGCATCTATATGAGTGTGTAAAGTGTATGTGTGGTGGGGGGGTGGCACTATGTTGCAGTTTAAGAATGAACCTCTCACACCATTAAGCCCTTGGACAGTACTTTCTGGAGAGGAACTTGACAACCACGCGGACAACGATGATAAGTGGAGCACATGTTTTTATCTGGTATTCAGGCTTATCAAGTTTACTTTGAAATTTAAGTCAAATTATTTTGCTATGCTGACAGTCTCCAGGAAATTCACCACCCAGCGAAAAGTCGTAGAAAAGATGTTGAAAAGACAACTTTGCCAGTCTCAACAATGTTGAGATTTGTTGCAAAGTGAAAGTTGAAAAGGCGTTTTTTTCAGGCTGTTTCAACCTGAATTCAATCTAATTTCAACCATGAGTTCATGATTATGTATTATATTTATTATATTACTATATCATAATTACTCTCAAAATAAGACAATTGACAAAAAAGTACCAATAAAACATCTATTGACACGTCAGAAACATTAAAAACGTGTCTTTGTGTGATAGACAGAGAACCAGACAAGAGCCGAGTTAAATGGATATATACCAATCAAAAATCTACGTTGGCTGAAACACCCTTTTTGAGCTGTGGCTCTTCATGTTGAACTGTGACATGAGGCTGTTGGTCATCAACCTGTTAGGGAGAGAGGGAGATAGAGATAGGGAGTGGGAGGCAGGGAGGGAGAAATACAGGGAGGGAAGGACAGAGGGAGGGTAGAGAGAAAGCTAGAGATAGAGGAGATAGAGGAAGATGGTGAGGGAGGATGGGAGGGAAATAGAGGGAGGGAGAAGGGGAGATGGAGATGGGGAGGGAGGGAAATAGGAGGGAGAGGTGGAGATAGAGAGAGGAACAGAGATAGATAGATAGATATAGGATGCTTCCCATTCTCCTATTCACTTATTTTGCATTCTGGATTCCTCCACTCGCCTCCTCTCCTCGCGTCTTAGACCCTCCCACAGGAGGAACGACTGGAGAGGGCGAGGAGGAGATGTGAGGAGAGAGGAGTCGAGGCAACAGGCATTTCTTCAGAAATCTTAGCTTTTATGATGAAAGGAATGACTGCTTGTGATTTGATGATGTGTACCTGTCTAAGATCTTTGAGCAGTCCCTGATGTTCTTGCCTCTAACCTTACTTAACTGTGTAATCTAAGAGTAATTTGTACTTTTGTATCACTAAACAATATTTTGTAACAGACATTTCTAGCCCTTGAATGCCAGACTTGTTCAGTCAGTTTGGAAAAATGTTATCATAGTGAACCTCATAAATTGAACTAATGATCGCCTTTTGCATTTATTGACAAAGACCACATTGTTGTGAGTAGCTCCCCGTAGTCAAACAGTTAGTCAAACAGTTAGTCAAACACTGCAGCTGCTTTCTCAAAATATTTTCTTTAACTGTAATAAACTAAATGCTTTTTAGCTTATAACTCATCTCCTTAAGACTACATAGATAGGAAGCCACTCGATAGTGCTAAATAACCAAAACTAAACAAATTACAAGTCAAGCTAAGTGTCATATGCTTTGCTATTTTTTGCAGTAAAAGAATAACCAAACTGGTAAATAGGGTTGGGCAATATATCGATATTATATCAATATCATATCGTGATATGAGACTAGATATCGTTTTAGTTATTGGATATTGTAATAGCATGATATGGCGTAAGTGTTGTCTTTTCCTGGTTTTAAAGGCTGCATTACAGTACAGTGACGTCATTTTATGAACATACCAGACTGTTCTGGCTGCCTTTACCCACTTAGTCATTATATCCACATTACTGATGATTATTTATCAAAAATCTCATTGTGTAAATATTTTGTGAAAGCACCAATAGTCATCCCTAAAATATTGCCGCAATATCTATATCGAGGTATTTGGTCAAAAATATCGTGATATTCGATTTATATATATATACAGTATATTTCACCAGCTCCTCCTCCAAGTTATCCACTTGAATCACTGTGACCTCCTGCATAATCTCCTCCAGCTTCGTTAGTACACACTTCTGGAATTCTAAAATGTTATGAAAACATTTGACAAGAATATTAATGAATTATTTTAAGGAAATAATTTCCCCTCAAGTCTGCACAATGCATTTCTTTTAATATATTACTTTATGAACCTGCATGATACACACATTATACACACACAAATACCTGCATTTTAATCATTCTCACACACATCATGCCTCTGTCACTTTGTGAACACAGTCAGCATTGGCAAAGCAGTTTGTTCAGAACAGGCCGCAGGAATGGGGGGAAAAAAGCAAGTGATTTCTGGCTGAAGATGACATTCATATTGGTAACATTCCTTTGTGCATATGAAGCTATTGGCTCAGACCATGCAGTGAGGTGTGAGGTGAAGCTGAGTGGACTCTGATTTGTGCTTGCACCTGTTTTATTCTGCTGTCTCAGCATATGCAGATAAATACACAAACAGTAGGCACTATTAATATCTCTCTATAAAATTGTACACATAGCACTATAATAGTAAATATATTAGCACATAAGACAAGCTAATTACGTACTCAGGGTTCCTACACAATTTCCTTTCCATACTTTTCCAGACTCAAATTTCCAGACTTCTTGGTAGATTTTTCAGACCATATCTGACATCTGAGTTCATTACTTGTTGTGGTCGGTCTTGGTCTCACGTTGGGTTGGGCCAAAAATGTCATGACTCTGGGTGCAGAGGACATTGTGACGACAGTGCTTTTGCTCTTGCATATGGCTTACCACCCATGTTTGAGATGTCGAACAATTTTACACAAAGTTTGCAGTTCAGACAAGCTTAATATTTGGTTATTTGTGATGCTATGTATACATGCAATTCTAAGATATTGCCGCATTTTCTTTCAAGGTAATTTGGTCACAGATGTCTGCATTTGGTACAGTTATAAGGAACTAGGGGCAGAGCTGTTTTGCAGGCTGTGATGTACAGGCGTAGAGGCAGCTCTGCTTAGGTGCGTGGGTTCAGTCGCGCTCTTGCCTTGCATTCGACGACATCAAGCTCGTTCTGGCCCATGCTCTCTAACACAGTGGAAAACATTTTGGCCGCGCTGGCTGCCTGCTCCAAACACCATGAAAAGCACTCTGCTTGTATGATCAATTTATTTTTAGAAATTCAGAATTTTATATTTTAGAAAGACAGAATAGGGGCAAAAGTCTGGAAACACAAATATTTTTCCATACTCTTTTCTCTTTTGAGGCAGCTGTGGCTCAGGAGGTAGATTGGGTCGTCCATTAATCGGAAGATCAGTGGTTCAATCCCCGGCTCCTCCAGTCTACATGTCGAAGGGTCCTTGGGCAAGATACTGAACCCCAAAGTGCTCCCGATGGCTGCACCAGCAGTGTGTGAGTGTGTGTGTGAATGTGCATTAGATTAGATCCTGATGAGCACGTTGGCACCTTGCATGGCAGCCTCTGCCATCAGCGTGTGAATGTGTGTGTGAATGGGTGAGTGTTGACATGTATTGTAAAGTGCTTTGAGTGGTCGGAAGACTAGAAAGGCACTTTATAAGTGCAGTCCATTTATCATTTGCCATACTTATGCAGACCTGGAAATTAGTAAAATCAAATTCCATACTTTTCCATACTGTGTAGGAACCCTGCTTGCTGGAAAAGGGCATGGAAAATACATCCGTGTTGTGGCCAGTTGGAGCCCTTGGTGTTTCTGAAACAAACATTTTACACTCGATTTATATCAAGAGGAAAAGCAATTTAAGCTGCACACTTCTAGCTAGAATGTAATACTGCATTTGCAAGACAAGAACTGATTACTACAACCAACTGCACTCCCTTTGATTGTTTTTAAATTTTGTATTACCGTCTAAACTAGATGACTGTGAGACAAGATCTTGGAATTTTGGGTTGTATAGTCCCTGGTGTGTATAGTGATCTGAGTTCATGTAGTGGTGAAATATCCTCATTAGTTGCTCTGTGCTCCCCTGGGCTGCTAATGCAGAATACTGTATTTGTATTTTTCCATTCACTGCCATAGCAGCAAGATTGGTCCCAAAATACCACTTTTAGCACATAAACCAAAGCCAATAAAGCAGAGTATGCCAAAATAAAAAACAGCAATTCGTCATTCTCAGTTTTTCCTCAGACAAGACGATTTTTTGCTTTGTCCTTTTTAAGGAGTTTGTGGAGATGGTGGAGGAAAAGTTTAACCTTTCATAATAATTCCAGGGAAGCAGCAGCATTCTTTCTATCAAATTGACTTCTGCTTGCTATGCACACAAAAAACAAAAACAAAAATAACACCAAATTGCCAAAAAACAAAACAAAAACAAGATGATGTACACACAGGATTGTGGGATACATACAGCTGGGCAGGATACATCTTACCTGTCCTTCAAAAACTGCCGAATGAAGGCTGCATTTCTTTTAATTCTCTCAGTAACAGTTACACATAGTGAATAAGTTGTTTTTTTTTCCCCAAGACCTGTTCAATACTCTTACCATGTCTGGAAGCTGAGTGTCCTGAACATGCAGAAACAGAGGTAATACTAGTGCCATGTGAATAGACAACCAGATTTTTTTTTATCCTTCTCATAACATTGGCCTGCTGACAGAGCTATCTATTAAATATTAAAACTTAATAAAGTGACATATTAACAATCCTAGAGTGAAAACTACAACAGCTTTTAGCCTGTTGCATCAGGTTTGCCAGGGAAATTACATCATGTTTGGCAACCTGACCCATCCCGACAGGTGCTCGGCCCTCGGGTATCTTCGTCCGACCGCAAGTCATACTGGGTGCCCAGCAAGGGCATTTAGTTCGCCAAAGAGGGGAAACCCATCATTGCTGGTTGATGTAAATGCATCAGTACCAGTGCAACAGCACAGGAAAGTTGCACCAGACACCAGATTTTAAAACTCCGGCATACTGTGAAATACAGAGAGACTTATTTGTCGGTGATAGGCTTAATCAGCATTGTGTGAACTTGTTTGGCAAGGGCTTGAATGTAACGGACGTTCATTTATATGTAAAAGTCTCACACTCCAACTTTAACTATATGTATTACTCTGCTTTACAAGTGTTATGTAACAACCTACGAATGGGATGGGATGACACCTTGGTAAAAAAATAAAATAAAAAAATAATAATTTAAAAAAATATATATACTTCTGTGATTCACTCTATTTTGTGCGAAAAAGGGAAGACAGCATATACTCCACTATGTGGTAGACAAATAGCTTTCCTTTTCAAGTCCTGGCTTTTTAGTAGCTGTGTTTTAACCATGCTGTGGACACTGCCAACAAAAGCAATATTCAGGAGTTTTGACTGGCAAGGCTTCTCAAAGAGGTTAGAGGTTCGACGATCTGGAATGACGCTGCAAACCAATTTGCCATCTGGTCTTTTCTCAGTAACTCACTTTTCAATACTACACTGTCATCCTTGAGCAAAAAGCAGCTGTCAGTCCACTTTACTGACACTGGCTGCAGTGGCCTTTGCTTCTGTTTTGTATTTTTTTGTGCATACTCTTTCTCTGCCATACGCTTTGCCACTTGCACCAAAGGATTCTGGCTGGTCTTCACAAGCTTCTTGATGGTTTGAAGATGGTTCTCAAAGGGGAAAGCAGATATGTCATTCAACGAGCAATCAAAATGTGCAACATCTTCATAGAGGTGTTTTACAGCATGTACATTGTAGACAGTGATTTTGTCTCCATAGACCTCAGCACTGTTGACCACGAAATGATCGAGGAGCTCAGCTGCGTATGGCAGAATCTGGTTTCTCCTATCACGATCTGCAGCAAGAAGGATCAACATCCCAACTGTAAGACAGAGGACGTGGTGGTACAATTCCGGGTCCACAATCCCATGGAGCACCACAGGTCCAGAGTATAGCAGAAACTGTCAAAACTCAGTGACTTTCCATCTGTCCAACTCATGAAGGGATCTAGGCTTCCTTGCTACGTCATTAGACTGAGGCATTGCATTCCTCAATCCAATGAGTCCATTGGAGAGTTCAGCTCTCTGTCTAGGAGGGAGCCTGCAAGGGTTGGAGATCTGACACAAGTAATACAAGATGTGCCTCACTCTTCCAAGGCAAACAAGGTGCATGTAATAAAGGACAAATGAGCTGACACATGGGATGCCTGCTCTGATCAGTGGTGTATCCCCATTCTAGTGTTTTGCTCTGGCTGAACTTTTCATCTGTCCTTCTTGGGACTGTATCCTTGCTGATGAACATTAGTTTCCCAAACATTTACCTTCCTCTTCACACCTTCACAGCTGGAATATCCAGTGTGGTAGATGATGTTGCTCCCTTGCTGGAGCATCACATATAAAGCCTTTTATATGCACCTGTATGACTCCTCCATTGTGCTTTATTTTCCTTGAGCCTCCTAATATCTTCCACCAAGTCTTGGACATAGACTTCCAGGCGTTCTGGTTTTGTCATGCCCGTGACAAGACAGATGAAGAAAGGCTTAAATCCATTCATCTTTGCCAAAATGGGCCAGAACTGAACACCACTAGATTTGAATAATGGTACACCATCAACATTAATACAGACAGCAATGTGTTCTGTGGAAGCTCGACACTGCAGAAGTGTGCTGCGTATGGCAGTTTTGTAAGCCATAATAAATGTATTGGCTGTTGCATCTTGCCTAGCGAAGGATTTGGAGCAGGTCATTGAGTGATTTGTGTGTCTGATTATTGGTCAATGCCCAATCTGCCAAGTCACTGCGTAGGTCTAATCTATTTTCATCTAGGTGTTCATCAGCTATTTCATTTGCCTCTTCCATTACTTCATCTTCTGAGTCAGGACATGCAACGCTGTATCTTTCTCGATCCCTGCCATCATCCACTGCATTGATCTCTTCATCACCCAGACTGGACATGTATTGGTCATCTGGATCTTAATCTATCAACTCTTCTTCATTGTCATCCTCAGCTAATTTGTTTACCATGGAATTGACCTTCCTCCAGTTTTTAAGATAATTTGAGGCCAGTTGACAATGTTACAGGGGTTTTTACAGGGAGCATCAGGAAGCCAGCAGATATCAGAAAGCAATCTTTAATACATTTGTTAAGAAAAATGTTTAATGAAATCAAGTACTGATTTTTGGACTAATTGTCTTTCTTATTCAAAAACGTATTGCAGGTTAGAATAAACAAAAACACAATATTTTAGTCATCGAGGTAAGTATCAGGTAAAGAGCGTAGTTATGAACTTGATGACTATGAGCCTGGGTTATATTGAACAGCCAGGATTGAACAGCCTTGAGTTCTACAGGCACCACCAGTGTCAACCAGTAAGACAAGTAAGACGAACATAATTGAGTTCGGGGGGAAAAAACCTTGCTGGTGTAAATGTTTCTGGAATAACTCTCTTCTCTCTTATTCATCATAAGTTTTGGTTTTCTCCTGTCAGAGAAATAAGGACTTAATTACCCAAAGGTCCTTTCTCTGCATACTTCAGATCATGTGACCCGTGTTTACTAATCTACTATGCATAGCTACGATATCGTCAGCCATGATCACTATGAACTCTCAAAGCTCCTTGCAGCGTCAGAACACTCCCCCTCCTCTCACTGTACTTTTGTAATCCGTCACAGACGGTCTGGCTGAGCAGTTGAGGCAGCCGGCAGACCTGGCTGAAAGCCGAAACGACAATCGATTTGATTAACATTACTTTTAATATGAAAACTGTAAGCTGGACAAACAAACAAATCAGCGTCTGACATAACAGCATAGCAATGGCTAACGTTAGCATGCTAATTAGTAAACCATGAACATACCTGAGCTAGAGCATTAAGTTAAAAATGAATGAAATGACAATAAAGGCTACATCATGTTTCACTCAGTAGAACTCCAATTTAATAAATCAGCAGTTATAAAAATGTGTAAACTGCGTTGTTAATACAGATTAGCATTATCTGGGAAACATCACGTTTATTCACTTTACATGGAGCTAAAATGAATACTGAATTATGTTTTTTTAACAATATATTTATTCATTTTCAGTTTGCAAATCATATCAAATTGCACAGTGAATAGCAGTTATATAGAATATAGCAAACACTTTTCACCCTTTTCTCCCTCCCATCACCCCATCCCTATCAACTGAATACTGACAAAATAAATAAATAAATAAAAATAATAATAAAATAAAATAAATAAAGGGTGTTTCTCAGATCAATGTACAAGATCATAATGCTACCTTACTCCCTACCAACGTTAACATCATGTCTTAAGAAGTACATAAAAGGTCTTCAGATATCATCAAAAACGTTTACATCTAACAAAAAAGTTGTCTTTTCCATTGACGTTTGACGCCATTTCTTTAATCCACATTCCGATTCTTGGCTCATCAACATTTTTCCAATTAAGAGCAATTATACACTTAGCTTGTAATATACATGTCTACAAATCTAAGCTCTTTGCTTTGCAAGTGTGGGTTTGTACGATGTATATCCAGAATGAAAAGCTTAGGATCCAGTGGTAATTTCTTTAATAAAATTTTATTCATCATCATATTAATAACATCTTGCCAAAAGGATTTCACTTTCCCACATTCCCATATACAGTGGTACAGTGTCCCTCTTGCCTCATTACACTTGATACAAGTATCAGGAATGTTATCATTAAACTTATGCAATTTAACTGGAGTTATGTATGTGCGCATTAGCCATTTATACTGTATAAGTTTCAGGCTACTGTTGAAAATCTGCCTTACATGTCTCACTCCAGTCTTCTAAAGATATTTCGTCATCTATATCTTCCTTCCACAGTCATTTAGATTCTGAGGATTCATCAGACCCAGGCACAAAAAAGTCATACAAGGATTAAATTAAACCTTTATCATAACAATGTCCTATAATTGCTAACTCTAATGAGGAAATGACAAGTATATCTAATGAATGGTTTTGAGATTATGATGTGAAGTTGTAAATTGAAGATATTTGGAGTGTCATATTTGATTGATAATTCTGCAAAGGCCATAAATATTTAATCTTCTCTATACATATCTTGCACTTTCCTTAACCCCTTTTCAACCCATAACCAAAATTATGTTAAATATCCGTCATACGCCATTATGTAGGAGGAGCATCTGTGTAACGGGGAACCCAGATCTCTTAAATTGAGCAATATGTTAACGGCGTATGGAGAGCAGTAAGACCGGCAGTCACTGAACTCCAACATTTCCAGAGTGTGTATTTTCGCAATGGGCCTTCAGAGCAATGGGCAGTGCCCCAAAGCAGTGGGTTAAAACAGGTTAAAAAATAAACAGCCTGATGCATCACAACACAAGTTCCGGGTAACCCTTGCTGGTCGAAAAAAGCCAATGCATACACCACTCACCCTGACAAAGTATAAAACTTAAAACTCCAAATTAGGTAGCTGGCAAATATTAGCGAGTACAATGTGCTAGCGAGGCTAACACTGACAAGCCAACGTTGGCATTATCTGCTAACGGAAACCTATGGCTTCTTCAGCTTACCTTGCAACTGATTAGCTTGAATAAACTTCAGTCAAACACATATTTCTGTATTATCATAATAAATTATAATTACTTAATACTTACCCAGTTCATCATGTGTCTAATTTTAGTGTCGTGTACACAACGCAACACGTTTTCATTGAGATATAATTCCCCACTTGCTGCAGTGTCATCTTATTTTTATGGTTGTAGGGCTACTGTATATGTGGTCCGAAACAGACGTCCAATCTTGGGTTAAATTTGGACCAAATCAGACGGGCTAAATACAGCTGAATTTTCAATGACTATTTTTGGGCTAAATAAAGGCCACAAAGGGCCGACCAGATTTAGCCCAAAAAAGCCAGGTGCTTGGTGGTTTGTTTCATGGTAGAATAACCCTACTCAGAACATTTACTCTGTGATTGGAAGACCTTCAGAGTTTTTATGTAGCTTACATGGGCTTACACCTTTGAGCTTTTTATCAAAGAACCAGATATTTTCTGACGCAGTTGTTCATCTTTTGTACTGATGATTCAACCAGGAGAGTTCTATGCCGATCCAAGCCGAAGATGTGAGTCACCTCACATTGCCTACAGGAAAAATGAATGGGAAGTTTACTTCCTGTATCGGGGAGCCCAAAAAAGCTCCTCCCACCACACAAATCTATAATTTCGCAGCTAAGACTGGTGACAACGTATCACAGTTGCCATAGTGGCGTAAGCCGGTCTCTGGCACAGGAGTTTTCCATGTGCACATCAGTCAGAAATAGCAACTGTCAGAGCAAGCAATAGAAACATTTGTCACTGCAAATAGAGCTCAAAGAAATGCTGATGCATCTCAGGCACTCAACACAGTCTGAGACGACCCAAAGAAACAATATCAGAATGTAAAAAATGTAATGTAAAAGGTATTTGTCTTCTTTTTCTGGTTCTTTGTGGATAGGGACATATTATAATATCTCATCTGCACGGACAAAATTGTCCAATGAGGCAATGGTGAAGGCATAAAATGCAGTTCAAAGTTAAAGAGACATTTCAAAGACAAAAGCATCCTCTTTAGCCAGCATAAATCTCACTTCAAACAACTAAGCTATAGGTAAATGAAAGAATCAATGTGTGATTGTCCTTGAAAACCTAAAATTTAAGCTCATAGTTCTTTTGAAGAAAACAAAAGAAATGCCTTCAACCAATTAGCAAACTTAATTCTTATTCATTGTTTAGTTTATGTTCAATATTTATCTGCAAATCTGCACAGCAACAACACCGATGACGTTTTTTTATCTGATCGATTGAGAATACACCTGCCTTACTTCATTTAATGTTGTCAAAAAACTGCTAGGAAGGTGAACCGTGGTTAAAAAAGATCAGTACTGCTCAGTGTAGCTATACCTCAACCATAATGAATGCTCATTCACATGTGTGTCAGCGAGCGTATATGTGTGGCTTTATATGTACTATGTGAGTCTGTGCAGCTCCTTGTCCCGTGTGTAACTGTGTGTGTATTAGCATGTACATATGTGTGAATGCCTCCGTGTGTGTGTGGTCTGTCATAGGCTACTTTTGGGGACAAATTTCAAACCGGTTAACTGGGGATGGCTTGTCCAATTAGGGAAAGCTGGTTAAGGTTAGGGTTAGGGGTTGGGCAAGTAGTGGTTATGTTTAGGGTTAGGGTAAGTCTCCAGGAAATTAATGTAAGTCTATGTAATGTCCCCAAAAGTGACCGTGTGTGTGTGTGTGTGTGTTTGCTGCACATGCGATGAGGGATGGACATCGCCAGGGCAGCGCTATGAGTGAACAAGGCAGATCAGTCAAAGACTTAAAGCCTTGCTCCCCAACGGAGGAAACGGACAGGCTTTGATGTTGATGTGAACAAATAAAAGGAAGCCAAAATGAGTGGAATGGACTATTATCTGCTGTGGAGAGGCCCTCCCATGGAACTGCGCCTGCCTGCCTGCTTTGCTTCCAATCAGGAGGGTGAGGGGGGGATTGAGGAAGACGGAGAGAGAGGAAGAGGAGAGAGTGTGTGTGTGTGAGAGAGAGACACACACAAAAAGACAGGGGGAGAGAGGGGGTAGGGGTCCAGAATCCTATTGATTTCACTCTTGTGCTAAATCCAAATACTGCAGTGTTCTATATTTGCTAGTGTCTCTTACAAAGGACATTTGTATATGCAATACCCACTTGTACACTACAAGAGGCCAAGCGAGGGTGATCATCACCAGCATGTGCTGAAAATCCTTGATATGTATATATATATATATATATCCACCTTGCTATATATGGTGTAGGTTATTTAGATCAAATGTTAAACTACTGAAAATTTTCTCTGCTGATAAAACAAGCAAAAGGCATCACTGAGCTGCTGTGCTGGGATTCATTTTAGTGCCACTAATAATAAGACTTGGCTAGTCCAGTTTAGCACTGCTTATGTTAACTCACAGAGAAAGGCTGTTTGCCAGAGCAACAAATAGACAAAATCCAATAATACAATCTGTATTAGCTTGCTGCTGAAGCTGAAAGTAGTGAAATAAAATACCAATACCTACATCAAGTGGTAACTAAGCAGAAGTAGGAGAAGTAGGTCAACTAATTCTATTACTATTGTAAATTTGTCATAGGCCAATTCAAAATCAGACTTTGCCAAAAGCAAAAACCAGCATGCTAAAAAGGTCATTCATTCTAGCAATGAATAGAGGAGTATATAAAGGCACAGGGAACTTGTTTGCACAAGCTGACACATGTTAACCATCTTTTGTACTGGCTGGAAAAAGTGGGTCAGATGCACGACAGCGAATGTGCACAGGGCTAACAGAGAGCAAGAGAAACACAGGGAGCAGGATTCATGCAGTGCTGACCCACAGAGGAAAGTTACTCCCTCTTTGTTAGAGATGGCATGTAGAATGTGGTCAGAGCATATCATTAGTGCCAAAAGCTATGTTGCATGTGTGCAAAAAGAGATGTTTGGACACAAACAGAATTTGGTTTGAAACAACAGAGTGATGAGGCTCTGTTGAATTATCCGTCCTACTGGTGTGGCTCTATAGGGTGGTAATTTTGGTCAGAAGGCCTGTCCATCAATCCACCAGCTTGATCCAGACTGAAATGCCACAAAATTTGATAGTGACACACCCACTTTACTACACAACCCCCCCCCCCCCCAACTCCCTGATGTTGTCACCATAACGGCATGCTACAAGACACACACCCCTGGCACCCTAACCATCTCACTGCTCATGCCTAAACCTAACCAATTGGTTGTTTCATGTTGTAAAGTGGGGGTGTCGTGTAGATACTGCGAGTCGACAGATAGACCTACTTGCAAAATTCTGTACAGACATTCATGGTTCCAAGAGAATGAATCCTAATGACATCCTATAAGCTAAGGCGACAAGCATGAGACATCCCCTATTTGCGTCCGGTCGCCATTCCCCATCTATCTCACATTTATTTCCCATCATCTCTCTACTTTCAACTACCAAATAAAGGCATAAAACAACCAAGAAGTCATGAAGAAACTAAAATTTACAGGAAGAATAACACACATAGTTTAGTTTGCAATAATTGTTTCCCCAAGTGGGTAAATGAGTATCCATAAGAGGTATTGAGATAATGCAGGACATTAGATAATGGATCTTTGCGACTGGCTATAGCCGGGAAGCTTCCCTGTAAACCTATACCTTTCATGCAATTAATGATGAATAATTAAAAAGCGGACCTTTTACTTCCAGGATGATAGGTCGGTCTAAATGTAGTGACTGAAGACGGTTGCTTAACTGAAGTGCTTCCTGCTCTGGGCACTTGTTGAACATCAGCACAAAATCCCGTCTTGTCTTTCACAGGAGTGCCGGTGTTCTGACTCTTGCTAAACACACAATGCATCTACCCATGCGGTATAATCCGAGCTGATATCCTGGGCCACGATTTGTTTTTCTCTTTCGATCGACCACCACGACCGTTAATGAGGGTTGGGGGTGTTGGCTGCTAAAAGTTGTAATTAGTTTGGGGTGCCACATCTGCTGAAGGGCAGTCATCTTTAATGAACATCAGCAGCGCTAATGGAGCGTAAAATGACACTAGGAAATACAAGATGTTGTGGTCAACAAGGGATGGCTACATCAGTCAGGCCCTTCATTTCTTTACATATGTTTCAGTTTAGAAAGACGACTCAATGATGCCGACACTTTTTAGGTTTAGCTTTCTCTTTTTATCTATCTAGACTATGACATCACTTTTCTATTTATACAGCAGAATAGATTTTCTACATTTAAACATCTAAACATGCTTCATTTAACTTTTCTGGACTCAAACAGTTTCAGCATCTTGATCTGTCGGCTTCAGTAAGAGCTGCTGTGATCTGTGATGTCCTATTTACTTTGCTCCTTTTCTTCTCCTTCCTCTGTCTATTGTATTTCTCTTTTATTTCATTAACTTTTCCCCAGGTTTTTCTGTTGTTAACTTGTGCTGTGGAACACTGAGCTTGACCAAGGCTTTGGTTTATTCATGAGGTTCAATGAGGAAGGCCTTTGATATCCATGAATTATTTAAAGGCAACACTTTTTTAAATAATCCCTCACTATGGTGAATACTTCCCAGCGTTGCCTCATCGAGTCTTTATCATTGAGGTGGTTAATGGGATGATGACACCTGGATAGATATGAAAGACAAAAGTGGAGGGGATAAGAAGTCAGCAAAGCAAATCAGTGTGTTTCAGCTGTAGAAAAGAGTTGCTGAAAAGGCTGTTTCCCACTCCTCTTTCTGCAATCTTGCACATTTTCTCAGCCGCTGAAAGTGTTTTCTAAACTTTTCCCCCCAATCCTTTAAATGTTTTCATTTGGTGCAATAAATTGTTTCATCAGAGTAAGTTCCTCATTTTATTTCCAATTGGTGAGCACAGTATCTCACAAAACTCTTTTTTATCACAGTTGGTTGACACTGCTACCCGAGTATCTACACTACAGTAAGTGGCTTGAAGTATTTTCAAGTATTTTTAGTAGTGGCCCATGAAGTTGAACTCCGTCGGCCACATAACATCTCTGCATTTCTATCTTGGGGACAATGTTAAAGGCAGCACTAGGAAAGAAGGGAAAATTTAGCACTCTGTACAGGCTCAGTTTGAAGATGCTGAGGTTTTCCGTCCACACAAGCATTTTTGTTAAAAGGCAGTTGGAAACTGGAAAATGGACTATTAGCAACATAATTGGTAAGGAGTGAAGCTGCATGGATAGACCCATTTGACAGATATGTGAGATGATGTTGGCTAATTTGTGTGGTCTTAGAGGGGAAAAGCTTGGTTCTGCTGCCTCTGACTCTGTGATTACTCAGTTTACTGAGTTTAGCTGGTCACACAATATATTTCTCTTTCTCATGTCAGTTAATGTCACAAGTATAAAATAGTGAGGTGGTCGAGATTGTCTTTGGGCAATATCATTATAGGATGCCTTTAGGCCATTTTACACGTATTTAAAATGAAAATGTGTCTTACATTTGGAAGATTTTAATTATCTTATACAAATATATAATTTGTGTATTTTACAATCTAATGCTGTTTGGCCATGACGACCACACTGTTAATCAAAATAGTCAAATCATAACATTTTCCATCTGGTTTCTCACAGTTTTGTTGTTCTGTTTTCTCTTAAATTAGATAATAATACAGCAAGTGATACTGATGCGTCATATCCCAAAATCAAATCACAGTTTCTATTTACTAATGCAGTAATGTGACAGCAGACACTGAAAGACGTGTCAATGACACCATTTTCAATATAGAAACACAAAAAAGTGATCACAGAGAGACTCATACACGTCAAAAATATCCTTATATTATAGAAGTACTCCAGAATTAGGTATTGTTCTTCCATAAAGTTGGAGGACTTGCAAATTACAGATTTTTTTTTTTTTTTAAAAAGGTCATAACCAAATTTTAAAACCGAGTTTTCATCCCTATAAAGGGTCAGGCATCAAAAACACTGAATCCTACACTTCCCATAATGCAACTTCAAACTCCAAGATGAAGTGGAAGAACATCAACCACATTTGAAAAAGGTTTTTTACTTGACACACATTAGGATTTTCAAAAAGCTCACTTCCCCCCATTTTTAAAAATGTGAGTGTTTTTCGAAGATCTGTTTTCATTGGTTGAAAATGCTGATTATTGTATGTAGATGTGAAAAATTTGGGTGTGATATTATATTCAGAGCTGATAAGCTTGGTGATTAGTGATAGCTGGGACCCCCTACTGGTCTTCAGTGTTAAGTCCAGTGAGCATCAACAGAGCTCCCAACTAATCCCAGCTTGTCTGTCATTTGATTTGTTCACTGAGTGGTAACAAAGTCTTGCCTTATATCACACGGTAAACCCCGGCATTCTGTCATGTACAGTGCAGCAGCAGCATTACTCTTTTTGCTCTGGCAGTTCTCTCCCTGTCTCACTTTCTCATTCACATACCGGTGCAATGAGCACACACACGCACAAACTCACTCCCCACACTCCCCGTCTCTCTCTTTCCTCTGTCTTTGAAGGGTGATATTATACGATAGCATTGCATAATGTGGCACGAGGGCATCGGAGAGAGCAGTGACTAGGATCCTCACCCGGCCGTGCTCTGCTGTTTTACCCCATGCGGTGGCACACAGCGCAGGCAGGAGTGATATAATTAGAATGGAAATTACAGAAAGTTACAGGCGAGCTAAATCCCCCTGCGCATCGCGTGGCTAAAAATGTCCCGGGCAACGCCAGTGGATGTATCACCATAGCAACAGCCTTCTTCTGCACTCTATTTTCAGACTGAAAAGGGAGAACCATAGAACCATCCAGAGAGAGAGAGAGGAAGAGAGAGAGAGAGAGAGAGAGAGGAAGAGAGCGAGGGAGAGAAATGCAAACATTGCCTTTTCTGTAGAAATTGATACATTATTCAAGTAAGGAAAACATCTCAGAGTGAGTGCTGGCGGATGGGAGGTGGGTTGCGGATTGCGCTCGCTTGTCAGGGCTAAACTGAACTGTCTTGGGGGCATTAGTGTGACGGTCATACAAGGACAATGGGGTGCTGTGGGGTTGACTTACACGTCTCAGCAGAGGTCAATGCTGAAATCCACACCGGCAGCCAGAGATGTTAACATCAATGCAGCCATGTGATAAGTCCTCCTAACCGGCGGTGCACCGGCTTCTATTTTAATCAATCACACATCAAATGGTTAGAGGATGAGCCGCTGTGGAAAGTGAATCATCTTATGGAGGAAATTTGGGCATTAAGAGCGGGCTTCATTGAATCTGAGTGCAGCGGGCGTTTGAGTTCAAGCATTGTGTCAAGGGCACAGTGTCATTGCTTTGACTCAGACTATGAGTCAAACATCTGACTTGTTTTTTTTGGTCTCAAAATAACTCCGAAAATGAATTTCAAAACCAAATCAACAGAAAAGCCCCCGTCCCAATGCGCTTCGTCTCCATTTCTCTTTCAGTTCTTTTCAGTTCAGTTCACTTTATTATAATTCATTTCAGCACAATGTGGTTTATTGGCATGGCAGCTGAGAATCAAATGCCAAAGCACCAAGACAAAAGATCCACATTTCCCTTTTTCTCTCTCTCTCTCTCTCTGCTGGTCTAATCAGCTCTTAAGTGAAAGCATACCCTCTCTCTCTCTCTCTCTCTCTCTCTCTCTCTCTCTCTCACACTCACACACACACACACATACACACACCCCTCTCTGTCCATCTTTCCGTCTCCTAATGTTTCTCTCGCCCCCCAGGGGGTCTGATTGAGCCGGCTGGGAGGCATGGATCTTTCTCTATTGATCTGCCTGCTGAATCACTTATCCCTTTTCCAATGGCCTTCATCACCACACTCAGGTTTTTAGCACTCTCTGCATGCACAGATTTCCTTACTTTCTACAGCCAAGATCCAGTGTTGGAAAGAAATACTTCACAAGTGAGAAGAATATAGTAATTTGATTGCGAACGAACTTGCAAACTGTAACAAATTAGAAAAGAAATCACACCGATCAGATAACAAAAACCTCAAAGAAAAGGTGATGTTTAGGATGAACCCAATTTCCTTTAGCAATCAATATGACTGCCAAAGGAAATTGGGTCATTGTTATATATAGCAATATAACTGATCAAGGAAACATTCTGGACATACTTATGGACACTACAGATTCTTGTTTTCTGTCAGATGTTGCAATTAATTTAGAGTTCAAAGCTGGAACATATAGCATGCAGAATTAGCAAATGTATCCAATTACTAGGTTTAGAGATGGGAAGCCTATCTATAGAAGTATGTCCAGAAATACTGTATGCACACAGATATGGACAGAAAAATGTCTAAGGTCAATATCCATAAAGTAATGCAAATGATTAATGCAGCAGGAAGAATGAGTAATGACAGTGTCATCGTGTAGAACCACCCTGCAGAATCGTTTTTTTTTTTTTTTTCATCTAGATGAAATGCTAAGTAAGATCCAGTTCTAGTTCCTGTGGGGCTCAGTGATGACACTGCCCACCTCTTGTTTTTCCTCTTTAGCCCAATCCAATCTGAGGGGCAAAGCTATTATGTCTTGAAACAAAGACATTCAACACTACACAAGAAGAATGGATCCAAAATACTGCCTGGATACATGTAAAATTCCCTAATGTACCTCGGAAATGTGCCTATAGGCAAATCAGAAGACTAAATAACAAGCAACCAGTCAAACTGGTCAAAACATAGTTTAGCATTAAATCTGTGCAGCCAGAATCCCACTAGCCGTAATCATATGGCTGTGAAACTATGCAGACAAAGCAAAGCTGAGACATATATTTAAATGGCACGCTATGTAGGCTACTGGAGATCATTTGAATGCGGCAGTGCCCTATACAAACCTGTTATTATCACCATCCATCAACTTGTCATGCATCGTTTTCTTCTGCTGAACAGGCCAGCTGAGGAAAGAAATGAAGAAACAAGAAACTGCTGTGACTGGTTGCAATTTAAGTTGTACAAATCAAACAATCATTAGATCATTTATTTACTAATTCAATACAATGAGGAAAAGAAATTGCATCCAAGGCTCTTAGGCACTCTGGATGCAGCATCTTGCTAGCCAAAAATGATAGATTCTAGCCTCTTTTTTCCCGCAGCTATATTCAGCAGATGACTGCTGGTGTAGACCACTGTAAACAAAGCAGTGTGGTTTTTGGGGAAAGCTAAAATGTTTTCAACTTTCAGCACCTGGCATAGTCAGCACTAAAAATATGTTTTCTCCCATGCTGCCGGGAATGCGCAAAAACATGTTCTTACCATTGAAAACAACCAGGAAAAGAGGCCAGCACGGGAAAGACAGGTCCCTAGTGGTCGTGCAGCTTTTTGCAATGTCAACCAGATGACTGTAGGCTGATACAGATGCTTTCATTCTCCTAGCAGGATGGACTCGCTGACAGTGCCAGCCTCTGTCCGGGCAAAAAACAAGTCCCTGCATGCATCCTGATAATGCCTATCTGCCTGTTTCTGTCTCCCGCTCTCTCTGGTTCACTTTCTTTGACTGTCACTCACTATCTTTTCCCTCTCTTTCCGTCTCTTTTAATTCTTTCATTCCTTCTGCCTCTTTCTGCCTCAGCTTCTCCCTCGCTCTCTACCACCCTTTTGTATGACTTTATTTTTGTCATCAAAGATGACGATTTGTCTTTGTTGACAAAATATGCTCTGACCTCCAGTGCGATCTGTCACTTTGAACCTTCACCATCCTTCTGTTGGGATGACTCGCACAGACAGAGGACAGAGAGAGAGAGAAAGAATGGAAGAATAATGATGAGT
Organism: Scomberomorus guttatus; assembly: GCA_038419695.1. Lineage (NCBI taxonomy): Eukaryota > Metazoa > Chordata > Actinopteri > Scombriformes > Scombridae > Scomberomorus > Scomberomorus guttatus. The sequence continues at coordinate 21,987,213 of CM076462.1, forward strand.
ATTTAGCACGGGGTTGAAAGTCCGCCAGAAACAAGGGTGGCAAATCGAACGAGACAAAAGCAAAGGCGGAAGCAGACGAAGAATAGGGAAATTGGATGATTCCAGCCCAAAATAGAGACCATCTGTAACACCTCTCAGCTCAGATGCCCATGTAGGAGCATACTGAAACACAGAATGATGTAGTATCATGTTAAGTTGTCATGGCAGCTTCCACACGTGATCGCAGCGGGGTCATGAGAGCTATTCCTGGCTGCCAATGTAAGGATAAATGTACGGTAACACGTGACAAACACACAAACACACACACGCATGCATTCATATCTATGTAACTGCAGATTCGGTCCACAGCTGTCAGTCAATTATAGATGTAGGTCAAATAAGCAGGCGGTTGGACTGTAATGGTTGACTCAGGTCAGTAATAGTAGGTTGTGGTATGTGGGACTCAATATGACGAGACTGCAAGTCAGAGAGGGAGACAAAGAGAGAAAGTGCGATGAAGGAAGGAGAGAAAGAAAGAACAGAAATAGAGACAGAGAATCCCAATGACTGAATGTTAAGGAGAGTGTCAGGAGGCAGAATGAGGTTTCTAGGAGAAGCAGATTTCTCGCTGACAAACTCTAGAAATGTTGTAGGTCTGCTCCGATGCTCCGGGCCCAAAGTGGCTGTGTCAAGAGGATTATGACCCCTTTGTTGGGCACGGTTAAGTATATGTCTTGTGTGTGTCTCACACGAAGAGGCATTTGGTTGCTTTTAGAAGTTTTTTGAACATTCACAGTGTGTTCCCAGAACTGGACCAAAACCAGCATTGAGAAAAAAAAAAAAAAAAAAGAAGAGAGGAATGGATAAACGCACAACCTGTTTTTGCCAAGTCGCCAGTGGCCTGAAACCAACATTTTTTGTTACATGCTGGAGCCAACAGCACTCTCAAACAATCAGAGAATTTGGTAGCTTTTTTATGACTAATTGTGTCTTCATGTGCTCCTCATGAATTTGTTTTTATAATTTAGGAACTTGTACATCATTCGTTCCAGGGCTTAAGTAAGAAATAAACACAGTGTATGCAGTTGTTTTGACATTGTGGACAGACACTGGGCTATTTTATTGTGACAGACTGAAGATGAGACTGCAATTTGTAGATGTGAGATACACAGAAATCCACTTTAATCCCAAAATCTTTAGTGAGAAATCCATATTCAATCCAAAAATCTTGAGCAAACAGTTAGTAGTTCTGACATATTTTGAGACTTACCCGAGACTATACCCGTGTTCATTTCGCCTTCAGTCTGACAAAGCGAGGGAACCTGCTGTTCATTTATGATTAATTCAGGGTATTTTGGGCAGAAAATTGACATCATGTTTTAGTGATATGGTGTTGGCAACAGTAAGGAACCGATTTTATCCCCAATTAGACAGACTATGGCCACATTTTATAGACCCAATAAAACTGTGTAGAGTGTCCTAATTTCATAATAACCTGGTTTTAATGTATGAAGAAACAAGACCTAATAAAGTTTAGTCAAACATATCAGTATGTGTAATAAATTCACTTGATTTGAGTGAGCTATTGATGGACACTTGATAGTGTTGATGGACATCTGGGATGTAAATCCACAGTCTGGTACGTTCCTTGATTTTGGGGTCATGGTTTGATATGTTTTCTTCTTTTTGTCATTTATATTGAAAATGTAAACATTGACTTATTGGCCATAATTCTTATTGTAAAAAAATTGATGCTAATAGTCATATGGTCACTTCGTCAACAAGAAATAAATAAACATATGTCTGTATGACAGTAAAAGAAAAAAACGTTCATCTTATAACTTTTATAATTGAACTTAAATCAGCCATTAGAGCCAGCAGTACAGTTTAAGGTTTTTACAGTGTGTTAAGAGGTACTGTAGGCTTAGGTTAATTAGTGTAATTGGCTAATTTGACAGTAATTATTTGGTTCACAGGACAAATCAAACCCAAGAAAGTTGCCTACCAAACTGAACATCCAGTACCATTCAGGACTACTACTGTCCCACAATGCAATGCAAAACAATTGGGGAGAATGTCACAGATAAAATAACAAAAAATAAACAAATTGTGGATAATGGTGAGACAGCTCCGGGGTCATTGTCATTGTCAGACGTGACTGATGTCTGTCAGTGCACATCTTTGCCATTTCCTGTTGGTAAAAGTATATTAACGTCTTATATATTAAATACAGTATACCATGCAGATGAGCGTATTACTATAAATAGTATGACAACAGAGTTGGGAAACAACTTCAGCGGTAACCTCATCCCGCACAAGTAGAAATAATCAATAAAACATTTTTGAACAACCTTTCTTATCACATCAGATTACCTCTCTTTGTGAGTAGTATCAGATTGATTTACATTTAAGAACAATCCCACAGTGTACAGCCAGTCTGCGCTACAAGTCACATTCTATGAGAGGCAGTGAAGCTTTGGCGTGGAGTTTGATCAGTTTACAGGCGGCAGGGGACAAACAGGTAACAAAGAGGGAAACATTCAAATGCTGTACATGAACTGTGACAGTAACCGATCCAATGATCCCAGGTGTACGTTTATTTACACATGTTGTAAATAAATGTAAATTGCTGCTTATTATTATTCCTGCCCTAAATTTGTATCATCTGTAAACCTAAACTGCATCAACAATGGAAGCAAGCAGTAAATTGTATTTGGTCTGACAGCACAATTGATCTGTGCACAAGTCTCTCTGTGTTTTTGTCTCAACAGGAAAGTACACACACACGCACACACACACACACAGGCCTTGTTTAGTTATACAGTCTGGTCCTCACCTGTAGAATTTCATCAATCTCTCATTATTGTGTGTGTGCACAATGCTATGTATGCCTGTATGCTAGACACACGCATGCAACTAATGTGTAACTGTGATTAGCAAGAGCTGAGTGAGAGCTTTAGCTATAGAAAATGACAACAAAGGGAGGGCAGATGTTGCAGAGGCAGAGGAAGGGAGAGACAAACGAACAACATGTCTCTCAGGTAAACTCTGTATTGACAGTAGAGGTCATGTTGAGAGATTGTGTCTACCTGTAGCTTAGAGACTTCAGCACAGGGGGGCAAGGTAAAGGCCTTTAAGACAGGATGATAAGGCAGGACACGTGACATGTTAACACACAGTCCAACAAGCACTTCTATTAAACAATCTGCTGTCCTTAATTAGACAGGAGGCTGCGGGTCCTCCCTGTGCACACAGGCAGGCAAACACACATCACATTCATGTATGTATGAGTGGCCATAGGTTCCCCCCCTGCCAACATGCTGCTCTGTATAACCTCTCGCCAGGGCTCCCCCGAGGTGAAGAGGACCAAACACGCACCAACAGACACATACACACACACTTTGGCAGCAGCAGCTGACTTCAGATATGTAAGGATTTAATCCATGCCTGGGGTGCTGCAGAGGTATTATGGACAACAAAGACCTGATAAAGATGCCATTTTAGTCAATTTAGCTCCAGGATATGATTAGTAATGACCCACACCAGGTGAGACGCCCGAGGCTACTGCGCTGCTACACCAATAACGAGAAAGGGATGGAGAGAGAATGAAAGATATGGATAGAGGAAGAGGGAGAGACAGACTGTGAATAAGTGAGTGGTCATCTTGGAGGGAAGTTAAATGTACCTTTAAAGTTTAATTTGGTAAATGGAACTAACTAAGAGTGTGAGGGACAAGTTAGAGGTAGCAGAGGTTTGACACTACAGTTATTGACCACACGTCAGCTCTTAAGTTATATTGATTCAAAACAAACAGGAAAAAAATAAAGCAAACTTTCCAAAGGAGAAGCTCATGGGAGAGGAGGAAACGGCAAAAAACGAAGGAGGAAGGAGGTATGAATGGGGCAAAGAGAGGAGATAGCAGCAGCTCTCTGTCGGGCACAGCAGGTTAATTTGCTCTTGTCAGAACGAGGGTTTTCCCTCTAGCTGTCCTTATCTTTGTTGTCCTCCTGGATGTTGGTGTCAAACCGAGAGGCGGTGTGTGGATCCCGCCTCGGCACTGTCACCTCGCCGGTTGCAGCCTGGGAGTGACAGAGTTGCGGCTTTACACTGTAATCCTGTAATTATGTCAATTAAGGGGCTGAAGAATGGAGAGGGGATTCCAAATTCTTCTTGTAAAGAGGGGAAAGTAAAATGACATACAGGTGCAGGGTATACAGGTACACAGGTAACAACAAATACACCTACATATAACAAATACACTGAAAAACATCCATAAAGACCACAAGACATTTATGAAAAGGATGATGTATGCTTAGATAATTGTGCTCTGATGAGTTAAGACATTTTGGCAATCATTACCAGCAGTATCGCTGAGAGTTACCACAGAAACACCAGATACGACCTGAATAATGAAGAGGAAGGCAAAATGCAAATTCAGGATGAGCGTCAGGCAAGAGGACTTAGGGAGCCTTAACGTGTTGTACATTACCTCAAATAGGATTTACAGCAGCTATGGAGAGAGATTACACAATAACATAGAGTACACAGTCATGTACTTATCATGTACATGTCAAAGTCTTGCAGAGGACCACTGTTTGTTACTTGTTTCACAGGCGGTCCACTTCAAAGACTGTAACAAGTAAAAAGATGGAAATTCTCACTGAAACATGCCGTAGCAGCTGAGGAGGTTGTCGAGTGTGGGTCAAGGAGCAGGAACTGAGTTTGATTCACTCATTTTGAATATTTACTATGATGAAGTAAACCATGTTGAGCTGACATGCAAGAAGCACTGACTCTAACCCTAAAAAATAAAGAGACTTAAAACTGATATCGATATAAGATGTGCTGTCTGTGGTGGCCTATGGTGAAATTTACAAACACTGAAAATATATAAGCTGAGCAAAGGACATGCTAGAAAAAACCCCAAAGAAATCGCAGGATAGCTTGGAAAAAAAACACAGAATAAATGCAGATAAACACATACAAGATTAAAACGGTGTACCAAAAGGGCAGCTGGAGGTAAACAAATTCAAGTAACAATATTTATTTTAACTGCTATTATAGAACTTTTACACAGTAAGCACTAACTCATAGCTGGAAAAGCACAGGTGTAATCAATAACATTAATAACGATCATGCACTACATTTAACTGAGCCAGTTGCAGGGCCCTGGTACTGTGCATGGCACCATCGTTAAGGATTTTTATGAGTAACGCCTGTTGTTTTCCTGCTATGACAAGTCAAAATGTCTGCTGTAAAAAAAAAAAGGTCTAATTAAGAGCACAACATGAACTGGGCCCAGTGATAGCAGCATTGTGACTGGCTAACATGGAGAGTACCAGCAGTAGCTAAGTAATGTTAGCGATGCTAATTCACTAATGTTAGCGAACCAGTTAGCATCACTTCATACAGCAATTAATTTTAACACTTCCTGTCGAGCTACCTGTAGTTTGAACTTAATAGATTTATTAAGTGTGACGGCATATTTCCGGGGTACCTGCGTGGTTCAGAAAGTAAAAATCCCATAAATGTTTCCCATAGAAAATGTTTTGTAACTCACAGTTAGAGCACTTCTTGGGCTTAGATGCACGAAACTCTTCCAGTAGACTCATCAGTACAAAGATTAACAACCACATTAGAAAATGTCTGGTTCCGTGATAATAAAGTCAAAGGTACAAGCTTTTATACATGAAAAAGTCCCAAGGTGCATTTTGACAAGAAACTTTTGTGATGTTCGCCACTAACAGCAGGTAAAAGTTAAAGATTACGGTTTGTGGAAAACTGATAATGCAATCTGCTTCAATCATTTTACTTTTGGATTTTCTGTAAGTTTTGGCTTAATTCAGCAACCGTGACATGTTTCATTCACAAATTCAATGAATTTTTAAAATTTGTACTCACTGGTGGCAGAGGCTCATGGGTATTGTAGTATTTAGACATGTCCACCATGCCAAAATGACACAAAGCATGAATTCTTAGAAGCAAAGATGAAATAATTAGGACGGTCATAACATAAACCTATATGATGTTACATTTTCTGGGAGACTGTGTTAAGTAAAATTAAGTGTATTGTTTTAAGAATACAGAATGAGAAAACCAGCAGCCTATCCCAATTCACAACTCTTTTAGTGGCTATGAGTTAATATTACTAACATTAGCTATTAACATAACTTTTCAGAGCTTTAGCTAGCTTGTATCCAACGCTGAACAGTAATGCATTACCGAGTAACGTAACGGTTTGAAATTCAGTAAATACATTCCAGTTATTATTCCCAGTAATTCTTTGTTGTGTCAATTTTTGGGAGTTGGATTGTTCGCTGTCTTACCGGGTTGGGTGGTGGGGTTGACATGAATTTCTCTGTGTACCGGTGGAGTGACTATAGTCTGGTACGTTAGCTTGGCGCAGGGACTATGGTGGTGGGAGGCGGTTAACGTCTGCCAAAAAAGTGGATAAAAACCCTTGTGAGTCTAAAGTTATCTTCTTAGCTGGCTAGCTAGAGACTGGTAAGCTTACATTCAGGAAGTATCGTTCAGAGTGGTAGAGTGTGTGAGCCCTGCAGCTTCACTGAGGACAGGACTTCTGTAGAGGTAGTTAGAGCTATCTGTTGAAGGTCAGTACATCCAAACTGAAGACTGGCTGCTTGTTTAACCGCTGTGTCTTGTTTTCTATTTCTACACGTGTTAAATACAATGCAACAAATAGTTATTGTAACTTTTTTGAGTTGTGGGAAGGCTCCTTGGATGGAGCTGGGTTGAGTTGGGATTTTGACAAGTCAGTGTGTCTGTTATTTGCATAGTGTCTGACTTCTATCAGGTTTATGCAGTAAGATTATGTGTCTGTTGATGCACATTTCTGTTGTTTGTCTTTTGGAATTATGTATGTTTTGGTATTTGTAGCATTTCTAGACTTGGACTTCATTCCCTTTGGTGTCTGTGCCTTCATTCGTGTGTTTTCATATAGGTTATGGATTTGGCGTGCTTGTCATCTCATGTTTGTGCTTTCCCACTTGCATGTGTTTTCTCCTTGGGGCCCACAGTAAGTAATGTTGGAATTTTTATTTTTTTTGCATTTGGTTTTGTTTTATTGAAGTGAGAATACAAATGTTTATTTTAAAGGTTCTATTAGTTTTTCTCCACGGGATGTGAAAACTTTAACACTCAAAAAACTTTTACACTCGATTCCACCATACAAAATAAAAAGCTTGTTCATTTTCTTACACAGTCCAATGTATAGTCTGTGCTATTTATTTACTATATCACAGTTAACATAGATAGAGCAAGCATAGAAATAGTAGCTTTTACATCCACTGACAGCAAAGATTTTCTTGTATTGTTGTGAATACATTTAAAATAAGCACAGATATTTTTACATGCAGGTTTAGTTGATGCTACGTTTTTCTTGTTTCCCTTGGCAGTACTGCAGGCTGCTTAACTTGGTTCTGATCCATGTCAGCTATCAGCAACAATCCCCCAAGAGACGTCCCTCGTTGATGACATCATCTCTCAGCGTGGGAAGTTGATGGATCCCTCGCCATTTTGGTGCCCGCGGTTTTGATGAAGTGGTGAGCAGGTAGCTGAGGGGGGAGGTGAGGGGAGGACGACTGCCAAAAACACCCATAGCGCTTTGTCAATGTCAGGAAGGTGCACTCAGGGTCCCCATGCAGCCCAGACAGAGATTAAGAGCAGGGAGGATAGTGGAAGTGGTGTATGTATGTGTGTGTGTGTGTGTGTGTGTGTGTGTGTGTGTGTGTGTGTGTGCTTTGCACCATCATCAGATATATCAGGTTATCTCACTACACCACCATCTATTACATAGTGAAATATCTCCTCATGACTCACTACACTAGTGGCTGGGATGTGAAGTCACAACCCGCCCCCCCCTCAATCCCCCCATCCTGTGATTCCATCCAACCCTTATTGAACCTTTAGCCTGTGAACCAGCCCAAGATAAAGAGTCACAAGGGGAAGTCAAGTGAAGAGAGAAAAGGAGGGAGGATAGATGGAGTGTGTTGCGCTCTGTGTGAATGTGTAAAGTCTCTGTTCTTCAAACAGCTTCGTCTCACTTTAGTCTGGAGCTGTAACGGGCCAGCAGGGGGCCTCGCAGCGGGGAAGCTAGCCAAGAGCGCATATAGTTAAAATGTAATTTAACTGTAACTGCATGAAAGCATGTGTGTGGGCATATGGATGTGTGTGAGTGTGTGTGTGTGTGTGTGTGTGCGCGCGTGTGTGTGTTAATGTGACACTGTATATACTGTATATGAGACAAGGACAAGGGGAGATGCGAGGCCTGCAGCCGTATTTCTGTCAAGGGCAAATCAGACCTGTCAGAAAGCATCAAGCCGTGCTGCCATGGCAACGACGTTAGCACCCGCGAAGGTCACAAGATGGAGTGTGTGTTCCCCTCCTGCTGGGTGGCTGTCATGAATGACACACAACTAAAGCCACACACACACACACACAATCTGTATTAACAACAAACTGCTGCATGAACAGTGTTTATCACCAACTGGTTTTTATGGTTTGCCAGGAAAGGAGGCAGGATTTTGTGTTACCAAGGGAGACGGTTGATGTGGTTCAGATGAAGTGGATTTCATTTTGTATTTATATTTAGGGAATACGACGAGCTGGTTTTTCTAACCATAAGAGATGTATCACTCTCAAAGTGTTCTATTTTTATTGAGTCCTGGGATAAGAATTGCAGATTTGAAAGTACAGGACTGTGTACACATCCAGGTAAACACACAACCGCACACACACAGATGTGCACACACGCTTCTCAGCAGGTTCACAGGCTCATTAGAGTTTTCCCAGCTGTCTGGAGAGGATCTGTGGGATGTCGCCATCACTTACCTCAACTACATAGGGATCTAACACCATCAGCTACACACACACATCTGCGGCACCACAAGGAAATGTGAGCTCAGAGCAATGTGTATTGTCCTTTCCACAGGGCCGGCTGCTGGCTAGATGATGAATGTGCTGCTCTGCTGTGTGTCCTCTCTTTGTTAATAGAGTGATAGAGCCACAGTGGCACCCCGCGCTCTCCACCCCCTCCTCTCAGTTGCACCCAGGAAGTGGTCATAAATAGGCACATAAAGCCATAAAGCCCTTGGCATCTGAATAGGGTCAGAGAAGCTTTGTAATTTTTACCTCATTACAAAGTTGGACCTGTTTCTGTACCATGCTGCCCTTGGGATGAAGTCCTCTACCTTAATGCGTGACTCACTTAAAAGAAAACAACAAAATTATGAGTTACAGCACTTTGACCACCTTACCCACTGTGGGATGAGGTGATTGGTACTGTACAAACTTCACCTCTGGGCCCTTAGAGTAGAACCCTCTTAAATGATCATGATAACACTTAATTACGAGATGTAACTTTATGCCTTGAGGCAGGAAGTGTCTTGTCAGCTCCGCCCTTCTCCTCCCACTCAATTGGTCAAGTTCACACCCCAACACCTGTCACTCAACTTGATGAGCCGTCTCCTCTGAGGCAGCATCTAGCCTGTGGCAGAGAGATCCAGCGTCAGTAAAGCTTACAGCAGACAGAAAGTCATTTTGAATGGCTCTTGCCCTCCAAAAACATTTTTCTTCTGCTTTTTCCCTGTGTTGTCGTTGCTGTATCTTTGCTACACCCGGCTTGAGCTGTCGAGCTCAAGCTGTCTGTTAAAGTACAAACAATATAATCAGGAAAGAGTATAGAACTGAACTGAACAGATCATTTCAGTTTCATTTTGAAACTGTCTGCGCATGAGGGATTTTAGAATGGAGCCTCATAAAAGTGCAACATTAGTTCCTCCAGTCCTAGTACTTCAAAAATTAACTCACACTAAAATGAAGTGCAACAATGGTACCTCCAGCCCAGACAAGGTCCTCCCAGCCTGAGGTAGCACATGAAGTTTGGTGGCTGTCGGGTGAAAACTGACCGACCAGTAAAGCTTTGAAAATCAAACCAGAAGAAAACCTATGCAAGTCAATGGGGAAAAAGAAAGGAACTAGATACAAGGAGTACCCACACACTGAATCAGAGCTCCTTTTTCTTTATTTGCAGTCCTTCCTCGGGCAGAGGAATTGTATCTAGTTAAATTGTTTTTTGTATCCAGCACCTACCCCACTGAGGTTTTGTAGACGTGCACACGACTACTTTGTTTCATTGAAAAAGAAAGAAAAAAACATTAAGGGAGAACAAGTGTGAATTTCCAAAAGCTGTATAAAAGCAAGCACACCTGTCCGTAAGAAAAAGACAAAAGAAAAACATGCCCCACTCATTTGGTGCCCCCTCCCTATGTGGCCTATGCCACAGGCCACCCCTGGTGCATGTAAACGTTTGGTCATCTCACTCTCTTTTCTCTCAGGCCAAGCAAATACAACTGTTCTTGATGCCAGACCCTGCTTGACCACACAATTCAGTAAACTCTTTTGTTTTCAAATGCTGCTCCTAGAAATGCTTGTGTTTGACTATGGCTACAGTAATGTTATCTTCCAAATCAACTGACTGCTGAAGTGAGCTAACTTTAGCTTTGCCATAGAAATGTTCCAAAGGAATAATGCTAAATTTGCAGACAACTCTGGCAATATCAAGTAAGCAGGAACAAGGCCCAGCACAGCTGCGTTTGCTTAGCGGGCAGAATACATGCGTCACAACACCCGCACCTACAAGTGTGTGGGTGTACATTGGCGTCTCGACTTGCATCATTGCGGGTAGACGTGTGTCAACCACAGCAGCTTGGATTTAAAAAACTGAACAATATATGTCCCTTCTTTGCCTTCTATTCCTGTTCTACTTCAGTCACAGTGCACCTCAATGTTTACATGTTAAAATCAATTTTGCTTCCACCCCAATACAATGGAGCTGGTTGGAATTGAATTTTTTAAAACATAGAAACTGACATATGAAATTTGACAATTAAAAGGTGAACTGACCCTTTAATTTATTACTACTGGGTCAGTTAAAATGTGCAATTTGTGTCTATAGAAGTTTGCTGTTCCTCGCCGGCAAATACCCTAATTTACAGTAAGTAGTAGTTACGGCTTACTTTGGAACAATCTGAGTAACCCAATAAACAACAGTGATGCAAAACAGAAATACAATGATTTGTACAATGAGTAGTTGAATTCTCTTTTGTTTGTCTCTCTGTTCTTCTCTGTTTATACAAGTGTCCAAAATGCACCACAAAGTGTTTTTCACTCGAGCACTTTGTACCATAGCAAACTTTACGGTGGTTACACAGGAATGAACTTGGGTTGAGCAAAGAACTGCAGAGGAGTCAGTTTATACATCAGTTGTAGCATATACAGTACTATAATACCTTGCAAATGCCTTAATGGGATTTGTCAACAGTCGTATTGCTATTTTTTCCATTACTATACTGCTGCCAATGTTGTCAGCATGCTGCTTTTCTTATGATCTTTTGTCACCATGGGTGCCACGCTGTGTGTGTGACACACTTTCATCATGGTGTAGTTTAACTGTATTCCCTGTTGAACAAAACAAACGTCCTCAGCCTGAGGGGTTTCTCATGTCTAAACATAGACCTCAGAGGATCATTCTGATCGACTGCAGAGTTCCCAAGGTAGTGCTTTGGTTCCAGTCATGTTTTACTGTAAATTTAGTGTCTGCGAGCCTGGCCATGCATGAAAGCAAGAACGCAGGCAATAATGTATGACATTTTAATATAAATAAAAGCCATTTTCAATTTTTTTTCTTTTGTATTTGCTGGTGTAAACACTGATAAGTGGGTCACTGTTTCCCGGGAAAAACCCTTGGGTGTGCAAGCAGTAATGAATTTGATGTTTCTGGTAGCAGCAACAGTGGTTTGTTTAGAATAAATAGCAGAACTGGGCACACAGCATCAGTAGCCACGCTGGCTAAACACACAAAGAAACAATCAGTACCTACGGTAACAGAAAAATCAAGGAAGTGGAAGACAAGTTTCCTTTTTTCCTTTAGGACTGGTTCTGTAGTGTTTATTTCTAAGATATTGTCTGCCTTGCAAGATAGAAGTGGCTCTCGATGTTCAATGTGCTATTTGCTTGGGAGTGTGAGACCTTTATATTTAAAGGTTGGGAAGAGGAAAAGAAAACTGCTGGGTTACATTTTGCAGGGTGTTTTGTGTATGTTTGTGGATTAGGAAGACTGGACTGGACTGCACCTTGACAGCTTTGTCCTTCATTAAAAATAATGTAAACTCTCCAACACTCACTAATGCCCTTAGAATCTAACTGAAACTTGAATTTATTCTCACTTTTTGTATAAGTAAATAAACTCAGAGACGTGCTTCGTGTGCTACAAGTAGCCCTGTATAGCCTCCAAACACTCATACACAATGTTTTTTCCCCTTTTCAACAATCCTGCATGAAGTTGGTTATGTACTGTCAGTACTTGTTAATTAGATATTGTCTGTCCCTTTACAAAATTCAACATTCAAGGACCCATCGTGCTGTTAAGTTTGTATTCCACTCGGAAAGTGAACGCTAGTTGGCTTAGCATGCTAATGTTAGCAGTGATACCTAATGAACTTTTGGTTCATGTTATTTAATCAGTGTTGTGTTCGTCCCACATTATAGAAAGGATACAGATAGGGGCTCAGACGCCCACACATATTCCACCAATCAAATAACCAGCGCTGACATCATCAATCAGAACGAAAACTTAACACCCCCTGGAGAACACCATGGGGTACTGGCACTGCCGAAAAATACTTTTTGGGTTTTTTTTTTTTTTTTTGGTAATTATAATTTTGAAACAAGTACAAGCACACAAGTAAAATCAGCAAGGATATAAATACTGATTTTGTGTGAAATTTATTTTTAGTTTAGCTCAACTTTAAACATTCCTTGTGCCAGTGATTAGACTTGGAGAGCAGCAATTGTTGGGACCAAATTAACCTTGATCACACTGCCATATAGAACAAATCAAATCACAAATGAATTTGCATAATGTAGACATAAGTGTCTCCACACATAAACCTCATTCTGTTATTTATAGTCTCTTTACTCGTCTCATTAGAAGAGCCCATGCTTGTGGTTGAGCAGCTGTTGTCAATCCAGTCATGTCAAAGTAAATGTGACACTGGTCTGAAGTGATTGCGGGGCGGAGCATTGCAAAACACTACAGAGGTGATCATTTAGCACCAAAATAAAAAAATAAATTAAAAAAAACACACAACGACACAAGTCAAGTCAATCTAATTTGTATAGCACAATATCACAAAACACAAATTTGCCTCAGGGGACTTTACAGTCTGTACAGCAGTACAACATCCTCAGTCCTTATACCCTCAATTCGAATAAGGAAAAACTCCCTAAAAACCTCTTTAACAGGGAAAAAATTGAAGAGGAAGGATCCCCCTCCCAGGACGGACAGATGTGCAATAGATGTGTGTAGAGAATAGAACAAAAATTACAGAATGCAGCATTGAACAGGATAAAAAAAATTACAATGGATTTATAATATATATGAAGAATGTGATGTAGAGGACACCAAGCAGTTTCCAGGTGTCATCAAAACAGAATAGGGCCTGAGCCACATGACCTCCATCAACACGGAGACCTGGCAGGAGGACGGACGACACATGCACACCATTCACACACACGGGAAAAGAGACAAGAAAAGACATTATTCACAGAGGAGAGAGAGAGAAGGATAAAGACATCATTCAGAGAGAGAAGGCAGTTGGAGGCCTGCGACACTCTTCTGACTAGACACTCTCTGGCTAAGCCCTTCTGGATCAAGGTCTCTTATATTTGGTCCCACAGCCTCACTTGGCATTCTGGTTTTTGTCTCATGGCTCTGCAGGGAACCAAAGAAGATTTAGCGTAAGACATCTTGGTGGACGGACACAAAAAACAAAAAGACATAAGAAAAGCAATGCCCCTCAGCGTAATAAGTGTTTCTCTGGGATCAAGAGGGCCAACTTGTGCAGAATTTTTGAGTGATGTTCTGCTCCACTTTGTAACCTTTACAGCTTGGCCTCCTCTTGTCATTTTCAACAGAAGTGCAACTTGGTAAAGCAGAAATGCCCGATATATATATATATATATATATATAAACCTAACCGCAAGGGGAGGAGGGGAAAAAAAGACTTTTCAAAGTTGTGATGTTTGACCTAGAAAAAATGCCTACGAATCCTCTTTGAATTAGTGTTTGGAATTAGAAGTGGCAGCAGCACAAGCTCTCACTTCAAAAACAAATGGATAACAGTCAGGTCCCGATTTTCAGGGTCAGACACCAGCTTTATTTGTTCGAGTTGCTACATCACCGTCTTCGGTAGTTGGTACATTCTAATTAATGGCAATGGAGAATGTTTGCTCATTGATGTTTATCTGCTTTGTTGAGAGAAAACTGCCACCATCACGGGCCCTCAGCAGCTAGTGTGCACGCTGATTATGGCTTTATTCATTCGACACTGAATCTATGCTGGAAGTGATCCCAGTGTGTACACACACACACACACACACACACACACACACACACACATAGATAACCATGTGCTGTTTGTTATTAGCGCAATTGTACACAAAAGTAAATGAACTGCAAGGACTGTACCGTGTTGTGTTGCTCTGTCTCACACACACTCAGCCACACAATATTGTGACTGATAAAATGATCAAATGGCAGCAGAGTGCTGATTACAAGCAGTGATTCACCGTCAACAGATGTTGTGTGATCATAAACAAGAGGATTTTTGTCAGAGCCATGAATCAAACTGCCTGCGCTAATGCTGCTGTGTGCGGCACAGAGCCTCATCAAGGTGCTATTATTATTCTAGGCAAACTTGTATTCCAACTCTGAGGAGAGAACAACTGGCTGAATTAAAGCTCAGGGTGAGTTAGACTTCCTCTTTGATCACAAGCAAGAGATTCAAAGTTTCCTCAAGATCTAAAACTCCAAGTCCAACATTCTTCCTCTGCTTTCTTCATCCTATTAAGTACTGATACTATGAAACTTTCATGCTAATAAAACTAATAATAGTATTCAGGGGTTCTGCAGGGTTTACTAAACTGCTACAAAATCAAATTTAATCAAGGATTCGTGCAGTGTATGTGACTTTGCTCTACTGCTTTTCTTAATCTCTGCTTGTTATTTGAGAAAATTCTCAAGGTACATTGCAACTCACTCCATTACACGCTTCTTCTTTTCATGTACTTCAGAGTGCTAATTATTCCATTTGTCCGCAACTGTGTGATATGCAAAGAAGAAATACTGGATTCAACACTTTCTAAATGATCCATGAATGGATAATACCTCCTTCTGCCAGGTGAATGGCGGTTTTCTTTCTATGAAATGTTACAAGAATGAAAATGATCAGCGCTACTGTCACCCACCTCATGTATATATAACAAAATACTATTTAATGAGAGCAGTGATTGATTTCATTTATATATGGACCCCAAATTCCAAAGGTTATTATTATTTTGCACAATTCCAAGGTGAGTATTTTGCTCTCTGCCTATGTACACACATGATTTTATAAGAGTTTAAAAAAAAACCTTATATATAATCAGTGTAAGACAGTGGGAAACATTCATTTAGTGGTTGAAGGCCCACTTAAGGCAGAAAGTTTGACCCCAATCATATTAATTGGGATGCAAGCGAATTGACTCTCAAAGCACTGTGGGATAGTAGGTGTAATGCAAATTTTGACTTGTTAAAGTAGGAAAAGCACAGATGTTAATTATAATTAATAATTATAACATTAACGATGTCTCTGTTCTATTCAAGTGTCCCAGTAAGCCACGACAGTGTGACAGTGAGCCGGCAGCTACATGGCATTCTGTTGTCATTAATTTATTATTTACACCTGTGCTTGTCCTCCTGTGAGATGTCAAAATGTCTTCTGTGAAAAAGGCCAATTAGCTGTTTATGCCGAACACACATGCAGTCCAGCAGTAATCATCACAGATGATTATGACTTCTTAATTCTGTTATTTACATTTTGAAATCAGGAAAAATTCTATTTTTACACTTTAATTTATAGATTTTCATAAAATGAAAAAAAATATTCAGGCAGGACATCTCATAAAAATGAATACGGATACGATTTTTACCAGCTGTTTGTGATCGGAAGCATGCCGGATGTTAAGAAATGTGTAATGGCTTGACAAAATGGCCTCTGAAGTCAATGCAAATGGTTCAGTAATACTGTTTGTACATGTATTTCACTATTGACAGTTTGGATTATGCCTCTGTAAATTTACCTGTCTGGCTAGAATCAATAGTTCACTCGGGATGACTCTCCTTTAAAACAACCTAAGCGACAGAATCCAGCTGCGGCCCATTAGCCGGCCCATAAGATGCCTGCATGATGTATCCAGGAATATGAGAGCTGTGTGCTCTGCTGTGCATGTAGAGTAAGTCAGACTGTGACTGCGGACCGCCTCATTAAGGTGTTAATTGGATTGGTTACCTGCACTGTCCTGCACTGCCCTGGGCAGTGTGTGCTCCTGTGTGTCAGCATGTGTGTGTGTGTGTGTGAGGGTGTGAGTGCATGTGCATATCTGTTAACTGTATGCACTGGTAAGATGTGGGTGGGTGTTTGAAAAAATAAAATATATATTGGCAGAAGCCAAAAGCAGTGTGGGGTGGTGGAGATGGAATCTGGGGAGACCCGTGGTTCTCTTGGGGAATCAAAAACAGACGGGCGTTTTGATGAGATGTTATTTGATTTCTGACTGATACAAGACCCTCTCTAATTGGTCTGCGCTGTGAGAGAGATGGCTCCCAGGCACAGCTGTCACTGGATCAGATGTATGCTGATCTGTCCCTGCATCATCAATGACCTTTTTGAAAAATGAAGGCCTGCACTATAGAAAGCTGTCATGTTGAACAGAGCAAGAGATGACAGTAGGGTTACACAAATCAAGTTACCAACCTGATTCCACTTGTCACAATTTATTTTCTATGACAAATCAGTTCCTTATTAAAAGAGGCCACAAAGGAATAAACCCATTACAGTCAGGCACAATAATTATGAATATTCACTTTCCTAAGCATTTCATTGCTGTTCAAACACATCCGATAAAGGTTCTGAGAGTGTGGCAGAACTGGGTTTTCTTCCCAATTTGAACTGGGCCATGACCAATATGAAATAAATAAATAAACTACAGAAATCTAAGGGTAATATTTCTTCGGATTTTGGGATTAAATCAGATAAATCAACTAAACAAATATTGTCCACTGTATCCCAGAAGCTTGACTTTTTTTAAAATAAATTTACCCACAAACCAAGAAATATCATGCAAGACCAAGCTAACAAGGTAAATGCTAACTTCAGCATGCTTACATACTCAAATGTCAGTGCCTACATGATCATGTTAAGCATGTTCACCATCTTAGTTTGGCGTGTTAGCATGCTAATATTGCTAATGACATAATTGTTAGCACTAAACACAAACTGCAGCTGAAGCTGATGGGAATGTAATTAGTTTTGCAGGTATTTGGACATGAATAAAAGTATTCAAAAATCACAATGTTCACCCGATGATGGTGCAAGAGGAAACGTGAAGGGATCAGCAAAGTTATTACGATTCATTCTGAGGGGGACACGAATGTACCAAATTACATGGCAATCCATCCAATAGTTGTCAAGACATTTCACTCAAAGTCACAGATGTCAGCGTCATGGTGGCTAAAGGAAAAAATAGGGGATCACCAAAGTTATTAGGATTAATCTTCTAGGAACTCTGAATTAAATTCATTTGCAAACCATCCAACCAACATTGCCATCCCTAGAGCTGCTAGCACGGCTAAAAATACATAATTAAATAAGAAATATATAAAGAATAAAATAGAAGTAAATAAATACATAAATAAAAAAAGAAATACTGAGTTGAAGTCCTCATAACACCCCAAAATCATTTACTAATTTTCATTTAAAAGTATTTAAAAGGCCTAAAAGTAATCAAATTAAAAAATATTGCATCTAAAAATATTGGGATTGGCATATAAAACACCCACTATGTGTAAGTTTAATTGTACAATGTAAGGTTGCTAAAACCTCCTACATTAAAAAGATACAATAAAAAATACAGAGGACATGAGCTCAGCGTCCTCATTGGTAGCTGCAGTCCTGGTCGCACTTCTCAGCAATATTTTTGCCAACTGCATTGAGTTGGGTCAACTCAGGCCTGAAGCCCAATCAATAAATAAATGCCAAGTTCAGCCTCAGGTGAAAATGTCAGTGGCCCAGTTCACACCTGGCATTAAAATGCGTCTTGGGTGATCCGATCACAAGTGGACAACTCTAAGTACAGGTGTGAATGCACCCAAGACGCATTGAAGACGCGTTGAGATGCGATCACTCAGACCACATTCGGAGGTGGTCGAGGCCGCCTATGGCCACATTCTTCTAGCAGTGCGCACGCTATTAGTCCCTTTACACCTTGCATTAAAATGCGTCTTGTATTCAGATTGATTTAACCTGATTACATTTACAACTGGTATTAATATGTGTCTCCAGTGTCCACATTGAGATCCGATCGCTCTGTCCAGCTCAAACAACCAAACATCACATCCACCTCTCGTTTGTGCAGGTCAAAAAAACAAAAAACAACAACAAATAGAGATGGTAGACATCCGTGAAACTGTGCTATTGTATGGACTTTCGCTTGCTTTTCAAAGTGGGGGTAGAAGCTGATACCCGGTCTCGTCTTGACTACATTCACGAGTGTCTTGAATATCCATAGCTTTCTTGCTGCTTTCTTCTAGTAGCTTGCTAACTGGCTAATGGCTGCTACCTCGCTGGTTTGGAACAGTCGTGCGCAATTACATATTTCTGCCCACATAGTTGTTGTATGCAACATAATTAAATTTATACTTGTATTCAATGTGGTCACAATACGACCACCTCCGGAGGTGTTTTGACCGATCAGATCACAATCCATCCTCAATGCATCTTGGGTGCATTTACACCTGTACTTTCAGGTGGTCAAGCACTATCCGATTGCAATCTGCTGACCCAAAACACATTGCAAGGTGTAAAGAAGGTCTATGTGTCCTGGGCCACACTGAAGGACTACTCAACTGCTGTTACATACTCATTCGCACGCCATTGGGTGAGAATAGTATAGTTGTCACTGTCTGTCTCTCCTCTGCTCCGCTCCGTCTATGTGTGGAGCCGGAGGGGCTGAACCCTATCCTCAGTGAAACACAGAGAGCAGAGGAGAGAAGAGTCTACCCTGTACCGCACAGGAGCCTCGACAGATGCGACTATCTTACTCGCCAAATCCATTGATTTTCCAGAGACCAATTACCCCGGCGTCAGAGATCTCACTCACAAGTTCCGGACAACGGGGATTCTCTGACTTTAATCACACATCAATGCTAGCCCCTCAGAGCAATCTCCACTGTTTATCCCTGGCTCCAGCCCTTTGCCAACTCTATATCGATTACTGCCCAGCTTTAGTCCTGTACTGCGATCCGTCGCTATCTGTGTCCATCCGCCAGCCGTCCCTCTCACTCTCTCCGCCTGGCCAGAGGGGGCTTAGAAAAGGGAGAACAGAACGGAAAAGGGATGATTTCCTCATGAAACTGCCATTGATTTTGTGACATGCTGATGCCATCTCTTTCTCTGTCAGGAGAGAGAGTGAGCAAATTATCTGGTCTTGACAGAGTGGCATTGGTGTTTATGTAAATCTGTGAATGCTTGTGGTAAATGGGGTGAAACCCAGGTGGTTATTTCGCAACCAGACAGGAGGAATGTGATAAGATTTGGTGATTTACTCACATGCTGTTGAGTTTGTATTCAGGTCTGAAGCTGCAGAGTGGTAAAGTGAGACTATGTAACTTTAAAAAGAAGAAATAACACTTCTTCTATATGCAACAGAAAGTTGCATATATAGCCCAATCAATAAAATCCACTATTCTTCAACTCCATAGACATTTTGTTTGTAGACATTTTGACATGTCATAGCAGGATACGCACAGGTGTAATTAATGGCATTAATTATGCCTGCATTCCAAGTGTGCAAGTGTGCCAGGTATTATTTATGCTGCTCATCAGCATGGTTTATTGGAACAACTAGCTGGAGTAGAGCAGTTGTAATAATTATCACTTACACCTGTGATTGTGACTTTATACTTCTGCTCCACTACTTCTCAGAGTACCTTTTACTCCACAAGCCTACATGTGACAGCTAGAGTTACCTTTTTTCACTGCAAGATTTTACATTATGAACTACCCCAACAGTATATGAAATACTTGAATGAAGTTGACCAACTTTAACAGTAAAAATATGCCTGCACATAAATGCAGCAATATGCACTAATACAACACTCATAGGGGACATTTTTCTGCATCACAGATCTCCTGTAAGTGCAGGTGTAAATGACACCATTATTGATAGCCTCATTCCATCTCAGTAAGTCATGTCAGTGAGTACGCATACACAATACCAGAGCCTGGAAGTGGTTCATCTTAATGGAATGCAGCCATCATTTAGCCTTCTATGCAATCAAATCTCAATATGCAAATTTGATAGGAAGAGCTGGGGAACTTTTTTTAACAAACATGGTACATCTCAGGTCAAGGGAAGCTATTCAGGATAGTCTCAGAGACCTAGCTAAACTAAACTAAACATTAATTTTACTGTAAAAGTGTAATAAGTGCCAGTGGAGAACCTCCCCCATCGGTCACGTCACCCTCGTCTTGCAAATTATAATTACCCAGTAATTGCTCTGATGCTGCTGTATGGGCTCTACTTATTTTTTCTCTGGTTTTTTGACAGGCAGCTTGAGCTAGCAGGAAGAGGCAGAGTTAGCTGACTTGTGCTGTGGATTTTTCTCTTGAGAGTGTGGCCAAACTTTACAGATTGCATTAACACCTGGCTGAGATCCAATCACCATCTCCAGTGAACCATTAACATGTTTTTCCTTATCCAGCTAAGGTATCCAAATACAGACTGCGCATTAATGCCAGGGGTAAAATGGGGTTCATGACTCTTCCCTACTGGTTTTATGTCACATATAAAAGAAGAAGAAAACAAACCAGGAGACATGTTTGCTGTTTCCTGCTTGTGCTCCTCACTCTCTACTACTACTGATGATGTTTTTAAAGAAACTAACTCAAGATAATCTTAGTGAAACCAGGGAAATCATTAGCCTGTCATTACCACTACCACTTGTGGCCAGAATGGTTGTTGTTTACCAAAAGTTGTAGGCCACAAATAACTTTGTGTCTTCATCTGCCACTCTCTTATTTTTTCCTGTCCTTCAGCTACACCACATGCTGACCATGTCTTCAGACTTTGATCACAAGCAACATTTTTATTAGCAGAGTTCTTATAACTTGGAGATAGATGTGAGATAGTTCACCACTAACTGCAGTTTGATTACCTCATCATAATTTGGCTCACTGGTGTCACTCTGGACCCTCGTGGAGCCAAAGTACTTGATGTGTATGTGCGTGTGTGTGCATATGAGTTTGGCACATTATTTTTGGAGTTTGTGGGTTCCAACAGAGGTGTGTGTGCTTGTACGCGTGTGTTCGCGTGTGCATGTGTGTGTGTGTTTTGGCTGAGTCACGGTGGTGCTGGCAGGGTCGAGACAGGCTGGGCTGCGATGCGTTAAGTTTGGACGGGGTGGAGGAGCGGACGTGGGAACCCTCTCTCCTGTTCTCCCATCTGTTCTGCTCCATGGAGGTGCAAGAGGTGATAGAGGTGCTGAGAATGTGTGTGTGCGTGTGTGTGACGGGCAGAGCTATAGGGACATAAAATCACACAAACATGTAAAAAAGTACAGAGGTGTGTAGTGAAACACATAGAAAACACACGCGCGGTTAATCATATTCATGAGGTGAAATTTTACACACTGCACATGCAGATGCACACACACACGCACGCAAACTAAAATATTAATCAACAACCTACTAAAACTACTAAAATTATCTCCCTATTATGCTCAAACTGCACACATTCCTACACACACATATGCACACAGACACACACAAATGCCCACACTCTCACATACACACACACCTCTGAGCTACAGATGGTAGAGTGAAGGGGTTAGGGCTTCCTGAGGTCTGTGCCTGAGCATCCTGTGGGCAACATCTCTAGAGCCAAATCTCATCTTCCTCCTCCTCCTCCTCCTCATCCTCAACCTCCTCCCCCCATTCTCCTTCCCTCCTGACATGACACTCATTCATCACCTCCAGGCAGGGATTCTACTTTACAGCCATTTGGATGCAGGTGGTGCATCACTCTAACCTTGGCTGAAGGTTCGACTCCTTCAGCAGAGGTTGTGACGTGGCAGAGGAGGCACCTTCTTCTGCCATGTTTTACTTGTTTTTTCACTTTATTTAGATTCAGAGAGAGAAAAAATTAAAGTAGGATTATATTTTATTGCAGCATAGAGCTTATGTTTGTAGTTGTGGCCATCCTTTCAATCAGTTATTATATAAAAAAGTTATTTGCTGAGATTTGGGAACATGGTGACATCGCTACAACAAAGTCTGACAGGACCAAAAATCAAAGCACGTAGATGATCAGAACAGTACAGTACAATACAGTACAGTACAGTACAGTACAGTACAGTAGGTCAAAGTTGAATGAGGAAGTCACTTTGTAATCTGTGATGGATATTTACAACAGGCAGTTTGGAAACCTTGTGCCTTAGTTTTCTCTTTCAAATTGTGTTCAAATTGTGTGTGTGATCTATTAACTACAGGAGTCCAATGTTATCATAAACGATACTAAGAAAATAAGACAAAAGTTATATGAAACCAAAATTATTCTTACAGTAAATAAAGGGGCAAAGGGGCGTCATGCAGTAAATTTTTGGGGAGTCTCACAATGCATGTATTAATATTCACACCACAAGTTGTTACCACTCGTTATCTGCTTTGGGTTCTATGTTTTTGATCAAACTGCCCCCCTATCAGTAACTAGAATTATAATTGAATTACACTAACTAACACTATATTGCATTTAATAGTAATATTGAACAACAAAATGTTAGTGAAAAGGCTTTAAACTCGGTGTGACGTTAGCTGGTTAGCTAATCAGCACTGTCGATTATTTAAGGTGAAGTAAAGAAAGCTCACAAACATGTAGATACTGTTTTTACTGACAAATCCCCTTATGTCCATTCTGTTTCGTAGGACACATTTAAGTAATGCACATATGTTTTGACAAAAACAATAATTTAGCTGCTGATAATAGCAAAGGACAACAAGTTAACACTAATGTAACTTGTGGGTTTTACTGTAGTTAAAAGCACTTATTCTAAAATCACTTTAAATAGGGAAACTCAGAAGCTCAAAGTAATTTACAAATTCATTCAAGTCAAACTGGTTTTTGGCGTGAGCTGAGATTGGTTACTCATACTTCACACTGCGGTTAACAACGTTTCTACACGACTTCCACAGCCGCAGCTGAGTGGCTCTACGAGCTCCACTGCTAATGCTTTCTAACTGGAAACAGAGAGCCTAAAGAGAGAGGGGAGGACTGTGTGTACCAAGCAGAGTTAAATATGAATGAAATCAAACAGAAAACCAACTTTTGTTTGTATACTATGTTAATTAGACTAATTTAAACACTTATTGTGACAATTTCTAAAATTCATACAAACTCAAATAATTGGGTGGCACATGCCTCATGCCTGTGATGGTGCACATCCTATGTTATTATAAAATAATTTGTTGACAATTTCATGAATGAATTACGTTTGTATAGCTTTTATCCAAATTGCTTTACCACATGCCTCTCATCCACCCATTCACACACTGATGGCATGCAAGTTGCTGGTCTAAGCATTGAGAACTGTTTGGGCTCAGTGTATGAATCAAGGACACTTTGACACGTGCACAGGAGGAGCCGGGGATCGAACCATCACACATACAATGGATGACATGCTACCTGCCGAGCCTTAGCCGCTAATCCAGGAGGAAAGATCTGCCATGTTTGTCAGGCAGGCAAAGCACAATGCTGCTGGAGACTTCAAACACAACCAAATGTAAAGTTGGGAGATGAAATCAAAGCTGACATCAGTTAAATACTGCTGGCAGCTGCTTGTGGTGTCCTGTAGTCATTTTGGGTGCATCTGCCCATTTCCTGCATACATTAGATTAGATTAGACTCGCACGATTTGTTGGGGGGAATTGCAAAGAATTGGATGTACTGTATAAAATATATAAATAAAATATATTGAAGATAATATATGAAAGAACTGCAAGAGACTATATAGAGGATGATATAATACAAAATAAAAAAAGGATGCTGCATCTCCTTCCTCTTACAGATAGGCTGACTATAAACACATTTATATGTTTGCAGATGTACTGGCAAACATATGGAATCACATCAAACACACATACATACTAGATAGGATGAGAGAGCACATGTAGTCTTGAGAAATTCACCTCTATACCCCCCTCCTTCCCTCCCACACACACACATACACACACACCCTTCTCCCCATAATCCCACCTCCCCTGAGTCTCTCCAAACAGGTGACATCCTGTGCTGTTCCTGGTTTGAAATAATCTCATACAACAGATGGGTCCTTTTCCCCGAGCCTGCCAGCCAGCCCCGCACTGCACCGCGGGCACTCGTGGCAGAGAAAATACGAATGCTACCCACGCCAGGAGAGTGGTCCAATTCTCATAGCAGTGCCCACCACCGCACACAGCCACGCACCGCTCCATCAGTACGGGTTTCTTGCTGGAAATACCAGCGGGCTGAGGTGTTAATGCATGTGTGTGTTTTTTCATTGTGGAGTGGTCAGTGAAACTCAGAAGAGCTGCAGGTATAAGAGCTGCAGCGACAGGTAAGGAACCATGCGATTGCACATTATAGAAACAGGCGGGAGACCAACAGACGGGAAAGCAGGCGGTCAGTAATGTATGAAAAGCAGGTATGTGTCTTGAGTGCTGCTTAATTCATCTGTCCCCTCGGGTTTGCCCAATCAGCTAAGCCCCAATCTGCCTTCGCGAACACCATAAGGAAGAAGATAATAAAGAAATTGTGAGACATGGAGAGAGAGAGAGGGACATAGAGAGGGCTTTAGATGTCAAATACTTGAAAAGTGACATTTGAATTCCCCTCACTTTTTGTTTAAGGAGATATAAACTGCATTGTTGGACATGTGGAAACAGTGTTTAAGCTTCAAGTTGACTGCTATTTGAGTCCGGCATTGCTTCCAACTTCTGTGGAGCACGTCACAGTCTTGTATAGCCCAGGAACACTGATACAATACTCCTCCCCCCTTTTACAAGAAGCCCATGTCGTTGGTTGCACCATTCTGTCCCTTTATAACATCCAACAATTGGGAGGACACAGTACGGTTAAGTTTGTATTCCACTTCCATGGTAGTTAGCCTAGGTTGCTAACATTAGCACTGACTCCCACTAGACGTCTCATTCGGTTCATGTCATTTCAACATCTACTGGGATTGGCAGCTCCTGCACACTCAGAGCTGTGTTCGTCATAATAGAAGAGTTGCGAAGTGAGAGGAGCTATTTAGGGCGCCCCTGGTTTTTGGAAGTAAAAATCCTATTCATTTTTTAGTTTTCAGTTTGAGCAATTCTACAGCTTGGATAGGCATTAAAGTCTCCCGGATAAATCATCAGTACAAAAGATGAATAATATTTGGTTCTCGGGTAAAAAGGTACATGTCCATGTACATAAAAATGTCAAAGTAGCAGTCAACTACGATCCCCAAGGTGCATTTCAGAAAGAAACCTGCAATCACAGAGCTTAAAATTCTGTGACGTACTTAAAATTATGATGTTAAGAAAACTGAAAACACAATCTGCAGTTTAAATCAGTTCACTTTTAAATTTTGGCCCAATTTATCAAGTATAGTGCAGTGCTTTGTTCTCAACTGCAACAACGAAGAATTTTGAATTCGCTATAGCTCTGATTTGCGCCACTGGCTGGCCTATTGTTCATAACACCGTCAACTGAGGGTCATGGGTCATTGTAGGATTTCGGGACATCCGCCATAGAGACAGAGCGCAATTAAGTCCCGCCCACCGCAAAGGGAAAAAACAATTCATCCCTCTCCATTGACTTTGTATTGAGTGAAGGTGACTTGTCACTTCTGTCTGCTAGCAAACAACAGAAAAATGCCTAAAAGCTGCTGTGTGGTGGGATGCACTACCAACAGGGTAAAGAACCCAGAACTAAGCTTTTATAAGCTGCCGAACAGAAAAACTGAGCCTTTAAGAAGACAAAAGTGGATACAGGGCTGTGTGCCGTGCGATGGAAGAGACACACCCGACCTGATCTGCACGGACAGCCTGCAGCTCAAAAACCTCTGTAAAAATGACACATATATCTGGACATGCTGCTCACAGAGAGTAAAAACAGAACAACTGTTTAATTGAAAGGTATGTGTTTGTAATAGACGTTAAATCACAGAATAGCTAACCTGCATTCAGCTGAAATGCTAACTGTAAAAATACAGTTGTGCTATGTCTACCATAGACATGATATTAGCCCTCGCATTCATGTATTGCATCTTAATGTAACAGGTTTCAGCATATGCTATAAACTACCTTTTCCTCTCTGGTAGATATAGGGTGCTAAAATAATCCTTTGACATGCTGACATCTAATGTTTATAGCTAGCTACGGGCATTTTGTTAATGTTTCAGCGCTTAGTTACATGTAGCCAGGTTAAAAATACCATACGTTATAATAAAGTTTATGTTAAGAGAAAGTTAATTAAGGTTAAAAAATACATCATAAATATGGTTAAAAAACTAAAGCTGTTTCCTAAAAGATTAAAATGTTTAAAAAGTTTAAAATATACAGATGTATAGTTAATAAATAAATATAAATATTTTATTAATATTTTATCTTAAGATAAGAGTTGATGGTATTAAGATGAAGTGTTATTCCTGACTAAGTTTAATACTGATCATTCATTGGTTGAAGTGGGCGGGACCACAGAGGTGCGCGCGTGAGAGATTGATGCGCGCGAGAGAGAAAAAGAGAGTGAGTGAAGGACTGAGCGGTGACGTACTCGCTGTGTTTACACACTAATATGTAGCTGGTGTCTCAGATTATCTACCAGACAGTCTGTATCCGGATACTCAGTCTACATATCTTCTGGAAGCAGCTGCAGATATTTGTACTCGAAGTTTGTTGTACAGTTGTTCACTTTGTTGTTTATTAGCTCATTAGCTGAACGAGTGAGTTGTTAGCATTCATTAGCTCAGTGAATGGACTCATAGCTAATATAACTAACACACATGTGATGTGTTAGCATTCATTAGCACAGTGAATGGACTCATAGCCGCTGTGCAGCTAACCCAGCTAATGCTATAGGCTTCAGTTCATCGTTTTCAACACGGAAACCCTGAAGATTTACCAGCTAGCGCTATGTGCTACTGAGTCAAAGCTCAGAGAGACTTTTCACTGCACGGACTGATCCCGCCATCTGTGGACTTCAGTGTGTCATCCTGTTCCTGCCCTGAGACCACAGACTGGTATAAACTGCTGATTGGATATCAGACTTCATGAAGGTACCATATTTTATTTTGTTGCTCTTCTGAGTGAAGCTGCCAACTACTTTTGGGCCTCTCAGTTCCCAAGCCGCGAATCAGGCCTGCAACTGGGGTTTTATTTTGTTTTATTTTAAAACCTGCCGGCGCGCGTGTGTGTGTGTGCGCGCGCGCGCTTGGTGGATGTGAGCTCTTTAAGTTTGATGTGAATTTAAACCAGAGGTAATCTGAATTTAACTTGGGGTATATTGTTTACATTTAAAGAGAGTTAGTGCTATAACATTAACAGTTATTGAAAGAGTATATGAATGGTTAAGTACACTAAATATTATTTCAAAATGGGAATACAGAATGGGGAATAACACTTACTGAACCAGCAGCTCCTCCTATTTTGCAACTCTATGGAGGGGGGTCTAGCTAGTGTTAGCGGTCTCATTTTCATGGGTTCAGTTGTGGTGATGGTAAATTTCCAGACTATCAAAACTGACAACAGCAGGTAGTACAGCACTTAGCAACACAGCGTAGCATATAGTGCTTATGGCACTGAGCAACAGCTCACAACATTAGCCCTCTAGCTAGCTAACTGCCTGTGTGGCCGTTGGAGCTGAAGATGTATGAACTCACACCAAAGAGATATATACTGATATACTTTTTGGCTAATTTTATTCTGATAAAAATACAAAAGTGCAGCTTGACTTGCCCTTTTAATAAGTCTGAAGTTTTTTTTATGTCATTTGATAGCCAGCTGTTGGAGCTGATGGATATTGCATAAAGATAAATTCCAGTTTGAAAGGCCATTTCTCTACAACTGCTACCTCCATTCAGATGCTTAAGTGTGAGGTTGCGTGGGTGTGTGTGTATGTGTGTGTGGGTGCTGGCCAAAAAAGCTCACTGCATCCTAAATTAATCACGCCACTTTAACATCTATGTGTTCTCTGCTGAGCCAGCTCTAAAGTTGGAGTGAGTGTGAGAGAGAGAAAGAATGCTAAGCAGCTTCCCAAAGTCTTAGCATCACAGGGGAAACTCGGCGCAGTTAACAAAACACTCCTCCTCGTCCCCATCTTCCATTATATCCCTCTATATTCTTCTTCAAGCCAACCACCTCCTCCCTCTACCTCGCCTCACCTCCTCATCTCACCAACTTATATACTTCTCCATCAATCCTCTGTTCTCCTCCTCATATACCGCCTGTTACCTGATTAATATCACCTCGAATCCTCCCTCCTTCCCAATATTATCCTGCCCTCCTCCCTCCACCTCCTCCCTGCATCCCTCTCTGCCATCCTCCACCTCCTCCCTCTTTTCTTACTCTCCTGTCCTCGACCCGCATCCTCCTCCCTCTTCCTCCTTCCTCTGTGCCCTCTGAGCACTGTTATGTTACAGCTCAGCTGGTGACGGCGTGCCAGGAGACTGCTCCTTTTGTGCCCCGCTGAAAGGGACTCATGGCTTGTGAGTGTGTGTGTGTGTGAATGTAAGGGGGTTGGGAGGGGGGGTCAGAAAGATTGACATGGGCATATATCAACGGCGAGTGTGCAATGTGCCTCTCGCTGTCACCGAGATTTCAGTCGAGCTTGTCCGCATCAATTATCTGTGGTAGATAACTGCCACATAACTACACAAACACACACACCTACTACTACTCCCCTCCCACGCCAAATACCACATACTGCTGGTCCTGCGGCTTCCCCAACATTTTATTGATGCCAACACCCCCTGCACCCCCCGCCTCCTCTCACCACCACACACGCATATAAAAGCTCAACAACCTCAAACTCATCTCTCTTTCAGCACCAGTCATAATAAAGACACAAAAGAGGGCTGCGTGTTTTGAAGCGCAGTAGAGCATGACACTAAAGAGAAGAAGTAGCCTTGTTAAAAGCTCAAGCAACTCTGTCTTCTTCTGTGTCTCCCACTAATGGATGGGTAAATTTAGAAATATAGTCAAAAGAGAAGAGAAGAGCAGGGGAGGAAATTGTTTCAGCCTGAGGAGTCTTCTTCTTTTGTGGTTGAGGATTGTAAAGAGCTTTCCTTAATACGCTGGAAAGGAGTTTATAAAGAACAACCTGCTCAAAGTGTTTTAATCTAGAGCAAAAATATACACTTTTCCTCAACACGGTATCCTCTGTTGTCATGTAAGAACAATATCTGCTGGTGAGCTGAAGTTCAAGACCACATGGCAAAATGGCGGCGTGATGGTTAGCCATAAAATATGACAGGATGAAAATGACAGAGGAAAGAAAGGACCTGTGGGGGATGATATCATCATAATGATATTCATCCTAATGCACCATCTGGAGTAATGGCTTTTGGATGGTCCTTTGACCAAGCCTGAAGCTACAGTGATTTAATGATTTATTGACAGTGGCATGCCTTATGGCTATATGACTAAATAAAAGCTTATAATCACACCATTCTGAAATCATTATTTCATGCACATGTAATGTAGGCAGTTTGGCCAGAAAATGGGGCAAGAAAACACCTAAACCTGATCCAGGTTCATACGTATCAGAATCCTGGATGGCCATCTCCCATAACTCAGACATTTCAGTCTCTCATGGGCTCATAAAATTCATAACTGGGAACAATGTTGAAAATATGAACTCACCAGATGGCAGGGAATCTTAGCGACATTCAAGGTGGAAAGAACAATGTTAGGTGTAAAGTAACAAAAAACATAAAGTACTCCAATTGAGGTGTTTCTTTCTGGTGGAAAGTTAGATGAGAAGGTCTGTTAAATACTAGGCTAGCAGTTAGTGTAGCTTAGCTAAAAGACTGTAAAAAATAGCCAGGCTCTGTCTGAAAGTGACAATCTACTGACCAGCTCACTAATAAACAAGTTATATCGCTTTCGTGTAACTTCCTGAAGACTCCTGAAGTTACTGCTCCTGGCCAAGAAACAGCTACTGCAAATAAACCTCTCCTAAAAATTCATTCCTCATTTTTATCATTCGGTTATGTATAACAGATGAGATATAATGTTAAACAAACCATATAACAAGTTTGTTACCTTCAGACTGAGCCAGGCTATTTGTTTTCCACAGTTTACAGTCCTTTCGCTACGTTTAGCTTACTGGCTGCTAGCATTTAAAGGGCCAGTGTGTAAGATTTAGTGGCATCTAGCAGTGAGTTTACAGATTGCAACCAACTGAATACCCCTCGCCCTCACCCCTCCCTTTCAGGTGTGTAGGAGAACCTACGGTGGCCGTGAAACCTGTGAAAAACACAAAAGGTCCTCTTAAGAGCCTGTGTTTGGTTTGTCCATTCTGGGCTACTGTAGAAACATGGCAGGCTCCGTGGAGGAGGACCCGCTCCCTATGTAGATATAAAGGGCTCATTTAAGGTAACAAAAACACAGCAATTCTTAGTTTCAGGGGATGATACACTAATGAAAACATACTTGAATGTTATATTTCATTTCTGCCAATAGATCCCCCTAAATCTTACACACTGGCCCTTTAATGGACAGATATGAGAGTGATACTGATCTCCTCATCTAATTTTCCACCAGAAAGAAACACTGTGATTGGAGTAGATCATGTTTTTGTTACTCTACACTTGCCTGACATTGTTCTTTCCACCATAAAAGTTGCAAAATATATTGCCCCCCATCTGGTGAGTTCATATTTTCAACATTGTTCCAGCAACACATTTTTTTAACTAAAATGTCCAAATTGGGAGATGGCCATCCAGGACTCTGATGTGTAGTATGACAATCCTGGATCAGGAGTATAAGTTATCTTGACACATTTTGTTACCTTTGGACAAAGCCAAGCTAGCCTTTTCCCCCTGTTCCCAGTCTTTATGCTAAGCTAAGCTAAGCTGTTGGCTGTAGTCTCATTTAACAAACAATGAGAGCAGCAATAATCATCTCAACTAAACAAATTTTATAAGCCAATGGGTGAATTAAATTACTTAGTTAGACTGTCAAACATAGTGCAACAGTCCTAGATCAGTTATAGAAAACTCCTTGACCTGCACACAGAGGCCCAAACTTTGGAGAAGTGGGCTTATGAAGATAAAGTAGATCACTGTTGAACACATGCTCTCCTCCCTATGTAAATACCACACAGATACCCTTGAACAAGGCATCTGTGCTAGGAACTGCTCCGGTGAAGTTGTTCGATGTCAACAGGATCTGTAGCAGCTCCCAGGTGTGTTCAGTTCTGCAACTGAATGAAGATAAGCGGGACATTGCTTAAAGAGCAGGTGTGTTTTTCAACCCATAAAGGTTTTTTTTAAAAAGTGCAGTTTAGAACATTTCCACGCCGTTTAGATATCTAGATAACAAGCGTTCCCTTTATGTGCGTGATCCAAAACTAAAATATGTCACATCTGTGAAAAAGGTAAACGTGGCATGTTTCAATGCATTCCCAATGAAATGTTCCAGCGCGATTGTTATGGTTTCGGCGACAGCCTGCACGCACGTCTCCTGCCTGCCATAAGACACTCAGGCACAAAGACACACGCCACAGCCATGCAAACAGGATTTTTACACTCCCAGAGAAAATGAGATTATTTTTTGCCATTGAGATTATTCCAGGCAAGCGTTCATGTTGTGTCTCAGCCCTGCTTGAGTGCATATTGCACTTCTGTATATCCAAGAAAAAAAAAAAAAGAAGATAATATAATAAGAATGGGAGTCAATTGCCTGGTTTCACCTACAGGGCTGAGCGGGCTCGGCCAGGGCTTGCTCATTATTCACGTCATTCATTCTCCCTAAGAACATGTTTTTGTGCGCCTCAATGCGAGGAGAAATGAATTGTCTGCCGGGCTGTAGTTTAAAATAAACAAGCGGCGCTTTCAATCCATTTCTAAGTCGGAGATGGTAAGCCCTGGCAATGGCCACTTTAGCCTGTGGTTGATAAGTGGTTATTGTGGGCAGGGGATGATACAGTGATGGCGAATGAGCGGCTGCAGACAGAATCCCATCCTCCTAGCCCCATCATAAACACAACAGTTCATCTTCTTAACGTCCCTCCTGGTGAATTTGAACAAATTAAACCCCGACTGTGGTTCTTCATAACTTTGTTCGCCATTTTTTATTCTATTTCATACACAGATTACAACTCAAACAATTTAACTCTTTACACTAAGAAGCATTAAGCACTGCAGCTGGAAGTATTGATTAACCATTTTGTATTATTTTTAATGTGAATGTTAAACTATTGAAGTATCATCTGTCAGCTTTGTTTTATGTTAAAAATTCTCACCTGCTGTTAATATTCAGCCGATTTTTTTTTTCCAAGTTTGGAAGCAAAATATACATTTTTGAGATGTTTGATATCAGTTTCTATGGGTCACATTGATTAAAAGATCAACATCTAACAGGTATGCCTAGTGTAGACAGCAGTGCAGACACTGTAGTAGTTAATTTCCCATACTACTCCTGTGTGGCTTCAAATTGCAGCAATTGGATTTTAATCTGTGTACCACTGATTAGTCATTTGGCTCCCCAGCCGCCGTGTAATTTGTTCCACAACAGAGAGCGGAACAGGCACGTGCGCACACACGCTTACACACACACACACATACAGTACACACAGTTAACAGTTACACGCAGGCAAGCATGCAAAGGCGCACACACACACAGACGCTGAGAAAGTTGGACGCATGAGAAGGGGACTGGGAGAAAGACGAAAAAAAGAAAGACAAGCTTATAGAAATAGCGAAGCAAAGAAGAGCAAGGGCAGCGAAAGAGCAAATAACAGTTTTGTTCCGAGAGATTCGAGAGTATCTCAGCACCCTCTCATGGTGACTGAGGGCACATGATGCACTTAAAAGCTAGATTGATTGTCTGCACCGAGTGAGCGTACAGATGTCCAGAGGGGATGGACAAGGTCGTTCACTCGAGTCAATCCGTTTGGACTGTCACAGCAAAGTGGCTGGGACTCCTCCAGCCATAGGTCAAGAGTCTAGCAGGGAGTCACAATGGAGAAGAAGAGAGTCATTACACCTGACAGGCAAGGGCATGAGGGTGGGCTGTATGTGTGTGATTGAGTGTTAGTGAACTCAGTTTATGATCCTTTGCCTTTTCTTTGGGACGGCTATTAAACTCTACAGTTGATAGATTCAGCTGAAACAGCTTAAAACTTTGCATGAAGTTATTCTTGAGCGCAGTGAC
This sequence comes from Scomberomorus guttatus, assembly GCA_038419695.1. Lineage (NCBI taxonomy): Eukaryota > Metazoa > Chordata > Actinopteri > Scombriformes > Scombridae > Scomberomorus > Scomberomorus guttatus. The sequence goes on from CM076462.1 coordinate 22,020,761, forward strand.
TGTCGATTATGTTCTTGCATCACCTGGCACGGGTTAGAGTGAGACATGACACGTGGTTTTTCAACATACAAGAGTGCAAAGATGTCAGAAGTTCCAGCATCCTGTAGTATTATCATATACTTTTAAAAGTTGACATTTCAGAAATGAATTAAATACTTTTTATTATTTCAGAATTCTGTTTTGAGGACTTTTGTCCCCAAATGACTGTTTTGCAACAGAAAAAATAAAAACATTTGTAATTTGTAATGTAATTTTTAATGACCTACTTTCCATAATCCAAAAAACCATGGCAACTCACTAATGTCTTTTTTTCAGGCAGTCTAATCTAATCAATCTTGTGTCTACTTTTTATCCTACGACTGCTTAAAGGGGACGTATCATGCACATTCCCAAGTGCATATTTATATTCTGGGGCTCTACTGGTATACAGTTCAAAGACTTATTTATCTGAAACCTGGGCTTTTGACTTGCAGGGAGCATTTTTACATACGTTTACCTCAAGTTTTGGACCTTTGACCATGTTTAACATAGACATCTGTTATCATAACAGTATAAAAATAACAAAATCCAAAAAGCATGATATGTTCCCTAAGATATTGAGATTACTCTGGATATCCTGGCCCGGTTAGAATTTGACAAAAAAGTTTTCAACCCCTGCAGTGCACAAGTTTAAAAAAGAATAGTACTTGTTTCCTACATTATATTAACTTACCATTTCAGAATTGCTGGTACATTGGTGCAATATCTAGCTATTTCAAGTTAAATTGAATCAAGTACACACTAGAAAACCCAGTATGGGAAAAAATGAGATAAGTAATAAGAGTGAGATAAGAGATAATTAATGGTGTACTGCATGATTTTGACCAGTAGATGGCCACAGTAACCTACACACTGTCACTGCTGCCACTGTGCAGCTCCACAGGAGCAATGTTCCTCTTTATACATTATTGTGTTGAGCACATGTCTGCATTGTTTGTATATTTGAATGTGTTCTAAATAAAGTTTGCAAAAAAAAAAACTCTCACACTGCTTGACAGCTCTTGAAGCAGTGGACGTTAGATGTTGATTCTCCTGCGGGGGCTGGAGATTAACACCTGCAGTCCTCTGGTGTCTAGACTGGTAGCCCAAAATTTGAATAATAATGAATTAATATCACATTTATTTTAAAAACCTATTTGAATAATTACAGTTTTTCAACAGGCTGCTCAAAATGAAACCTGCATTAACAGATTTTTTGGCCACTTTGGGGCTGCAAAAACAAGTTGTAAACAGAACACTGACATATTATCTCCTGTTAAGCAGATATGGCAAATGTGTTAGCAAACAGTTGCCTATTTACACATCTGGCAGACATGGTGCAACATTAACATTAACTTTGTCTGTTGTTTTGTGCTAGGCTGGTAGCGTACAGCAGGTTTTTAGAGTTTTTTTTCCGCTAAAAACGAGAAAGAGAGAAAGAGATATGGAATTATTAGTGGCACAGATGAGATTGCACGTAGTCCCTTGCCACAGTAAGAACAAAGTAGCTGAGAGTGTGCGTACCGCTTAGCTGCACTACAACATCATCAACTGTCTTTGTCACAGAAACCAACTAATTACCTGATGTATGCAGTGTTAGTAGCTACATAGCAGGAGAGGTTATCAACATTATTCCTTCAGTTCAAGGGCTTCAAATAGGCTGTTGATGGAGTGGGACATCCTTGCTGAACAAAAAACTTCCTTCATAAAAGACACGGGCCCCCCCGTGGACCCCGTGGACCACTAACTAACATCAGCCGTCCAGGTTTCATCCCAGTTGGAACATTTAAAAAGCAGTTATGGACTTTCACAGTTTGAAACTTTGCCAAAATGCATCATCCTGTCAGGTTTCATCAGAATGGAAACAGCGGTATCTAAGGTATCACATTTGACTTTACAATTTTGACCTTTAATTGAACAGCCATCATTAGGTATGTGTGGAGCTAGCAGGGGTTTTAATCTGTTACAAATAGATAGAAATTTAATAATGATTCGGTGATGTTTTTAAATGCTGGAACACAGTGCGTAGGATACAACATTTTGGCCAAAATCAGACCTGCCTTGTCTAAAATATAAGATTTGGAAAATAGATAAACAGACAGACAGACCCTTATTCTTCCCTTACTCCTCACACTGTACATTTCTTTATTGTTGCCTGATTAGTGTGATTCTCAAGGAACCTCTCCACAACCATGCCAACTCCCTTTCCTTCCTTTTCCAGAGATACCTGTATGAATACACCTCTTTCTCCTCAATCACATTGCATGTGTAAATTTCCCCAGAGCCTCTATAGAGGGCCCCTCAAGATCACATGATGTCCCCAGGTCCTCAGCAAGGATGAGAGGCTGATATCACGCTGCTCCACTCAGCTCTGACTCTCTGATTGGTGCACGCTTGACCCTGTCTCCTAGGTCTTAACCAATGGCTTCTACCTGCTGGATGCTGTCCTCATGAACCATATTGAATCTGAGGAGATCTTTCTCCATTAATAATGAAACAGTCACACAAATCTATGTCTTTGTACCTTGTAACATCTGTCTGATGAAGAGCAGTAATGATCGAAACGTCACCTTGGTGCAATATATTATAAGTGGACATTGGAGCTCTGCAGTGTGCGAGCTGTTTATGTTTATTTCAAAATTCGTTCACTTTCAGCCCAGCACCTTCGGTTTGGATGTGTGTGCATACTCCTAACTTGTATGCACCTGGTAACACAATCTACTTTACTCACTGTGTCTTTCTGTTTTTTAATATCTCTTAAAATGGTTCATATCCTTCTGAATTTGTGTTGCATAATTTTGTATTTCCTGTTTAATGTTTCTGACGCATTATGTAAAACACTTTGAATTGCCTTTGTGTTTGAAAGGTGCCATAAAAATAAGGCTGGAAGATACAAAAAGAGCAGACAGATTAGTCACGTCTAAATGTTTAGTCTGTGTTCGAAACTTTGACTTCATCACTTTGTCTAGTCGCCCTCAGAATCCTTCTTTGGTAAGATACGTAAAAAGAGTCTCTTAAATAACTCCAACTTATTGAGAACTTATTGATTACTTTTGACAAAGAGTTTTTGGTCACTTTTGCCAATTCTTGACTTTTTCCCTTGTTCAACATTTTGGGAAAAACACTTATTTGCTTTCTTTCCAAGAGTTAGATAAGAAGATTGATACCACTCTCATGATTGTGGTATCAATCTTCTCATCTAACACTTGGAAAGAAAGCGAATAAGCGTATTTCCCAAAATGCTGGACTCTCCCTTTGAGTTTGGGGAAGCATACTGGTCTCTGGTGTACGAGCATCATTTTCAGGGTGTGCTGTTGCTTTTTGCACAAGACTCAGCCCCCACTTGTTGGAAACTGCCCAGAGCCTTTTTCTCAAATCTAAAAAACAAAAACAAGAGACACAAAGCACTCCTCAGGATATTCACACTCATTAAAATGGCAGTCTTCCAGGTTCTCCCACTGTCCCATTTGATATATGCTTAACTTCTAAAAGAAGCATCAATACCAATGCCAGTACCAATTGTAATGGTCCATAATGGGTCCAAAGCCAAATTTATGACTATCAAAGTGTTTTTCTCCATTATATGTAACAAAGGCTGGCAATCAAGGCACTATTATTTTGATTTATTACACGCTGCATTTAGTTGGTAATACTGTAAAATCCTTTATTCTATAAATGTTGTATTTCATTACCGTACAACCCAGTTTCTGATGTCATTATATTGGACAGCCTTTTCTATTTCCTGAGTGCAGCCATTCACCCATTTCAACAAGACGTGGGCCCTTTTTCTACACTTAAAACCTCTCCCTGAATTATTCTTTCACTTCCATCCCTACGTCATTTACTCTGACCTTGTGATATATCCTTTTGCTGTCAGTCAGATGTCTTTTTAGTCTCTCTTTTTTGTCTCACACACTGACTCTCATAGAGCTACATAATCAGACCTGGGAAATCCCGAACGCTGCCACTTCTCTGCTGTTGAGTGCTTAGCAACTATATGGTAAATGTAGTAGTGCTTTTTTATTTATTTTCAATATCTACAGCAGATTCACCTTAATCAACACTCTCTCTCTCTCTCTCACACACACACACACACACAGAAACAAAGATGTTGAATCAGGATACAATCAGTCCCCACTGCCCATTACTTCAGAAGCTCAAAAGCTGTGTTAAGACACTCCAGACTCTGTAAGCCAATCACAAACTTTGATTTCTCTCACAATGTCAGAAGATGTTAATTAGGCAGGCAGTCGAGGTGGATACCTAAAAATAGCGATGACACAGTAACACCTTTGCCAAATGTGCTGGGCCCACATCTAGGCTCCTTCAGGAGGCTTTGAGGGATAAAAAGATCAAAATAGCACTTGTGGCTGAAACGTGAACTGCCTTAAATAGTGCAATCACACACACACATACACACACATTTCTATCAGTAATATGAGCAATTTTTGGTCCTTCAGCGGCAAGGCAGAGCAGACTCATTTCTCTGGCACAAGAGTCATTTATGTCTGCCTGTAAGCTCTTTCTCATCATAACCACTTGTTATCTTGTTCAATCTTGTTTCTGTTAATCTTTCATCTGTTTCATTTCTTTTCAGCTCTTTGCTACATTTCCACTCTTTCAGCTCTGTACCTCTCTGCAACCTCCTCTAAAGCCTGAACTGTTTGAGTGACAAGCCAACTGATGTTGATTGCCGAGGTGCCAATTTATGTTTCTGTCAAGTAAATTGAAGACAGCGGGAGAGCCGTACATCGGCAAGAATCCTCTGTCTTTCTCTTTTCATTAAACTACTGGTATTCCTTACATGTGGATTTGTGATTGTGGTAGAGCAAATTCATCATTCTTCCATGTTTCTGAACACTTTTCTCCTGCTCTGTAGCCCTACCTTAAAACCCACTGACTGTTAATATCACAGGAGGGTTACCATGGCACTCTTAAAAAGCCCTAATCAGGGCTTGAATTCATCTTCAGAGGCCTTGACAAGGCCCCCGCCTTCCGATTCTTAACACAGATGTATCTCCACCTTCACCCCTCCCCACCTTTGGCCCCTCCGTCACCGCCACACCTCCTGCCCCAGGTTGCCAGGGAACGGTGACTCCTTGAAGTTGTGTGGGCGGTTGGCTGGACAAGTGAAGGGGTGGATGGAGACAGTAGAGCGAGGTAGGGGGAGATAAAGAGCCTGTAGCTCCTATACTCTTTACTCTGCTTTGCTTTTTAATCTTCTTGAAGTCCCCATTGGCAGTCAGACATTGTGTGAGCCCAATTAGACTTGGACTTTCTCTCACGCCACATGAGCTGATGACTTTGAACCCATTTTGTTATTATGTGCTGGTGCAGAATGTACAATTGTTCTTTATACATATTCATGCTGCATTGACGAGTTCAGAATCTGGCTAATGAGTCAGTCATTTCATTGGGGGATTCTTTTTGTGTTTTGGCTAGACTAATGCATTTGAAACAAGTAGTCCTGTCTATTTGAAGGAGAGCCATGAACCACCAACAGTGACAGGGTGAAAGGCTCAGTTCCCACTGGTACTACTACCAAAATATAGGCTCTTATCATACTGTATGACACACTGCAGTTGTTTTGGGTCACTCTCACCTCTCTCGTTAGCATAATTCAGATGCATTTGGCAGCTGTTTTCAGGAAAAAAAACCTCTGAAAAACCTACTGTAACTGCCCAGCACCAAAAACAGCAGACAGACAAAGATAGAGACTAGCTGGTGAACACGAAGGGAGATTGAACTGTTTGCTAACACGTTCACTATATCCACTTAAAAGGTGATGATGTCAGTGTTGTGTTCACTGCTTCTTTGTGCTGCTCCCAAACCGCCACGCAGGTTAAAGCATATTTGGACCGACTTTAAAAACATTTTCTCCCAACCTCATCAGTTCCACAGAAAGGCCAGTGTTCTGCCCATTATTTAAGTGAGGCTTACCCATGATTAGCCAATTAGTGTATATCTCTGTGAGTTGTAACCGCTCCCTGTGTGTTGCTATGGTGATCAAAGCAACATGTGCCTGAAGCGCTGATTATAAGGAAATTCAATATTGCTATGAAATTACTTGCCTTATTTATTGGTTATGTTGTTGTTGATACTTTCAAGGCTGACTTCAGCAAAACCTGAGTAAAAGTTACCTTGTGTAAAGGTTTGTTGAACTTCCTCAGTTAACATCTGTGTTATTTAATAGTTATAGATGCTGTAGTTCCATAGTTCCTGGCAGTTACACCAAAAACTCACATATTTCACTGATTAGTTGGGTAATTGTTATCACATTTGTCACCTTGAGAATTCATATCATGCATTTTGTAAATGGATTTTCACGGGTGAACCTAAAGTCTACATACTGTATATGTAATCCGTTAGATATCTTGAGCGCAACTATTGAAATCAAATAATTCTTTATGAAATAGTCAAGAATCATTGGTGGAAAAGAAAAGATGCAATACATATCTAATCAAAGCTAATAAGAGGCTTTCAGGGGAAGATAAATGGAAATAGTACAAGAGAAGATCGATACCACCCTCGTGATTGTAGACTAAATATAAAGCTATAGCCAGGAGACGGTTAGCTTAGCGGAGCATAAAGACTGGAAGCATGAGGAAACAGCTAGCCTGGCTCTCTCCAAAGTAAAAAAAAATCAGCCTATTAGCACTTCTAAAGCTCACTAATTAAGATATTATATCTTGTTTAAGATGTGATTTAACAAGAATGACATGCTGTAAAAATGTCTTGACCAGGCGCAGTGATTTCCTGGAGTCTCCGCTGGTTTCCTAGCTCCGGTTTGTGTACAGATTAAACAAACATGGTAATTGCTGAACTTTAGAAATGATGGTAGGTGGATTCTTTTTTTAAAACTTTGGACAGAGCTAAGCTACCTGTTTGCCCCTGCTTCCACTCTTTATGCTAAGGTAGGCTAATTGCCTGCTGGCTGTAAGTTCATATTTAGCATACAGACATGACAGTTGTATTGATCTTAAGCAAGAAAGCAAATAAGCCTATTTTCCAAATTGGTGGTGTCACTGGATGTGTTAAAGGCAGCTAAAACGAAGCAGTAAACTGCAGTTGCACACCTTCTAGCAGTTATCGGTTTACACACGTGAAGACACTTTCTAAAGACTTTTCTAAAAATCTTTAGGTTTGTTCATTTCCATTGCACAAACACATACAGTACAGTACAAATATAGCTGTAAAGAGAGGACACAGGAGCAAGGTAGGACACCCACACTGTCATGGGTAGCAGCTTGTGAGCTCTTTCCCCTTTTGCAATATCAATCCAATAGCTTTGGATCCCCGGGTCCCTAAGAAGGTTTATTACAGCGCAGTGCTTGTCGCTAACTGCTGGGAGGCTGGATGAGGAAGGGAGAAGTGTTAATTTACAGCTGTTGCAGTGACAGCACAATCACTGAGGCTGGGAGGGGACATGAGTTGCTTTCATTCCAGCTGGATGCGGTGATGATGATGATGCTTGGTTGGTTAGTTAAGTTAATAATACAGCTCGGCACTGTAATTGATTTCTTAGTGCTTAATTAGTTTTTTTTTTATCATTCAGGAAAAAGGCTGTTTGAGGCAAAGCCAAGTTGCTGTGAGAACTGCTGTTTGGTTGATACATTGGTCAAGAGGTTTTTGAATTTTAAATCTAACTGAAAATGTGTAGATGTTGTGAAACAGAAAAAGAATTATGTTCTTTGTGCTATAACTTTCAGTTTAGCTTGTGATGACATACTGTGTTAAAATGACTCCACAAACATATATTTCATTGTCTTAAAGTTCCACTTTAGAGCTTTTCATGTCAAAGGTCTGATAGATGTTTTTACATAATTAATTAAATTCCTCACATTTGCTTTCACTCTGTGTGTGTATTAACAGACGGCATATTTTTCACTTGATTGTGATTATAACCCACTTAATATTCCTACATGTACATAATTCCTTCTAAACAACACTTGTTTAGTGGTTGTCCCTCCAGGCTTCGGCTCTAACAATAAGCTTATTTGTGTACAACATCAAAGGGGATCTTTGGGGACTATTCGTCTTCGTTTTACCTCATCCAATCTGTCGGAGGTCACTGTGAGGCTTATTGTTGACTTTCACCAGATTGCTGCACAAGCCTTACTGGCACACACTACTGCATCACTGTAGGAAAAAAAAACATTTCTAGAGTGTACTTTGATAAGAGACGGCAAATAAGAATGATTTGGTTTCTCTTTTCAAAAATGGTTCTCATGACAGTGATTTCATACTTAATGTGCAGCATTGTATTTCTGCAGTAGGTACTGATATTACTCTCTGAGACTTTTGTAATGTATATTGCACTATCAAATGTTTCAATTTTAAAACACTGCAAAGGCAACAAGATAGGCAGCGCTTTAAGGACCAGTATGTAGGATTTAGTGGCATCTAGCAGTGAAGTTGCAGATTGCAACCAACTGATTACTCCTCCCCCTCCACCACCCACTACAGGCCACTAAATTCTACACACTACACCTTTAAATGATGAATAGAAGTAATTAAGAAATATTTCACACCGATAATGTGCTTTGAAGTATGTACTTAACAAAAGAGCCATATTTCAGTCATGATATTTACTCTTAAGAGAATAGTTCAACAGTTTGGGAAATATGCGTATTTGCTTTCTTGCTGAGGGTTAGCTGAGAAGATCAATACCACTCTCAGGTCTGCTGTACTGTAAATGTGAGGCTAGAGCCAAGAGACAGTGAGCTTTGCATAAACACTTA